>OX377206.1:15556660-15593754 GCA_947396885.1 Heligmosomoides polygyrus polygyrus
GTCCTCGCGCGACATCGATGACACCTCTTCTGAATCCAGGCACCTGATGGGCGACGTCGGTGACATGTCTTCTCAAGCCGAACGTGCTTTGAGTGACATCAGTGACACGTCTCTGAATCCGAACACCCCTCGCGCGACATCGCTGACACCTCTTCTCAACTTGAACGTCCTTTGCGCGACATTGGTGACATGTCATCTGAACATGGACGCCTGTCGACAACTACAACAGTTGGCAACTGGTGACAACTACAACCCTGCCTCCCCCCCCCCCCCCTTCCCCATACTTCCTCCCAACACACTCCTTCAGCACTTCTGTGCAAACAAACACACACCCACCCATACACACACGCATTCACTCATCCACAGAGAAACGACCGTTCTCGCTTATATATAGCTAAACATCTAAATATATATATATATATATATATATATACACATATATATATATATATATATATATATAGTAGGATATTTATTATATTAATGCGTATTTGGCCTAAATAATGAATGCCTTGCAGTGGTCATCCAATGGACAAATCGATGTTTTACCTTTTTACTCTTCCCTCTTCATTCACTGACCACAAACAGATGGAGAGCTTGTTTGTCCTGGCTGGGTCCCGAACCAAGAATCTTGATTCGGGACGCAGCCGGTACACTTTGCGTCCTTCTACTGCGCAACTTACTTACTTTGATACTTTGATGGTTCTTTTGTCGGCTGGAGGTCTTCTCAGCGGGGACCACAACTCTTCCAGACCACTCGATCTCTGGCTGCTTGCATCCAGTGAGGCAGACTCCGCTCTCTGAAAGATCTTGGGAATGAGTCTGCCCATCGCGTTGGCGGTCGTCCCAGTGGTCTCTTATGGTTTCTCGAAAGCCATTCTGTGACAAAGAGACTCCATCTATCGTCCTTTCGTCGAAGCAGGTGTCCGGCCCAGCGATATTTGGTCTTCTTCATGTACTGCAGCGAATATGCTAATTGCGACTTCTCCCGTAGCTCCGAGCTTCGTAAGCCTTCTTGCCATTGCTGACGAAGGCTTGTCCTCAGAAGACATCTATCCAGTGCACGATGCGTAGTTTGCATTGCTCTGGCGATTGTCTTGTTGTCAGGCCAGGTTTCCGTCGCGTAACACATCGCAGGCAGTACAGAGGCATTGAATATCGAGGCCCTGAGGCCGGGATCCTTGACCTGATCGGTGACTTCGCGAATCGAACTGAAGGCTGCCCATGCTGCGCGTCTCCTGCGGGCGATTTTAGGAGCGAGGTCGTTATCCATGTTCAGCTCTCTTCCCAGATAGACGTACGACCTGTTGCAGAGCGACTCCATTTAACCTCCCGTGTCACACCACTGGTTGACCATAAATTGTGTTTTGGACATATTCATGTCCAATCCAATCTTCATACCTGCCACATTGAGCTCGTTCAGCATTTCCTCGACTTCTGCCGTGCTGGTAGAGATCAGAACAATATCGTCGGCGAAGCGAAGGCTGCTGATCCGTTTACCGTCGACAAGGTAGCCTTTATCGTCCCAGTTCAAGTCTTTCATGGCATCCTGGAGTGCCGCTGTGAATAGCTTGGGAGAAATCGTGTCTCCCTGAGGTACTCCTTTCCCGATAGGAATTTTAAGCTTTCGATCGAACAGCTGGATGGTAGTCGATGTGTTCGAGAAGCATTCGTCGAGAAGTCGGATGTAGGGCGATGGTATACCAGCGTGCACAAGTGCGTTCAGAACGGCGTTGATTTCCACAGAGTCGAACGCTTTCCGGTAATCCACGAAGACAAGGACAAGTGGGAGGTGGTATTCGCGGCTCCTCTCAATGAGCTTTGAGACAGTCTGAATATGGTCCATTCAGGAGAAATCCTTGCGAAACCCTGCTTGCTCCACTGGCTGATATTCATCCAAGCAACGCTCCATGCGGTTTAGCAGTATCTTGGTGAAGACCTTGTACACAACGGAGAGAAGACTGATGAGCTAATAGTTGTTGATATTCTCCTGCTGACCTTTTTTAAAGATTAAAACAGTTTTCGACTCCTTCCATGAGTCCGGAATCCTACCAAGTCGAAGGTAGTGGTTGAAGTGCTTGGCAAGAAGTGAGCAGAGGGCACTGCCACCCGCACGAAGAAGATCAGCAGAAATGCCGTCCGGTCCGGGAGCAGTGCCCGGCTTCATCCTTCTGATGGCATGAGCAACTTCTGATCTGAATGGGAGGTACTTCCTAAGCTGGCGGCATCAAGCATTTCGGGACAGTGATGGAAGAACGGAACAGATCTGTGTAGAATTTTTGAACGATGGCCTCCATCGCTCTTCGAGACGTTTGCGTTGTTTCATCCTTATCCACAAGGGCTGACATTATTGCCTTTTGATCGCAGAGATCTCGTTTGCAGCGCTTTATGCTTGAACCTTTCCCAGCGGCTTCTGATAGCTTCAATCTTCTGTAGGCTTGAATGGACTCCTTCACTGCAATTCGACAGACCTTCAAGATGGTGACTTTTTCCAGATGAGAAGCATTAGGATCCAGTTTAACAGCTCTTCTTTGCTCCAAGAGTTTAATCGCATGTGCGTTGAGTCTTGAAGCAGACGGTGATGTGGCTCCGCAAGAGCTGCTAGCACAATTCAACAGTCCTTTGGAGGGAAGGTCGTAGTCTTCCGATGGATTTTCAAGAAGATTCCAATCATACGATTTTATTGCATATTCCAACTCCGCAGACTTGAATGTGGGGATCCTCACCGGTGCCGGTTTATGAGTGTCACGCTTGAAAATCTTTTTGAGAGTCAGCTTCGCACGGACAAGACGGTGATCCGAGCCGGTGTCAAATGAAAGCAGCAAGGAGACGTCGAACAGACTCCAGCGTCTGTTTGTGAGAACATGGTCGATCTCCGAACGTGTTTTTCCATTTGGGCTTTCCCAGGTCCATCGTCGGTTTGAACTTCTTAAACATAGAATTTCCATGCTAGAGACAGCACGCGGATAGGAAGTCTATCAGGCGCTCTCCGTTTTCGTTCCTTGAGGAAGTTCCATGTGGTCCTAGCCTCCATTCGTTGTGATCATTCGTACCGACGATAGCGTTAAAGTCACCAACGACAACTTTGTAGTAGCTCTTCTCGTCGTTGACAGTCCTTTCGAACAGCTTGTAGAATTCCTCCTTTTCTTCATCTATGGCCGCAGATGTTGGAGCATATCCATTTATGATGAAGATGGTTCCTTGATCTTTGGTTTCCAGACGAAGAACAGCTACTCGCGGACTGATGATCTTGTAAGAGTCTACTAGGTGGTGCACTGTCGAATTGACGAGAAGTCCAACTCCGCCAATATTCTTTCCGTCCACCTTTGCTCCGATAATGAGAAGCTCGTTGTGGTCGGTCCTCCTTATGGTTTCCGTTCTGCCTTTCGTTTCCTGCAGGGCGATAACGTCGTATTTGATGTTGCGGCTTCTGTAAAGCAGTGTCCGAAGATCCTGCTCAGATGCGATCGAACGACAGCTATAAGTGCAGACGAATAGGTAGTTTCCGTGTCGTGGTGGGAGGGAGTTTCTGGTAGTCCGATTCCAATGTCGTCCTGATAGTTTAACTCAGAGATTAGATGGCCCCTCGCCGGAGGTGGATGCAACCAACGTCGTAGAAGTCCACCTCCGGCGCGCGGAGGACTGGGGCGCGGGTTTAGTTGTTTGAGCCATAGCTGTGATCTGGTTACTCACATGTTCCTGGCCGGATACAGGAGAGCCGCCCATACACGACAAAGCGTCGCGTACGGCGTGACCGTTTGTACCGTTAGCCATCACAAAGTGATGTTCACCCCTTCACCGCGATGAGGTGGCACATGAAGGGACTGCGCAACTACACCGACAATATTTGGTAAGACTTTTCACACGAAGTGAATTGGTGCAAAAAGGCTTACAAGATGAGCAGTTCGCTCCAACCGTTTCTTCATGATTTGAAAACTCACTTCGTCCAATATGTCATGACAAAAGCCCTCGTGCCTCATTCTGCTGTTAAGGCTTCTGGTGACGATATAAAAATTTACGCAAAAGAATCTATTACAGCTTGAATAGGTCAGAGGTGAATAAAACCCTTCTTAATGCAGTTTGAAGAATAAATTTATATACTAATCAATGGAGCATTCCACTCAACGTCAACAAAAGTATGGTGATGCATATTGTAGATTTTTACGTTAACGCTGTTGCTATATCGAGATTTAATATTGTCAAAGACCACGGAATAACATTTGATGCTGATCTCAGGATTTCCAAGCATATCGACTGTGCAATTGTGCAAAAACGCGTATAAGACAGTATTTGTGATTCTACGCAATATTATGTGTTCTGATGCCAACGTACCTGAGGACCTCATAGACTGGGTGCGCATGCTCTATTCTTGCCCAAAGAGTAGAGTGCAAGCTGCAGCTGGAACCTCAATGGAGTTCCCCATCTTTGTTGGGGTGCACCAGGGTTCTGCTCTTTCTCCACTCCTCTTTGTTGTCGTCATGGATGCCATCACACGAGATCTTCAGAAGCCCGTCCCCTGGACGTTGCTTTGTGCCGATGACGCGATGCTCGGTAGCAAAGATAAAGGTGAACCAGAGCGAGAGGTGCAAGCTTGGTGTGTTCGCCTGAAGCGGTTTGGACTCAAACTAAACGTGAAGAAGCCGATTATCTAACGACAGATGTTACTGAGTCGGGCTCCATCAAGGTTAACGGCACCGAGCTTCGCGCTGCGATCTTTAAGTGCCTGGGATCAGCGGTCGCGTCTGACGGCAAACTGATGGTCGAAGTGAGTTCACGTGTGAGTGCAGCTTGGTCCAAGTGGCGTTCGCTGACTGGCGTGCTCTGCGATAGGAAAATACCAGAACACTTAAAGTCGGAGATCTACAGAGGAGTCGTCCGGCCGGTAGGGATTTACGGCGCTGAGTGTTGCCCTGCCACTAAGGAAGTTGAAACGCGCCTCAGCGTCATGGAGACGAAGATGCTGCGCTGGACGTGTGGAGATACGCGCATGGGCCACATCCGAAATGGTGCTATTCGGCAGAAGTTCGGTGTTGCGCCGATAGCGGACAAGATATGCGAAGCTCGCTTGCGATGGTACGGCCGCGTACTGCGTGGGAAAGAAGACAGCGTCCGCAAGATAGGCCTTGAGTTGGAAGTGTCAGGAAAGCGGCCTAGACGACGCCCGAAGTAGCTTTGGTCGGATACGTTACACGCGGACATGAAAGTAACTGGCGTCCACCCTGATGAAGCGCAGGATCGAGGAAGGTGGCGTCACGACACCAAAAGAGTGGAACCCGCTTCGAAGCGGGACAAACGCTGAAGAAGGAAAAGAAGAAGCGTTCTGATGCACCATTTTTAATATGACTATAAAGCGTACGTACTGCCTCATGACGATTATGGCATGCAGGTTTAGTGCCCTGTTCTCCGTGGCGATGTCGGTTCCTATATGTGGTACCACTGGAAACTGTTTGCTTTTGCGAGCCGAGCTGAACACGGGCACTCGATTGTGCAGGCGGCAGGCCCCTGTGACAGGCCGGCCTATGGAGATCCCATGTCACATCACATGGTTGATGGCGTTATTTGTTTGTTGAGATACTGCTATGGCGTCCGCGGGAGCCGACGCGCACTCGCAAAGCCCGGCGAGTGTGACAGATATGCGAGGGTCCCTGATGCGACAAGGACAACTTAGGAGCCGCGTGGCAACATTGAATGTGGGTACGTTGAAGGGTCTACGGAGGAAATGCCCGAATCTCACGGCGCGCATTGTCTGCGAAGAAAATGCCCGCAACCAGGGGAGAAAATGCCCGCGACCAAGGGTGAAAATGCCCGCAACCAGGGGAGAAATACCCGCAACCAACGGAGAAAATGCCTGCGACCAGTAGTCTATTTCCGCAACGCTTCATTCGTATCAAAGCTCTAATAAGAAGTTGATCGCAAAATTTCATGTTCGAAAAACACTATATTTCCACTATGTTGCAACTAACCATTCAGATATTTAAATACTTTATTCAGATATGTGGAAATATCAGAAAAACAAAGCAAATCAAAATAGAAGTCAAAAATGAAGACTTTATTAGAAAGACTCAGTAAAACCTCAGTAAAGCCTAAAAACCATTTGTAAACAAATCCCTAAATAAGTTCTGTCATTTTTTTCATTTTCCCCTCATGACTTTGAAGTACATGTACCCTACTGTTCACTCCATGTGGCGTTCATGTGGCTCAAAAATAAACTCAAAAATTGAGGTGGCCTACAGTTCCGCAGCTCAATGCTTCGAAAAGTAATTCAAATTTACCAGGTTCCGTTGATGTGCTTGTTTCCTAGTTTTACGTTCTAGAAATTGAGATCTGGGCGGAAACGCTTCTTTCGCTCCTTGCAGTGTTTTCAAGCGTCCTTTGCACATACAACACCGTTGGAACTAATTTAACTGTTGAGCATGCCTGTTATAACAAGAATCTTTCCTCATATTCTCCAAAGCTTCTCTATCGCGGTAAGGCCATCAAGTCTGCTAGGGAATCCAAATGATGGCGACACAGTTTCAGCTGCCACGCCCACGATTTCTCATGCCCTTTACTCGACGGCATGAGAAAATACCGTATCCCTGTCCACGTGATTACCATGTGTTTTGCTGTTGTGGCTGTTGTAGTGGACCCTATCGAAAACCGTTCAGTGCCCACAGATGTTTCCCCCCCCCCCCCCCAGCTGTGGAAATTTTCTCCCCAGGCTGCGGGCATTTTCTCCCCTGGTTGCGGGCATTTTCTCCCTTGGTCGTGGGCATTTCCTCGAACCGAAACAGACGCGGCGCGGTTCAGGCATTTTCTCTCGTAATCACCTTGAAGGGCCGCTCGTGCGGGTTGATAGAAGCAATGGAGCATAGACGAATCGATTTATGTGCAATACAGGAGACGAGGTGATCTTATTGCAGGTCGAGTAACATAGGCCGAGGCTTTAAGGCCATTCCGTGCGGCAGTCCCAGAAACACCAGCTGTGTTGGTGTGATCGTCTCCGAACGTTTCAAAGACGCGATTGCACGCGTGGAACTTTTACTTAACCGCCTGATGAAGGTCGTTGTCGCTGCTGAACAGCGAATGTATCATTTCTTCTCTGTCTACGCAGACAGGCTGCTCCGAGCGAGCCGAGTTTTGAACCCTTGCTGATGAGACAGCAGAGGTGGCGCCAAAAGACGCCGTCGTTGTCGCAGGTGATCTCAACGTTGGGACTAGGAAAGATGGTCACAGCTGTCATGGCGATTTTAGTTATGGGGTGCGTAATGCTTATGGTGAACGAATTCTTGAGCATGCGGACTCGCATTATCCCATCATCGCGAACACAATGTTTCGAAAGCGTGACTCCCATCTCGTGCCTTTCTATAGCGGGAATACCAGGACACAGATTGACCTTATCCTTGTCAAGCATCGCGATCGAATGTTGGTCACAGATGCGAAGGTTGTGCCATACGAGACTGTCGCCAAGCAGCACCGTCCGCTGATCTGCACACTATTATCGACCCTCCGAGGCTGAGGCGGGTCGAGCGATGTGGTCCAGCAAGGATCAAGTGGTGACGCTTGAAGAAGAAAGAAGCAGCTGTTGTTCTTCGCATTCGCTTCCTGACTGTTACCACTTTTGAGGAGACATGGAAAAGTGCAAAGCGATTCGATATTACAAACTCCACGTTTCGAACTGTTCATGACGAAGCCTGGGCGGCGTAAGATCGAGAAGCAGGCATGGAAGTGAATGATAACGTCAAGAAAAATTCAAAGAGAAGAAAGACTATATCACGCTTTCCTCAGCGACAAGACAGGCGATAATTGGCGTATATACCAAGAAGCGACGAGGGCGGCTAAGAAGGCTGTTGCCGTTGCGAAAGCCTCTCATTATGATGAGGTGAGCGAGAAACACGAGACGACAACTTTATCGGCTTCCCAAAGTACGCCATCGCCAGAGCGGGGATATTGAGAAGTTCTTTGACATCAAAGATGAGAATGGTCTACTGATGAGCCGCAAAAGGGCTATATGTTGGCATAACCACTTCGAGAAAATTTTAAAAGTAGAATTTGCCCATCCGCCTATCCCTTACATTCCTTCAACGCACGGTCCTGTGCAAAAGATCACTGTGGAGGAAACAGAAACGGCTTTGAAGAAGGCGAAGTCAGCTGAAGCAACAGGTCCAGACGACTTAGCGGCAGATCTAAGTCGTTCGAGCGAATTGCGGATGAACGTATTCGTGAGACCGAACGGCTTTCCACCAATCAGTGCGACTTCGTTGCCGACTGTGGCAGTATCGATGCCACTCATGCTGTTCGTCTTCTTGTAGAAAGACATGGCGAGAAACAAAAACCGCTGCATCTTGCTTTTCTCAACTTGGAGAAAGCATTCGATCGTGCATCGCGTGAGGTCGTATGGTAGGCCTTACGACAGCACGGTGTTCCCAAAGAATTTATTGAGTGGGTGCGCATCCTTTACTCTTCTCCCAAGAGTCAAGTGAGAGTGCCGGCCGGTACATCAACGGAGTTTCCAATCTCCGTTAGTGTTCACCAAGGTTCCGCGCTTTCCCCACTCCTTCCACTCCTTTTCATTGTCGTAATGGATGCCATTTCGCGAGACCTTCAGAAGCCTGCTCCTTGGACGCTGCTATATGCAGATGACGTAATGCTTGCCAGTGAAGACAAGGGCAACTTTGATCGACATGTGCAAGCTTGGTGATACCGCTGAGCGGAGTTTAGGGGCTCACGCTAAACGTCAAAAAGACGTAAACGAAACTTGGTCCATTGAGATGAATGTGAATGTCACTGTGCTCGTACGAGCGACACATTTCAAGTACCTTGGATCTGCAGTTGCGTCTGATGGTAGTCTTACGTTCGAAGTGAACTGACGCGTTAGCGCAGCGTGGTCTAAAATGCGCTCCATGACAGGCGTTTTGTGCGACAGGAAGATACCAGAACGCCTTAAATCAAAGATCTACAGAACCTACGTTCGCCCAGTAGCGATGTACGGTGCTGAGTGCTGGCCTGCAACAAAGGAGGTTGAGAGCCGCCTCAGCGTAATGGAGACGAAAATGCTGCGTTGGACGGCTGGTGTCACACGTTTGGATTATATTCACAATATCTCCATACGTCAAAGGTTTGGTGTCGCTCCAATGGCTGATAAGCTACGTACAGCTCGAATACGGTGGTTTGGCCATGTCCTTCGTGCGAATGATGACACCGTTCGAAAGATTGGCCTCAACATAGATGGCCATCATACAAGAAGAGCGGACCCCGCCGCTAAACGCTAAAGAAGAAGAAGAACAAGAAAAAGTTTGCTGCCCTGTTCTCAAAAAAGATATGTTGAAAGCTGAAAAGCTACAAAAACACATCACTCGAATTCTATGGTACCGATTCACTAAATGATCAGAACTTTCTGCACTGCTTAACTACGAAGAACACTTGAAAATGTTTTTCCTTACGTTGTCTACTATCTAGTAGAATCTAGAAGACTATTGATTAATCTGGCTGATTTAACGCCTTGCTGCCACCTTCAAAAAGCGGAGCTAGCTTTCTTTAAGCAAATATTGGTTATTTTGACCTAGCAGCTCTAGAGCGATTAACATCAATACCCAATATAATATTTAGAATCCACCTGCATAACTCTTCCAGGCAAGATAAGCTAACACTTTTAAAAACAAACTAATGAAGTTAGATCTTCCACACTTACTTAAAATCGAACACTTTTGTTGACAATTAAATTGTTAAAGACATCGTGTGCACTCTCGCTTCAGCATGGCTGAAGATCTAGAACACTATTCGTTTCGAGCACGCCAGCCACTCAAAAAGAGGCGGAAGGAAAGAATAGTCAAAATCTTATACGGATAGACAAAGCATGAAAAGCACCTTAATTACAAAGCTTCTGGCTTACGGTGCTGTGTAATGTTTTACGGTGCTTCTCGTTCATTCACTTCGCAAACAACAAGACTCGCAAATCGCAGCAGAAAACCTCGTCAATCTCTTCAAAGCTCACCGATCGATCTCTTGAACATAAAGTGAATGTACATATTTACTAAATCAAATCTTGTTGGTCTTCTATCTCATCGCTCCTACTACAGTACCGCCGCTAAGCATCCAACCAATTGACGTTTGGGTGCAATACGCGTTTTTTGCGTCGCATCATTAGAACATTGTCCGATGGCGATGTACGTTCCTCCACGTGGTGCCACTGGAAACTGCCCGCTTTGCAAGCTAAGCCGAACACGGACATTCGATTGCAGGCGACAGGGCCTTGTGACAGGCCGGCCTACAAACACCCATGACACATCGGATGGTGTATGACATTGCAAGTTTTTCGAGATAGTGCTGCGGCGTCCACGGAAGCCGACGCGCACTCGCAGAGCCCGGCGAGTTGGAAAGTATGCGAGAGTCCCTGATGCGAGGACGGCATCGGTGGGCAACTGAGCTAGTCCGAAAGTCCCGTAACGTAAGCAGGACCCGTGTGGCAACGCTGAATGTGGGTACGTCGACGGGCCGCTGTGCGAGTTGGTTGAAGCACTGGAGCGTAGAAGAGGTAGAAGAGTTGATCTCTGTGCATTGCAGGAGACGAGGTGGTCCTGCCGCAAGTCAAGGGACATAGGACGTGGCTTCAAGGTCGTTCTAAGTGGAAGTCCAAGGACCACCAGTGGTGTCGGGATAATCGTCTCCGAACGATTTCGTGACCCGATTGTAAGCGTCGAGCGCTTTGACGATCGATTGATGAAGATCGTTGTCGCCGCTAAGGAGCGACTCTATCACTTCTTCTCTATGCTCCGCAGACTGGCTGCTCCGATCAAGCCAAGGATGAGTTTTGGAACCTGCTTGATGAGAAAACAGCAGAGGTACCATCGAAACATGTCATCATAGTCGCTGGTGACCTTAATGGGCACGTAGGTGCTACGAAAGACGGGTACAGCTGTCATGGTGGTTTCGGATACAGATCTCGTAACGCCGATGGTGAGCGCATTCTTGATTACGCGGAATCGCATAACCTCACCATAGTGAACACCGTCTTACGAAAACGCGACTCGCACCTTATCTCATACTACAGTGGGAGTACCAAGACTCAGGTAGACTTTGTCCTTGTGAGGGATCACGACCGGAGTCTTGTCACAGACGCGAAGATCGTGCCGTTTGAGACGGTCGCCCCACAGCACGACCGTCTGCACTCTCAAGATTGCCCCTACGAAGGTGAAGCAGGTCGAGCGATGTGGTGCTGCAAGAATCAAGTGATGGCGAATGAAAGAGAAGGAAGCAGCTGTGATTTCTTGCGTGCGATTACCGACAGCCACGACTGTCGACGAAACTTGGAAGAAAGCGACCGACGCGATTCGTCAAGCTGCACAGTCGGAACTCGGCATTACGAAGCCTGGGCGACGGAAGGTCGACAAGCAGGCATGGTTGTGGACAAACGACGTGAAGGCAAAAGTGCGAGAGAAGAAGGCGCTTTATCACGTGTTTCTCGGCGAAAAGACAGCCGTTAACTGGCGGAAGTACTAAGAAGCGAAGAAAGCTGCAAAGAAGGCCGTGGCTGTTGCAAAAGCGACTCATTATGGAGATATCAATGAGAAGCTCGAGTCGGGCGATGGTGAGCGGTATCTGTACCGACCTGCAGAGTTTCGCCATCGGCAGACCGAGGATATTGAGAAGTTTTTCGGCATCAATGATGAGAGCGGCCATCTTCTTACGGACCGCAACAAGGCATTGAAGCGATGGCACGACTACTTAGAGGAAATCTCTACAGTAGGAGATTGAAGCGGCTTTGAAGAAGATGAGGCCAGGCAAAGCGACTGGGCCCGATGACGTGACAGCTGATCTATGGAAGTCCAAGTACTGGTGCCCTGCTGAGTGGTTGGCGAAGTTCTTTAATCAGGTTGTGGCGGAGAAGAAAGTCCCTGAGTGTTGGCGCCAAAGTACGACGATTCCGATTTGGAAGAAGAAGGGCAGTCCCGCAGACTGCTCAAATTACCGTCCGATTCGCTTGCTTTCGCACAGTATGAAGATCTTTGAGCGAATTGTCGCTGGACGAATTCGGGATATCGTCCAGCTTTCCAGCAATCAGTGCGGCTTCGTGGCTGGCTGTGGCACCGTTGTTGCCATACATGCCGCCCAGCTCCTGATAGATAAGCACCGCGAGAAACAGAGGCCAGTGCATATCGCCTTCCTCGACTTGGAGAAGGCCTTTGACCGCGTACCGCGTGAAGTGATATGGTACGCCCTGCGCCAATATGGAGTTCCTGAAGAGCTCATAGAGTGGGTGCGAATTCTCTACTCTTTTCCAAAGAGTCGAGTTCAAGCTGCGGCTGGAACTTCGATGGAGTTTCCCATTTCTGTCGGGGTACACCTGGGTTCTGCGCTTTCCCCACTCCTCTTTGTTGTTGTCATGGATGCCATCACACGAGATCTTCAGAAGCCCGTCTCCTGGACGTTGCTTTGTGCCGATGACGTGATGCTCGATAGCAAAGATAAAGGTGAATTCGAGCGAGAGGTGCAAGCTTGGTGTGTTCGCCTGGAGCGGTTTGGACTCAAACTAAACGTGAAGAAGCCGATTATTTAACGACAGATGTTACTGAGTCGATCTCCATCAAAGTTAACGGCACCGAGCTTCGCGCTGCGATCTTTAAGTGCCTGGGATCAGCGGTCGCGTCTGACGGCAAACTGATTGTCGAAGTGAATTCACGCGTGAGTGCAGCTTGGTCCAAGTGGCGCTCGTTGGCTGGCGTGCTCTGCGACAAGAAGATACCAGAGCGCTTCAAGTCGAAGATCTACAGAGCATTCGTCCGGCCAGTAGCGATGTACGGCGCTGAGTGTTGGCCTGCCATTGAGGAAGTTGAAAACGCGCCTCAGCGTCATGGAGACGAAGATGCTGCGCTGAACGGCTGGAGTCACGCGCATGAACCGCATCCGAAACGATGTCATTCGGCAGAAGTACGGTGTCGCGCCGATAGCTGACAAGATGCGCGAAGCTCGCTTGCGATGGTACGGCCACGTTCTGCGTGGGAAAGAAGACAGCATCCGCAAGATAGGCCTCAACTTCGGGGTAATAGGAAAGCGGCCTAGAGGGCGCCCAAAGCAGAGATGGGCTGATACGTTACATAAGGACTTGAAAGTAGCTGGTGTCCACCCTGATCTAGCGCTGGATCGGGAAAGGTGGCGTCATGACACCAGAATAGCGGACCCCGCCACGAAGCGGGACAAACGCTGAAGAAGAAGAAGAAGAAGAAGATCATTAGAACATTTTCCAAAGTTAAGACTTTCTCAGCAAAATTTACAAGGGCTCCTGTCATCATCCTACTTGCGAATGAGCATGCAACCGCCATTAAAAGAAGGTGGAAACCTGAAAACCCCGAAATTAAGGAGTGTCCTAATTACTGTGACCCCGGCCCCATACCGTCGCCGAGCCTCGCTTAATTATTTTCCCAGACGCAAATAGGATGCCCAGTTAAGTTTTAAAGGTTTAGACCCAATTAAATTTTATTTTCCCGCTATTTATGACCTTTTTCTGGCTGCGACGACTTGTTTGGTACCAAATTAGGATGGAAGATATGCACTGAGCGTGCTGCTGCTTTACTGTTGCTTTTTATTTAATTTAACGTAAGCATTCTCAGTCTAAAGCTGTTATTGTGTCTTGCTATTTACTCAGTTCTAAGGAGAAAATGGTTTTAAAAATTTACGTTTAGACTTTATTTTGAGCATTTACGTGTCAGTTGCAATTCGTCAAGACTGTCAGTGAACCTTTGGTGAGAAGCACTCTGTGTCGCCGATTTGAGCTTTCATTTTAGCGAATATCTATGCCATAAGCGAAAGATTAATCTAAACTATGTTGGCTAACCATTCACAATAAAGAGACTCCAACTAGCGAGAAGCTAGGTGATCAGATAGTGGCATCAGATCGAGCGCTGATGTACAGTTCTTCTTCTTTCATAATTGAGCTGACCTGACACGCCCTACAGAGACATTGCGACTCCAGGGCCTAACTCCAACGCGGACGTGCGCTCGATGATGCACGGTTAGCCGCGGAGCATAAAATTTTACCACTGCTAAAGCTCCTCGCCTAGTTTTTGACATTTATTGCTCGTCAGGACCACAGATGACCATGTTCTCTGCAAAGTGTAGATTGCGCTGTCCTGATTACCACTGCTCAGGTTGTCTCCTTCAATTTATGCTTCTAACTACTTTCTTTTCGAAGATAGCTGCCAGGGTTGTTGAATAATTCAGCACAGTTTTATTTCATGTTGTGTTTGCTAAAGGGATGTTTGGTAATGGCATTACACCTGAACTGCCATAAGTGAGTTGGCGACGGTCAAGTCCAGCGCAAAGTTAGAATTAAGGGAAAAGCTACGGATTAGTGCGTTCAATCCCCTACCCCCTCAATAGAAACTCACAAACATTTGCTTCCGAAGCTTCTAGTTAGTAATCCCGTCGCAGTTCCTGTTTCAAATTTCCTTCACCAGATCCTTGACCGTTCCCTTCACTCATTTGATCTAGATTCTCATTCCGTCCACACTTTGGTAACGACCATTCCCACTTCCCTACTAGGAGGCATCAGACGTGTCTCATCCTCTTGTCTCTTTCCTTCTGCGCGGTCAACGTCGCCGGCACACCCTTTGGCGCCCAAGCACGAGACACTAGCCGTCCTTGTCGGAAGCAGTCAGACCGCGACAACTCGTCCAATTTCGTCGCGCACTGGGCGCGACGCCAAGGGTGGTTCGCGCGGCTTTGGGGTTATGTCTGCCCCCCCCCCCCCGGCACATTGCATTCGGCTGCATGACCCACGAATCCCGCATTTCTCGTTCTTCTGATTTCGGGCCTGTTCGACTTTATGCAGCCCACAACTATCGATCCATTCTGTCAAAACTTGATGAGTTTTTAGGTATTCCAGATTGCATAGATAATAAGCATGAACATGTTGGCCAGTATGTAAGCTTCGCGTAAAAAATGTAGCAGCTGTTCTTTAGCCCAATTAAAATATGCACAGAAGCTGACCTTACTATACCATCTTCACGTCGAATTCGAATTGCACACTTTTCGCGCCAATTGGTCACTCTTCTAAGCTAGCTTAAGATTGTTGTAATCAAAGCGAATTCTTCCAAATTGAAATAAGCTTCTTCTACTTCAACTAAATACACTCTAAAAAGATTCGAATAATTCCTTGCTCAAGGAAAATTTAAGTAAGATTTCTTTGAAGTTACAACTCACCTACCCAAAAGGTGAACCCTTTGTTTAAAATTTTATAAAATTCCCACTTTTGTGGAAAAATAGGGTTCACAGCTTGCACTAGAGAGCAGAAAAGCGGCAGTTTTCATTACCAAAAAGGGATTGTGTCATGCACTCGTCTGAGCCGTCGCGATTTTTATTCGACTGATAGGAAAACTGCTGTTTGCATGGAGTTTCACGCCTATAAACAATTCGCAGGAATGACTGGCTGATATACGCCGTCGCAGGCGAGTAAAAATAAATCTTGAAATGTGGACAGACTTAATCTTATTGATAATCTTTTGCTGCCATATTTGTTTTGTGAGCTATTTTTTTTCTAGAAGAGCTTCCTACGTGATCGAATAAAAGCATTCTTGCTACAAGACATTTCCCCTCGAGCTGAATCCTTGTGGCATTACATTTTGCGAGTCACATACACACGCGTTACACACAATCGTCTCAATTGTGACTGACACGACTCCATGAATGACTCGTGGGTGCCGATTATCGGCCCGCCAGAAGACGTCAACTACACATCGGCCAGATGTCAAGCTTCACAGCCGGTTGTGGCCCAGAATATCCCACTCAGACGAGCTGCCGGATACATGTGCGGTGCTTCTGCGCACTCGTGACGTACCACCACCTTTGACAATATCATCTGACTCTCAATGATTCATTGCTACTTCACGATGCTATAGCGCTTCTATTATTCCGGGGCATACTTTCATCGCCGTGATGCCATCGCGGCGCTCAGTTCATGGCCATTCCGCCGCACGCGGTCGAATAGTCGAAATGAACTTCGCCGCGGCCGCCGCAACAGTGGCGCCCGGCACGCGCGATGGCTTCCCGCGCCCACTGCGGGCATGGCATACTTTTTCGAGCCGCGCGCAGTGTTTAGCGTTGGTCCTGGATGGATCGCCGTCGTGCTCCCTTGCAGAAGGCTCCAGGAAGCTCTGCTAGCTGCGTGCGACGTCGCGGCGCATGAAACGCGGACGTGCGCTTGGTGACGCATGGTTAGCCGCGGAGCACGAAATGTTCTCAGTGTTTGAGCTCCCAGACCACATTTCTTGCCAGGTACTTAAGATCCCACAGAATGTGGTAGAGTCTGCAGTAGGACAATTGATCCGAGAATGGGTGATAGTGACCTTTTTGCGCAGTATAACCTTAGTCACAGGTAAAAATTGACCGAGGAAGTTGTAGATGGCAAATACTGACGCTAGAAACCATTCGCATAACCAGGATTCCTGTATAAACTGTCGCTGATCGTCCTATTGAAACCACATTCATATGCCATCTCCAAGAAACGTTGAATTGCGGCAAAGGCGTGCCGCATGTTCCTGTAGGAAGTCGGAAGTTTCTAGCAGTCGGAAGCATCGGACCACAACAACTCGTCCAAATTCGTCGCGCACCATGCACGACGCCAGGGGGGTTCGCGCGGCGTTGGAGTTATGTCTGCCCCGCTTGCAGAACGATGAGCGATGCGACGAGCACTGAGGACTCGACATCGTCTCACGTTGCTCTGCAAAACTCATCGCCACGGTTCTATCGCGGCGACGGGAAGTATGCACGAGGCCTTACAGAAGGCTCTCTTACTGCTAGAACAAATGTCTCATTGCTGCCCTTCAACCCTAACTCTACCTGCTAAATTTTTAATTATCATATTTCATCTTATTTGGGCTTATCCATTATAATTCACGACAAACTTCCATTTGTTACCAACAACAGTTTGTTCTATCATCAACAATAATGTTTTTGTATTTTATACAGAAGTCAATGAATATGCTTATGTTTATGTTTTTTGTTTATCTCTGTAAATATGTGTCTTATACTATTATATTATATACTGCATGTTTTATAAAATTATAGTTCCAGCTAACGTAAAGACACAATAATGTTTATGCTCATTTTTTCACGCACCAAGCTCGCATCTTAAAAATGAAATCCCGAGGTATTTGATCACGAAAATGTTCGAGATTCTTTTCAGGTGATTGCAGTGAGACAGTAAAGCGAAAGATGGCCTATTTGATGAGCTCTTGGCTGTATTTAACAGAAGCGTGCTAACATTATTTCCGGCATTAGCGGCAGTATGAATGCACTGCGCACATATGTAATTTGCGGTAAAATATCGAAGTTTGTTTGAAAATTTCACGTAGCAGACGCAGCCGTGCTGTCCCGTTAACTCAGTTCAGCTTTCATTCGAGGTACTCTACAAGACCTTAGCTCCTCATAACATGAAGTTTTCTTTATTGAAGCGTTATGTATGGAAGACCGTTAAGCCTGAATTTCCGGGTACAGCTGCTTCCTTAACCACAACGTCATCTATTTTCCTTCTTCACACTGCCATCTATCTCAGATGTCGTGCAAAGTAATGGTGGTTGCTACCCTGCAATTTGCACACGTAAATAAAAAACCACTCCTCGGCTTGAAAGCCCACTTCAAGGATCAGCTGCTGCGTCGCTGAGCATCAAGGGTTTCTTGAATCGAGCCAGTGTGTTCTTGATGAGATCCTTCTCTTGGTTAATCCACGTTGACTTAAGCATACTCTTTGAAAATTTAGTACTGCAGGTCATATGTTCGTGTTGTTCTTCTACTTCCCAGTCTGTTTCCCTTCGTTCCGCTATTCTGGTGTCATGACGCCACCATTTCCTGTCCAGCGTTAGATAAGGGTGGACACCAGCAACGTTCAAGTCCATATGTAACGTATTGGACCAGCGCTGCTTCGGGAGCCTTCTAGGTCGTTTTCCAATTACCTCGAAGTTAAGGCCTATCTTACGAACGCTGTCTTCTTTTCCACGCAGAACTTGGCCGTACCATCGCAAGCGAGCCTCGCGCATCTTCTCAGATATCCACAGACAGACAGCGAACTTCTGCCAAATGACATCGTTTCGGATGTGGTCCATGCGCATGACTCCAGCCGTCCAGCGCAGGATATTCGTCTCCATGACGCTGAGGAGCGTCTCAACTTCCTTGGTCGCAAGCCAACACTCAGCACCGTACATCGCTGCCGGCCGAACGACGGTTCCATGGATTTTTGACCTCTAGAGTTCTGGTACCGTAGTGTACACCAGTCAACGAGCGCCACTAGCACCAAATTGCACTCACGCTTGAGTTAACTTCAGTCATCAGATTGCCAGCAGATGCTTCTGCTTATCCCATGTACTTAAAGCCCAAGTCCGAGCAAGCTTCGAGGCCATTAACCTTGATGGAGCAGGGCTCGTTCAGGCAAGTGGATCGTACGGTAATTGGAGCAGTCTGCAGGACTGCCCTTCTTCTTCCAAATTGGAATCGTCGTACTTTAATGCCTACACTCAAGCACTTTCTTTTCCAACCTGATTAAAGAATTTCGTCAACCACTCAGCAGGGTACGAAAACTTTGTCTTCCACAGGTCAGCTGCCACGTCGTCGGGTCCAGTCGCTTTGCCTGGCCTCATGTTCTTCAGAGCCGCTTCTGTCTCCTCCACAGTGGTCTTCTGAACAGGACCGTGCATGGCAGCCGCTGAAGGAATGGCTGGTTGGAGAAATACTACCGTCGAGTTTTACTCGAAATAATCGCGCCATCGCTTCAGTGCCTTCTTGCGGTCCGTAAGAAGATGGCCGTTCTCATCATTGATGCCGAAAAACTTTTCAATGTCCTCGGTCTGCCGATGGCGATTCTTAGCAAGCCGGTACAGATACCGCTCGCCATCGCGTGACATCTCCATAATGAGTGGCTTTTGCAACAGCCACGGCCTTCTTTGCAGCCTTATTCGCTTCCTGGTACTTCCGCCAGTTATCGGCGGTCTTTTCGCCGAGGAACACGTGATAGAGCGACTTCTTCTCTCGAACCTTTGCCTTCACGTCGTTTGCCCACAACCATGCCTGCTTGTCGACCTTTCGTCGCCCAGGCTTCGTAATGCCGAGTTCCGACTGTGCAGCTTGACGTACCGCGTCGGTCGCCAGCTTCCAAGTTTTGTGGACAGTTGTGGCTGTCGGTAACCGCATACGAGAAATCACAGCTGCTTCATTCTCTTTCATTCGCCACCACTTGATTCTTGGTGCACCGCATAGCTCGACCTGCTTCAGCCTCGGAGTGGCGATCTTAAAAGTGCAGATCCGCGGTCGATGCTGTGGGGCGACCGTCTCATGCGGCACTATAATATGACATAAGGTGGGAGCCGCATTTTCGGAAGGCGGTGTACACTACTGTGGAGTTACGTGATTCCGCATAATCAAGAATACGCTCACCATCGGCGTTACGCGACCCGTAACCGAATCCACAATGACAACTGTACCCGTATTTCGTCGCACCCATGTGCCCATTAAGGTCACCAGCAACTACGATGACATCTTTCGACGGTACCTCTGCTGTCTTCTCATCAAGCAGGTTCCAAAACTCATCCTTGGCTTGATCGGAGCAGCCAGTCTGCGGAGCATGCAAAGAGAAGACGTGATAGAGCCGCTCCTTAGCGGCGACAACGATCTTCATCAAGATTGACAAAGCGGGTGTCGCCTACTACCGACTCTCGGAAACGTCCGAAGACGATTATTCCGACGCCATTTGGTTCTGAGACTTCCACCTATAACGGCCTTGAAGCTAAGTCCGATGTCACTTGACTTGCTCCAGGACCACCTCGTCTTCTGCACCGCACAGAAATCAACTCTTCTTCGCTCCAGTGCTTCTACCAACTCGCACGAGCGACCCGTCAAGTTACCCACATTCAGAATAGCCACGCGGGTCCTGCATACGTTACGGGACTTTCGAACTAGCTCAGTTGCCTCCCTCCGATGCCGTCCTCGCATCGGGGATCCTCACATACTTTCCACACTCGTCGGGCTTTGCGAGTGCACGCCGACTCCCGCAGGCGCCGTAGCACTATTTCGAAACACTTTCACTGTTATACACCATGCGATGTGACATGGGTCTTCGTAGGCCGGCCTGTGACAAGGACCTCTCGCCTGCAATCGAGTATCCGTGTTTGGCTTAGCTCGCACAGCGAGCAGTTTCCATTGGCATCACGTGGAGGAACGGACATCGCCACCTATGTTTGTGCTGATATTTGCGTTTTTTGACAGCATATCATTCACATGAGTACATGAAGGTTTTCGACAACCTCCACATTGAGCCATTCCTGTTTGTCCCCTCTGACCCAACTGTTTTGCTCCCAGTTTACCGTGAATCTGTTCAGACCCCCGCTGCCGCTCTCCTTATGAACTATAGTCATGCCCTCAAAATTTTTTCGAATATTTGAATGGTTTCGAATGCTTACATACTTAGAATGTTTGACTATACTGCGGTTTTTCTAATTATTCGAATTTGAAAACATTTGATAAATGCAATTATTTCGGGATATTCGAATTCGAAAGTATTCGAGAAAATTCGATTTCTTTTGAATACTTCAATTTGAATACATTCAAATTTTCGAATATTCGTACTCGTATTCGTTAAAATAAAAGTCAGCGGCAATCCATTTCCTAAAAGCGCTCCGTCTCTTTTGTTTCCATGTTGTTTTTGAGGAATTTGGAAGCATGGCTAACGCGAAATAAACTTTACGCTTTGGGACGCTATCTGGGCTGGGTATGACAGTGTCTTCTCCAGGGCCGAATTCATCAACGACTAACCTCGGGTATAGCGGGTAGAGATATTCACGATGAAGCCTGCGTCTCTGACTCTTACCTTACCTTTCTCTACATGACCCTTATCTTATCTCCACCCCTTATACCCCGCACAGCCACAGGTTTAATTGTTGATGAATCTGGCCCCAGTTGTCTCTATGGATGGTAGTATTCGCTTGGGTGCAAAACCGATCCAATAACGATCGATTACGCACGCGCAAGGTGCGCTTGCTACCAACTGCGCGAAGACACTTATCCACTGACGTGGGATGGCGACTAACAAAAAGGTGCGCTGAATCATACACCCCTAACTTTTCTCAAATCGCGCCACCAACGTCTGGCTGGCTTTCCGGACAACAAGCAATTTCTGATCATCGGCCAGACAAAAGACCCTTTCGAGCACAATTCACAGTTGTTTTTCACTGCCTAATAACTAAGAAAGAAATCTCATAAACACCTCTGACACACATTTGCCCACCTGCAGGCGACTCGGTTCGCGGATGTTTTCATTCGTCGACTTGGTTGCGCACACACACGGCTTCACGCCTGATTAAAATGCCCACAGCTCGCCACTGCGTTCTTCAAGTTCACGTAGGTGTAAGCAGTCGGCTCACGTGCTTACCTGGCGGTTTTGTTCGCCTCCTGCTTCTACTGAGTAAGTCATTTCTGTTCGACCCGAGATGAGAGCCCTTTTTGACGCTCGACGGTGCAGGGATAAGAATAGGCCTTCCCACTCGTCCGCCTACCACTAGTGGCGAGAAGACCTGTTTCCTACGAATAGCATCATCGAGCAAGGCCTAGGACATCCGGAGTGTGACGTCCGCCTGCTAGCGAAGACCTCTCGGCTCAGGCTTACTCTACTCGATGACGAATTGCGAGCGTTGCCGGCCGCCGGCCGATTACCCTACCCAGGTGCAGCATTGTGTATCACGTGCGCACCGGACTTCTCTCGCTCAGTGTTCCGGAAATTTTCCGCGATGTCAGAAATTGAGGCCCTCCGCGAGTCAGCCTCGTCGCCATTCGCCGTGGTAATAATACGCTGGTTACCTTCGTTGCTGCGCCTTCCTCCCAGAAGTACATAGTTCGCCATTCCGTTTATATTCTGAACCATGTGGCTCTTCTCTTTCATCAGGGTTGGGTTACACTTTGAGAATCTGTTGGTCTGGGAGTAGCCTAAAGAAGTGAAGGTTTGGGAGAGTTCTCAGTGCCTTACCTCGCCAAGATAAGAGAGCTTCCTCTTAAGTGTTCACTTTATCTAAGTTGCATTGCCTTCAAACTACTTAATAGGCTTTGACATTCCTTCTATGTTAGCCATTTTCTTTGAATACGAACTCTGGTAAATAAGGACGATAGGGGTCGGTGTCAACTAACACAATCATGGAGTGCGCCGCGCACTCTTCTTCTACGAAATATCGTCGATTTAATTTGAAGGCGTATTTAGTATTCAAAATATTTCCGGTGGCCATCTGAGAGTTTTTTAGTATCAGTAGCTTTTTTCCCAGGCAATTTTTTATACTAATTACGATACTAATGATTTTTTACCAGTTTTATCGTTTTTCTAACAGATTTGGTCCATCGGAGTGGAAAACATTGGATATTATTTCCGATATATGCGCCTCATAGCAGGTGAAAAGGTCGATCAGGCAGCAAATATCGATTGATATTATTGGTTTTTGCACTAGTCTATGCACTTCGCTTATTATACTTGTTTCTGTGGGCGACGTTCAGGGAGCATCTATCAGCAGCGGTTTGTCCCATTCGGGAAAATTTTGCCGTACAACGTGGCATACTGACCGTGAGAGTGCTGGAAACCCTCCACTGTGACAGAAAGGTATTCACCGAATAAGCAAAAAAAAACCATCAGGCACTTGGAATGTCGATTTTTTTCGAACGTTGCTGACCGATTTGGAATGGAGAGCGAAGGTCGCCTGTACACACCCTAATGCTAGTCTGTGGAGGGTTGTCAAACAACCTGAGGGGTGGTGGTGCTGAGCAGCTCAAAGCAATCACTGAACACAATACAAAACAAATGAAAAGTTTAAAAAAATTAAAGAAAGGTGTAAAATGTTATTTTTTTAAAATTTAAACTATAACTGAATAAAACAATTTTACATGATATAAAAAAAATAAAAAATAAAAAGGTTTGTTTCGCCACTTTCTTCAGATCATTTACAAATCACCGAGCGGAGTGGAAAGAACGCTGATGCTTAACATAAAAGAGGGCGGCGTGGATGGTTCGTGTCAAAAGAATAAGTAACTGGTTATAGAGAAGATAGCAGAAGGTTAGGGAAATTTATGATTTTCTGCATACAACAGCCTTTCCTTTTTCCTTCAACTAAGGAAAAAGAAGCCGCTCAAAATGCTTTAAAAGTAACCCTTTTGATCTACAGTGTGTCCTGAAATTACGTTCCCACATGTTTGACCTTCTTGACCTACGCGTCAAGCATGTACTATCTTGGTTTCGAGCGCTAGGTATGTCCACCCAGATCTCAAATGCTAAATATTCAGTTGCAATATTGACTAAACACAAAATGGCACCTTCTCATTCTCTGAGGGTTCCCGTCACGACAGCGCACACGACGGAGCGTCGGTGAACAGCATCTAGAAGATTTTTATCTCGAAGCAGCGCTGAAACACGAAAACCATCGTGTGCTTTTCAAATCAGTGACTGAAGCCAATGAAATGAAAGGGGAAGATTCATGAACGCTGCGCACATCTGAGATCAGTCATGGCTTGGACCGCTGACAGACCTATGCGGGAAACTCGCCGTTGTTCTTCGTCAAAAAAGGAGAAAAATAATTTCCAAAACCTACGCAGAAGATGTTTTGGAACAAACTTTGGTCTCTTAGAGCAGCACGATTTTCACGGACAAGCAATTCATCTTACAGGATTCGGCACTGCTCATAAATGGAAAATCGTACAGGACTGGTGTCGCGACAACCTTGTTGACTTGATCAGCTCAGAAGAATGGCCTCCGTATAGCCCGACGCCAACCTTATGGACTTCTCTATTTGGTCCTCCTTGGTGACCGAGGCCCGCTCTGAAAAATAACACTCAGTCGACTCGATGAAAAAAAGCCATCTGAAGGCGTGGTAAGAAATGTCAATGGAATACGTGCGTGCCGCGCTGGATGCCTTCCACGTCGGCTGAAGGCCTGTATCCGTTCCAGAGCAAGTCGTTTGGGATCTGATTTTTAAATGTGTTTGTAAATATGTTAGTTAAGCTATGCTGATATTTCATGTTCCAATTTCTTTTTTCGTCCGTTTTTATAACGATGGATATTGGAACGTAATTTTGGTACACCATGTACCTTTCGGTGTTATTTGAAACCTTCTTTAACTAGTCACCTAGCTGTGATCGTAGTTGCGATCTTAGCTCTCCTAACAGTCTTTGTGGCCGTTCAACATTTTGTTAAATAGAAAACACGAGAAAGGAAAAGAACAGTTGTAAGATAACCTAGAGAAAGGAGTGAGAATAGAGGAGAGAGGAGAAGGTTAAGGAAGAAGTAGTAGAAAGGTTCGTTTCGCCACTTTTTTAAGACGAACCTTTGTTTTATGCTCCTTCCGTGGCTCTTCAGTAAAAAAAGAGGAGCACTAAATAAGACTTCGTTTAACTCTGTCATAAATTCTAATTCTAATTTGTTATATTTTTAACTTATTTTGTTTCATTTTAATGTGGCTTTGTATAAATAATTTTGATTTCTCAAGTAAAGAAGTGAGTCTTTATTTTATTATTTGTGAAATTAAATTGAAACAAACAAAAAATAAGTTTGACTAAATATGTGGCTTACATTAACTACCGTTTTACTTGATTTTCAAAAACATCATTATATAAAAGTAACCCACTGTACAGTACACTACCATCTTCTGTTAAACTGTCCTCATAAATGGAAGTACTTCTATATCACTTCTTATTCTCTGGTAGCATATCATATGTTTCTGTGTTGAAGCCACCACTCTCTCTCTTTGTTGTTTATATGCTCGCTCAAGGGACGCGTGGCGCAGTCGGAGGAGGCGCCGGCAGTCGCGTGCGCCCGATACCATGTTCCTGGCTCGCCCAGGCCAACCAAGCCTTCCACCCTTCCGGAGTCGGTGAATTGGTACCACACTTGTCTGGGAAGGGTAAAGCGCTGTTTTTTATCGCCGTATAGGCATTCAAAATCGCGTCCCCGATATCCCGTAGAAGTGGAATGCGTGGCACATCCTAAAAGGAATCGAGTAACGCCATCCTTATCCCTTATCCTTTATCTTCGCTCAAAACGAATCGGGGAATAGGTACCTCTTAAAAGCATCCTTTCTGTGTTGAAGCTTCTAGAGTCGATAGTTTAGTTTGCACCTTTCTGCTATGACAACTTTATCCAGCTCCTCTACTTGTCGGCCTCTGCACTCGGTTATGAATGTGTATCAGCCCTCAGGAATTCGATAGCAAGTTCGACTGTTAAGAGAGATTTACTGATTTCAGTGGTATAAAGAGTACCCCACTGCAATACACCTCTTTATGACAACTCTAAATTCCGAGCAGATTGCTGCGAATGTAAAAAGTAGAACGCAAAAACTGAAAACACTTAAGTTGCCGCCGTTCTCTCCTTAATGGAAAGCGTTGTGCGAATGACGTGTTGTCTTGCATTCATACACACATGTACTTTTCTCGTAAATCCAGTTTCTCGTAAATCAAGCAACACTTTTATGAACAGTTTCAACTGGCGTCGAACTAATCAGTAAGCTCAGACTGCGGAGCCGTTATTCGCAGAACTTCCTCTTTTTAACCTGTTTAATAGATAGCCCGTATGGACCGTAAGCATGCTCTTGATATATTCTATGAACATGCACAGTCATGAATGCTTTAGTAGTTGAATATTTGAAGCAACTTGTTCACAAAGTACTATTTTCTCGTGAAACGAGCAGATCCCTTCAGCTGCCGGTTTGCCTACTGGCTTGAGTTACATCTCAGAAATTTATAGTCACCGATCTATGTTCTTTTTTATGACATACGGAACATGTCCGTCGTCAGCAATATTCAAGTGCTCATATAGCGAAATCTGAACAGATGGTAGCCGTTATTGATGGATAAAGGCTGTCCAGTCGATAACGTCCGCTTGATGTCTGTCCACGGCTATCACATGAGTGTGGTCCCCACTTCAAATACTGGATGCAGCCTCTTTCAAAAGCTTTCGGGTTTGAGAGAGTAATTTCAAGAATTTTAATATTTTCAGAATTTTAAAATTTTCGAATTTCGCTACGCTTTACGTCGACTTACTCGAGTTTCAACCACTCTGCATGCACCAGCTTTGAACAACTTTCGATCGATAATAGGATCCGTCTGATGGATAGTGTTCGTTTTCTCTAAAGAACGATCATCGGCTCTTATACTCGTGTGACTCCGACCTCAAAGGTCAACTTTGAAGAAAAATTAATTAATTAGTGGCTGGCTGTCAGGTATGATTGTGCTTTCGAGAGATTCTATCGAACCTATGAATAAAGTCGATGGCCGAATATTCTATCTTTTTAGGTTTTTCGATTATCCATTCGAATTCGAACATCGATGACTTTAAAAAATCGACTATTCGTCCGAATTCGAAAATCGAAAGGGAGCCAAGTCGAATAATCGAATACTATTCGAAAATAGAGTGTTTCGACTTTATTCAAAATTCGAATATTTTTAATCAAACATCGAATAAACTTTAACTCTTTAAAACCGAACCTGTTTTGAACAAATTATTCGACTATTTGAAACCTTGTTATTATCTTATTCGATTTTCTATTATTCGAAAAAATTTATGAGCGGGAAACTCGTTCGTTCATTCATTCGAAATTTTTCGACATCGAATAAATTTGTTTACTCATTCATTCGATAGCGAATAACTGCTCAAATATGTTATTCGAGTAACTACTCGAATATATTCGTTCAAGTATAACTGTACTGACGGGTCGATAATGTTGACTCTTCGAGAATTATGTCCATCCGCCGCCATTGTATATATGCGTGCTGTTTCCATTTCAACGGATCAAGTATGTCGACCGTGGTCAAAAACAGATAAATAGTGGTTGCCAATCGATAATTTTTTACTTATTTTGAACTCTTTCCATCGAAGATCATATTTGTTATCATATTTTCCACTTCAAAAAGGTCATCATCTATACAGGGTGGCCCATAAGTCCTGCAACAAAATTAGGCGACCTTATTGGTTGTCTTTTTCCAATTGAAAAGAACCGCATACTAACTGTTATGTAGCATATACTTAGTGCTATACTTCTGGAAAGTATCATGTTTGTAGCTGCTCTTATTACAAAGTAATGCGCTCTGGCCCGTGGTGGGGCGCTTCCGTTCCGATGTGACTAAATTTCGGAAGATTGGTTGTTGAACATGCAGTATGATGGTATTGTGTAGGGCAGTTCAGAGGCTTCTCAAGAGTGAACATTGGATGAACGGATCTGAACTACAACAGACGAACGCTATTAATTTTCTGATTATACAGGATGCAGCAACCAGCTGGAACAAATTCAATATTCAGCCGTGTGCGTAATCTATTACTAAGCAATATGTTGTTTTTAGAAAATTACAGGGAAAGCTCTACAAGTCCGCTAGTGAGATGAAAACTCAGCTATGAGGAGAAGAGAGTAGAAGGAAAAATGTGTAAGCGCAGTTGGAGCGCGTCGTTTGAAATGGGTATTCAGCCTCTGCCTCATTTGATGAAAAATTTCTCAACGTTGAGCGATCCCAGAAAGCTCAAAATAATAGTGTGTTTAATACTACCTTTGCGGGAACCTTATGATATAAACACAGTGGTCACGCATGGCAGGATTTTGTCATACACGATTTTCCAAAATGTGTCCCCTCACACCCTAGGTTTTTGTGTAAAAATAGTGAAAATCAATAAAAATAATCGTTTGATAGGAACAAAAACCTAACACCATATACTAGAGACTCAGTCGCGCTGTATAAGGGCAAAATGCACATACTGGTAAAGCGATTCTTGTAACAGCAAAAGAAAAGGAGGTGGTAGCGGTTCTCAGTCCATCTGCAAAATATTGCACCTGCGAAAGACTAGCTGCGAAATTCCTAAATCTTTAGATTTTCAATATTTGTTTATTAACCATCTTAAAGAAAATGTCTTGCTCTATAAAGCCTGGGAAAACTATTGCTCAATATCTTCTTTGGAACGAATAAGAAGTAAAACTCCGTAAGAGGGGCTGCGACGTGAGCTGCAAAGCAACCCACACGATCTGAAGGTTCTTATCAATCCAGGAGTGGTCCCTTATGAATAATACCGCTCCAACATAATCTAAAAACCATGGGCAAACAAGGTTTAAAAGTGGTTTAAATTTGGTGCATTCTTAGCCTTTTTATACGCCTATGTTTTTGTTGCAGGACTTATGGGCCACCCTGTAGATAAAAATCGATGAATATTGGTCGACCGATCGACGGCTACCAGGCCCGCATGAAATCTTTGACCTCTTAGCTATGAGCAACGACCAATAATGCAGATCGAGATCTGAAGTCTTTTTTTTTTCGAGTACTCCGCTACCGAGCAGACGGATTAGACCTTCTATATGCTCTGTTAATGCAATTTGCGTTGCGTTATCTATTTGCAGGCCATGCAATTCTTTGTGAAGTTGAAACAATCTTGAAGATCGCCTGTACGACACAGATGTAGAATACGTGGCACACCCCACAAGGCATTGATTAGCGCCGAGTTTTTATTTTCCTGTTGTCATTTTTCTCTTATTTTATTTGGCTAACAAATATCAACGGGCGCGTGGAGCGCAGATGGAGGAGGCGCCGGCTGTCGCCTGCACCCAATACCAGGGTCCTGGTTCGGATTTCCCGCCCAGGCCAACCAAGCTTTCCATCCCTTCGTGGTCGATGAATTGGTACCAGACTTGTCTGGGAAGGATACAGCGCTGACTTGTTCGTCGGCTGCCCACCGCAAGTCATTGTATGGCAAATACGCATTCAACTCGTCTCCACGACATCCTGTAGAAGTAGAATGCGTGGCGCATCCCAAAGGGATTGAATAACGCCGTCCTTCATCCTTTATCCTTATTCTAACAAATATCAACAACCATATAAAGAATACATAAAACATGATTGTAGAAGTAGTGTCTCTTCTGCGGCTACAATTGTTGTTTTCATATTCATTATTACGGGTGTGTACTTTATGTAGATCGCATGTTGGTGCTTACTATGCAGTTGTATAAGCACATGCCTTTCATATTTGTTTTGTTATGCGCTTTGCATTACAAATGTAGAAGCATAAGGAAAGATGCTCACTCGCATTCATAGGTAATGAATCGGTTAGGCGCGGAGCAGAATAAGGCACAGCGCTAATTTTTGGCAGAAAAACGAAGCTGTCCTAATCGGGAGGGGCAACCGTGAGATATTAGTTTGGTATGTAATTATATTCCACACTACCACGTCCTCTGAATTTAAGTGGAAGTCCTCGCACCGTGGGACTGCAGCAGAAACTCTCGTAAAAACTCAAGCAAGCACTCCAGTTTATTGCTGTGGTGTTGTCAATTTCGCGGAACACTCAGGGAGTAAATAGATTAAACAGAGCTACGAGTTGAAGATGAAGGGGTCAAGGAAGATGTGTACCTTTGCATGCCGTTGGCTCTCCGTGTCTTCTCGCAGTGGTCGACCGAAATAAGGAAAAAATTGGTCGCACAATTGGTCGCATTTGGTCTGCGTTTTCGTAGATCTGTAGTTTAGTTCATTCATGCGCTACACCGTTGTGCTTTAGAGCACGTCAAGAACCTTGTGCTGCCTACAAAAGTCTTCTAGTTGCAGCAGGCAAGATTTGAATTTGATGGAGTTGTTGTGCTACGAACTCGCCCGCGCCTGCATTTGTGTGCGAGTTCGCCCCACTCGATTGATAGGTTCTATTCTATATGCACTGTTCACGGCGTACTTTAAAGTCTCGCCGAGACAGAGTACAGCGATTCCTGAGTAGGGTGGGCGAAAATTTCTAATCTAATCTAATTTCAAACGGTTCTATCGTATATGCATTGTGCACGGCGCACCCTCTGCTTCATTAAACCTCTTCATTTGTATAAGCCGCTGTCAGTGTGTGCACTAAAGCACCTAAAGAGGGTAAGCTTTGCTGTTTAGCACGACATTTGAACCGCTTCCGCTCACTCGATCGATAGGTTCGATTCTATATGCATTGTGCACGGCGCACTCTTGGAGCATTCCAGACATGACAGAGCACTGACAGTGCACGCCATGTTTGAGATACTCTGAAAACACTGCACGTCACATGCACGTTCTGGGAAATAACGTGCTCTAATCGCAAGAGTCTGCCCAGTCATCTTTTAGGCCACCCACGGCGAAAATGCTGAGGTCTGGTACAGTTTTATATAAGTTTGTGTAGATCTCGAGGAGACGAATCGAACGGTGTCAACAATTTCTCAAACAACTTGAAATCAAAGGAGTTATGAGCATGCAACGGTTTGCGACGGATTTTTTCGCCGCCAAGCGTCTTTTTGACCGCGCGACGAGGGAGGTATTTTAGATTAAATGGAGCTACGGGATGAAGATGACAGGGTCAAAGAAGACGTCTACCTTGACGACACTCAGGGTGGTCGTCTTGCTTGACTAACCACCCATGTTTAGTGACCACCTTGGCATAACAAGCAGACAGCTGACGACCGATTGGCGATAGCGACTACACTTGGACCATTCATCATCACCGACCATACTCATTAGACCAAGCTATCTCTGACTGCCATCTCTTCTCCGGTAATGAACACCACTTCAAGGGCGACACTTCATATTCGGCGACCATATCGAAGAGGCTCTTGGTGTATTCTTCCAATCTCAGCTTTCTAGGCTTTGGAGCAAAAGCATCTATGAGTTACACGAAAGGTGATAGAGTTCGACCGATGTTGAAGGAACCTATCTCAGGTTATTCGCTTTCGTTGCATAAAAGTCCTGGAAAAGATTATTTTGTGCCACAAATGTTCGACTTTTATACCAACATAATATTAACCGCAGCTAGCACTTGGAGTCGCAAGGTAGACTAATCACCTCAAACAGGTGTTAATGAAATGCTAAATTTAAAATTAATAGAAACTGAGTTTTGCAGTCTCCAAGTTCGACGTTCTTGAAACCTGGGCATTGTTCATATCAATTGATTTTCTTCTGTGTCTTCCAGGTTTGTTATAAAATTCGGTCATAATAATAAACAATTTTATAAGAAACCTGTAAGGCACAGAAGAATAGTCAGTTGAGAAGAACAGAGTTAAGCATTCTCCAGCTACTCTCTTCTTAGAACCTTCGCATGCTAGGTTTCTGCTGTATTTATTATTACTGTTACAGACATAAGGTTGCAGTTGGATTGATCTTGGTCCTGCGTTTCGTCATCCAAAGCGTAGTGCAAGACCAGTGATGTACCATCGTTAACATCTTGGTAAACAGTACTGTAAGCTGCGAGCTCTAAAAGGACCATTCGCCGATGCGCATGTCGTAGAATTCTTCGTTATACGTTAGCTGCACAGAATGATTTATTTGCCCTTGCCGGCCTACTAACTATGTGGGGAGACGGAGCAGCTTAACTCCAACTGTTGTTGATTTATGAGCAAGTTTATCTTTCTCACGCAAGTTTCGCGTGGGTGGTCTAATGGTCAGACTAACGATAGAACTGCTGATGCGGTTTCAGGCGTTTGCTCGAAGAAGCGGTACGTCGGAAACGTTCCTACAGGTTTAGCCCAACGAAAAAGATAGAGCTATTTATTTATTTATTTATTTATTTATACTCCTACATCGCAACGACATAAAGATTCGCGAGTCTTTCTTGCGAAGAGGTCAGCAGATTTCTTGGTTGCATCATTCACCATCCATTCCCAGTCGATCACATTTTTTGCCTTTCGTCCTCGATATCGTGCTATATCGTCGAGCCATCGTGTCCTCGGTCTCCCCGTACTTCTTTTTCCAGACGGCAGCCACTTTGTCGCTTCTCGAGCCCAGGAGGTGCACGTGTTCAGTGACAATTTATGGGCGTATATCCATTTACGCCTCAGTGCGGATATTATCCAGTCCTTCAAGCCAGATCCTCTTTTTATCACTTTCGCTTCTATTTTGTCAGCCAGGCGAATACCGAATATAGCGCGCTCTAGACGTCGCTGAGCTGACTACAAGCTGATGGCCATTTCTTTAGTCCAGGCCCATGACTCGCATCCGTATATTACCGCTGGAAGGATGCAAGTGTTGATGAGCTTTCTTTTAAGGAAAATCGCCACAGTGTTTGAGCAGAGGAACTTTCTATGTTTGTAGAATATTGCACGGCCAGCATGTATGCGTCTCCGAACTTCTTTCAGTTGATTTCTTGGTGTTGTAATCAGTTGGCCGAGATACACATACTCATTGACGCGCTGTATTGTGTCGCCATTCAATTCCACTCGTTCTTCACTGTTCATCGCAGAGTGGTTGCAGCTCCAAATTTGCATCCATTTGGTCTTCTTTAAATTTATACTCAGTCCCACTTTTTGTGATTCCATCATCAAGTCGGCACCCATCGTTTGTAGTTCCTCACTGGAGCGCGCTAGCAGGACTATATCGTCGGCATAAGCCATGTAGGATAGAAGCTTACCATTTACTTGAATACCTCTGTTGGAAAAGTTGACATTATTCAGTGCATATTGGAGAGTAAGTGCGAAGAGGAGTGGGGAAAGCGTGTCACCTTGACGAACTCCGAGTTGTATATTCAATTTCGCCAGACGATCTCCAACTTTTATCATCGCACTTCCATTGGCATAATGCAGTTGAATTACCTTGATGATATTATTATCAATACCGAAGGAAAGAAGAGCACACCATATTGCCGGGAACTCTACGCTGTCGAAAGCTTTTTTGAAGTCGATGAACATAACACAAGCTGAGACGTTGAATTCACGTGTTTTTTCAATGATTTCGTTCAGTGTTTGAATGTGATCAACTGTGGAAAACTTTTTTCGAAAACCTGCCTGCTCTGATGGAAGTATAGCACGAGCTTCAACGAGTTTTTCCAAGCGGTTACTAAGCACTTTCGTGAGGATCTTATATATAGTTGACAGAAGGGAAATAGGTCGGTAGTTGGCAACATCCGTCGGATCTCCATTTTTGTACAACAGGATCGTGTCAGCAAGGTAAGTTCTTCTGGAATGATTTTTGTTGCTATCATAGTGTTGAGCAACTGACAGACCGGTGAAGAAATTGTTCTTGCAAGTGGTTGGAGGGTGAAGGATTGAATCTTATCAGAACCGGGAGCAGATCTTGATTTTCTCGTTTTCATTGCTTCCTCAACTTCGGCGACGGTCAGTCGTAAGTCGATTGGGTCTTCAGGCGGGAGCTGAGGTTCATATGAGGAGCGATAGAGGTCATTATAGAATGATTCCACAGCCATGACTGTCTCTTCTATTGGGTCTGCAGGATTCAAGGAGGAAGTGGACAGGGAATGACGAAAGCTTGGGGAAGTGGGCTGGATAAAGGGGAGAGGCCTGTGTCGGAGAATGGGCAAAGTTTTGCAGGAGTATTTGAGGTGTTGGCGTCCGATTCTGAGTTTGTTCGTCTGTAAAGCTTTGGTGAAAATCGCAAAATGACGTTGCCGAAGATCTTCTGTGAGTGATTTTCGAACAAGCTTACACGTTTCAGCGTATTCGATATTCTGCAGATCAGTATTTCTTCCGAACTTCAGGTTACGACGGAACTGTAAAAGTTGTCGCGTGTGCTCCGAAATTCGGGGAGGAAGTGGTTCAAAGTGGGTCGCTTGATCAGTGGCAGTATTTATGATGTGCTTCAATTTTGCGTAATCTTCAACTGCATCTCCGGACGGGGGCATTGTTTCCAGGAGGTTCTGTACACAATTTCTAAGCAGCTCATTGTCAACGATTCGGGTGCCTCTGTACGGTCTTGTGATTCTCCTTGTTTGTCTGAGACGTAGTGTACAACGCACCAATCGGTGGTCGCTTCCAGCATTTATGGAGCTCAGGACAGCGACATCTTTCACACCCTGCATGCTACTAACCAGAACATGGTCTATTTCTTTTTCAAGTCCGAGCGCGCTGTTCCTCCATGTCCATCTGAGCTTAGCTTTCTTTTTGAAAAAAGAGTTCGCCAGAAATAACCGCTGTTCTTTGCAGAATTCGGCTAGCATGCGTCCCCGAGCGTTTCTCTTATCCGAAGCATACATGCCTATATAGCGCTCTTGCCCTTCGCGAGCTCCCGGTGTGGCATTGAAATCACCGAGTGCGATTATTTGGGCATTCGCACGCCTATCAATAACGTTTGTCAGAATATCCAGAAACTCTTCGTAATCCTCGTCATCATAACTAGAGTGAGGGGCGTGCACTTGCACATGATTCGTGAAATATTTCTACTTGAGGGTTTCAGTATCAGCTCAATAATGCGATCCGAGTGAAAATACATTTGAGATAGAGAGAGATAGAGCATGTGAAAGAGAGATAGAGCATAGATAGATAGAGCTATGTGAAACAATATGAAACAATAAACATCCTGCTTACATCATGTTTGTCTAACGTGAATTATCCAAAAAAATTAAGAAGGTTTGTTTCGACACTTCCTTCATACAAAGGTTGTTTGGGTGTATCCTAGTCCGGGGGGTAGTCCGGGGGGCACATAACTAAACACTAGGCAACAAAATGAATTAATATTTACCGAGCGGCTCCTAGAAAACGAAACCTAACCTAAAAGAAACCAAAAACAGACGAACAAACAAAAATAATAAAAAAATCGCCGCGGTTTACAACCGTCTCATCGGGCTAATAGCGACGGAATAGAACCATGCCGCGTACTGACCGCCGCTTGACATGTTATAACCAGGATCTAACATGGTGGAGAGGGCGCATGAAGCCGCATGCCACGTGCCGATCGTCGCTTGACATGTTATAGCCAGGATCTAACATGGTGAGGAGGGCACACAACTTTACATGCTTACAACCGTAACAAATGCAATTTTTTAGTTTTTTCTTTGTGACTTTTTCTTGTTTAGGTCCTATGATGTTCTGTAGGAGCTGCTCTGTAAGACTTGAGTGAATTTGTCACATATAATACTTTTTAGTTATGTGGCTCCCCCGGACTAGGATAGATCCTGTTTTTTTTTCTGTTGTAGCTTCTCCCGGTGGCTATCGATGAAGCGGGAGATGCAACAATGAATTGATATCTTTAAAACGACTTTTAAGCAAATTCATATTTCACTTCTTTACACCACATCGCATCCAGGTAGCGAATGACAATTCCTATGAAGACGGCGTTTTAGGCGAAGCGCCAGACTAGAATGAGGATCATCTACCATAGCTGACTTCGATCGACCTACTCCATTAGGTAGGGCGCGTGTAACACAGTCGGAGGAGGCGCCGACTGTCGCCTGCCCCCGATACCAGGTTCCTGGTTCGGATTTCCCCGCCCAGGTCAACCAAGTCTTCCATCCTTCCGGAGTCGGTGAATTGGTACCAGACTTGTCTGGGAAGGATAAAGTGCTGACTTGTTCATCGACTGGCCACCGCAAGTCATTGTATGGCCAAATACGCATTCGTGTCGCCTCCACGACATCCCGTAGAAGTAGAATGCGTGGCGCATCCCAAAAGGGATTGAGTAACGCCTTCTTTATCCTTTTTATCTTTTATATTTCGTGCAATAGCGCACTGTCAGTGGCATTGGCATCGTCACCGGTTGTTGTCGTATCATGAATTTTTAAACTGAAATGTATACAGAAGCTGCGAAGCGTTTTTATGCACTACTGCATAGCAGATTGATTTCTATAGAACCAGACTTCTCCTGATGAGTGATCCACTTGCTGTTGTCCTAGCACGCTTAATGCTTGAATAGCCTTAATTTTCCAGAGATTGCACTTTTTCATGTCCTCGTTAGTGAACACAGCTCAATTCATATGTGATTGTAGATAATTTTTCGTAGTGTCGCATAGTTGCACAAATTTCACCGAACTGCATTATGTTGTTTGTTTTTTTTTTGCGTCATTTCCGATTTGTTGAAGCCATTCATGTGAAGATGAAGACACAGCAGATGTACCGTTAAGTCAGCCAAGGATTGCTTGTTGCTACGTCAGGTCTTTCGTCCCTTCCATAAGGATTGCCTTTTAATTAGTTTAGTTCCAATTTTTTTCGAAAAAAAATCTACAAAAAAACAAAAAAATATTATAATAATAACAATTCGAATTTTTTTTACTTTTCTGTACGCAACATGGGAATTTGAAGCATTTCAAGACATGTTGCATGTATCAGGTTGTTTTTTGTGTTAGATTGATACATGAGTTTTTGGATATTTCGGACATGAATCTTTTCGCTTCACCACAAGTGCTTTATAACTCTTCTATATATTGCTGGTGATATTGAAACAACAACTAAGTTATTTGACACCTAAATGATGAAGCATAAAGGACCGCGTTACTCAATCCCTTATTCTTCTAACCAGGGAATGCCGTCAGCTTCCCATGGAACTTCGGGATGATACCTATATCACGTGAAAGAGCTCGAGACGCTGATCACAGATATGTAGACCAAATTTGCTAAATGGATCTCCTAAGCGAGTTATGGCCGGCGGAAGCCGCCGTGTCTTCCATGTGTTAGGCGCGCTCAATGGGCGCAGTATTGCGCGGTAATCAGCGGTTCGGCTATTAGCGCCGTCAGAAGCGGCGGCGGCGCAGTGGTAGGGTGCTCGCTTCACAGGATTGAGGTCAGTGGTTCGGTTCCCGTCGCTGACGGCTTTTTTGCATTTTGTAACTTATCTTCGACGAGGACCTATAATTCCATTTTTAGCACATTTTTGAGCGAACGTCTGATGGCGATTTGCATTTACGTCTATTTGAAGACGGAAACGTGTTTCAGGTAAAATGTTTTATTCATGACCTGAAGCAAGTCAAAAATTCAAAGCAAAGCAAAAATAAAAAGTAAAAATGAAATCAAAAATCAACAAAACTTAATAAACATAATAAAAAAAGAAAAGGCACTAGTTAAAAGTTCCGACTCCACCGACACGACTTCGGTCGAAAAAATTTTTTCGCTGAAACTTCGTCTAGGGGGGGGGGGGTTATTCGGGTGCTGATCACGAATCTGACATCCGTTTTTCACGACTCCGTCGGAGACCACCCATACCGTTACCAAGGGTGGTCCAGGCAGGGTCACCGATTTCGCTGAAACTTCGTCGAGGGGGGTTATTTGGGGTACTGATCACGAATCTGACATCCGTTTTTCCCGATTCGGTCGGAGACCACCTATACCGTTACTACGACCGTTCGACCGAAGTTGTGTCTGTGGAGTCGGAACTTTTAACTGGTACGAAAGTAAAATAAAATCAAAAATCAACAAAACTTAATCAGA
>OX377206.1:15593954-15668598 GCA_947396885.1 Heligmosomoides polygyrus polygyrus
ATTGTCCCACCCCTGGGTGCGTCATCTGCCCATATGGGGCGAGTGGGCGACTGCTTGATCTCGGGGGCCATCTATGTAATTTCGTGCAGGCGGTGCGGAGAGGAGTATGTGGGGGAAACGGGTCGTCCGCTATGCGTGCGGATGAAGGAGCACATCAATGGTTTAGAAAAGTCAAACCCTTCAACTCCTCTAGGATCTCATCGGTTGCAAACGCACGATAATGCAGAGTTTGAGGTGACAGTGCGAATTCTGGCGCAAGAGAAACAAACAGCTGCACGCAAAACATTGGAGGCATTTTGGATACACAGCAAAAATCCCAAATTGAACAGAAAGGATGAATGTCTGGCCATAGCCAACGAACTCGCCCCATTCCTTGACCTCTGTGGATTCTGACCTCCGGAGTCCTCAGGTCAGGGGCCGCGGCACGGCTTCTGGGTCACCTACCAGTCATTTGGTCTGTGGGCGACTCCAACGGGTCCTTCTCGGCACTTCTAGGTGAGCCTTCTAGCCTCGGTTGCATGGTTCCTTTTCTGGTCCACACGGTCCTTATATTTGTTTTCTCAATTTGAAATGGTGCTTGGTGGGATAATTTTACACGTTTCTGGCTTTCCAGGCTCCGACGAAGGCGATACGGCCGAAACGTCAGCCGAATAAACCTGTGCTAGCTGACGCACTCGAACTCATTACACATGATCTACAACTATTAAACGAAAAATCATGGCTACCAATCAATAATAAAAAGTTTTAGAGCCGGCTTAAAGGCAACTTTATGTAGCACATCCAGCACATCCATGGGACTGAGTAGGATCAAGCTTTATGATCGCTTCATCAGATGATGTAAAACGCTTGCCAAGCATTATTTTTACCCCGGCATGTAGTAGCCACCGAGCTGTTTCTGCCTTTCAAAAATCAGCTGTTCTCTTGCTGACTATTATCCTCATAAATTTTTCCAGTTAATCTCACCCCTCTTCCTGGTGTGCTCCAGCGAAAGGAGGCGTTGCTGTCGTCTGCAATGCGACTCGTTCTTTCTCCAGCCGATGTGAGGTGTTCACTGCTTCACATCGGAGCCCGAAGACAACGTATTCCTTATAAGTCTCACATTGTTTCAAATTTGTACTTTTCTGACTTTCAGACAGTCTATCATTGTTGTCTACGCGAACAAGATGCATTTTCTTTTTTAACCATTAATACCCTTTTAAGATTACTAGTAGGAGCTCTGTTTATTTAACCCCCTCCAAGACACCCTCTTCGTTTATCGGAAATCAGAAGATGATGCCTGCTGCCTCGGGCGAACTTATTCGTGTCAGTTGATGGATGGAGCCTGGGTCTTATGCTTGTGGCCGGAACGCCTTCCTCTTCACCTGCTTATGTGCCCTAGGATTCTCGTAATTCTCAACCTACACGATTCCAAGAATTTCCTTCTCAATTTTTTATGATGTAAGCTGGAACGGCAACTATTCTAGAAACATTTCTTGAAACCGCTAATGGGTTCATTTATGGAATTCAAAATAAATGTTGTAGCCTTTTAAATAAACACAAAGGCATGAAGATTAATTTAAGAAACTATTAATAATTCAGTTAGCAGTGCTCTGCAATTATGTTATCTCTTACAGCAGCGTCGAGATTGCGCCATACCCATATCCAGTGCATTGCGACGCTTAGTTGAATGGTTGTATAAATGTCATTTACGTAAAGTTTTGCAATTTAAGATTGAACAAGTTTTTGCACCTAGCTTGGAAGAACTTCATTTTGAGTAACACTCTCAATTAACGTGGTTAAAACATTGGACCCAACGATGTTCAAAATTGAATCCAAAACTGGGTAGCCATTTTTTTTGAGAACGACAAGTGCCTGTTATCAAAACCATTTTTTTTCAGAAATTTTGGCTATTGATAGATAGTAACAGGCAAATTTTAACCCTAAATTTTTTTAACCTAGCTTTCTGCGCTTTCTGGATTCAAGCCTCTATACACAACGCCAGCCTCTACATGAATTTGTAACAGAGATCTAAAAATATTTCTTTTCTTTCTTTTGGCTTTTTTTGCAATCATTTGCAATACACTAAAAAGGAATGGTTTTGTGACTGACTTGAAGCTCAGATCTCGCAGTCTACTTTCACGGCATAAATCGTGATCCTCTACTCGAATGTCGTGGCAGTTTTAGTGACGAAACGTCTTTGTTAATCTTTTTTGATAATCGTAGTCTTCTTCGACGAGATGTCGCTCATGTTTCCATTCTCTGCAGAAAAATGTATTCTGCATTGTTGCTGGACTTATATGTGCTGAAGACTTGAACACTTAGTCCTTGATACGACATTGAAAATAAATTCCTTAAATTTAAATCCCCTAATTAATTAATTCCTCAAAATTTTTTGACTTCTCCAATGCAAACCACCGGCAGTATTTTTTGCAATTACCTACAGGAGCAGCGACGAACCTAACGGTGTGTCCTGGCCACTTTGCGGAATGATAGCTTGTTGCACAAATTGCTCTTTCGCACGCGAGGTAAGTGCAACCTTCAAAAATTTATTTGCAGAACAACCCAAAAATGGGTCCACTGGAGGACTTCAGTACACCCTATGTGCTTAGGGTCTGTCTCAGTCCTAGAACCAAACTTCGAAAAAAAACCTGCTGCCAAATTTTGGTTTATGTAGTCTCTTTCAGAAGAAGACCAGATCCTTTGCTTGGGTAGCTTCCTGAGACGGCAGAAGGTTTAGGTCAGCCAATGTTTAGCAGGTGTCAGTTCACTCTTCTACATCTGCATCTCAAAGAAGCTTTCCACCCGCATATTTATTCCCTTACTTTACTTTCCTGTGTTTGTGAGCCGCTCACCGTCCGTAGATCTCTGCCTTTATAATGTAAGCACCGTTGTGTATGCAGCACGCGTCATAAAGTATATAAATTATCTTTGCCCGTTTCACCACCGTGTATCCTGCCCACTGTCTTCACAGTTCTTTTCTGACCAAGCGATGACCGTTCGCTTCATCGCAGTTTACTGACATGCACTGATTTCGTTGTTTCTTTGTGTCCTGCCTGCTCCCCGTCGAGGCCAGCGTCGGAATAGTTGTGCAGTTGCGAGTTTGCTCTCATCCAGTGCTTTCTGTTTTCGTAAGTTCAATCACAGTACATAATGTTTTGTAATAGGTGCGTGTCTCCTTTATTCCAAGAATGGAAGTGTAAATTAGAAGCCAATAACACATTGATTCCTCCAAAGGAAGTCGACCAGAACTCCTGCTGCTTCTATGTGCAAATCTTGGAGGTTGTGATTTTGAGGTAGCTTCCTAATTCCAATCATAAAGCTAGCATATTCTAGGAGCCAGATTAATTATCTATAAAATGTCAGGTGTCGTTCAGTCGAGACTGGATGGCGTTCCTGCTTCTGCACGCTGTTCAGCACCTCCACGACTCCTTTAGCCTGGCTATGTATAGTTGTAAAGTCGAGAGCCTTCTTATGTATTTACCATTTTCACTTCAAACTGAACACTTTTCACTTTTGACATCGAACGGACACTCTGCTAGACAAATTTAATGCTTCTGAATTTGAAGTGAGCGCTTCTCAAAATGAAACAAACGTCTTGCTAGTCTAACTAAAGACTCTCTAAGATGGTGAGAAAAACGTTTGTTCATGTCCCACTGAAAAATAAATCAAGGTTTGGCGTTGGTGCCTCATTTCCAGGAAACAGGTAGGTTTCGATTTACTAGGGTATCCCACACGGAATGTCGCTCTTACTGAAAAGTTAAATTTATACAAAGGAATTAAAACCAAACTTGATTCGGTAACATATTCTCCACAGTTATCAACAACCTTTCTCCAGCGTACACGCAAAGATTGGATCCTGTCTTTAAAGAAATGAGCAAGTCGCGGAGGAAGTTTGTCACCCAAATCCGGATTTCGTCTTAGTCGGCGAACTTCTTCCCAGCCAAGACGTGCTGCATCGAGCGGAATATGTGGTAGTCGGATGAGGCAACGTAAGGGCTGTACAGCGGATGAGGCAAAACGGTCCAGCGAAGGTCCTCATGTTTCTATTGAACGACTTTTGCGATATGAGGACTCGCATGAGCATGCAGCAAGTTGGTAGAGGACGTGTCAACTCGATTTGGATTTAAATTTGGGACAGGATTTTAGTAGGATTTAGAGTAGACAAGCTCTACTGCAAGCTCCCGAGTCGATCTTGTCGGATCAGCTTCAACGGCAGACCGTGAAAGGTCGCTATCCAGGACTGGCGCCTGTCTCCCATGTTCTTCGTTTTCAAGGCTTTCGTCGCCTGCGACAAAACGTTGAAACCACCGCACGCATTGTCTTTTGAAAACGACATCTTTGCCGAAGGCAGCTACTAACAGACGGTGCGATTTCACAACGGATTTCTTCAGTTTGAACTCGTAGAGCAGACACGCGCGCATAAACGTTTTCTGGTCCATTGTAGTCTGGAGGCTACAATGGACCGACGAAGGAATGAATTAGGAAGGATGGAAAATGTAGAAGATGAAATGGCTTGAAAAACTAACCCTATGTGAGCTCACAACCGATGGGAATAACTGTGAAAAGAAGGCCACAATGTATGCGACATTCCGTGTGGGACAACCTCATAGTTACGACTTCGCGTTTCGTAGATTCAATCCATGAATCTCCGTGACACGAATATCGAGTCTTTCTGCTGTTATGAAAAGTGGGAGAAAGTGGCCTGAACTTTCTAGAATAGGCAGATATCTTGCACATTTCATATACATTCAAAACTAAGTGTTTTCTTAAAATTTCCCATATAATCGTAGAGTATAAAACGTATACAACAACGGAAGGAATCGAGGCACTGAAACGGTGAGAAGCTTTGGTCCGACCTAGTAATAACGAAAAGTAGAAGATAAAATAGAAAACGCTGCTAAAGTAGCTTGTGAAGACAAATCGTTTGTAGGTTAAGTATTTATCAAAAAGTAGAAAGAGGGGAACGGCGGCTGTGGAGTGCAATGAGACTTTCGAGAGCTTTGTTGTGCGGCAAGACCCATCGCCGTCTACTCGGATATATCTTGCATCTTCCTATGCATAACGTCTGGTGATACTTCGCGGATGTTATAGTTTCACCATTCTTGAGGAAGTTGTTGGTCCACTGGTGCTACGTATTACGCTCAGCGTATACTGCTCTGTTGGGACTTGTTGAGCTGATTGTTCTCCATGGACCAGTCTCGGTACCGTGCTTGTCTCGCTGGTGTGTCTGCTCATGTTTCTCTGAAAGAGGTGGATTAGTGAGATACACAGATGACTATCTTCTTTTCTTCTCTGTAATTGATTGATTCTTCTCTGTAATATTAGAAACACAAGAGATCTCTCTGCGTCTCATTCCTGAAATCGTGCCGTGTTTGCTAGGCGCTTCGTTCGCAAGAGGTTTCGGCACTGGTCGTTAATTTGGCTTACATAGGGGAGAAATAACCCCCAAGCCCAACTGCGGTCACATTATTTCCTGCGCTTGCCGATCCGGGTGGTTCGCCCGTTCATTGCTGCCTCCTCACTGTGGTGACTCGTCGTCCCACTGCTATTGTAGGCCACATTATCGACTAGTACCGAAACTTCTGACATTATGCGCAGGTTATTCGTAATTCTTGTTGATGTTGGCTAATTTTACTGTTTGAGTACATCTAGGCGACAGGACGAAGGAATTGTTACCGATCTGGTCATTGAACAACGTCTCAATCCCATAACAACCAGTTGTATCACTTGTGCACTGTTTGTCAGCATGAGGCCCGTCTGAACGCACAAAAACACTTGTTTGGATACAAATTTTCAGTTTTCACTCTCAGTCAAAGCTCTATTTATGTCTAGCTATACGAATCGTCTAAAAAAATGATTCCCAGTTTCGCGTACCCATAGCATTCCTGTGCGTTCAGATACACCAAAGCCTTTTAGTGTCTGTTGAAATTTGTCAAAAATTTATCAGCAAGAAGGTGAAAATCTTCTCTGTATAATAACTTTTGAGATTCTGCCGTGCCACTTACCTACGGTTTCGCGTAGTTTACTCGATTATATCGATAGGGCCACTTTATGGAGAAATTGTGACAAGAAGTCAAGCAAAACACAATCAATCGATTGTAAAATGCAAGAATTCAGATACGTGCGTGGTGTACTCAAAATTTCTGTTTTCTTTGAGCTCTTAACTTCTTCGATACCTTTACTGGCAGTAAAGTTATCACCTTCCAAACTGTGCTTACGTTTTTTACACCCAGCACAAGTAAGAAAGATGAAGGACGGCGTTACTGGTTCCCTTTTGAGATGCACCACGTATTCTGGTGGCGCAAGATATGGTGCAGTGAATTTGAACGTTTATTTAGCATACAATGGCATGGGAGGCCATACGGTGGACACGTCAGTGTTATATCTTTCCCAGACACGTCTGCTATCAATTTACCGACCCCAGAGGGAAGGAAGACGTGGTTGGCCTAGGGGAAAGTCCGAGCCAAGAACCTGGTATGTATCAAATGAACGCGACAACTGACACCTCCAACAGGGCTCCACGCGCTTCTCGGCTCAATATATTTGTCATTTATTAGAATCTCCCAGTAGTTGAACGCATAGATTTTTTAGTACAGCGTTGTCCCGTTATTACATTAGTTTTAAATTCCCGTTTCAATATGAGTATAAAACCGTGAGCCGAAGGTGATGTTTTGAGGTGGGCCAATGTGGCCATAGGCTTTACCTCTTCAAAAAAAAAAAACGTCTTCTGCCAGAAATGCGCTCCAAGTTTTCGTGGTGATGGGCGGAAATGAGTTTGCGTTATAATAGGGTGTCGATCCTCATATCCGCAGCCACTTTATCTTCGATCCCTTGATTGCGCCTTCGGTATGAGAATTGCAGTTGGCGGTGATTTAGTAGATGACCAAATGAAGTGTAGTTCGCCACTCCAAATTGTCACATAATTTTGAGTCTGTTTCACTGAAACTTAGTATGAAAAGCAAATTGGCTGACCAATTTTTAGGCCGCTATTTTTAGGCATAGCCACAATTTTAGCACAAAGCTTTTTGGTGCTACGTAGGCTGACGCGGCCTCTCCTGATTGGCGGCCGCGTGCGCGGTCGGTGTTCTGATTAGTTGAGATTGACTATCGTACTCCCCCCTCTCCACATTGGCCACATGAATGATTTTAACCGCTTTCAAGAGGTAATTTAGAGATATCAGAAATACAAGCCAAACTGAAGATCTACGATAGCTAAAATCTACGCAATTCTCTATTTAAAGGGTGTTCAAATAAATGACGCTTATCTACACTAACTCTCAAAACAACAGCGCGAATTCGTGAACGAGAGCACTTAGTGATCACAAAGGCTAGCGCATTAGGAAATTTTGTTTTTCTTTTATAAGGATTTACAGAAGCACAGAGCATAAGCAATTTAACGCCATACGAACGGTGCACAATTTTTTTTAAAGATTCAGCCCGGATTTTTTGGTATGTTGCAAGCAATACCTTCCTTTTATAAAAATAGAGAATGCGAGCTACGGTATTCACCTTCGGCATCAGGCATCGTGGAACTGAATCGGTTCACTTCGCAACTATATGACGATTTAGCAGTATGGTATTTTCTGCCTACGTTCACGCTCGCAGTCTTACTTTCCATCATCACTCACTCTACATTTCTTTCAAATACAATCCTTTCACAGAGGACCAAGACATCGTGATGTCAATCGCTACTGATCTACAGTGGCCACAGAAAGGATTCTTAAAAAGAAGATCCTCACTTGTCGTAATCAATTTCACTAGAACTGCTATGGCCTGAGTTTTTCACAACGTGGCACAGTCAGCAACACACACTCGTTTTCCTGAAGCGTTACAAGTACAATCAGTCAGTTTGTATGAACATTTCCTGGTAAAGAGCCACCCACAAGCTATTAGAATTGCTTCATAAGGTCTCACGCCTCCATGTCTTAGCAGTCGACTCACTCTCCCGCCCTCATATCCTTCCTTGGGATTAGTGATACTCTGGCATCCAAGCTGTTCACGCTCCCACAAACCTTGCTCTACATAAAATACACGTCGGACAGCGTTTGAAATTTTAAAAATTCTACTTTGCACTTTATTTCTGCCAGGGGCATATTTAAGCGAGACTCAGGAGCGAATATGGGTCAGGTTGAAAGCTCGCTTAATCAGGTCATCTCGAACTGAATTTTTTTAAAATCATGCAAGGATTTTTACGTCATAGGCTCCGATTCCTATATGCATTTCGGTGGATATAATCGACTTTGAAAAGAGTTATGGCAAAGCGACGGGAACGACGGATTAAGCTCTTCCCCCCCCCCTACCGTCCGCGTTCTGGCGGATATTTATTGGACATTGGATCCGATGCCGTTCCGGATAATTCGAATCCGTAATTTTGTTCGAATCCAGTTAAATGGATTGAGCAAATAATACCATTTTTGAAAAACTCCGGATCTTGGGATGAATCGATTAAGAACAGTTTTAACAAGGACAGATTTTCTGATGACCAAATAACTGGTTTATCTTCGGATCTCACGTCGGATATCCGAATCGGATAGGACATCAGATTTCTGATAAAAATCAGCTATCTGAATCTGATTTGGTGAAAATCACCGCGATTTGAGTCGCTCTAAGATTCGCCTTTTTGAAAATCCCATTGTTCGCACATTCCTTTTAACAAGCCGACGGTACTGTATATACAGTCGCGAAGTAATCACCTCCAGGGACAAATTCTTCTTTCAATTCAGTAGAGTTGAAAACTGTGCAGAGGCGCTAGAGTGGTATAGTGTTAACGGCCCACGTTGTGCTGTCAGCACCAGGCATGAGCGGAATTTCTGTTTTCTGATTTTCTGACAATTTTTCTGTTTTCTGAAAAGATGGGCAAAAGTTGGTCAGAAAACAGACAATATACTTCCAGCTCAGAAGAGACCAGCTATTAAAAGTATTAGGCGACGTCTGAATGGCGAAAATGAATACCAGTGCGGGAAGACTCATCCTCCAAATAATAGAAATCTGCTTCTTTTTGCAGATCGTTTTTCTTAAGTTCAAGTGGCTGTTAGTGAAATTGTAGACTCTCAGACTCTCAGGACGATGCTTTGTTGCGATCAAAATTCTAGCGCCAGGTAGGAATCCAACCCTCATCACCTGCTAACCGGGGAAAAATTCTTTACGCCATTACATCATCGCCGCATGCTGCGACGCCGGGGAGTCGAGCCACAAGCCCCTGCTTCACTCCAAACCGATTCCCTATCCACTGCGCCAGCGCTGATGAAATGTTAGAGATCTACTTTGGCACAGTCGCATGGTGAGAATGGTTCACTATTCCGCTCCTTGATCTCCATTGCAGACATGGAGTACATTTTTAGAATCAGCGTTTGAAGGTGCATGCCATGATGTGCTACTGGGATATGGTGTTCTTCCACTGGAAGCATTCCGCTCCGACAGAATGCTGCGATTATTCAACGAGTACATTGCTTGTGCAATAGTGCAGCAATGCATTGTGGGACGTCGCGAGTGCAGTCCGCTGGTGGAGTTATACTGTTATGAGAGCTTTAAGAGCAGTTGTTGTTCTTAACTATTGATAGGCCTTCAGAATATTGCGAGATCAGTCTCTGATGAGTAGCAGTGCTCAATGAAATAATATATGTGTCTCCAAAGTTGACCGAGGGTGAAGCGCGCTTCGGCCAAAAGGCGGAAAATTGATGGCAGCCATAAATCCACTAGTGAGGGCACTTAATTTTAAAGCTCTTCTGATGCATTTGCCCTACAGCGGCGAGGAATCGCGTCACTGAAGTGACTTATGTGTGACGCTGGGGAAAATGGAGCGGATTTAGAATACAAATCTCCGTTTTTTTGACAGAGTGACTTTCTATGGCAATGACGAGCTGTGGGGGCGAGCAGAATGGAGCTCGATCGTTCTTGTTGCAGCAAGAACGCGGCTTCGAGGAGCTCAAGTGCCGCTTTGGGCCACCCTTTACGTGGCAACGCCTGGTTTCAAAATCGTGCTGTCCCTGTGAATACTTCGTGGGTTGCAGGTTCTGTACTTGCACCGCCATGCCCTGCATGGATGCTACTCTTTAGAAGACTCGGGACTAAATTGGCTCCATGTCTCTATGAAACTGTTTAGAGGGAACGTCGAGAAGTGGAAACGATATTTAGCTTTTTATGACGGTTACCGTGAGCTTTCCCTGTTCCAGAGCTTCTAGAAATATGTTCCAATCCCAGCTGGTGATAGCTGCTCTTAAACGCTTTCCCGGCATAACAAATAGGCAGCAAAATATAGAAATGCGTAAACTTCGTAAACCTAGTTTTCCAGGAAGAGAGTTTCCGAGTTCCTAGTCGGAAGGGAGAGCCTAAAATGTATTATTTATATAAAAACACGCACAAATTCATTACAGATTGCAGCAACAACGTCTAGCGATTTTAGCAGTAAACAACAAGTATCTTAAAATACAATGTAAGTGATAAGCAACAATGGTCCCCCACAAATGGTGTACCTGGGTAGTTTTTACGATAATTGGATACAGGCAAGACAATGTAGTTCACTGTTACAATGATGATTTGTTGCGAAACTAAAAAACTCAAAACTTTTGCGTTCGATCAAAAAGCGCCGGTGGTGTGACGCCGTAGAGCATTCCCGCCCGGTCAGCAGAAGGTGCGGGTTTGACAACGGAAGGGTCTGAAGCGTATGTCTGAACGGGAGGAGCGAGTCATCTAGGGAGGATCCTCACCGCTCAGTTAGTATGAAAATGTGTTTATTTTTTTGCCAAGTCGTTAAACCCGAGGAATAGGAGGTCAGAATGGGATACGGCGCATCACGAGTTTTGGGGTCTTGTACGCCCGCGATTCAAACTTTCAACTGACTGGTTGAGACTTGGGGATTCTGACGTCTATACCATTTTTAGACGTTTTCTGTACATTTCCAGCCGTACGCTGTGTAGACCCTATGTAGAGGATGTTGTCCCTTTTTTGCAGGTCAAAAGGAAGGTCGTGCACAATGACGTGGGAGTGAAATCGCTTCATAAGCGACTTCATGTAACTGAAGAAGCCCACGTCGCTTCCCTTTACAAATGGCTTTTTTATTTGGAATTTTGAATGATTACCAACATTATTTCTCGAACGGTCATTGTAACACTTCAATCTACGGACGCCAAAAACCAAACGTCTCTTTTTCAGTGGCGTGGAGAGAATAAATACGAATTGTCGCAGATTGGGGTTGTAAGATATTGTAATTTAATGGTGTACTTTTCCGAATGACGGGACAATAAATGGCCGAATATGCGCTCTGGGCTGAGCGCAATTGAGAAAGCCACTGCTGTCTCAACGAAAAAAACAAGAGCGATTGCCTCAGTGCTGCTTGTGGTGCTTATTTAATTGACTTCCGGACGCTGTTCTCGCAACATGCGAATTCGCATTCGCTACCTTCTTCTTACCTTAGAATGCTCACGCCGCATACCTTCTAGTTTTCCGTCTCGCATTTAAGAATGAACGACAACCAGCTGTGGATTAGACAGAAACCAGCTGCCTCTCTTTCGCCTCCTTAATTTTCGGCCATCTTCATTTATATTACTTTTCCATGACCACCTCGAATGGTTAGGTGCAATACGCGCTTCAAAAAGGCGGCTGGTCAGTCTTAGAGCAATTCCTGAATAGGACGGCTCGACTTTCTGACAAAATTCTCCAAACTGTTCGAAATATTCTTGAAGATTATACATTTTCCAGTAAGGGAAGGTAGAAGCGCAGTGAGCATGCGTTCGCCCACTGGGTTGATAGGTTCGATCCTATCTGCATTGTGCACCGTCGGAGCACTAATGGCATGATAATGCACTGGCAACGTATTCCGCTTGACATACTCCGAAAACATATATGTCCTGGGAAACAAGCTGCTCTAATCGCATACAAATCGGTGACGATTTAGGTGAAAAAGACCAGTCGTCCAGGTTGGCCGTTTCAGCTCAAATTTTCAATTTCGAACATTTTCGGGGCTTCATATGAACTGCGTACCAAACGGTAGAGTTCGAGCTCCTGAGCTCAAATATGCCCTTGGTTTCTCAAACAGGTGACCTTTAGACTATAGTCTATAGTTATATCAAAAGGACGCGTCCGGTACTATACATTGTGCAATATTGACAAAATCTACCACTATATAATTGAGTTAGCTCCCTGCCCTGTAGATGCTGATGCGTATCTCACTCAGGTTGAAAACCTGGCTGAGATACGCCTCGTGGTACCATGAGAGCAATCTCATGGAACCCATTGCGACGCCTCCGCGTACGTCGCGCGGGCAACGTCTGCCGTTCAACATGGAATGCTGCTGCAGCAGAGGACGCGTAGCGTCCTCATGCTTGAAACAACGGCATCTGCACGCGTTTCTGAGTGCCTGAATCCAGAAGACGGGTTCCCTTTGCCGCACTACAACCTTCTGTAGTCAGAAGAGGAGACACCGTCGTCCTACGAGGAGGGGTCGCAATCAGAATTGAGCATGAGATGCTGCTGCAGCAGAGGAAGCGCATCCTCCTCCTGCTTGACACAACGGCGTCTGCGCGCATTTCAGAGCGTCTGAATCCAGAATACGGGTCCCCTTCGTCGCGCAAAAAGCATCTGGAGTCAAACGAGGTGACACCGTCGTCGTACGACGAGCGGCCGCATCCAGAATTCATCACGGGGTGCTCCTCCAGCCGAGGAAGCACAGCCTTCTCTCTATTGACACAGCGGCATCTGCGCGAGTTTCTGAGCATCTGGATTCAGAATACGGGTCCCATACGTCGCCTAACAATCGTCTAGAGCGAGAAGCGGTTCATCTACGTCGTGTGACGAGTGGCCGCATTCAGAATTCAGCATTATCCCACGTTGAACGGAAAACTTAACCCGCGCGAGATACGCTTTTGCGTACCTCTCGAGGGCAACGACTGCCGTTTAACATTGGATGTTGCAGCAGAGGAAGCGCAGCCCTCTCCTGCTTGACTCAGCGGCAACTGCGTGCGTTTCTGAGCATCCTGATTTCGAATACGTGCCACCAACGTCTGCCGTGAGCATGGGAGGACCACTAAGGGGTGGTGGAGAAGGGAAGTAAGGGCCTTTAGAGTGGACAGGTGAGAGTCCAGGAAGGAAAGGAACAACCTGAAGGAGGGACCAGGGCGGGGAAGCCAGCAAGAGGAGACCAGTAGGGGTCAATAGTGAAAACAAGGAAGTGGGCCAGGGGTTGGGACCAGGAAGGTGGGGGGGGGGGGGGGGAAGACCAGTAAAGGCGGACCGCAAATAGATCCAGAAAGAAGAAACGAGTGAGGGGGAAGCTGGCGCCCGGATTCGGAAGACGTGTCAACAGTGGAGGAGCCGAAGTACTGCGTAGCGCAAACCAATGATGTTACTGGACGGTCTGCAGAAAATGTCTATGACGAAAGGTACCGAAGTGGTGAACGGGTTGATGCCGATGAAGTACGCAGCAGGTCCTAGATGTGTTAGCGAATTTTAAGTTTGACACAAGCTACTTTTTTAGGTCAGTGATGCTGCAAAGTCGCGCGAAGCGCGCAAGTGCGAGACACGCCGTTAGGCGTGTCGGAGCACTTGTATCCCAATAAAGGATAAAGGATAAAGGACGGCGTTATTCAATCCCCTTTGGGATGCGCCACGCATTCTACTTCTACAGGATGTCGTGGATTCGAGTTGAATGCGTACTTGGCCATACAGTGACTTGCGGTGGCTACCCAATGAACACGTCAGCGCTTTATCCTTCCCAGACAAGTCTTGTACCAATTCACCGACCCCGGAGGGATGGAAGGCTTGGTTGGCCTGGGCGGGAAATCCGAACCAGGAACCTGGTATCGGGTACAGGCGACAGCGCCTCCTCCGACTGCGCTCCACGCGCCGAAAATATCTCAATATCTATAGATAAGCGGGAATTTTCGAGACGAAGGGGAGTCTGATCTTCGCCTAATATCGCCTTATGGTTTAAATCTCGGAAAGCAGCAACCAGAATGAAATTCTGGTTTCTGTGCTACGTGAGGACGCAACAGTTCCATTACTGAGCAGGAAGCTAAAATGGTCCTCTACTTTAGATCATTGCTTTGCACAACGAAAGAAACAACGTTTTAGAGACCTATAGTGAAATATGTAGAAGAGTACACGAACATGCGCGAGAGAGCGCCGATGGTGTAATGGTGTAGCATCTTGCCGACAAGCAAGGGGTTGGGGTTCGAGTCCTAGCTAGCGCTAAAACTTTCAACGCAACATTGTGGAGGTCGATTATACCGATAGCAGCCACTTGAAACTTGACATTAAATTATTTGAAATTATCTCAGTTTGCCTTTAACGCTGAAAGCATGACGTTGCTATCGAAGAACTCTACCCGGTGGGTTGATGCAATTGGAACTAACTATAAGCTTGTCTGGAAAGGCTAAAACGCCGACTTTTTTAATGGAGTTGTTAGCAGAGCTATGTATTTGTAGAAGGGAGTAACCAACCCGTTTCTTTCTAAAGACAAAGCTATTAATTCAAAATTGTGGTTTCTGCGCTTACACCTAAAGGGATTTGATCATAAAAAATTCTCACTATACGCATCACTTGCTTTTATAGTCGTGCTCTCGAAATTTTTTCGAATATTCGAATGGTTTCGAATGCTCACAGATTTCGGATAATCGAATTCGAATGCATTCGAAAAAAGCGATTTTCTGAGTATTCGAATTCGAATACTCAAACTCGAATGGAAATCACTTGTTCCGCCTATTCGAATTTGCATATTCCAACAGGTCATTCGCGCACAACTATGCCAGCTTCCTCGTGAAACTATTCTCACCTTTTCTAAAGCGCGTCCAGCCTTTCGAGTATGGGGCTCAAAATCGGGTGTGGCATCCTACAAAATAATCCTTACATAAATATCCGAGGAAAAACATTTAAAAACCCCAAAACACCTCAAAACGGCTGTTTGAAAGAAGTAAGCGTAAGTCATTTTGAGGAAGACACTGATAGTGCAGCAACATTGTAGGATTGTTTCAAGTCTTGAAGAAGCATTTGGCTCATGTGCAATGAACCGAGTATAAAATGTATGGTTTTGAGAGAGTAGGATATGACGCCATCCGAAACTTTTGTATTGCACTGAATGTCTATTTTTGTTGCTTTTGAGAGGAGTGTTCAACGTCTTCAGCAGGTTTGTTGGCAACAACGTTATGACTATTCAGTCGGTCACTACGTTTTTCTAGGACATCCTGTGTCTAAATAACATCTCCAAATCTTCAGAAAAAAACGATTGCTCCTATCTCCTTTTTAACCTCGACCTTGTAAACGGGAGCGTACATTCCCGTTTATTCGTCCTATTTATATTTCACTAAAACAACCATTCTGGAGATTGTTGACTTCTGCCACTACCCTGTCATCCGAGTAGCTTTCCATCCTTAGCATTGAGTGCAACTACTATTAGGGGGGGGGGGGGCAAAAGTAATGAAACACCCCATGCCGTGTCCACATATCTCGTGGCTGGAGTCTGGTTTCGTGCTTATCGTATACGTATGTTTATATGCTACTTACTGAAGCCCATCTGAGAAGTTGCCACTTTCTCCCTTTCCAGAAGCATGCCAAAACCCCAGTCTGACGAGTCGACATGTGTCGCGCAAATCTCGCCCAATTCCCAACCCCGAGCAGCCTGGGCTCAATATTCACGCAAGATGAGAAGAACGTCTTCTACCTTAACCCTGCCAGAGTCTGGGTGAGGCCTGGTGACCTGTTACAGACCTTCGTTCGGCGAGATGTTCACGGCGAGAAGGCCTTTGGAGCTTTTGGACCTGCGCCCATGGATCGGTTTCCCAAGAGCACTACGATGAGCTCCAAGGCCATGGTGAACGAAATAGAAGAGATGGGCCGGCGACTCGCTCTTATTCATTCGCAGCGCTTCAAGAAGGTTCTCCTCTTCGACAACGCCGCACCCCGTCGGAAACAAGTAACCACGGATAAGCTTGGGCAGCTGGACTACGTTCACATGCCTCACCCATCGTATTCGCCGGACATCTCTCCATGCGACTACCATCACTTCTTGGGCCTACGGGACTTCCTGGTCGGAAGGGACACAAAAACCCAAGGAGTCCTTGACAACCATGTCGAGCAGTTGATCAACACCAGGCCCAAGCAGTTCTGGAAGGATGGGATCACGAAGTTGGCTGAGCGATGGCAGCAAGGTTATTGACCTTAATGGCGAATACAATCCTCAGCACCGCTGAGTTGTAATTGAGTTATAAGGAGATAAAGATTTTTTTCATTTTGTCTCATTACTTTTGGCCCACCCTAATATAGTTCCGAGTTTGCAACTTTGCTCTAGCTGCATATGTGTGTTTTCCAGAACGAGCATCTAAAAGGCCCATATGTACTTGTCAGCTTTTGGCAACCCTTTGAGACGCTACTCAAAACGCCCACAATATCATGAAGTGCAAGACGTTGAAAGTCTCCGGAGGCCATCAATAAGGCCTCCAAAAAACCTACGTCAGCCTCTACGACATCATTTGTTAGACAAAGCTGTTGCATTTCAGATTTTTTCAGCGATATTGCCAGTCTCATTCAATGTAATGGTGCCATTTAACTGCCCTTATTTATACCTACAGAAAAAGCTGAATTTCTACAGTACCCATGCACTCCCTTGAGCAGCGTTCAACATCGACTCGCCTTTTGAGGGTACTGCTAATTTTGTTATTTGCTGCTTACAAAGAGGGAAATTGATTCCACATAAAACGAGGCACTTTTTTATGCCAAACGTGTCACTTTTCAAATCATACTGAATACCATCAGTGGGCGTCTTGAATATTTAACACTGCCTATTCATACTATCACTCAATATCTACATATTTCAAAGATTGACCTCCTGTAGGATACACAGCGATTCTTGTTGTTATAATTGTTAAAGAAATAAATGTGGTAGAGACAGGCGCGCGTAGTGCAGTCTGAGGAGTTGCCGGCTGTCGCATGCACTCGGTACCAGGTTCATGGTTCGGGTTTCCCGCCCAGGCCAACCAAGCCGCCCATCCCTCTGGGTTCAGTGAATTGGTCCCAGACTTGTTTGGGAAGTATAAAGCGTTGAGCACTTGTCCATCGGCTGACCACCGCAACTCATTCTATGCCCAAATACGCGTTCAAATTGATTCCACGACATCCCGTAGCAGTAGAATGCGCGGCGCATCCCGAAAGAGAATAACTAACGCTGTCGTTTATCTTAACGCTTTAACTGTAAAGTAAGTGAATGTAAAAAGTTGATTTCTTTCGTTACCCATCTACCTACTAACATTTTCGGTATAACGTCTCCCGGTGACTTGGCAGTGAGGAGGAGGACGTGGGAATTCTTAAAACTTATATAAAGTGTATTCCTTATACATATCACCGGAAAAAGTTAAAAATTTTTATTATATTGCCTTGTTTTAGTCAACATTTGTTCACTTTCAAGCTGTTACAGCAATGCCTTGTTGCGAGTCGAACTCTATCCCCAGACGGGTCTCGATCCCGCTGTCTCTGCTTACCGGGCGGGATGCTAGGGTATTATACGCCAACGTCGCTTTGACTCGCTCGCTTCGCTTATTGTTCATGTTCACTTATTTGTTTATATCAATTTAGGTTGATCGAATAGTCTTGCAACACTAGCACAACAATATTCAAAATTCTCCCTACTTGCTAAAATAAAAAGTCAGTCCACGATATATTCCCCATCCAAGTCTAAGGTCCTGACCCATCTTTCAGGCGGCCTCTGAATTCCTTTCCGCCTGAATTCCAAGGGCTGTGAGGAAAAGATTTCAGATCCTTCCATTCCCAGTTGACGTCGATCATTGAACTCTCATCCTCGAAGATGCTGCTTCAGAGTTCTGAACAGGCGGTAGTCAGAAGGAGCGAGGTCTAGAGAGTACGGTGGATGGGGCAGAACTTCCCAGCCTAACTCCTGAATTTTCTCGCGACTCACTTTTGCGACATGAGGACACGTGTTCTCGTGCAGCATGTAGACATTTTCCCGTTGTGGACGCTTTGGTGCATTGGTGCATGGCGTCGGCCAAGCTCTGGAGCTGGGTAGCGTAGACAGCTGCTGTGATTGTGGTCTCACTATCCAGCAACTCCCAGCAAAGCATGCCTTCTGAGTCCAACAGAGGGACGTCCGGAACGAGGTCGATCTTCGAGAGTGATATCTCCAGCCTTGAAGCGCTGATACCAACGGGGCACTGTGGAATAGTGAATGACCTCCTCCTTGAATGTAACGCAGATGTTGTAGGCTGCAGTCCTTGCGGAATGGCCTTGCAGAAATTCGTAGTAGACGATAGGTCGTAGCATGCTGCTGCTTATCGTTGGCATTGTTGCTGTATTTGTACTCGAAGAGACCTTATATACAGGGTGCGCCAAAAATATGGGCACTCAATAAAAAGCGAATTTCTCACGCACAATTTAACAGAGAACAGCAAAACTTCCTCAACAATTTGCTAACAATCTAGTTACCACGCAAAATGGATATAGTTCAATATGATCCATGCTGGAATGAATGACAGCCTGCAGACGTTTAGGGTAGGACTCAATGACGGCACACAGGGTTGCTTGCGGGATTTCCTTCCATGCTTTTTCCAGTGGAGATTTCAATCCTCAAATCGTTGTGCGCCTTTTAGCACAGGCGTTTTCCTCCAGAACCAACGCAGTAGTCCATAGCATTGAAATGTTACGAGTTTGTAGGTCATTCAGAAAGAGGAATGAAGTTGGGAAGACTCCTCGCGCACCACTCCTGAGTTTTCTTGGATTTATGAGCGGGTGCGCCGTCCTGTTGAAAGGGCCATGCTGTATTTCCAAAGTGTTCTTGCGCCCCGGGAAACAACTCCTTCATCAAAATGTCGCTCACGTAGAAATGGTGTTGACCGTGGCTCCTTTTCAACGGAAACCAATCGTGTTCGCCCTGTGGCGAAAATTCCAGCCCAAACCATCAGGAAAGCTGCAAGAGAGTTCCTGTGAACGATGTCCTCACCAGTTTCAGCCAATGATCGCAAGTTTCGACGGTTAAAAGACTGCTCAATTGAGGAAAGTTTGTCGTCGGTGAAAAGCGTCACGCAGTGGTCCGGTCGAGGAGTCTTGGACATTTTTTCTTCTTCCCTCCATCTGTGCAGGCGTTGGGCCGTGCAGTTGACGGAACTTGTAAGGGTATGTTCCAAGTTCTCCAAGTTCATTCTTAACAACTCGTCTCATCGTCGTAGCCGATACGTTGATCTCGGATGCCATTTTTCTCATGCTGCGGTCTGGATTCCGCTTGATTTGTTCTTTCACGATTTTTCGAAGACTGCTCGTAGCTACGGATACCGGGCTGCAAGGTCGGCGACGACGAACATGAGAGTTACGTTCCACACAACGATAGACTGTCGTCTTGTGCAGCTTCAGCAGATGAGCGATGTTGGCAACAGAAGGTCCTGCCCATCTCGAATCCAAGACTGCGCCTCTTTGACAACAAGATTTTACCATTTCTGATAGAAGCAGGGTGGAGATGCAAAAAACACTATATACGGTCAAGATGACACGTAGAATCCGAAAAAATAATGAAAACATAAAAACGTTTACAAACAAATGCGAAAAATGAAGCGCGAAAAAAGTGACCATATTTATGGCGCACACTATAGTATGCTTGAAGAAGCCTCGAGAATGTGCTGTGACGGCACCACACAAGGTCAATACTGTAAGAGTTTTAACGAATTTAACAGGCAGTAGCGTAAAGTGTTGCAAGACTTTTCGATCAACCCAATATTTTTGCTTATGGCTTTTCTGAAGGGGGTTGGTAGTGCAGACGGCGGTCGCATACGTCTGATTCTAGGATCATGGTTTGGATGAATTGGATGAAGTTACTGTGATGAGTTGGATGAATTTACCGTATATTAAGCCAGAGCACGCGTGGAAGCACCGTCGCCGGCTGTGGAGAACACCCAATTCCAGGTCCTTGGTTCAGGTGGCCCGCTAAGGGCAACCAGGCCTTCCATCATTCCGGTGTGGGTGAATTATGTAGTACCGGACTTCTCTGAGAAGGATAAAACATCGACTTGTGCATTATCTGGCCAGCACAATTTATTTTATTGGTCCAAACGCGCATTCGACGACACGACATCCTAAATGTGAACAATGTGAAGCCCTTTCCAAAGAATGGATTCTTTAACACCGTCCTTTTCTTTTTACCCTTAAGGTATAGGCGGCATCTGACGAGTTCTGAATGGGGAGAAGCGTAGTAAAATTGAGTGCAGGACGACGCACAAAACAACCCTTTGAAAGGACAGCGCCTTGCAATTTCCTATCCGAGGACAATAATCTGTATGCGCCTGATTTCCGTCACTTCTAGAGATGCCCTCTTCCACACAAGCTTAGATGCTGAATATCTTATGATTTCAACCAATTTAGTTTTCAAAGACCTCTTCTGTCTATGGATGTTGATCTATTCCTTCAAGAATGATAATTTTTCCATCACTGTATAGACCTGTGCTGTCACTGCTTCATTAAAATGACTATGAATTATAAGACAACATGTTGGATGTCAAATAGCCTTCCGTTTGCCGCAATCCAAAAGTGCTTTGGTAAATATGAAGGCAAATACTACCTTATTCATTGTGTTTGAGAAAAATGGGCCCTGTTTCTGCGGAAAGGGTTCTCTGCGATCATAGTTTTTGAGCGCCAGTGAACAATGGAACGCGCAAATAGAATTCGGAATTGCTCTGAGATTGAGCACGTAGAGCACAAAACGGCACAATTCCATTTAAACCCACTGGAATGGGTCGCACACCTCCATTCCAGCCCAACAAGTTGGCGAAGCTGTCTTCTGATGCTCCTAGTCTCACAAGGAGAGCCTCCGGAGTGGCGGCGAGCTTTTGCGATGCAATTTTTACAGGATGTAGGGTCCTGTGTAGGGAGTTCAAAACTATAGTTACGTTTTTTGGAATGCTCATTTGTGGTCGAAAAAAAACGTGTGGACGCGTGCGGGCGAGGCTCATGGCGCCCTGCTGCCATCTGATTCGATGTGGTCGGTTGGCGTAGTGGTAGCGGAGTCGCCTCTCGTGCGCAGCAAGCGGATTTGATGGTTCGGTCCTTGGTGTCGCTAACCTTTTTGCACACATCGGATCGTTATGGTTATGGAGTTGAGTGATCACAGGCGTCAATTTGTACACGATTAATGCTTTTAGTATTTAAACCTAGCCTTTTTGGGCTTTCATTTGAGTTACCTCCCAATGGATCGTATTTGCATTGTATCATTTTATTGGATCGCTAACATAAAAAAATTTCATGAACCGTCCACATCGGGCTGGGTGGCAGCAGGGCGCCGTGAACTTCGCGCTCACGCGTCCACACGTTCTTTTAACAAAAGAGCACTTCGAAAAACGTAACTATGGTTTTGAACTCCCCACACGGGACCCTACACCCTGTAAAAATTGCATCGCAAAAGCTCACCGCCACTCCGGAGGCTCTCGATGTCAGTGTGTTCTCTTGATGAAAAAGTTGGTTCACTTCGTGACACCTTCGGTGAAGGTTGTCAAAAGGTTGGAGAATGACGACTCCCTCAGAATTCAGCCGTCAGTCAGCACGCCATTCTCGCTCATCGTGGAGATTTGTGCGAAACAGCACAAGTAGCCTCTCTGCTTAATCAACGCCGCCGCGATCGCACTCACATGGTCCGTAATTAAATTGTGGCCATTTCAATTCCAGGACACTCTCAGCAGCATCCCCTCGGAGAGTGACGGACGGCCACGTGACCGTCGGGTGATGATTCACCGGCGCTCGTTGTCCCGTGTGAAAGTGACGTGCTTGGTCGTCAGTCGGCTCTAGCTGTGCTTCTCTGTGGAGGGCTCTTTGTATTCGGAATCACCGGAATGAGTCTACGCACATGAAACAGCAAGGATGCGGGTGAAGCACGGCTTTATTCAATTCCCTGCTTAAGTTGCACCACGCATTCTACTTCTACTCAATGTCGTGGAAGCATTTTGAATGCTTACAATTTGGTGTATGGGGGGGGGGAGGGTTTGCTTAAGTCTCGGACTTGAACCAGCTTGAGAAATGTCTTGACTATGTCAGGACGTTTCTCAAACTGAATTTTTGTCAAAGCCAACTAAATAAGTAATGGACGTGTGCATGCACAAATTCTATAAAACGAATGAGAAAGGTTTGTCTGTAGTTATAAGTTTTTGTAAGCTTAAATAAGAATTTCCTGATGTCCGTGGTCTACAAACTGTTCACTCGAGTGATGCTGAATAGGATCAACAGAACGCTGGACGAAGGACAGCCATGTGAACAAGCAGGATTTCGGAGAGGATTCAGCATGATCGAACACATGCACACCATTGCGAAGCTCGTCGAAGTGTCGCGAGAGTATAAGCTGCCGCTGTGCCTTACGTTCATCGACCTGAAGAAGGCATTCGACTCCGTCGAGACTGAAGCGGTCATCGACGCCCTGCTCACTCAGGGTGTTCCTACTCAGTACATCAGAGTCCTTCGAGAGCTGTACAGTGGATTCACGACCACGATCTCTCCATTCTACAATGACGTCGTCATCGACGAGAAGAGAGGGGTTCGGCAAGGGGATACCATATCTCCGAAGCTCTTCAGCGCCACCCTCGAAAACGCCATGAGGGAACTAGAATGGGAAGACATGGGAGCGAAGGTCGACGGCCGGCAGCTGCACCATCTGCGCTTCGCTGACGACATCGTGCTCATAACACCGAGCATCAGTCAGGCGGAGCGAATGCTGGCCGACTTCGATTGTGTATGTGGGAACGTTGGACAGCAGCTGAATCTTACGAAGGCGATGTTCATGAGGAACGGGCAAGTTTCTGATGCCCCATTCTCGCTCAACGGAACGAACATCTCCGAATGCTCCAGCTACGTCTATCTGAGTCGCGAAGTCAACATAGCCAAGGACCTAGCGCCAGAGCTGAGCAGGAGGAAACGAGCGGCTTGTGGAGCGTTCAAGAGCGTCGAAGAAGTCGCGAAGAAGACGAAGAACGTCCGACTCCGTGCCCACCTATACGACTCCACCGTTCTTCCTGCCCTAACATACGCCTCAGAAACCTGGGTTATACGAAAGCAGGATGAACACGCGATCAGCGTCGCGCAGCGTGGAATCGAGAGGACGATGCTCGGAGTGACACGACTCACGCAAGTGAGAGAAGGTCTCCGGAGTTCCGAGCTTCGCCGACGTTCGAAGATCAGTGACGCTGTCGCATGGGCCAAGTCGTCGAAAATTAGGTGGGCCGGCCACGTAATGCGATTCGCCGACACCCGCTGGACGAGGGCCATCACCGACTGGATTCCGCGGGATGTCAAGAGAACACCGGGACGTCCACCAACGCGTTGGTCGGACTTCTTCGTGAAAGCCCTGAACGACCGATATGACGCTCTTTGTGTCCCTCGAGCGAGGAGGATCCATTGGAGCACTTTGGCACGCGACAGGGACGAATGGAGACGCTGCTGGCGCCTGCTCGAGCAAGTCGATGATCAACGGGACGACTGGTGATACAGGTGATACAGGTGAAATATGTAAAAATAAGGACTCACATGCTGCTGAAAAGGTAAACGTGTTACAAAGTCAAGTATAAGGTCTGGCATTAGCCAATCCCTCCACGGAATGCGCCACGCATTCTACGCCAGGATGTCGCAGAGGCAGCTTGAATGTTTATTTGCACCATACTTGCTGTAGCCAGCCGGACACGTAAATGTTTTATCCTTCCCAGACACGCACATATGGTACCAATTCATTGACTACGGAAGAATGGAAGTCTTGGTTGGCTCGATCTGGAAATACGAGCCAAGGCTTTGAACCTGTGATCACCACAGCTGACACCTCCTCCGACTGCGCTACTACGCACCGCAGGCTCCACTTCAATTACGCTCAAGGGCGTGTGAGCGCAATTGAAGGAGATACAGGAAGTCACGTCCGATTCGTATGCATCCATGGTTAAGATCTTGCCTAATGCGGGATTCAAACATTACACGCCGGACGGTGCCGCATTCTGAGATGTACCCGTTTCGATTGGGTCGATCGAGGGAAGTATATACCAAGTTCAAGTCGAATTGGACACAGATCAAGCGAACTTCTTCTACATCCAATTTGATTTGAAAAATGCCCAATTCGTAATGGTATAACCCCCCGCCCCCCTAAAACTGACGGCTTTCGACTGTTCTCAGTGTACAGGAAGTGAAAACCTTCAACAAAAATATACTTCTTTAGTTCATTTCTTTCTAATCACTATTTTACGAAGCAGGAAACCTTTTATGCTGTTCTCAAAGCTGATACAAGGACAATGGATGACGACAAAAAGCGTTCTTTGCCGTTAATTCTTTTGTTAAAAAAGTATGAGTAGAAATCATGACATGCCCCGTAGAGAAGAGATCGATTAACGCCAAGCTTTCCTTTTCATACTTCCTAACCTTTCCGACTCTGTGTTAGCGCTTAAGTGTGGCTGTTCAATGAAGAAAGCATTCATTATCTTAATAATAGAGAAGGCGCATGTATTGCAGTTCCACGGATCTCCCTCATAGAGAGCCTTCGGGCTCTCTTGTTAAGAGGGATCTCGGGCCGCTTGTCGCAGGGCCACGTGGCGCGTCCCCGGGTGGTGGATAGGGGAATTAAACGCGAACCAAATGCGACCGTGTACTGCCCAGAGACGCAGGTGGGATGCAGGGGATGGACTCCTTGCTCCTGCTGTGTCGGGTCGATGCGTTCCTTGTGCGTGGGAGCGGCATGTTCGTGCACAGTGTGCGTGGATGTGTCCGTGACTGTGCGGATTGTAACTGTGTCGGCTCGGCCAAAAGCTTGCACTCGGTAGACTGGGAGTACATGTAAGGCGATTCGAGGCCGCCTTAAGTCTCGCCCCGTCCCTTCGGGCAGTCTGGCTGGCTGCCCGGAGTACCCCGCCCGCACGACAGAGCCTAACTAGCTACCCGTGTTGTATTCCAGTCAAACACAGCAGCACTAAAGGGCCTCATTCCCCTGACCCCGAAAGAGCCCCCATTTCTGCAGCGATGGGAAGGACGAGTACGGAGAGGCTGCTAAAATCTCAGGGCCTAACCAGGCTGCGCAAACTGAGAAGGACTAGGATGACGATCTGTACTTACAACGCCCGCACGCTTGCGTCCGAAGCATCCGTCGAGGACCTGATGATGCAAGCCAGGAAGATCAAGTACGACGTCATCGGACTGACCGAGACGAGAAGACACCACCCCCTACACGCCGCCTACGACTCCGGAGAAGAACTGTTCCTCGGAACATGCGACAGCAGGGGAGTAGGCGGCGTTGGTGTCCTCGTCAACACGCACTTGGCCATGAACATCGATTCGTACGAGTCTCTGACTAGCCGAATCGGACGTCTGCGACTGAAGCGATGTGGCTCCGTGCCAGCCTTGACTGTGTTCGTCGCGTATGCCCCAACATCCGACTACGACGACGAAGACGTCGAGGCCTTCTACGTGGAGCTGGAGAAGTTCTATAAGGAAGATCACACCTTCTACAAGGTGATCGTCGGCGACTTCAACGCCAAGATCGGGCCACGAAGGTCGCCGGAAGAACTTCACATCGGAACCCACGGTTTGGAGTGGAACGAGCAAGGTGAAAGGCTGTCTGAGTTTATCATGTCGACCAAGACCATCCATGGAAACTCGCAGTTCCAGAAGCCTCCCTCCCTACGATGGACCTGGGAATCCCCCGGTGGCCAGTTCCACAACGAGATCGACCACATCATCTTCAATCGCAAGTATTGCCTGACCGATGTCTCCGTTGTCCCCAAGTTCTACACGGGATCGGACCACCGCCTCCTTCGCGCGAGGTTCCGCTTTTCGCGTCAAGGAGAGAAGGCCGCGAAGTTCAAGAAGAGGAATCCCAGAACGACCATCAACTGGGACCTTTACAGCTCTCTTGTCGGCCTTTGGGAAGATGCCGTCATGGACAAAGTCGACGAGGAATACGATCGCTTCGTGCACCATCTCCACGATAGTGCTAAGGGAGCCGAGAGCTTGAAGACCACCAAGAGACGCCTGTCTCCGGAAACTCTCGAGCTGATACGCCAGCGTGGAGCAGCACGAGCGTCAGGCAACTACCAACTGACGTCCGAGCTTGCAAAGCTATGCAGAGCGGCGATAAAGGAAGATCTCAAGGAGAGAAGGGCGGAAGTGTTGGCTGAAGCAGCAGAGGCAGGGCTGAGCATTCGCAATGCCCGCCGGAACTTCGCCAACTTCAAGACCAAGATGACCGCTCTCCGACGTCCTGACGGAACCGTCACCTCTTCCAGAAGGACCATGGAGAAAGTCATCCACGACTTCTACTCCGATCTCTTCGATAGCCACGTCCACCTGCCCCCATGCCATCTTCCGCAGGATGGATACGTCGTTCCCTCTGTTCTCCCTTCCGAGATCCGACACGCCATCTCGTCGGTGAAGAAACGTACAGCACCCGGTTCTGACAGGATCAGAGCTGAACACCTGAAGAACCTCCCGCCAGCGCTCATCAACACCCTGGCGCGGCTCTTCACACGCTACCTGTCCGAATGCAAGGTTCCATCTCAGTGGAAGACCAGCAAGACCGTTTTGCTGTACAAGAAGGGAGACGTGCACGACATTGGCAACTATCGCCCGATCTGCCTGTTGTCCGTAGTCTACAAGCTGTTCACTCGAGTCATCCTGAATAGGGTTAGTAGAACGCTGGACGAAGGACAGCCATGCGAACAAGCAGGATTTCGGAGAGGATTCAGCACGATCGACCACATACACACCATTACGAAGCTCATCGAAGTGTCGCGAGAGTACAAGCTGCCGCTCTGCCTTACGTTCATTGACCTGAAGAAGGCATTCGACTCCGTCGAGACTGAAGCGGTCATGGAAGCCCTGCTCACCCAGGGCGTTCCTACTCAGTACATCAGAGTTCTTCGAGAGTTGTACAGTGGATTCACGACCAAGATCTCACCATTCTACAACGACGTCGTCATTGACGTGAAGAGAGGGGTTCGACAAGGGGATACCATATCCCCGAAGCTCTTCAGCGCCACCCTCGAAAACGTCATGCGCGAACTAGAATGGGAAGACATGGGAGTGAAGGTCGACGGCCGGCAACTGCACCATCTTCGCTTCGCTGACGACATCGTGCTCATAACCCCGAGCATCAGTCAGGCGGAACGAATGCTGGCCGACTTCGATCGTGTATGTGGAAGCGTTGGACTGCAGCTGAATCTTACGAAGACGATGTTCATGAAGAACGGATGGGTTTCTGATGCCCCATTCTCGCTCAACGGAACGAACATCTCCGAATGCTCCAGCTATGTGTATCTGGGTCGCGAAGTCACCATGACCAACGACCTAGCACCAGAGCTGAGCAGAAGGAAACGAGCGGCTTGTGGAGCGTTCAAGAGCGTCGAAGAAGTCGTGAAGAAAACGAAGAACGTCCGACTCCGTGCCCACCTATTCGACTCCACTGTTCTTCCTGCCCTAACATACGCCTCAGAGACCTGGGCTATACGAAAGCAGGATGAACACGCGATCAGCGTCGCGCAGCGTGGAATCGAGAGGACGATGCTCGGAGTGACACGACTCACGCAAGTGAGAGAAGGTCTCCGGAGTTCCGAGCTTCGCCGACGTTCGAAGATCAGAGACGCTGTCGCATGGGCCAAGTCGTCGAAAATTAGGTGGGCCGGCCACGTAATGCGATTCGCAGACACCCGCTGGACGAGAGCCGTCACAGATTGGATTCCGCGGGATGTCAAAAGAACACCAGGACGCCCACCAACGCGTTGGTCGGACTTCTTCGTGAAAGCCCTGAACGACCGATATGACGCTCTTCGTGTCCCTCGAGCGAGGAGGATCCATTGGACCACTCTGGCACGCGACAGGGACGAATGGAGACGCTGCTGGCGCCCGCTCGAGCAAGTCGATGATCAACGGGACGACAGGTGATACAGGTGATACAGGTGAGTTGAAGAAGGTGCCGGCATTTGCCTCGATTCAAGGTTCTTGGTTCAAGTTCCAGCAGCCCAGTCAGGCATTAAATCCGGAGTCGATGAATTGGTGCCAGACTTGTCTGGGAAGGATCAACAGGTGACCTGTCCATTGATTGATTATTGCAAGTCATTTCGTGGGTCGAACACATATTCAAATTTCCATCCCACAGAATTAGAGTGCATGACGGGTCCTAAACAGTGATTGATTAAAGCCGTACTTTGTTCGTCATAAACGAGCTATGACGCCAAAAGTTTATTCGGTTATCTTTTCTAGGTTTTCGCTCCCTATACAAGAGTAAAAGCCCTGCTGATCTAAATGCTTTGGATGGTCTGATAGTGCACTTCACAGTGGTTAAGGGAGACAGCCGCTTTATTAATGGTTCCATGGTCAACAGGCGCGTGTAGCGCAGTCGGAGGAGGCTGCCGTGTGCACCCTATACCAGGTTCCTAGTTAGGATTTCCCGCCCAGACGGACCAAGCCTTCCATCGCTCCGGGGTCGGTGAATTGGTACCAGACTTGTCTGGGAAGGATAGAGCGCTGACTTGTTTATCGGCTGACCACCGCAAGTCATTGTATGGCAAAATAGGCATTCATATCGCCTCGACGACATCCCGTAGAAGTAGAATGCGTGGAGCATCCCAAAGAAGATTGAGTAACGCCGTCCTTTATCCTTGGTCCTTTATCCATTGTCAACACTCCCTTTTCAATTCTCTTGTCGTTCTTGGTTTCAGGCCAAACTCTTCCGTTTCTCCACGACTGAACTTTTTTTTTGACAGCAGGATTACTGCATGGAAAGCGGTCGGCCGTTTTTGGCCTCTTGCTACTGTTGATAGAGAATCAGCTATTATCTCCACATAGATCAATGTGAAGCGAAATGGCATGAGGCTCTCAGAAATTCGAGGTCGCATGTGAAACCAAGTCATACCAATGCATATTACAGCTACGGCACACGTCAACCCTCATTCCTCATCTGACACGCGGAAGCAGGGATTCGATGCAGAAACCTTTGCCAATTAGTCAGTGGCATCTTGGCAGATGGATTCCTTCGTATTTTGACGAGTCCGCGTTTCCATTTGCGAATTCGCGTTCCGTCTGCATTAACGTCTACGTGTCATCCGTCTGAACAGAAGCTCCTTGTTGGCTGCATCAATGGTTCCTTGTCCCTGATGATCTACACATTTCTCATGTAAGGTTGAACTTATAAACCTAATTAGGCACTGTTGTAAGCAAGCCTTATGTTCCTGACATCAAACTGGACATTTTCAAATCAAAACGAGCGTCGTCCAGATGGAAGTAGAGATTCTCCGGGGTTTGGACAATCTTTGGCTCAGGAAAAATTTATCATGAATTTCTGGAAGTTTTTTTCTCCTACCAATTGTAACAACGGCTTAATGACAGTATCCTCGGTGCCGGAGTGCTACTCATTATGAGCTTTTGCGATTTTCCAGCCAATAAAGGATAAAGGATAAAGGGCGGCGTTACTCAATCCCTTCTGCGATGCGCCAGCGCATTCTACTTCTACGGGATGTCGTAGAGGTGACATGAGTGCGTATTTGGCCATACAATGACTTGCTTTGGCCAGCCGATGAACAAGTCAGTGCTCTATCCTTCCCAGACAAGTCTGGTACCAATTCACCGACCCCGGAGGGATAGAAAGCTTGGTTTGCCTGGGCGGGAAATCCGAACCAGGAACCTGGTATCGGGTGCACGCGACAGTCGCGCCTCCTCCGACTGCGCTACACGCGCCTTCCAGCCAATTATATAGTATTAGGGATATAATATTTTGAAAATTTTTTGGAGACTGTTCAGACAGTGGCGTTCCAGCTTTTAAGCTCACTACAGAGCATTACTTCTGGCTAAATGTTCTGTGTGGAAAAGTGAATAGAGAAAGGAATTAAGGACGGCGTTGCTCAATCCTTTGTGGGATGCGCCACGCGTTCAACTTCTACAAGATGACGTGTTGGCAATTTGAATGCGTAATTTGCCAATACAATGACGTGCAGTGGCTAGCCGATTGACAAGTCAAAGCTTTATCCTTCCCGGAAAAGTCTGGTATCAATTCACCGACCTCGGGGGGATGGAAGGCTTGGTTGGCCTAGGCGGGAAATCCGAACCAGGAACCTGGAATAGGGTGCGCGCGACAGCAAATACCTCCTCCGAGTGCACTTTACGAGATCCGCGTGTGGTAAATACACCTGTTTCTCAAAATGATGGTGAGCACAGGAAGTGGTGCAATTTTCTGTTAGAAAATTTTGTGCGGATGATATTCATGCAAATCAAGAAGCAAGGCAGCTGCAGAATGCAACCCCAGGATCTACTAACACACCCGATGAGTTCAGCTCTTCTCTAAATAAAAAAGTCTAAAAACTCTCGATTATTCTTCTGTGCCCATCAGGTTTGCTAGAAAATTAAATTATCTCGCCCGACGTCTTGACCAATTCGTCTTCTCTTCACCAAGGCCTGAAAGAAATCCGTAAACCATGGATGTCACTGAAATCACGGATGAGGAAACTCTTAGCTTCTTGCAGCCCTGGAAAAAAGCGAGTGAAAGATCTGCAGAAATCTAACTTATTTTTATTTTATTTTATAGCAAACCTGGAAGGCGCAGGAGAATAAGCAGATGATAAGAAAATGCCCGTGTTTGGGGACGTCGAACTTGGAGTCTTTTAAAAGCTCTATTTTTGTTTGAGAGGTAAGAATTTTATTGTTATTCAAACAGTTATGACAACTTTTGGGACACCGACACAGAATGAACATAACCACTCCCACTAGGATAGATCCGTTTGCTCGATACCTTCTAAATGGTGTAGAACGGTTGGAAGTGAAGATTCTTCCGAATTTAAAAACCCGTGCTAAAGCCCCAGTGCAGGATCTACTAGTCTATTCAGTTTTGTCCAAAACGAATTTGGCAGAAGGAGCGACCAGCTAACGTACTGAAATCTAATTCTGCTTAAGGAGCTAAGAACCATGATGCAACAGCCCAGCTGACGTGGGACCAACTTGGTAACTAAGTTTCGTCTAGTCCCTATGTGACAAAGGGCAGTGTCTTCGCTACCGTTTTTCGGCAGTCATCTCGTGACCTGTTCCAGCTGCTCACGTATGAAACCCTCTAAAACTTCAGGAATCCAATTTCGCGACGCCCAAATGTTGCGCATTCGTGCGTCACAGCAGTGCGGAAGTAATTGTAACGCATTTAACGCGATAATCTTGTTCTGGGCCTCATGTTTCTTCGGAAAAACTTGGAACTGGCCTCTCGCTGGCTGCTTCTGTTTGAGACGATGTTGTCTCGGAGGATGTCTAGGGTAAAGGGAGCTCCACTTTGTAAACTGAACTGCATCCTGCCTAGCCAGAGTGCCCCTCGGAGACCAGACTTATTGTTAGAATAGGATTTCTTCCCACTCCCTTCACTATTCCTTTCACATCCTGCTTTTAAGGCATGAACTTGCTCTGTAGTAATTAGCCTGCCCACTCCCTATGGGTATTAGTGGAGCTACTCGAAAACAACATCATCTGAAGAAGTACATCGCCCTTTTCATTGTTGACCGTGCCATGGTAGCAGCAGCTGTTTTAGTTCGTAATTTCAGAAGTGCAGCTCGTGAGATATGATGGGTTACAGGACCTTTTGCCTCTCCATAATCCCTGTATGTTACGGCTGTAGTTTCAGTTAGTCTTTTGACGTGGTTCCGTGTCTCCTAATCAGGGAGTTCATACTTCAAGAAACTTCCGTTACATAAGTGAATATAGTAAGTTCAGATAAGGCAGTGAAATGCCAAAAATCAGAATCTCGTCTGACTGAAGCATCTCCCTTTTCCATCATTACCTCTCTCACTACCCATTTCTCTCACTGACTCATTGGCTCTCTTTCTCTCTCCCTCCTTCCTTCTCCCTCTGACCACCTCAGGATTGTTCACAGGTACAAAACTATTGATCCAAGGCAAGGCTGCACAAGTCCAGATTTCCAGGCCGTTGGTTTCTACGGCTTCCAAATTTAGAAAGACCCTTTAACGTATGCTCCAAATGTCTATGGTCTATGGTAGTGGTGCGAAATCTATGTACTTCACCCTGAAAGTAGATGTTCCGAGGTTAGGAAGCGCTGCTACGACTTCGACTCACGGAATCTACCTGCCGCTTTCAAGTTCTCTGTTAGCGCAAAACAAAATACAGGTGTTATGAAAGAAGGAAGGCGTTTTCAACTTTATTTCGGTGCTCCACGCACAGTACTCCTCTGTGAGATATTGCTCAGGTGTTTGTTCACATGCATAACCTGCAATAAGAAGAGGGATAACTGATGGACAATAAGGAAAAAGAAAGTGACACACAAAATGCAGAATGTAAGTGAAAACAAGGATCTATTCTAGTCCGGGGGGCCACATAACTAAAAAGTATTATATGTAACAAATTCATTTAAGACTTACCGAGCGGCGACAGAACAGCATAGGAGCCTAAAGAAGAAAAAGTCACAAACAAAAAAAAACAACAACGAAAAATTGCATTTGTTGCGGTTGTAAGCCGGCAAAGTTGTGTGCCCTCCTCACCATGTTGGGTCCTGGTTATAAAATGTCAGCCGGCAGTCGGCACGCGGCATGCCTCCATTCCGTCCCTCTTTTCCCGCCGAGAAGGTTGAAAACCGCGGCGATTTCTTATTTTTGTTCGTTTTTGGTTTCTTTTAGGTTCCAACTCGTTTCCTAGGAGCCGCTCGGTAAGTCTCTATTCATTTTGTTACCTACTTTTTAATTATGTGCTCCCCCGGACTAGGATAGATCCGAAAACACTTGTTCCACTACTTAGCCTTATAGAGGATATTAAGGACAAGGCATAGTCACCATACACTCGGGTGATTTTCAGAAGGTAAGAGGGTGGTGCCATGTAAAAACCAGTTCAAAGAGCAATTCATATCCAAGTTAGGTCGAACATTTTGCGGAAGAATTCGATGAGATACTATCTGGGTAGAGCTATCCTGGATTTAAACGGTGAAATCATAACGAAATAAAGTGGGTGCTTTTTACAAAGTCAATCTTGAAAACTACAACTCCTGCCGCATCTTTTGGTCTTTGGGCGGAAAAAACGCAAAAAACACGCATTTTTGACGATTTTTGATTGCGCTCTTCAAATTTTGCGCTTTATCGAATTTATTTTCTATAAAGCACGCAGTATGTAGAGCGCTATCAAAATGCGGCGGAACAGGCGTTTTTTGCGCTTTTTCTGGACACAGACCGGCCGGCATTGTATTGTATTTGTTCAAGGATTTTTCGAAGAAACCTGTCAATTCCTTTAAAGTACTTAGCAAGTTAAGCCCTATACGGGTTAGGGAGGGACTCTCCCTCCTAAGCGCAGGTTTCATAAGCGAACAGCTCACGGTAGGACACAACTGTGTTGCATTTTCCTTGACGTAATCCACACCAGTTCTAGAATTCCGATTAAATTTGACACAACAGTAAGAAAAATAGGGAAGAAAAATCGCCATCACAACCATGTACTCTTCTGACACGCATTGCGCCAAAAGCTATACATATTCAGAGCAAATGATTTTATTACTAAGAACACATAAGATGATATCTCACAGAATAAATACTTAACTGTATTCCAGATTAAGTAACTTGTCCATTAGGCTAATTAACCCGTCTTTGAAGTCTTATCCTTTCGAACCTACATTTTCAAACTATGCGAAGAATCACAAGGGATGTCACTGCTTTTTTTCCAAGGAAATAACTAGTGAAGGAGGTTCTATTGAAAAATCTAGCCAAAGTATTAGGTTGTCCCATAAGTCCCCGCCGTTTTTTCAACGATTCACTGCAGATTTCGCCGGCGGTCTCTTGCATAGCGCTGCATAGCTTTCGAAAGAGAATGATTTAATCTATAAGAACGTGTATTGCATTTCTTTCTTCATCATGAATTTTGTCAATTTTTAGGTCGTTGAAGTGAAAAGTGAAAAAATGAAAAAGTAGCCATTTGCGCACTTGTTCTCTCCGCTTAGGTTTGTAGTTTTTTGCGCAGTTTTTTATAGCACTTGGAAGGAAATGCTCTGTACTACAAGAATGTGTGTTGGTCCTATTTTCTCACTTGCCCGTTACTGATTTTTAGGCCATCGAATTGTGAATTCCGACTTTTCCGTCCGAATTTTTACCAAAACTCCGGTACTGTGGTTGGACTTTTTTGCTTGGTGTTACACGTCGTTTGGAAGAGGATGTCTTGTTCAGTAAGAATTTGTGTCGCGATTATTGGCTCATGCTGATTTCTGTCGAATATCAACAACTGAAGAAGGAGACGGAGTTGTTGGTGGAGACGACTTTTCTCTTTTTGGCATTTTGTTGATATTCAATAGAAATCAATAAACGCGACAAACATTCTTATAGAGCAAGACATTCTCTTTCGAATGACATGTAACACCAAGCCAAAAGTCCAACCACAGAGCAGGAGCTGTCCGCAAAAATAACCATCCTCTTTCAGACGTCCCAATTTGATGACCTAAAAATCAATAAAGGACAATTGAGAAAATAGGACCTACACAAATTCTTGTAGTACAGAACATTGCCTTCCATGTGTTATAATAAAGTGCGCAAAAATTACAAAATTGCAAACCTAAGCGGAGAGAACAAGTGCGCAAATGGCTACTTTTTCACTTTTTCACTTTTCAATTCAACGACCTAACAATTGAAAAAATTCATAATGAAAAAAGAAATGCAACACATGCTCTGATAGAGCAAATCATTGTCTTTCGAAAGCTATGTAGCGCTATGCAAGAAACCGCCGGCGAAATCTGCAGTGAATCGTTGAAAAAAACGGCGGGGACTTATGGGACAACCTATTATAAAAAGGATAAAAGTCGGCGTCGGTCACTTGTTTGCGGAATGCTCCACGCATTCTAATGGAGCCAATTTGAATGGGTATTTGACCTACACATAAATATGGAGTAGTTAGTGCAAAACCTAATACTCCGTATTTTACACTTATCATCACTTCTGCCCTTCATTTATGTGCATTCACGTTTCAATATTGCACTAAGAAAAGTTTCTTGTTTTTCCTTCGATTTTGTAGTTTTGATAAAGACCATAGACATATGCAGAGCGCCTTTCATCTTGTGTTAGAGAAGCAGTCAAGCGCATATAAAAATTAAGTGGCGTTTGAAAAACATAAAGGCAGGGTGGCGAAAACCGACAGCTTAGCGATGTGCCACCAGGCGCATGCTTTCGCCTGCACTCCCAATCGAGTTTCTTGGTTCGGGCCCCCACTCATGTCAAGCGAGCCTTCCATTCCTTTGCGGTTGGCAAATTAGCATCAGGTCCGTCTGGGATGGATATGCACTTGAACACCTTGTGAGCTGTGCGCGGCGAGTCATTGTATAGGCCAAATATGTACATATCCAAACTGCTTTCTCGACATCTCGTAGAAGTAAAATGGGCGCATCCCAAGAACCTGTGGAGTATCACATCTTTTATCCTTTTCCTTAATACGCACTGTATTCAATTTAAATTGAATACATTTGAAATCAAAATGAGCAATGTTTTAAGGGAAATCCGACACTTTTGAAATCGAACGGAACATCCAAAAAATCGAAATCAGAATGGGCCTCTTCCACATTAAACTAGAGGCTCTCCAAAACATTTAAAATAAATTGAATTCCTTTCTTGCTCATAGAAGCATTATTACGACTTTTTTGGAAAATTTTCAATCCTCTCAATCCTCTCCACAAACGAGCCGATTGCCGTTGACCTTTGCCTTCAAACTTCAAACCACGTGCCGCACATGCTACTTTCGGTAAGATTGAAATCTATCTACATGACCACCATTTTCGCCCTAAACATCGCGTCATTTCAGGAACACTGGTAATCGCAAAGCTCATGATTCGTTTAAAACTGATTCAGCTTCTTCGTCTCTTAAGAGGATCTGTCAGCTAAGTTTGCTATAAGTCTTCCCTGTGAAGTTCCCTACGGATCCACCCACTCCATCGTGGTCTTCATTCATCTGTCGTCCTTTCTGCCAGCATGTGGTCGACCGATCGGTGCTTTGCTCTTGACAAGTGTTCCGCCGCCTGACGTCAGCGAAGCCCAAGTTGGGGGTGGAACCCTCCTGATGCACTTTCAGAAGAAAAACACGTGACAGTTACAGTCTCTGGCTGGCTAACACAGTGCAGTCCAATCACCTGTATCACCTGTCGTCCCGTTGATCATCGACTTGCTCGAGCGGGCGCCAGCAGCGTCTCCATTCGTCCCTGTCGCGTGCCAGAGTGGTCCAATGGATCCTCCTCGCTCGAGGGACACGAAGAGCGTCATATCGGTCGTTCAGGGCTTTCACGAAGAAGTCCGACCAACGCGTTGGTGGGCGTCCTGGTGTTCTTTTGACATCCCGCGGAATCCAATCTGTGACGGCTCTCGTCCAGCGGGTGTCTGCGAATCGCATTACGTGGCCGGCCCACCTAATTTTCGACGACTTGGCCCATGCGACAGCGTCTCTGATCTTCGAACGTCGGCGAAGCTCGGAACTCCGGAGACCTTCTCTCACTTGCGTGAGTCGTGTCACTCCGAGCATCGTCCTCTCGATTCCACGCTGCGCGACGCTGATCGCGTGCTCATCCTGCTTTCGTATAGCCCAGGTCTCTGAGGCGTATGTTAGGGCAGGAAGAACAGTGGAGTCGAATAGGTGGGCACGGAGTCGGACGTTCTTCGTTTTCTTCACGACTTCTTCGACGCTCTTGAAAGCTCCCCAAGCCGCTCGTTTCCTTCTGCTCAGCTCTGGTGCTAGGTCGTTGGTCATGTTGACTTCGCGACCCAGATACACATAGCTGGAGCATTCGGAGATGTTCGTTCCGTTGAGCGAGAATGGGGCATCAGAAACCCATCCGTTCTTCATGAACATCGTCTTCGTAAGATTCAGCTGCAGTCCAACGCTTCCACATACACGATCGAAGTCGGCCAGCATTCGTTCCGCCTGACTGATGCTCGGGGTTATGAGCACGATGTCGTCAGCGAAGCGAAGATGGTGCAGTTGCCGGCCGTCGACCTTCACTCCCATGTCTTCCCATTCTAGTTCGCGCATGACGTTTTCGAGGGTGGCGCTGAAGAGCTTCGGGGATATGGTATCCCCTTGTCGAACCCCTCTCTTCACGTCAATGACGACGTCGTTGTAGAATGGTGAGATCTTGGTCGTGAATCCACTGTACAGCTCTCGAAGGACTCTGATGTACTGAGTAGGAACGCCCTGGGTGAGCAGGGCTTCCATGACCGCTTCAGTCTCGACGGAGTCGAATGCCTTCTTCAGGTCAATGAACGTAAGGCACAGCGGCAGCTTGTACTCTCGCGACACTTCGATGAGCTTCGTAATGGTGTGTATGTGGTCGATCGTGCTGAATCCTCTCCGAAATCCTGCTTGTTCGCATGGCTGTCCTTCGTCCAGCGTTCTACTAATCCTATTCAGGATGACTCGAGTGAACAGCTTGTAGACTACGGACAACAGGCAGATCGGGCGATAGTTGCCAATGTCGTGCACGTCTCCCTTCTTGTACAGCAAAACGGTCTTGCTGGTCTTCCACTGAGATGGAACCTTGCATTCGGACAGGTAGCGTGTGAAGAGCCGCGCCAAGGTGTTGATGAGCGCTGGCGGGAGGTTCTTCAGGTGTTCAGTTCTGATCCTGTCAGAACCGGGTGCTGTACGTTTCTTCACCGACGAGATGGCGTGTCGGATCTCGGAAGGGAGAACAGAGGGAACGACGTATCCATCCTGCGGAAGATGGCATGGGGGCAGGTGGACGTGGCTATCGAAGAGATCGGAGTAGAAGTCGTGGATGACTTTCTCCATGGTCCTTCTGGAAGAGGTGGTGGTTCCGTCAGGACGTCGGAGAGCGGTCATCTTGGTCTTGAAGTTGGCGAAGTTCCGGCGGGCATTGCGAATGCTCAGCCCTGCCTCTGCTGCTTCAGCCAACACTTCCGCCCTTCTCTCCTTGAGATCTTCCTTTATCGCCGCTCTGCATAGCTTTGCAAGCTCGGACGTCAGTTGGTAGTTGCCTGACGCTCGTGCTGCTCCACGCTGGCGTATCAGCTCGAGAGTTTCCGGAGACAGGCGTCTCTTGGTGGTCTTCAAGCTCTCGGCTCCCTTAGCACTATCGTGGAGATGGTGCACGAAGCGATCGTATTCCTCGTCGACGTTGTCCATGACGGCATCTTCCCAAAGGCCGACAAGAGAGGTGTAGAGATCCCAGTTGATGGTCGTTCTGGGATTCCTCTTCTTGAACTTCGCGGCCTTCTCTCCTTGACGCGAAAAGCGGAACCTCGCGCGAAGGAGGCGGTGGTCCGATCCCGTGTAAAACTTGGGGACAACGGAGACATCGGTCAGGCAATACTTGCGATTGAAGATGATGTGGTCGATCTCGTTGTGGAACTGGCCACCGGGGGATTCCCAGGTCCATCGTAGGGAGGGAGGCTTCTGGAACTGCGAGTTTCCATGGATGGTCTTGGTTGACATGATAAACTCAGACAGCCTTTCACCTTGCTCGTTCCACTCCAAACCGTGGGTTCCGATGTGAAGTTCTTCCGGCGACCTTCGTGGCCCGATCTTGGCGTTGAAGTCGCCGACGATCACCTTGTAGAAGGTGTGATCTTCCTTATAGAACTTCTCCAGCTCCACGTAGAAGGCCTCGACGTCTTCGTCGTCGTAGTCGGATGTTGGGGCATACGCGACGAACACAGTCAAGGCTGGCACGGAGCCACATCGCTTCAGTCGCAGACGTCCGATTCGGCTAGTCAGAGACTCGTACGAATCGATGTTCATGGCCAAGTGCGTGTTGACGAGGACACCAACGCCGCCTACTCCCCTGCTGTCGCATGTTCCGAGGAACAGTTCTTCTCCGGAGTCGTAGGCGGCGTGTAGGGGGTGGTGTCTTCTCGTCTCGGTCAGTCCGATGACGTCGTACTTGATCTTCCTGGCTTGCATCATCAGGTCCTCGACGGATGCTTCGGACGCAAGCGTGCGGGCGTTGTAAGTACAGATCGTCATCCTAGTCCTTCTCAGTTTGCGCAGCCTGGTTAGGCCCTGAGATTTTAGCAGCCTCTCCGTACTCGTCCTTCCCATCGCTGCAGAAATGGGGGCTCTTTCGGGGTCAGGGGAATGAGGCCCTTTAGTGCTGCTGTGTTTGACTGGAATACAACACGGGTAGCTAGTCAGGCTCTGTCGTGCGGGCGGGGTACTCCGGGCAGCCAGCCAGACTGCCCGAAGGGACGGGGCGAGACTTAAGGCGGCCTCGAATCGCCTTACATGTACTCCCAGTCTACCGAGTGCAAGCTTTTGGCCGAGCCGACACAGTTACAATCCGCACAGTCACGGACACATCCACGCACACTGTGCACGAACATGCCGCTCCCACGCACAAGGAACGCATCGACCCGACACAGCAGGAGCAAGGAGTCCATCCCCTGCATCCCACCTGCGTCTCTGGGCAGTACACGGTCGCATTTGGTTCGCGTTTAATTCCCCTATCCACCACCCGGGGACGCGCCACGTGGCCCTGCGACAAGCGGCCCGAGATCCCTCTTAACAAGAGAGCCCGAAGGCTCTCTATCGAGGGAGATCCGTGGGTGCAGTCCAATGCAATTAGAATTCAGTTATGTACAAGGGACCACTGTGAAATTACCCCTACGATTCTTAACAAAGCCTATATGGTCTTATAGGGCATCTAACAAGAAGTAGTGAAGACCATTTTTGCTGTGGGGCATTGGGTCGTTAAAAAATGGCAAAAACTTGTCGCATAATAACTTCTGGATGAGAGATCAGGGTGCATGTCCTCTCCCAACTGCATAGTGCTGGCCGTCTTGCCGCGCTCACTTTAAACCGAATGCGTGTAGGCCTTTAAATTTTAGCATAAATGTGGGTATACTGTCTTCCAACTGGACGACTTATCTATCACTAGGTCGAGCCACCGCATGGGACACATGTATGTACCAGGGATGGGCGGAAATTTTGAAAATTTTCCCAGAAAACAGAAAACAGAAAATCGCCTTCGTCAGAAAACAGAAATCAGAAAACAGAAAAGCCAAAAACGCCAGAAAATCAGAAAACAGAAAACAGAAAACAGAAAATTTTGAAATTATCAAACGACCTAATTATTTTACCTAAAGATCCATATTTCCAGTAGCAAATGCTTTTGTATGTCCAGAAATGTAGTCGTAGACCAGCGTTTTAATTTGCAAGCGTTTATAAAAATTTTTATTAAACTCCAGTGCACTGCAATCAGCATGTTGTAAATCTTGACTGATAGATCCTAGGAATCTCGACACTTGAACTATACTACATTACTCATCAGCTCCGTTTCACCGCTAACGCCTCTATCAGCCGGTCCAGGCTTAAGCAAACGTGTTAGAGCATTGTTACTAGTAAGGTCTTCAGCTTAACCGGTTCCATGCTGATATCAGCGGCCGGCCCATCCCCGTATCACGGGTGGGTGCTGACAGACCTGGAGGATATCGCGGATGTTACGTGCGGTCAAACAGCGCCGGTGGTGTAAGGCGAACATCGCTGCCTGGAAAGCAGAAGATGCGGGTTCGAGTCCCGCCTGGCGCAAGAGTTTTGATCGCAACAAAACATCCTGTAACAGCTAACGCCTCAATTAGAGAACCGTCCCACTAGTAAGAAACTGGCCTTTTAGAGTACCGAACACGATGAAGGCTCAGTAATCACTGTTTGTATGTTTCAATACAATTGCTTGAGTTTGTAGACACACTCTCGCAACATACTCTAAAGCTGCGCAGAGGTTCTTTGAGTAATACTGGCTGCGCCAGAATCTATTTTCCTAATTCGTCTTGTTCATCGAGAATACCTATCCTTGTAAGGGTCCTAGTTTCCGTGCAGCTGAAAGTTTTCAGGCCAACTTACCAATGCTCTTAACAGCACCTAGTTACTACTTAGCCGACTAAAAATGTTGTGTATTGGCTTGATGTTTCACAGAACAACACGAAATTGCGACTGAAGGGCTGTCAGCATAGCTGATCTTGGGTGAAGGTGCTTCTTGAAAGCGAAGATACCATATAATAGAGACCGAGCATTACCCTCTCCATCACATTATTATTATTATTATTATTATTTCTCCTCAGATCTACATATCATATAACATCTCAGTGGAAGGCCAGCAGAACACCTTTCTGTACAGGAGTGCACGACGTTAGCAACTATCGCCTGATCTGCCTGCTGCCTGTAGTCTACAAGCTGTTCACTCGAGTGATCCTGAATAGGATTAGCAGAACGCTGGACGAAGGACAGCCATGCGAGCAAGCAGGATTTCGGAGAGGATTCAGCATGATCGACCACATACACGAAGCTCATCGAAGTGTCGCGAGAGTTCAAGCTGCCGCTATGGCTTACCTCCATCGACCTGAAGAAGGAGTTCGACTCTGTCGAAACTGAAGCGGTCGTCTAAGCCGTGCTCGCTCAGGGCGTTCCTACTCTGTACATCAGAGTCCTTCAAGAGCTGTACAGTGGATTCACGACCGAGGTCTCACCATTCTACAACGACGTCGTCATAGACGTGAAGAGAGATGTTCGGCAGGGGGATGCCATATCCCCGATGCTCTTCAGCTCGAAAACGCCATGCGCGAACTAGAATGGGAAGACATGGAGTGAAGGTCGACGGCCGGCAACTGACCATCTTCGGTTTGCTGATGACATCGTACTCATAACACCGAGCGCTAGCCAGGCGGAGCAGATGCTTGTTGGCATCGACCGTGTATGTGGGAACGTTGGACTGCAGCTGAATCTTACGAAGACGATGTTCATGAGGAACGGACGAGTTTCTGATGCGTCATCCTCACTCAACAAATCTTCGAATGCTCCAGATACGTATATGCGAAGTCAACATGGCCAACGGCCTAGCGCCAGAGATGAGCAGGAGGAAAGGAGAGCGGCTTGTGGAGTTTTTAAGAGCGTCGAAAGAGACGTAGAGAAGACGAAGAACGTCCGGTTCGTACGCACCTTTTCGACTTCACTATTCTTCCTGCCCTAGCATACGCATCAGAGAACTGGGCCATATGAAAGCAGGATGAACATGCGATCAGGGTCGCGCAGCGTGGAATCGAGAGGACGATGCTCGGTGACACGACTCACGCAAGTGAGAGAAGGCCTCCGGAGTTTCGAGCTTCGCCGACGTTCGAAGATCAGAGACGCTGTCGCATGGGCCAAGTCGTCGAAAATTAGGTGGGCCACGTAATGCGCTTCGCAGACACCGAGTGGACGTCACCGACGGGATTCCGTGGGATGTCAAGAGAACAGCAGGAACTGCCCACCAACGCTTGTTCGGGCTTCTTCGTCAAAGCCCTGAACAATGACGCCCTTCGCGTCCCTCGAGCGAAAAGGATCCATTGGTGCACCCTGGCACGCGGCACGGACGTTTGGAGACGCTGATGGTGCCCGCTTGAACATCAATGGGACGACAGATGATATACGTGAAATGAGGAATTTCCTGCACCCTATCGCCAGCGAAATCAAAGGTAACTAAAAAAACTTTTCTGCCTCCTACTAATTTGTGACACCAAAAGCTGAGCAATCTTCAGAGTTAGAAAAGCAGCTTCGACAAAGGCTCTGCAGAAAGCGATATTGGGGATGACCGGCCAACAATGTTCAATTTTTAAACCGGGGGAGGAGAATAACCCTAGCCACAGTAACTCTAAGACAAGTGGTTAGTTAATACCTATTTTAGTACTTCTCAAAATACTAGTTTTATAGTTTTAATACAAGATTTTTAGTGATCGTAGATGGTCCAAACTACTGTTAATATGGAAAAGAATACAAAGCCAAATTATGAAAGTCGAAAAATGTCCTATGAAGAAACTCCTTGCCAGCAGCACTTACACAATCAATCAAGCAAACATGTGGGATAGTCCATGAGTATATGGCGCAATTGCTACATGAGCATTCAAAAACGCTACATGCTTGCCATTTAAGATACTCTAGAAACACTATTTTGGAATGAAGCTCACTATTCTATGATACTTTTGAATTTTTTTCATAGGATTTCTGTGGAAAATTTTGTTCGCGACTCTGTTTTCTGTTTTCTGGCCAATTTTTGGCCATTTTCCCAGAAAACAGAAAACAGAAAAAATTTGCCCAAAATGGCCAGAAAATCAGAAAACAGAAAACAGAAAACAGAAATTCCGCCCATCCCTGGTATGTACATCCAAATTGCCAACACAACACTTCCTGCAAGAAAAGATTCCCAACTCAGGGTGAGCTATTGCGATGCTATTTTGACAGGATGCAGGGCCGTGTGAACGGTGCCGCCCAGAATTGCAGTCAGTTTTTGCTGAACGCTATTTTAAAGACCTAAAAAAGAGATACCAAAAAGCGCCCTATCTCTTTTCGTACCAAAAAGAGATAGGGCGCATGGGGCGCAGTCGAAGGAGGCGCCGGCTGTCGCCTGCACCTGATACCAGGTTCCTGGTTCGGATTTCCCGCCGAGGCCAACCAAGCCTTCCATCCCTCCGGGGTCGGTGAATTGGTACCAGACTTGTCTGGGAAGGGGAAAGCACTGACTTGAACATCGGCTGGCCAGCGCAAGTCATTGAATGGCCAAATACGCATTTAACATGCTTCCACGACATCCCGTAGAAGTAGGATGCGTGGCGCATCCCAAAGAGGATTATACAACGCCGTCCTTTATCATTTTTTATTCTTTAAAAAAGAGATGTGAAAACGTGTGCGCAATAATCACCAACGTCTACGACACCCCACGAGATATGCCTCGGTGGCGCAGTCGGTAGAAGTGCCGCCTCGTAGGAGCACACCGACGGGCTATTCAGTTGGAGTCCGAGTGCTACCTATGTTTTTGCACGTATATTAATTTGTTATTATTACGCTTTCTTATGAACAGGAGTCAATTTTAAACCATGAATGCCTACAGCAAACCAGGGCTGTCTATTTGCGCGTTCGTACTAGTTTTTCAACGATGCGCTTGTGTTTTACTTGTTTCGTAGTTTTGTACCACAGCTGTTGACTAAAAGGGAAGAGAAATAAGCCTTTTTATTTACAGAGAAATGATATGGTGCACATACGCACGGGTTATCGTAAGCATTGATGGTCTAAAATTGACTCCTGTGCTAATGACAAAGCGTAATAAAGACAAAGTAAAACGTGCAAAAATACTGGCAGCGCGCGGACTCGAACTCAAAAGTCCGTCGATAGGCTTCTATGAAGCGGCACTCCCACACGCTGCGTCCTCGAGACACATCTCTTGGGGTGTCATTGAGGTTGATGAGTGTTGCGCACACATTTTCTTACCCCTTTCAGGTCTTTAGAAAAGCATTTAGCATAAACTAACTGTAATTCTAGACTCCACTCATATGGCCCTATAATAGATAAAGGATAAAGGACGGCGTTACCCTTTTAGGATTCACCACGCATTTTACTTCTACGGGATGTCGTGGAGGCGACTTGAATGCGTATTTGGCCATACAATGACTTGCGGTGGCCAGTCGATGAACAAGTCAGCGCTTTATCCTTCCCAGACAAGTCTGGTACCAATTCACCGACCTCGGAGAGATGGAAGGCTTGGTTGACCTGGGCGGGAAATCCGAACCAGGAACCTGGTATCGGGTGCACGCGACAGCCGGCGCCTCCTCCGACTGCGCTACACGCGCTCATATGGCCCTATATGGCCCTATATCCAGTCAAAACAGCATCACAAAGGCTCACCATGAGTTGGGAACCTTTCCCTGAAGTAGATATAGCGTGCAGACATGGATGGATTAATGCGGTCCTTTACCCTTTACCTATTGTCCTTTTAGGTGGTATGGAACGGGAGGACGAATGTAACTTCCACTTCAAGGTTGCTTCCTGTTGACTAGGATAGATCCTAACACGAGAAGGTAGAGATTAAGTACGCGTTAGCTACTGCATTTCATATTACCTGCACCACATGTCTCGCCGTTGATGGTAGGATTGCCAGTTTTGTTAGAAACGTCCTCATTCGTTCCTTTCGCATGTCAGAGGGCTCCAACGCTCAGAGTCCTCTTAATTCTAGCGGCAGAAAAGGCGTCATATTGTTCGTCCACAGCCTTCACGAAGAAGCTCGACGAAGGCGTTGGTGGGCGTTCCAATGTCCTTCTGACACCCGGCGGATCCAGTGTGTTACGTTCTGGTTCAGCGTGTGTCTGCGAAACGCATTACATGGCCGCCCATCCAATTTTCGACGCCTTGGCCCATGTGACAACGTCTCTGATTCTCCAGCATCGACGAAGCAATTCCGTAGGTCTTCTCCCACCTGCGTGAATCGTGTAACTCGTCGTCGCGATCATCGTCGTCTTGATTCTTCGTTGTGCGACGATGATCGCGTGTTCATTCCGTTTTCATCGAGCGCAGGTCTCTGCGGCGAAGGTTAGCGAAGGAAGAACAGTGGAATCGAATATGTAGGCACGGAGGCGGACGTTCTTCACTGCTTCTTCGACAACACTGACAAGCCCCCCCCCCCACCTCCATGGTCGTTTTCTTCTGCTCTGCTTCGACACCTGGTCGCTGGCTATTTTCACTTCGCGACCCAGATACACGTAGCAAGAGATTTCGGAAATACACTTTCCGTTCCGTTTGAGCTGGGCTTTTCGATGTCTCGAAGACTGCTTTCTTGAAATGTGGACAAAAACGTTTCTAGAAATCTTAAAGTCCTGAAGTCTTAAAAAATAACGAAAAATAATATTTTTAACCAGCAAGCTATAGGTGGGGTATGGTAGCGCAGTCGGAGGAGGCGCTGGTTGTCATCCGCACTAGACATTGGATCAGACGCCGATTCCAATAATTTGATCCGTCATTTTTTTAAACGCGACTGAAAGGATTAAGGGCTTCTTTGAAAACATCTGTGCGTAGTTCAAATAAGAGTAGCTTTAACGAGAAGGACTTTCCTATGATCCAAACGACTGATCTCTTTTTGGATCTTACGTAGGATAATCTGATTAGGTTCGGACATCAGATTTCTGATCAACATCAGTTACAAAATTTATCCAGAAGACCGATCTGGTGAAAATCACCTCTATCTCAATCGCCCTGAGATCTGGGCTTTTCAAAAATCGCACTGTCAGAGCAATACATTTGACCATGGTTTAAAAAAATTACGGTTTCGAATTATTGGAATCGGCGTCGGACCCAATGTGTGGTCTGCTCCCTGAATCAAGCTCGTGGTTCGGGTTCTCAAAATGTGCCAACCAAGCCTTCCATTTCTTTGTGGTAGGCGTTTTGTGCCGAAATTGTCTGAGAAAGTCAAAGCAATGAATCGTTCAATTGCTGACCACCACGAGACATTGCATAGGATGGTTAGGCATTCGAAGTGCCTCCAAGATATCCCCTAGAAGTAGAGTGCGTGCCGCATAACAGAAAGGATTGATTAATGTCGCCTTTTATCCTCATCTTTAGGCATTAGTTAAAATTCTAGTCGGTATTAGGATAACCCTATGTCTCTGCCACTGCTACTACTAGTATACTGGGCGCGTGGAGCGCAGTGGGAGAGGCGCCGGCTGTCGCCTGCACCCGATACCAAGTTCCTGGTTCGGATTTCTTGCCCAGGCCAGCCAAGCCTTCCATCCCTCTGGGGTCGGTGAATTGGTATCAAACTTGCCTGGGAAGGATATAGCGCTGACTTGTTCATCGGCTGGCCACCGCAAGTCATTGTATAGCCAAATACGCATTCAAGTCGCCTTCACGACATCCCGTAGAAGTATAATGCGTGGCGCATCCCAAAGAGGATTGAATAACGCCGTCCTTTATCCTTTATTCGGATTTTGAAAGTTGGCCAAACACCAACTGAGAAGGTATCTCGAATTTTCACTGAGATTTTCCCAAATTCGTTCTTCAGATATAACGTCATCGAAAACTTCGTCTATGCTATCGAACAGCGGCAGCTTCTTATTCTCCAGAGTAAGGAGCGATGACGATTCGAGCGAAGAGGCTCTCTCACCCTCGTGATCATTAGCATGTTTGGGGGCGAAAACTCGATTTTTTCCGTTGTTTTCTTAGTGACGGCCACACCCCGTCGCTAACGTCGCTGGTGGCACTCATCGAATTAATTGCTGTCTCAAAGAAACCTACACCACGCCGATTCTGCGTCTACAAAGCAGCGTATAATCATGTTAGGTCGTCGTGTAGGAGGAGCGGTTTCAATCTGTTTGGCGGCTTCACTGGAATTTCATCTTTGAAAATGCCGCCGCGCTAATTTATGAGACCTTTCTCGTACGGCCTGCGGCTTCGGCGTAAGTCCATGAAACTCATTTCACGTGGTTCCCTGGTGAATAGTTTTGATGCGAAAGCATTTATCTTTGATGTGCGATGGAAACCAAAGAGCAGACGACGACAGAAGTTGGGACAGCGTCCAAAAAGATGCGACGATGTTGACGTGGAGGTTCTGCCGCTGGAGCAGACCACTCTCTCCTCTAGCGTTTCTCCTCGTGACTCTGTATTACCTTCCGTTTCCAGACAACCGTCGGTCAAGTTGTTATGGACTCATAACTCATCTGATGTGAGTAATTTCACGTGCTGCTCGTTATATATGACCTTGCACTTGACGCGACGCCATTTCAAGTTGCTACGTCCACCCACTTTCCCTCAGGGCGTGAGCCATCATGGCTTCACACATTAATTTGAAAGCTCCCCGCCGTTTTCTAACATCTTGTTCTGCATCCTGCTATTTTTTGCATGATATTAAATACCATTCGAAAGAAAATGATTTGCACTATCAGCACGTATGTCGCGTTTTTGGCAGTTTTCAGGTCATTAAATTAGAAAGTCAACAAAAAACAACCTTCGCTAACAGTTCCTTCTCTCTGCTCATCTTTAAGTTGTTTGCACAATGTTATAAGTCATTTGAAAAAGGAATTTTTTCTGCGACAATATTTGTTGGGTTTTTTGTTCACATTGGTTTCCATTAATTTTCAGCAGACTAAAGTGGAAAAAGTGAAAAGTCAAGGCATTGAATCGTTTTTCTACCAACAGTTCCTTCTTTAATCATTTTATTTTGACAACTTAAAAATTAGCAAATTTGAGAACGACTAGAGAACAAGGTACATATTCCGATAGAGCAAAAAATTCTCCTTCAAATGCCATAAAACATCATGCAATAAAAAGGTTGGCAAAGATCGTTTTCTCTTTTTCAACCGAAAAAAATCAAAATGTGGAATAAGGCAAATGTTCTAATAGAACAAAACATTTTATTTTTATTTTTATTTATATTGAACATTCAACAATAACAATATCATAAGACTTACTAAAATTTACCAATTTGTTAAATAACATTAAATAAAATTTCTTACAAAAATTAAAATTTTTTGTTTTTATCAAACATTTCATTTTTTCTTAATCAAGAGTAGGAGCTGTTGGTAAGAACAATTCATGTCTTTCGGACACCTAATCTAAATGATCTGGAGATTAACAAACATCGAAGTGAACAAAAAACCCAACGCATATTCTTGTAGAGAAAATTGTCTTCTAACGGAAGGTGTAGAGCGTTGTGCAAAAGCCTGATACCTAAGCAGAGAGATGGAGCCTTCGGCGAAGTCCTACTAGAATCTGTAGAAAAAAATATGCCTCCCTTTTTTGTAGAAATCTCCAATTATCTGTTTATTACAAATTATTGTACTCATTCCAGTCATTCTTTGCGTGCAACATCTTCACGCCTCATCGGAATGGTTTCATCAGCCTTCGTATTAAAAAGGCCTTTTCGTGCTCCTCCCCAGCATCCGTCAGCTGAAGCCATGTGGCACCGTATTATGCAAAGTTGTGCTTTCGATATTTTTTCGAATATTCGAATTCGAGTATATTCAAAAACTGCAGTTTTCTGAATATTAGAATTTGAATACATTCGAAAAACCCGATTCTTTGAATATACGAATTCCAGCTCATTCGAGAAACGCAATTTTTGAATACTTGAATTCGAATATAGAAATTCGAATGAAAACCATTCGAATACCTATTCGAATAGGTCATTCAAACACAACTATATACAGAGTGAACCATAAGTCCTGCAGCAAAATAAGGCAACGTTATTAGGAGTATTCTTCGAATCGTAGAGAACCTACCAACTGTTATGTAGCATATCTTATTGTCTTACTCCTTGCAAAGATCGTGGTTGTAGCTATTCTTATTAGAAAGTAGTGCGCTCCCACGTAAAACTATCGAAAATCTTCCTCTGGCCGGCGGTGAAGCAATCCCATTCCAATGTTGCTAAATTTCCGAAAATTGGTGGTAGAACATTCTGTATTATGGTGTCGCATAGGGCAATTCAGGGCCTTCTCCAGAGTGAACATTACATGAATGGACCTGAATTATAACAGAAGAACGCTACTAATTTGCTGATCATACACGATGCAGCAACGAGCTTTAACAAATGCAATATTAAGCTGTGTAGGTAATCTGTGATTAGGCAACTGTTTATTTATTTATTTATTCAAATTCATAATATTCATGATACTCACGCGTAAAACAAATGTGAAAAAGGAACAAACAAATTCTACTAAAAAAGGTCACAAAACAACAACAAAACATAGATAAGAGGCACTAGTAACTCGCTATGAACAGCTATGAACAGAATTCATTCAACAGCAATTTCTAGAAGACGTGCATGAACAGTGACAGGAGATTTTCGTTTTCCGAAAGCAGAGAGATGAGCTCTCGCAGCCTTCTATATGTCAAAAATGAAGATCTGATCGTGGTTTTTGCAATGGCAATTTGCAAACGGAGCCTACTTCCTCTTGTTCCTACTGCTTTACCTCCGAAAAAATGTGAAGGGCTTATGTGAAGTTTGCCTGTGAGAATCTTGAACAGCATTTTGAGGTCAGGAAACTTTCTTCTACACACCAAAGGTTTTAGTACAAGTGTTCTATGTCTTTCTCTGCCGTTTGTTCTTTGTGAATAATCTACACCTATGAGTCTCATTGTGAGTTTCTGTGTATATGTAGCTTTATGTGTTATTTTGTGTTGACAGTTTTATACGTAGTTTATGTAGTTTTTGGAAAACTGCAAGGAAACACAGCCCACAAGTAATGCGAAGACTCAGCTCAGAGGAGAGATACAGAGGAGAAGAGACTAAAAGGAAATTTTTTTAGGCGCAGTTGAAGCGCGTCGCTCATGCTGGGTATTCAGACGTTGCTTCATTTGATGAAAAATTTCTTAATGTTGAGCCATTCCAGAAAGGCCAAAATAATAGTGCGCTTATTTATACCTCTGGGAAACCTGATGATATGCAAACGCATGTTAGATGTTCGTCTGCTTGCGCATGTTAGATGTTCGTCTGCTTGCGCATGTTAGGTGTTCGTCTTACACGATTTTCCAAAATATCTGCCCTCTCATCCTAGGTTTTTTATGTGAGAAGAGTGAAAATCAGTAAAAAAAAGTTAGATCGATGAGCATAGAAATGTAATGCCATATTTTCAAGACTCAATCGCGTTGTTTGACGGCAAATTGCACGTTCTGGTAAAGTGATTATTCTAACAGCGAATTCGATCAACAATCTGCCAAATATCGTGTCTGCTAGAGACTAGTGTGAAATTCCTGCATTTTTAGATTTTCGGTCTTCTTTATTTACCGCCTTAGAGAATAAGAGCTGCTCTAAGTAGCGTAGAAGAATCATTGTCCAATATCTTCCTTGGAACAAATGAGGAATACAATTTCGTTAGAGGCGCTGCGAGGCGGGCTACAAAGCTACCTACACGATCTGAAGGCTCTTATCAATCTAGGAGTGGTCCCTTATGAACAATACCACTCTACCACAATATAAAAAATAGTGTTTTAAATTGTGTTAAGTCTGGTGTGGTGCACTCCTAGCTTTTTTAAACGCCTATGATTTTGTTGCAGGACTTATGGTTCACCCCGTGTTTAGTGTAACCCCGTGCGGACTTCGCTGTCCCGTGTCTTCAGCATTTACTTACGTGGCAGAATTTGTTGATGTTTTCAGATAGTCAGAAGTTAGGAGAGAGGAATTGTGGACACAGGACTACGTCAGTCGGCAATTAGTCGGCTGATGCACGGAGCCAAAGTCTAGCTGCCACCATTGTCCATTCGGAACGCTTCTCATCTAAGAATTGAATATGCTGAGTTGTTCATCTCATTCCGGTTCTTTCTGCTGTACTGTAGAAAAACCAGAAGTTAATCTTTTTCTGAAGCGATCTGTAGTTAGTGAAAAGCAATGAGATCATGCCACAAGGGCATCTTAGACTATAACTGTAATATGTTCTCGATCTGAGCTCTGTAAATAGTAACAAAATACAAATAAAATATATAAAATAAAATAAGAACAAGCAAATAGCATAGAATACCATTTCTCTAAAAATCCAAACATAATAGATTTGAAGTGTGCAAGAATTAAAATGTTTCAGTTGATAAACGTTCTTAGGTCTTCATCCTCTGCCATACAGTAATTGTGAAGTGCTGGCTTCACCCTAGTGAAATTGAAGTCCAGATATTTTCTAATAAAAAACTAATTTCATTAAAATTAAAAAATGCTTGACGCATAATGCTGTTTGTGGAATTTGTTCAAATATGGTTTTCTCTCTATGCGTTATTATTGAACTATTAGCGGAGTGTATACAGCATTTACAAACACTGCAACCTGTCCTCTCCAGGAAATTGAAGTTATTAAATACAAGTGCTCTGTCACGCCTATAGCCATGCCTCGCACTTACGCGCTTCGCGCGATGTTGCAGAATCACTAAGCTAAGGACAATCACATCAAGTTAGCTGCTCTACTTGTACAGCTTTTTTCCTTAACTAAGAGTAGAAAGGCTCGCAGTATATGGTAGGATAGGACGATCTATTGGTTCCTCACTACTGGTCCTCCCTTAGAGAAACGGTCTCCCATTACTGGTGCTGGTCCCCCTCAATGATCCTACCTTAGCGGACGACGGCTTCAGCACGTCTTCTGAATCCCCTGGCACGTAGAAGACGTCTGGGTATTCTCTGCCATTTTCGCGCCCCATAATTTAATCAGTATCGGTTGATTGCGATCGTTACTTCGAAACGAACTTCAGATTCGTGTTCAGCGATCGCGATTCGGACCGCCTGGACGACATCCACAAAAAATCGATCGCTTGATCAATATCGATTGATGGCAATCGATACTTTAAAAACAAACTTCAGATTCGTGTTCAGCGACCGCGGTTACCCCAGGGCTGAAGTTTCCAGGCAAATAGAAGACGTCTGGGTATTTTCCGCTATTTTCGTGTCGTAATTTTCCCGATTTTCCCCCTATTTTACCCCCGCTAATTTCTACGGCGGTGCCGATCGATAGTATAACTCATCGCTTAGCGCGTAATTATAGAGTATGATGATTATTGGTTTAAATTAGCATACAAATACAGAAGTTCAGAGATTTAACCAGCATCTGTAAAAAGTCCTAATGAATCCTTGGAATCACTGATAAAATTCCTTCCACTCTAGAATTTTATATGACTCAGCGTTGCATTGACGTGTGAGATTTTTTTATGTAAGGCTACGAATTACCTAACAGGAGGAATTGTGGGTCCGCTCAGGTGTCTACCCTTGTTCGATTCCACCATACAGTAGTCAATTATCTGATTCAGTGGTAACTCAATAATTGCACCAGGTGCTTTCCCCGTCTGGTTGGCAATCGTAGCTTGCTGTATGCGCCAATTACGCTTTCAAAGTGCCGTCAAAACAACAACCGCAAGGCGAGTGCGTGGCGCGTCCCATAGGGATTAATTATCGCCGTCCTTTGCCCATTTGGACTGTACATGTTAGTGAACTAGTAGTCAAAACAGAGTTCTGTTGTTTAGCGTTTAGTCTTCAGCTTCATTTGAAGAATAATTAGATATATTATAAGCTGTTTACTACTATGGGTACGTGATAGAGCAGTGGATGAGGTGTCGGTTGGTGAGCACACCCCAAATAGAGGTTCCTGGTTTGGGCTTCATTCAGGTCAACCAAGCGTTCTTCCAACGCCTTTGGATTGGCAAATTGCAGCCAGACTAGTCTAGTAGGAATGAACCACTGTCTTGTCAATCGAGGGCGTGTATGACGCAGTCGGAGGAGGTGCCGGCTGTCGCGCGTAGCCGATACCACGTTCTTGGTTCGGATTTCCCGCTCAGGCCGACCAAGCCTTCAGTGCCTCCGGGATCGGTGAGTTGGTACTAGACTTGTCTGCGAAGGGCAAAACGTTGTCTTGTTCATCGACTGGCCACCGCAAATCATTGCATGCAATGCCCCATACCGCATACCAATCACGTCCACGACATCTCGTAGAAGTATGTAGAACGCGTGGCGCACTCCAAAAAGGAATTGGCCATCGCCGTTCTTTACCCTTTTAGCCTTATCAATTTGACCATCACAAATTTCTATATGGTTCAACTACGCATTCAATTTGCCACCTCGGTATCCCGTTAAAATTGAATACCCGGCGCATTCCACATAGGAAAATTGATTAGCGCCGCATACATTAAAATTAGCCCTTTATTGCCACTAGCAACGTTATTTTGTAAAGTATTGCATCGGTTTATAAAGAGGGAAACAATGCTCCAGCGTTTGAAAGGTGGACGCCTGCTAACGCGGTCGGAGGAGGCGCCTGCTATCGCGTACATCCGGCAACGAGGTTCTTGGTTCGAGTTCCTTGCAGACCAGTCGAGTCCCTTTCATCGCTTCTCTTCTCGCTAGTGGGAATCAGATTTCTTCGGGAAGGGTTGACCTCTGGTGGCTGGCCACTGCAAGTCAGTATAGGTTAAACACGCATTCAAATTGCACTCACGATGTCCTGCAGAAGTAGAATGCGTGGAGTATTGCTCATAAGGATTGTCTAACGCCGTGCTTGATCCTTATTCCTTTTTGTAGGTTCGATGAAGTTTGCAGGACGTCACGGTGAAGGGGCTCGTGGGCGTACTCATTCTCCGCCTTTGAGACACTCTACGATTGAGACTCGAGTAAGCAGGGATGTCAAATTCATGATATGTCTGGCTATGGCTGTCCACGGATCAAAAGTACTTCCAGGGAGATTTGATGGTGACACTTTGAAGCACGACTTCATAACAACGAGCTTGTTGTCAGGCACCATTCTACACCAGAGGAAGAGTGATTGAAAGCTTGCACTGAGAATGAGTGACAATTTCCATTAGATGGAAGGACATTGGTCTCGGCTCACTTGCTCTCCTCAGTCTTTGAAAACTGGGAAGGAGGAGTAGAAGCTTCGCTAAGATTGAGTGAGTTTCTTCGAAAGACGCGGCTGTAGCACAACCAAAGGAGGCGCCAGCTGATGCGCGCATCATAGATCGATCCTCTTGGCTCGGGTCTCATCATGACCAACCAAGCTTTCTAACCTTCCGGAGTATTTGTCTGGGAAGGACGAAACGTTTAGTTGTTCATGATCTGGCCACCGCTTGTCATTGTATGAGCCAATTACTCATGGAGGTTGTCTCCACGAGATTCCGCTGAAGTGGAAAGCATGGCGCATCCTGAAAGGGATTGAAGAACGAAGAAATTATCCTAAGGGTGTGCATGAGAAACACTGACTTTCACTAGAAGCGCACGATGTATGCAGTGTTTTCTCAAAAATTTGGCTTTATGTACACCATTCGGCAGAGACAGAGACGCTGTCGCGTGGGGGAAGTTGTCGAAAATTGGGTGGGCCGACCACGTAATGCGCTCCGCAAGACACCCTCTAAAGGAGAGCCCTCACCGACTGGATCCCGCTGTAGGTGAAAAGAACACCACGATGCCCACCAACGCGTTGCTCAGACTTCTTTGTGAAAGTTCTGAACGAACGATCAGACCCTCGAACGAAGACACTGGCGCACTCTGGCACCTGATAGGGACGAGTGGAGACGCTGCTGACACGCGCTCCTGCGGCTCGATGATCAACGGGACGACAGGTGATTGGGGAGATATGCCCTAGGAAAATCGAGGGCTAACAACTGCTCGATTTATGTATTCGTGGCTCTTCATGTCAAGCTTACAACACCGGACATTGAATTTTCTCTTAGCCGATGTTCGTGAAGAGGGGGGTGCCGTGTAAGAACCATCTCATGAACGAACGTGGGCCGTCTCCGGATTGGTCAGATTCTGGAACGCTGTTGCATGGGCTAGATGGTCTGAAATTAGGCGGGTGTCACGAGTTCACCTGGATGACTCGGCTCAGCAGTGTGTCCATAGAACACTAGAACGCTGATAAGGTTCTACTATTTTGTAAGGACTATCACGAAAGGGATCAAAAAAGGGCTATAAAGCTCCTTGTGCCCGAGAAGTATTGGTCGAGGGGAATATATTGTTCTGGTAGAGATGGCTATTCTCTTTGTAGTTTCCTACAATCCGAATTGTAGCTGCTAGGCATTTATCTTCTAGTTTACCACCCTAAAACACAACAACAAGGACTTCAATGTGGTCGAGTCGACACGTGGAGCACGTGGAGCTGGCATCGTGGTTGTCGTTTCGATAAGCGTAGAGGAAAAGGTATTTGATCCCTGCTCCATGAAACTGTGAGAGTTCTTTGGAGGCACTGCGGACACGAGAAGGCGGAAGATGGCATTTGACGTGTTTGGTGCGGCTGCTGTGCCACATTGGCACGCGACCGAGACGAACGAACATTTCGTTGACACCCTCACTAGCCATTAAATAAGTGGCAGTGATGAGATAAACCTCTCTAACAAAAAGTTTATATGATTTCATTATAGTGCAGAAGATGAAAAACCACTGGATAAAAATCTGAAAAACTTGAATTGGTCTGTATCCGAACCCCCGACCTCGTGCTCACGAGTCCTCAACAATACCCACTCGGCTAACTCCGAACTGTTGGTGGACGGCATCCCGAAAATCACACGGTTTTGTCTTGGGACAGTTTTTCGTCATTTCCGCCCCCCCCCCCCCGATGGACTGTAGAAAAACGAAAAACAATTCGGTGCTTCTCGTCTCATGCCCAACAACATCATGCAGGTCTCGTTGAGAATCTTTGGGGGAAGCTCATGGGCTTCCCTTGTAAGAGACACGCAGTCAAGCAAACTAGAGAGCTTGTAGTTGAAAAATGGCTTCCGTCTACTTTGTTAGTGATAGTTCCGTCTAGATTTAGGAGCAATTTTTTTGAGGAAGCGCTCTGAGGAACTGAGAACAGCAGAAGAGTTACAGTGGACAAAGAAGAATAGTTGGGAATTTCGTTTGGGTTCTATAGTCCGTCTTTGTTCCATGTACAGCAATTCAAAAACTCTGTTATTAGGGGGGGGGGCAAAAGTAATGAGACAAAATGAAAAAAATCTTTATCTCCTTATAACTCAATTACAACTCAACGGTGCTGAGGAATGCATTTGCCATTAAGGGCAATGACCTTGCTGCCATCGCTCAGTCAACTTCCTGATCCCATCCTTACAGAACTGCTTGAGCCTGGTGTTCATCAACTGCTCGATATGGTTGTCAAGGACTGCTTGGGTTCTTGTGTCTCTTCCGACTAGGAAGTCCTGTAGGCTCAAGTAGTAGTGGTAGTTGCATGGAGAGATGTCTAGCGAATACGGTGGGTGAGGCATGTGAACGTAGCCCAGCTGGCCAAGCTTATCCGTGCTTACTTGTTCCCGATGGGGTGCGGCGTTGTCGAAGAGGAGAACCTTCTTGAAGCGCTGCGAATGAATGAGAGCGAGTCGCCGGCTCATCTCCTCTATTTCGTTCACCATGGCCTTGGAGTTCATCGCTGTGCTCTTGGGAAACAGCCTCCGGCAAACCGAACCATGGGCGACTACCCAAAAGCTCCAAAGATGCTTCTCGCCGTGAACATCTCGCCGAACGAAGGTCGGTAACAGGTCACCAGGCCTCACCCAGACTCGCTGCCTGGCAGGGTTAAGGTAGAAGACGTACTTCTCATCTTGCGTGAATATTGAGCCCAGGCTGCTCGGGGTTGGGAATTGGGGGAGATTTGCGCGACACAGGTCGACTCGTCAGACTGGGGTTTCGGCATGAGACAGGCTGGGGTTTTTGGCATGCTTCTGGAAAGGGCAGAAGTGGTAACTTCTCAGATGGGCTTCAGTAAGTAGCATACAAACATACAAATACAACAAGTACGAATCCAGACTCCAGCCACGAGATATATGGACACGGCATGGGGTGTCTCATTACTTTTGCCCCCCCCCCCCCTAATAAAGCCCTGCAAGCTAGTGGTATCCATATCTCGGTTATTTTTGATGCTCAGCCTCCTTCACATCCGAGAAAGTCTTGATTTAGTCGTGCTCAAGCAGCGTTTCACGTGAAGCCAACTCCCCCCCCCCCCCCTCTCCCTTCCCTGCTGGTTCGAGAACGTGAACATTGCTCATTCGTTTTTGCTCATTAAACGCGATGATACCATTGTCCGGAAAATAAACAAATTTGTTGATGACGAAAAATAGGTACCACTTGTCCCTAGATGATTGGAATTCGCTCTTGAGTATTCGATTCGTAATACACGGATAGTCGGCCTTCAGTATGTATCGCGAAAGCCATGGACGTATATTTTCTCAGTTTCTAATGAGATTCTTGCAGAATAACTTGGTTATTTTATTTCATTCAACTCTCTTGAATAGTTGACTCAAATGTCGCTTCGATGAAAAAAGATAGAAGTCACCCAGAGGTTTTTTTCTTTCACGGTTTTCTTTTCAGAGCAGCAAAATCTTCACCATGCTGATCACCACTTTTAGATTTCTGCTAACTCAATTTTGCATTCCAAGCTGTTTTATGTATTTATTTATTTCTAGAGCTTTATCTGGTACATTACGTTGAAAGCATATAACGCGGTGGCGCAGATAAACTGTACACGCCACTCAGCCAATCAAAGAGCCGGGATAGAAACGCAAGCACTTGGAGAAGAATATGTAGCCCTTGAACTGATTTGGTTTAGCACTTCACCCCGCCAATCAGTGTCGTTTCGTGCGGGTATTCTTCGTTCCATTCTAGCTGATGTTAGTCCGTACTCCTGGTATTAGCCTATGTTCATTCTGTTCTGGCTTTGAAAACGCGACGATGTTGCTCCATTTCTAGGGTTCTACCAACTCTTCTTGTCGTCTTGAACAGAAACTCTACCGGGACCGTAGGCAATGACTAGAAGCAACCCTCCAGTAACAGACATTGTTCGGAAGAAGTCGTAGTTCATGAAATCGCGGTAGAATCGGTCAACCGGAACACTCCACCAGGCATTTAGCCACAGATTCAGGCCATACATCCAAACGAAAGTAAGTCTTAAGTCTTGTATCCAACGCATACTACCACAATTAGGGTGAATCCTACGACGATCTCAGTTAACTGCAAGAAAATCATCTCGAATTGGAAAAGAGAAGTAAACATGAAGATTAGTAAAACTCGTCCAGCAAGCAGCATTTAAGATTTTGGTTCGTTAGAATCTCCCATGGTTGGCACACCAGCGAACAACTACGCTTTTTCCTCTTGAGTTTCCGCCAGCAACAGGGCTAGTCCACCGCCGACAGCAACATTTCTAGCAAGGAACTTAAGATACCACAGAATGTGGTAGGCAACAGTCTGCAGTAGGACAATTGATCCGAGAATAGCACAGGCGATAGTGACCTTTTTTCGTAGCATAACCGTGATCACGGGTACAAATTGACCGAAGAAGTTGTAGATGGCAAATTCTGACGCTAGAAACCATCCACATGGCCAGGACTTCTGCATAAACTGTCGCTGATCGTCCCATTGAAACCACATTCGTATACCATCTTCAAGAAACCGCATGTCCCTGTCGTAAGCATCGGACCGCGACAACTCGTCCAATTTCGTCGCGCAACGTGCGCGACACCGGGTGGTTCGCGCGGCGCTGGAGGTATGTCTGCCCTCGGGGCTTGCACACCCGTCCGATGTGGCTTCGTGTCCACAGTCCAAATTTTTAAAAATCAATTCTTAACTACATGAATTTCTTGGCAAATTTGACGCTATCATCTATTCGTTGTGAACTAAATGTAGATATGTATGGTGAATAAGCAGATAAAAAGGGTAAAAATAAAATGAGTAAGCGAAATAAAATTGGAGAAATTAAACAAGCGAAGTGTTAATCAAATGAAAGCTAGACAAATAAATAAGCTGCTCAACGGTGGAGCAAACGAGTGACGCATTTGAGCCTGGTTGCGTAATAGCAATAATAATAATAATAAAACCATCGATTGTCCTCTTACCAAACTCTCTCTTCAGTTCTCTTTAGAAAGCTTGTTTAGTTCTTTCAACTGCCCATTATTTTGAGATCTTCTGCCCTTCAACATGACGAGCGTATCTATAACGAAAGCAATTATCGGCAAGGGAATTATTTAGGCCGAAAGTAGCACGAGCTTTGAGGGGGAGGAGGATGGGTGGTCCCGAATAATAATAGTATTAGCTTTCGTCATGTGTCCCTACTTTCACCTCCCCGCTTTCAACCAAAAATATTCATTTTTGATAGTTGTAGAGTTTTTTGTTCATAAGAATGTGTGAATACGCGTAATTATAAACGTTTTTCGAATGCAATAGGCTAAAAGATAATCTGCTAATTATCTGAAATGGAATGTCGGACTTGATGAAAAGGAAAGTAATCCCCTGTCTCACCTCTAAGCCCTATTCAGGCTATTAAGGACATTGAACAGCTAGCCACTCCCAGAAGATCATCAGTAGGGCACGGAGCGGTAGCAGATGATAATAAGGGTGGCGTGCTGTTTATTATAGTTGTACCCGAATGAAGATTCGAACATTCGAATTCCAATAATTCTACTCGAAATCGAATATTCGTATTCGAACGTTCAAAAAACCCGACTTTCGAATGTATTCGAATTCGAGTGCTCGAAAAAACGCGATTTTCGAACGTACTCGAATTCGAGTGCTCGAAAAAATGCCATTTTTTAATATTCGAAAATCGTCGCTATACGAAATTTTTGGGAGAGCACAACTATACTGTATATGCCAAAGTGACTTCCAAGTTTTTGGGGGAAAACCCAACGGGTTGGGCTATAAGGGATTTGAAAGGTCAAATTACTGGTCGATTAATAGGATTTTTCTTGTATAGGACAAATTTCTAAATTAAGATGTTTGTTGACGTATCTTTTAGGTGGCGATGTCCGTTCCTCTACCTGGTGCCACTGGAAACTGCCCGCTTTGCGAGCTAAGCCGAACACGGACATTCGATTGCAGGTGACAGGCCATTGTGACAGGCCGGCCTACGAACACCCATGTCACATCGCATGGTGCATGACAGTTCAAGCTTCTCGAGATAGTGCTGCGGCGTCCGCGGGAGCCGACGCGCTCGCAGAGCCCGGCGAGTGTGAGAAGTATGCGAAGGTACCTGATGCGAGGACGACATCGGGGGGGGGGGGGGGGGCAACTGAGCTAGTCCGTAAGTCCCGTAACGTGAGCAGGACCCGCGTAGCAACGCTGAATGTGGATACGTTGACGGGCCGCTCGTGCGAGTTGGTTGAAGCTCTGAAGTGTAGAAGAGTTGATTTCTGTGCGGTGCAGGAGACGAGGTGGTCCTGCAGCAACTCAAGGAGCTTAGGATGTGGCTTCAAGGCCGTTCATTGTGGAAGTCCCAGGACCACCAGTGGTGTCGTTGTAATCGTCTCCGAACGATTTCGTGACTCGATTGTAAGCATCGAACGCTTTGACGATCGATTGATGATGATTGTTGTCGCCGCTAAGGAGCGACTCTATCACTTTTTCTCTGCGTATGCTCCGCAGACTGGCTGCTCCCATCAAGCCAAGGATGAGATTTGGAACCTGCTTGATGAGAAGACAGCAAAGGTGCCGTCGAAAGATGTCATCCTAGTCGCTGGTGACCTTAATGGGCACGTAGGTGCTGCGAAAGACGGGTACAGCTGTCATGATGGTTTCGGATACGGATCACGCCGATGGTGAGCGCATTCTCCACTCCTCTTTGTTGTAGTCATGGATGCCATCACACGAGATCTTCAGAAGCCCGCCCCCTCGACGTTGCTTTATGCCGATGACGTGATGCTCGCTAGCGAAGGTAAAGGTGAACTCGAGCGAGAGGTGCAAGCTTGGTGTGATCGCCTGGAGCGGTTTGGAGCCAAACTGAACGTGAAGAGCACCGAATATCTAACGACGGACGTTACTGAGTCCAGCTTCATATGAGTTAACGGCATCGAGCTTCCTCGCACTGCGGTCTTTAAGTACCCGGGATCAGCAGTCGCGTCTGACGGCAAACTGATGGTCGAAGTGAATTCACGCGTGAGTGCAGCTTGGTCCAAGTGGAGCTCGTTGACTGGGGTGCTCTGCGACAAAAAGGTACCAGAGCGCTTTAAGTCGAAGATCTAGAGAGCAGTCGTCCAGTCAGTAGCGATGTACGGCGCTGCCAGTAAGGAAGTTGAAACGCGCCTCAGCGTCATGGAGAGATGCTGCGCTGGACGTCTGGAGTCACCCGCATGGACAGCATCCGAAACGATGTCATTCGGCAGAAGTTCGGTATCGCACCGATAGCTGATAAGATGTGCGAAGCTCGCTTGCGATGGTACGGCCACGCTCTGCGTGAAAAGGAAGACAGCGTCCGCAAGATAGGCCTTAACTTCGAGGTAATAGAAAAGGATGATTCCTTCAGCAACGCCTCCAACAATGTCACAGTTTTCGATTTCCTTAGCTCAGAACTGGTGCAGCAGAACGGCCTGACCCTGACCTTGAGTTCAGTCTGATCATTGAGTTCTTTGGCGAGCAGATGCATTTATTTCATCACTACCATTTCTTTTCTTTTACCCATAACATACTCCACAGGGCTTCCCTATATTTTGTGGTTTTCTAGTAGTACCCGCTGTACATGTTATCGTTCCATCGATCAAAATCGTTCAGGACCCTCCCAGCACCTTACAAATGCTTGCTCTTAGGTCAACACTATTTCTACACAGAACACCCTTTCAATAACAGCTTCCTTAGTATTTTGTGACTTTTTAGTAGTACCGTTCATGAAGGATAAGGATTCATCGATTGAAATCGATAAGCACCCTCTCAGCACTTTGAGGATAAGAGTTGAAGCCGCTGAGCTGCTGGCTTTCTGGGCAAGCGGGCGGCAGCATCGGTGAAGCCTCCTCTGGAAAAGGTTTAACAAGTTGAACATGTAAGACCCCTTCTGTAAGAGATGAAACGCAATCGTTTGCCAACGAGATCAAGGGGTGTATGGGAGCAGTAGCCCGAGGCGGCGTTACTGTTCCATACCTCCTTTAACTATTTGCAAATGGTGCAGTGGCGCGAGGCGCTGCCGGCGCGCACCATGCGAGGGGATCGAACCCCTCACCACGCCTCATCTATCCCTTTACTTAAACGAACATTTTCCAAGTTTTCTATTATAGTGACGTTATTCTGCATTCTATTGCATTACCTTATGCACCCACAAGCACTATACAACCACTAGGAAGTGTCTGAATTCCAAAACGGATGGAGAGGTAGCTTAAAGGAGCAGCTTAGGAGCCGCAGCTTTTCTCCGTTATTCGGTCTTTGGTCAAGGAAATTGTGAAGTTTACTTTTTAGCATAATTCTGTTGGACGAATCGGTAACGACAAGAACTGCTTCGTGCAAAAGTTCGGAAGTGCTGGTAATACTACTGAAAGTACTGCTTCGAATGTCCAGACATTCGATGAACTCTATTCTTCCGAATTATTAAAAAAATAGTTAAAAGCCTGTAACAGCGCCAATAAGTGCAGAATCTGTTCAAAGAATAGCCAGACGCAATGCACTATTGTACATTTATGACTCCAGACAACGAAGAGAGGCCGAGAAAAATTCTCGCAAACTTTGCCGAAGTAGATATTTATTTGCAGCAAACACTTTCATTAACAGGAATACATAAGATAATTGTTTGAAAATATTTTTTTTTGCAATTGAGTAAGGTTGTCATTAGGCTACTTAATCTGCTTGCAAAGCTTAATTTCGTAGAATTTCGGATATAAGAGTTTCAGCGCCTGTTATCATTTTTTTGATGAATAACTGGCACAAGAGCAGAGTTATGTGGGATATGGTCACTCTGAAGGAGAAAAATTTATTTTGTCACGTTGTTCGGTTTACACTCTGTTTCTAACTACAACAGTGGTCAGGCTTAAAAAGTATGTTTGTTGTTTTTTTAGAATTAATCAATTTTGGATCTTATTTGTTTTCTATGTGACTGTACGCACCGCAGTATTGGCTCTGGCATTACCGAACTGAGATACGATTTTAATTTGTACAAAAGGCGGAGCTATCAAGTCTAGCTAGCGTTCCTTTATAAAAAAATCCAACGTGTATATTATACCCACATTTTTGTAAAATCCTGAGTTGTTGGTCTAAGGCGGCAAAAATATTTATAAAATATTTTGCATTTATGTCAAGTCCTAACACTATTAGTGGGGAATCAAAATGTGTAAGCCTCTATTAAGTTGCTGCAATGCTGTCCTTGTCACTAGAATTCTTCGTTTCAGAGTTTTATACACTCATTGATCGCTGTGATGCTTGTCCTTTATCTTCTATAAGATCGGAAAAGTGGGAAAGAATATTCTGCAAACTTAAGATTTGGCGAGAATCCTTAAGATTAAGCAGTTACGTAAGGCTAAAGTGAATCATCAATGAATGTTTCTTGCCTGGGATAAATCGGATCAAAAAGCTGTGGTTTACCCTCTCTCTATGGGAAAAAAGCAAGGAATGAAAAATAGAAGCGGTTTTTTTGGGGCATGAAATGGTTTTTCCTTATCAACACCATTTACGAGACACATACACAGACACGTACACGGCGCGTCATAAATATGTTCGTGGGGTTAAAGGATAAATGTAAAAGACAGTTAATTCCTTTGAGGAGTGAGCCACGCATTTATTTTTGTGGGACATCCCGGAGAAAATTTGAGCGCCTAGTTCATCTGCACAATAACTTGCGGTGATCAGCTTACAAGCAAATCAGTACTTTACCGTCTCCATGAAAGTCCTCTCTGTAGTTCTGCAGGAACAGAAGGCTTGTTTTCATTTACCTGGAGCCGAAGGACGAATATCAAAGAAGGTATCTTGCCACAAAAATATCTCGTCACCATCATTGTAAAAGATGGTGCTGTACCAAATTAGACATGAAACGGTACGGGCACGAAACGCCGCCCCTTTCCTTATTCTTTTGAAGCTTTTAGACCCTTGGCGATGCCATGATTTTGTTTTTGTATGGTGTTTTTAACCAATTTCTAAATGCCAAAACTAGTGGGAGAGTTGAAATTTTAACAAAATATGCTCCATTTTTTGAGCGCGATGTGTTGCAAAATAGCTTGTTAATATCTCAAAATCATTTCTTGGCAATCTTTTTGTATTAAACAACACACATGAGTGATGTATGAAAAATTGCGAACTTGATCAAACAGCACCACAGATGTAATGGCTTGGAGCATTCCCGCCGCCCGCTCTGCAGGAGGAGTGGGTTCGAGCCACGCCGAACGCTAGAGTTTGGATCGCAACAAACATCGTTATAACAGCTAAAAACCTCAGTACCAACCCATTGAGGCTTAGAGAAAATGAATTGTCTCGGTTCCTAGGGAAGTTCTGCAGAGTAGTTTCCATTTTCTGAAAAGGTCGTCTAAATGTCTAAAATCTGCACCTCCAGGAAATGCTATACATACAGTGTGAGATAATATGAAGATTGAGGAAACGCCGACCAAATGGTAGGGGATGATAGGGAATTAATCACTCTCATAAATGTTAACAAACCAACGATGAAAATTTTTGCATGCATTTTGGCGCTCTTTTCACTGCTTAAAATCTATGAGTGTTCATGCTTTTTTAAATCTGAAATTTAAGAATGACTACGTGCGCTTTGACCGTTCACGAAATCTGAAGCGTTCCTTGCCTTCAGTTCAGTTCGTAGTAAAGGGCAGAACATGAAGACCGGATCGATCAGGTTGGGATGCATTAGGATACTATTTCATATCCTAAAGGTACCTTGAAACCGTATATGGCTCGTGTGCCGATGGACAGGCTAATAAGTATCAAGTACTGGACTTCATAGAGGTGCAAGATTTGCCCACCCTAGAAGTGATTTAGGTTAGACGTGTATAAGCTTTTCCATCTGAATGCCTTACCGCACAAGTTGGTGGGATTGTACACCATACTTCCGACTTCTTGGTTCTTAATGGCATAGTGAGTCTCATGAAAGACTGAGTTTCTGGATCCTCAAGCTCAGCCTCATTGGTTCGGTTTGAGGCAGAAAAAGCTCGATGGGTGAAGTCTTGTAGCCCTAATTAATCCATGCACCACTCATACTGCCAACGTAGCCACCAGATCTCGGCCTGTTGACTGAGATCAACGATGCTTCGAGCTGTATTTTTCGTATTCAGTTGCTCGTTGTCATTTAGTATGCTCCGCGCACCTCCTCCTCATCGGATGTGGAGGTCGTCGTCAGCGCATTGGTATTCCGACGTCGTCGCTCATCGCCAGCGCTGACTCTATTACGGTCGCGATCAACGCCTTGTTACTCAGCAGCCGAACTCGCTCGTGAAGCCGTTGAGATCGGATGCCGATAGCAACTCCTTCGAAATGAATCACATCTGCTTTGCCTCCATCGCGCTCTCCTCATTTCCCCGCTCGGCCACCATCTCCTTCCGAGTCCGGAACGAGTTACTCGCACTTCTCAAGGGCTGGTCGTCCATTAAACACCACCAGCACCAGCGGTTCCATCGAAATTCGAAACCTCTTGCAGAGCAGACTGAATCAGATGAGCGCCTCGTGGAAAACGCGCTGCGGCTGTTGCACTTATTTGTACGGCGTCATGAGCACTTGGTCACTCCAAATGCCCACCCGAGGAGCTGAAGAGCGATTGCACTCTTTCAGTGGAAGGCCGCTCGACCACGAGGTGGCGCAACCGTGTATTATCTTCGTCCTCGAACTCGAACCACGCTGCTATTTGACCAATGCTCTGAGCAAACATGCAACAGTATTGCTGCGTAATTAGGCCATAAAAGCCGTTGAGCCTCATCTAATCTTACTCGCATGTTAGACGTGATGGAAGGCGAACATCCTAGCAAGAAGGGTTGGACCAGGGGAAGGTTAAGGATAAAAGACGGCGTTATTCAATCCCCAATTTTACTTCTACGGGATGTCGTGGAAGCGAGTTGAATGCGTATTTGGCCGTACAATACGATGACTTGCGGTGGCCAGCCGATGAACAACTAAGCGCTTTAACCTTCCCAGACAAGCCTGGTACCAATTCACCAACCCCGGAGGGATGGAAGGCTTGGTTGGCTAGGGGTGGAACCAGGAACCTGGTATCGGGTGCAGGCGACAGCCGGCGCCTCCTTCGACTGCGCTCCACGCGCCCTTTTGGCAGAGTATGGTGGCGCGTAACTATGTAGTTGGGCAAAAGATGTCACACTGCAGCCGCTACGTGCGGGGGCTAAACATTTGGCTTTGTGACGAAATTGCTGAAGCGGCTTTTAGCATTAAAAATGGCCGCCTTTCCGCTCTTTAAAACAAGCTTTAAACCATTATTTTTCTTTAAAAGACGAGAATTTTATAAAATTGCAAACAATGTGTTGACTTATTGAAACTTCAAAGAAACCATCACCTGTATCACCTGTCGTCCCGTTGATCATCGAATTGCTCGAGCTGGTGCCAGCAGCGTCTCCATTCGTCCCTGTCGCGTGCCAGAGTGGTCCAATGGATCCTCCTCGCTCGAGGGACACGAAGAGCGTCATATCGGTCGTTCAGGGCTTTAACGAAGAAGTCCGACCAACGCGTTGGTGGGCGTCCTGGTGTTCTTTTGACATCCCGCGGAATCCAGTCGGTGATGGCTCTCGTCCAGCGGGTGTCTGAGAAGCGCATTACGTGGCCGGCCCACGTAATTTTCGACAACTTGGCCCACGCGACAGCGTCTCTGATCTTCGAACGTCGGCGAAGCTCGGAACTCCGGAGGCCTTCTCTCACTTGCGTGAGTCGTGTCACTCCGAGCATCGTCCTCTCGATTCCACGCTGCGCGACGCTGATCGCGTGTTCATCCTGCTTTCGTATGGCCCAGGTCTCTGAGGCGTATGTTAGGGCAGGGAGAACAGTGGAGTCGAATAGGTGGGCACGGAGTCGGACGTTCTTCGTCTTCTTCGCGACTTCTTCGACGCTCTTGAAAGCTCCCCAAGCCGCTCTTTTCCTCCTGCTCAGCTCTGGTGCTAGGTCGTTGGCCATGTTGACTTCGCGACCCAGATACACATAGCTGGAGCATTCGGAGATGTTCGTTCCGTTGAGCGAGAATGGGGCATCAGAAACCCATCCGTTCCTCATGAACATCGTCTTCGTAAGATTCAGCTGCAGTCCAACGCTTCCACATACACGATCGAAGTCGGCCAGCATTCGCTCCGCCTGGCTGATGCTCGGTGTTATGAGCACGATGTCGTCAGCGAAGCGAAGATGATGTAGTTGCCGGCCGTCGACCTTCACTCCCATGTCTTCCCATTCTAGTTCGCGCATGACGTTTTCGAGGGTGGCGCTGAAGAGCTTCGGGGATATGGTATCCCCTTGCCGAACCCCTCTCTTCACGTCGACGACGACGTCGTTGTAGAATGGTGAGATCTTGGTCATGAATCCACTGTACAGCTCTCGAAGGACTCTGATGTACTGAGTAGGAACGCCCTGAGTGAGCAGGGCTTCGATGGACGCTTCAGTTTCGACAGAGTCGAATGCCTTCTTCAGGTCGATGAACGTAAGGCACAGCGGCAGCTTGTACTCTCGCGACACTTCGATGAGCTTCGTAATGGTGTGTATGTGGTCGATCGTGCTGAATCCTCTCCGAAATCCTGCTTGTTCGCATGGCTGTCCTTCGTCCAGCGTTCTGCTAATCCTATTCAGGATAACTCGAGTGAACAGCTTGTAGACTACGGACAACAGGCAGATCGGGCGATAGTTGCCAATGTCGTGCACGTCTCCCTTCTTGTACAGCAAGACGGTTCTGCTGGTCTTCCACTGAGATGGAACCTTGCACTCCGACAGGTAACGTGTGAAGAGCCGCGCCAGGGTGTTGATGAGCGTAGGCGGGAGGTTCTTCAGGTGTTCGGGTCTGATCCTGTCGGGACCGGGTGCTGTACGTTTCTTCACCGACGAGATGGCGTGTCGGATCTCGGAAGGGAGAACAGAGGGGACGACGTATCCATCCTGCGGAAGATGGCATGGGGGCAGGTGGACGTGGCTATCGAAGAGATCGGAGTAGAAGTCGTGGATGACCCTCTCCATGGTCCTCCTGGAAGAGGTGACGGTTCCGTCGGGACGTCGGAGAGCTGTCATCTTGGTCTTGAAGTTGGCGAAGTTCCGGCGGGCATTGCGGATGCTCAGCCCTGCCTCTGCTGCTTCAGCCAACACTTCCGCCCTTCTCTCCTTAAGATCCTCCTTTATCGCCTCTCTGCATAGCTTCGCAAGCTCGGACGTCAGTTGGTAGTTGCCTGACGCTCGTGCTGCTCCACGCTGGCGTATCAGCTCGAGAGTTTCCGGAGACAGGCGTCTCTTGGTGGTCTTCAAGCTCTCGGCTCCCTTAGCACTATCGTGGAGATGGTGCACGAAGCGGTCGTATTCCTCGTCGACGTTGTCCATGACGGCATCTTCCCAAAGACCGGCAAGAGAGGTGTAGAGGTCCCAGTTGATGGTCGTTCTGGGACTCCTCTTCTTGAACTTCGCGGCCTTCTCTCCTTGACGCGAAAAGCGGAACCTTGCGCGAAGGAGGCGGTGGTCCGATCCCGTGTAGAACTTGGGGACAACGGAGACGTCGGTCAGGCAATATTTGCGGTTGAAGATGATGTGGTCGATCTCGTTGTGGAACTGGCCACCGGGAGATTCCCAGGTCCATCGTAGGGAGGGAGGCTTCTGGAACTGCGAGTTTCCATGGATGGTCTTGGTCGACATGATAAACTCAGACAGCCTTTCACCTTGCTCGTTCCACTCCAAACCGTGGGTTCCGATGTGAAGTTCTTCCGGCGACCTTCGCGGTCCGATTTTGGCGTTGAAGTCGCCGACGATCACCTTGTAGAAGGTGTGATCTTCCTTATAGAACTTCTCCAGCTCCACGTAGAAGGCTTCGACCTCTTCGTCGTCGTAGTCGGATGTTGGGGCATACGCGACGAATACAGTCAAAGCTGGCACGGAACCACATCGCTTCAGTCGCAGACGTCCGATTCGGCTTGTCAGAGACTCGTACGAATCGATGTTCATGGCCAAGTGCGTGTTGACGAGGACACCAACGCCGCCTACTCCTCTGCTGTCGCATGTTCCGAGGAACAGTTCTTCTCCGGAGTCGTAGGCGGCGTGCAGGGGGTGGTGTCTTCTCGTCTCGGTCAGTCCGATGACGTCGTACTTGATCTTCCTGGCTTGCATCATCAGGTCCTCGACGGATGCTTCTGATGCAAGCGTGCGGGCGTTGTAAGTACAGATCGTCATCCTAGTCCTTCTCAATTTGCGCAGCCTGGTTAGGCCCTGAGATTTTAGCAGCCTCTCCGTACTCGTCCTTCCCATCGCTGCAGAAATGGGGGCTCTTTCGGGGTCAGGGGAATGAGGCCCTTTAGTGCTGCTGTTTTTGACTTGAGTACACACGGGTAGCTAGTCGGGCTCTGTCGTGCGGGCGAAGAACTCCGGGCAGCCAGCCAGACTGCCCGAAGGGACGGGGCGAGACTTAAGGCGGCCTCGAATCGCCTTACATGTACTCCCAGTCTACCGAGTGCAAGCTTTTGGCCGAGCCGACACAGTTACAATCCGCACAGTCACGGACACATCCACGCACACTGTGCACGAACATGCCGCTCCCACGCACAAGGAACGCATCGACCCGACACAGCAGGAGCAAGGAGTCCATCCCCTGCATCCCACCTGCGTCTCTGGGCAGTACACGGTCGCATTTGGTTCGCGTTTAATTCCCCTATCCACCACCCGGGGACGCGCCACGTGGCCCTGCGACAAGCGGCCCGAGATCCCTCTTAACAAGAGAGCCCGAAGGCTCTCTATCGAGGGAGATCCGTGGCAAAGAAACCATACTAAAAATATTCTTGAACAAAAAATTATTCTAGCCCTTCTGAAGAGTCTCTAGTACACTTTAGAAGCTCATTCCGATTTGGAAGAGTTCACTTTGAATTAAAAGTTATAGGATAGCTTAGAAATGTGCCTAATTTGATTCAAAAGGTGACCTGTTTGATTTGAATGGTGTCCAATTTGAAGGGAAAATGGTATATTACCTTCCATACGTCTCACATATTGTAGAGAAATAAATTGCGAGAAGCATCTTAGAAAGGGAAAATTTAGATTAAGCCAGTGGGTCAGAAAGCGTGATGCATGTCTAATGTATGTGTTATATTTCGGCGAGACGTCGCCGACGCTGTCGACGACAGTGCTGGGCGCGTGCTACGCAGCGCGTAGCAGCCCGCGTAGCACTGTCGACGGCCGCGTCACCGACCCTGTCGGCATACTTAAGTTAGGCTGAAAGCGTCAGAGATTGATCAGGTTCGTTTTTCCACCTCTGTTTAGGGAGCAAAGAACGCTGAAATGTACTATGACGTTTTCGTTCAAATTATTTTGGGACATTGATGGCGGGGTCAACGTACTTGAATTCTGAAAAAGTTGTACTACAATTTGTTTCAGTTCATTAACTATAGAAATGTTTTTAGTTTCTAAATGAGTAGGTGAGACTGGTACGATTTGAGCGTTCTGTGGTAACTAGCACGCTCCACAGGTCCACTGGGAATTCGCTTCAGATCGTATAAAGGCAACTCTTAATGACTTCAGCACCCTTTCGCTATCGACAACAAAAATGTCTCAGAAGAAGTCAAACACTCGAATACTTTTATTTTATTGCCATTTTTTCGATAACCTTTATCTGGATGTCATTTCAAAAATTTGCGCTCAGCATGCTCTCTCTCTCTACAGATTTTATAAAAGCGATCCACCCAGTCTAAAAGTATAACAGCCAGAATGCTAGAATTTCATCTCTTCGCTGCTGTTCTTTTAACTGATAAAGAAGTCCTTTTTAAAATAGGTATTATCGAAAGAAAGTGCGCCTGCCGAAAAAAAAAGAATCGCGAATAATGAGCGCGAATTACTTCAGACTGTGTGCAATAATTCACGCCATTAAGTAAAACTGCAAATAAAAACGTTGCATCTATCATATTTGGGGAAGGGGTCCCCTCCCAACCCCTAGAACGTACTTCCAAATGTTGTTTTTTAGTTACGTAGCTCAGCTGTGAATGTGCAGATTAAAGATGTATTTTAGTTAGGTTTTTGTTGTTTTTGTTTTAAGGTTGTAAGCAGTCTACAGTTCTTATTCTAGGAGCATGATCATTTAAAGTCATAAAGTTATGAAACATTTTATTTATTTTCTTAGAAATGTTGGTAGTAAGTGGAAACTTGACTGAACATCTTACACCCGATGAAACTCGGAGCAATTGCTTCTTTGTTCATTGTAGTATATGTTAAGCGACATGTTCACGACAAAGATGTGATCCTTCCAGCTGTTAGCAGTACCGTTATGCGAAAAGAAAGTTTTTGGTTGAACATGCTACAGAGAAGAGGAAAAAGGCTCGAGTAGGCTCACGGTTCGGTTCCTGCCCGGAGCAGCGATCCTTCCATCTCTCAGGGGATGGAAGTTGATACCAGACTTGTCCGGCAGGTTGACCTGTCATCACGAGCTATGGTATAAGGCCAAGTACGCATTCATGTTGTCTTCAAAATATTGAAACCCTATTGATTGGATGCTTTTCAGTACAGGATGGACAGTTCTGAAACAAAAACACGAGCGTCTTTCAGGTTAAAGCGTGCAGTGTCTGTGGAATTCGAACCACATCTTCGTCTTAGGAAACTGTTACTGCTATTTCTTTCTTAGAAAAACCTACAATTCACCCTCTCCAAACGGTGAGCACTGCGTTTGTAACTTTTCAAAAAGAAAATATAAGAAAAAGCAATGAAGCAGCATACGTGTTAAAGCGCAGGAGAGCTTTGTTTTGTCCCTCACACAAGTTTTGGGTTTCTTAAACGAAGATGTACTCTTCCAGTACATCGAGACTTTCATTTCATTGATGGTGTAGACGCTGGTCACTTCAAACTGTGACGAGAAGTAGAGTTATGTCTGTTTTCCAGAGTTATTTTTCTGTACTGTAAACTGGTGTGTGACAGCAGACAAACAGAAATCCACCAATATCAGAATCATCAGAAAATCCGGTCTGCTGACAGTCATCTTTATCTGAATCAGCATAAAATATGGGTTTTTCAAAAATGCCAATACCTGCATGACCCATTCACCCGGGGTTTGAAAAAATTGTCGAAACTGAAATATTCGAGTCGGCGTCAGATGCAGTGTGTAGTGTAGATGGTAGACGCGACGGTGACGTCGCTGGCGACAGTGTTGAGCGGGTGCTACGCAGTCCGTAGGGCCTCGTTTAGTGTGCACCAGGAATGAGCATTTTCACTTTCACAACATTTTCAAACGCGGATAACGGATAACGGTTAATCCGCTCATCCCTGGTGTGCACACGACGCGCGACGCGATGCATTCGTAGAGCCCCGTTTATACTTCCGACGCCGAGCGACGCGACGCCACGTATCGTGGCCAAATTGATCGATCGCGTCGCTCGATCAATGTGGCTGCAATACGTGGCGTCACGTCGCTCGGCTTCGAAGTATAAACGGCCCTAGTGGCCGAATTGATCGACCGACGCGATTGATCAATTCGGCCGCTACACATGGCATCGCGTCGCTGGCCGTCGGGCCGCATCATTGCGCATTTTCATTACCATCCAGAGGTGGCTGAAAAGGCGCTCCGATGGAGCATTTTGATTCTCTCAGCGTCAGTGATGCTGCCACTGCGAGAAAATGAAAAGTGAGAGTTGTATAATAGTATGCAGTAGTGTATCATGCAAACGAGTGCTACAAACTCCTTCCTCTACATTTTGTAGGGCTTATCACCGTTTCTGGTCGTCCTTCCCTTCTCTGTCTCTCTTGCTCTGTACCGTTCACAGCTAAATAGATGTACGGTATGGGTTGGTTCGTCGTTAACGGCATTGTCATCACCCCCAACAGAGCTCGAATTACGAAATCGAGAAGTGCAAAAAAAAACAAACGCAAAAAGAGCCCGTCTAGCAGACATCCAATCAGTTTTCAATGAGTACTCGCTCCCAGATTCTTCCAGATTTCAAGTATTCTTCCAGTTCGTCTGAATCAGACCCGCTGGAGAAGGATAAGACATTAACCTGTAAGTAATGCGTTCGTCCTGCGAGTTTAGTTGACGACTTGACGTAAATTAAAATGCTTGGCTCATCCCCAGTGTGCGATCAATGCAGCTATTAATTATATGTCTAATCGATACCATATTTGATATGCTACTCATGTATAGTGACGGCGCTTGGTGATCAAAAGCATAGCAAGAGGGGATCTTTGCCGTAGATGAAGTGAGCGCATGTGATGATGTGATCACGTAGCATTTCTATCCGCAGACTGGTTACCAAATCATGCCATTGAAAACGCGCTCCTATGCTAAAAATGCGCTCCGATGCTACAAGACACCCAATGCACCCTTGCCGTAGCGACTGTCCTCGGCTATGTCGCCGACGCTGTCGACGACGTCACCGACCGTGCCGACGACGACGCCGGCAACAGTGTCGGCGACAGGTCGCAGCGTCGCCGGAGTATAACATAGGGGGTGTGCACGTGACGCGCGACGCGATGTTATAATAAGCTGCCATATCGATCGCGCGACGTGATGAGTCGACATTAGAGCTTATCATAACATCGCGTCGCGTGTCTCGTGCGCACGGAACGATCCATTATGAGTTGAAAAATGAGGAACCATATTTGTAGAATTGGACTAACATTCGACTTGTAAACCATTACTAGATGCTGGTCTGAATTTGTTCCTGATCATGTGAAAACGCTGCCGATCAGCTTTTTCCACATAATAATTTACCATTTCAGCCGGGCGCTTAGGAGATTAGCACGCAATTTTAGTGACCTAGGAAAAATACCGTAGTAAACTGGCAATAACTCTTCATTATCTGCTTGCCGCTGCAGAAACCGATTTTCGTTGCGGAATGGTGAATCTCTCGGAAAAATGCAAAAAATTGTCCAATTAGCAGTTAAAGACGATGCTCGTTACGCTGTGCAAGAATTTATTCGAGCGTGCCATGCGTAAGAAGATTCACTCGGAGGTTTTGATTTGCGTTTAGGTCACCTGAGTTTGAGAACAATGAAAAGGCGTTCTTAGAGTCCATTAGCGTAGTGCATACTGGAGAAGAAGCCGCTTCTCATTCCGCTAAGGTGCGCAAACAATAGTAATAGTTAGATGTGGCGGAAAGTTGAATTCTCAGAGCTTTAAAAGCAAAATTCAAGCTTCAGTCTCAGATGGTACAGCTGTCTGAATAGACGAGGCTAAGACGCACAACGACGCTTCGTCTCCTTTTCGTCTGGGTCATTTCTCTGGCATCGTAGCCGTCTTCAGATATTGCCTCAGATCTTGCTGTAATCGGTTTAAACAGCACCACTTCACGGCTCAAATCGAATGTTTGAAGGAAGCCTATAAGTGACAATCATGCGCCTTCAAACACCGACAACTTACTGCGACGGCCTGTTTGCTGCTATATATAGGTGAGAACTAGCAACCTATAACTAGTAGCAGCTGTTGTGAGTATTTGAATCTGTAACAATTTCTATTTCGCAGAACACCATTCGCGTGTCACTAATCTATGTTGCAAGGTCGAAAAACATTGAAGCAAATAAGTTCGAAGGCTAACGCATCCATCTCATTTCTTTATAGGCTTCCTAAGACAATTTTGTTACAGTGTTTAGGTTAAAACAAGAACTTTCCGGGTTTCTATGAACCCTCTATGAATAGATATCAGTCAAAACGCGCCGGCGGCGGATTAATCTGCCGTTTCCG
>OX377206.1:15668798-16216748 GCA_947396885.1 Heligmosomoides polygyrus polygyrus
CTATTTATAGTAGGCAGTACTCCACAATTAATAAGAACCGTTTCGAAAGATTAAAATTTCCATCCATTGTCTATGACACGATGCAAACAACTGATTCCTTACCCATTTACTGCAACAACAGTGTCCAATTGAAAATTCTTCGAAAAACGTGCTCCAGTCGCACTTACTGCCCTTCCACATAATCTTTGCGCGAAGTTTTGCATACCTACCGTAACTATGATGAGGGGAATATATTTGCGTTTCCATTCCCTCCCATGGGTTTGTACGAGTTTTAGTAGGTGCCCCATGATACTTTCATGAGCTTCCATTTTAATTCATGAGAGGTGGTGCTGCACCATTTGGGCACAAACGCAATTGGCATTTATGGGCTGCTCCTCCCGACTAGGATAGACCCAATCCTGTTTCCGAACCGTTCGCTCGTTCACTCACTATTGCAATTATGATACGATAAGACGTTCAGCTGCCTAGGGGCCGCCAAACGTCTAACGTCTACCAATTCATTGACCCCGGAGGGATGAAGGCTTGGTTGGCCGGGAAACCCGATCCAAGAACCTGGCATCGGGTGCACGCGACAGCTGGCACCTCTTCCGACTGCGCTAAACGTGCCCATACAGAATACTATGGCAAGATATTGCAGGGCAGAAAAAAAAAACAGAAACTCAATCGGTATTTGTCGACCGGTCGATGCCGTCCACGGTCTGACGGCAATAATGCTCCACCGATTCCTACAGTCATCCCTCCAGCCCTCCGCCAATATCCCCTTACCTATGTGTCGGCAGAGGAAAGAATCAAGCATGTGCACGCGCGTCGCACGAAGCCTTCGAAAGGTCTCTTGAAAAATCCAACCCACGCTATGCAAAATCTGATGTATGACACGTTTGAATCCGGACACACCTTGTACGACGTCTATGTCATGTCCTCTGAATCCAAACACACGCTGTACAACGCATTCTGATTCCGAACACATGTTACATAACGCCTATGACACACTTGCTGAGTCAAGACGTACGTGTTACGATGTTGCCACGACGTCTATGACACGTCATATGCATTCTACCGGTACACGCGACACGACACATGTGCCGTGTCTTCTGAATCCCGACACAAGTTAGACGACACAGCGAGAAAATACTGGTTCCAATACTGGTTTCCCATCAGCGGCCCGCCTCCCTCCCCTTTAGTGGTTCCCCTTTACTGGTCCCCCCCCCCCTACTGGTTGCCACTTTACTGGTCTCTTTAGTCGTCCTTACTGGTCTCCTTTACTCTTCTGAATTCCGGTGCACGTTGGACAGGGTTAAGGTAGAAGACGTACTTCTCATCTTGCGTGAATATTGAGCCCAGACTGCTCGTGGTTGGGAATTGGGAGAGATTTGCGCGACACAGGTCGACTCGTCAGACCGGGGTTTCGGCATGAGACAGACTGGGGTTTTGGCATGCTTCTGGAAAGGGTGGAAGTGGTAACTTCTCAGGTGGCCTTCAGTAAGTAGCATACAAACATACAAATACGACAAGCACGAAACCAGACTCCAGCCACGAGATATATGGACACGGCATGGGGTGTCTCATTACTTTTGCTCCCCCCCCCCCCTAATATATGAAAAAATCCTTATGAAGCGGGCCGTAGGACCCTTATATTTTAGTTTGCGACTGAGTGAGTAGTATTTACCTCTTGAATACCTAAAAAATAATTGTTGTAATCAGTCTAAACAGAAGATAATCTGTTTAGATATTGGCGATATTAGAACATAATCCATTTAGATATTGAAGATATTCCTAAGCACCTTGTCTGGACAAGACTTCGTTGCAGTAATTACATGCTAGGAGACACAGACGACGTTCTGTTGCTGTTTCTTATTCCCACCTGCACATAGCAGTTAGCAATTTGGATGCAGTGGAAGTTGATAAATAGAATAATTTATTTGCTGACCAGCAGTCAGCTGGCCTATCGGCTGATCTAATTACTGGCTGGGCTTCGCTTTAACAATTGCTAGTAACTGATATTATCTGCTTGTTGTGAAAACCTTCTACCGGTAAGTATATTCACGCGATCCACTTTTCAAACGGTAAATTCCGAACGAAAATCTATCGACAATGGTCAGTTTATCTATTTCGTTTGCTCTTAGCGAAACGTATCCACCGGTCAACGTATCCGTGCAATTCTTGCCTCAAGTGATAATCCTATATGGTCGAAGATGTCGAACAAGGTACGAGACCCACTCGGAGGTCGTTATGGAGCGTTTAGTGTGCACGCGACGCGCGAGCGCATCGATATCGATTCACCGCGTAGCGCAATCGATATGAGGGCTTACCATTACATCACGTCGATGTAATGATAAGCTACTACACTAAATGCTCCCTTATTGTTAGACTTGCTTAGACAAGAGGACAGACACTAGACGTTTTACGTACGGTAGCACTTGGAAAAGACTAGAACCAATGAAAGCGTATTTCCGGTCTTCTTCATTTCATTATTCCTCGACCTTATCCTGTGCTGATCAGCTCTCATGTAGTCCTTATATTGTTCGATATGTATAATTTTGGAAAGAATGTGAGTCAGGTCGATTTATTGAGTTATCAGGGTCGGGATACGCGTGGATCGGCTACCGTACCCCGTTGTCGTCCAATCATGTAACATATTGCTTCGTCTGAAGTCGATAGTGAGCGCTAAACTTCATATTTTTCATTGATGGGGTGCAAACTGGGGTGAAGACCTTAATCAGTCCCCATTTAGGGCGCCCCTTACATTCTACTACGGGATGTCGTAGAGGCAATTTGAGTATGCATTTGTTCTATACACTATGACTTGAGAAGAATAACCTATGGAAAAGAAGTACGTTATCCATCCTGATAAATCTCGTCCCAATTTACCGAATCATGGGTGCACCCAAAGTTCAGGGCGTGAAATCATTTTAATGACTTTTAACGGATTTTTTTTTGTCAAATTTCCGGTATTTCGTTGAGTTTCGTTAGAAAATACAGCTTTAGCTTATTTATTATGCATTATTATTTCAAATGAAAAAATTAGGAAAAACTTTCTATGTTCTAACTTTAGTAGGTCTCCAGTCTCCTAAGTCCAGTCCGCTAAGTACAGGAAGAACTAACAAAATTACCATTAAGGCCTACTAATGGTATTGTAACGTTCAGGAAAGTAGCGTGGAGCAAGTCTCTAGGTCAAACTCAAACAGATTGGCTTCGGAGCACGATATCCTCCCCCTTACGGCTGTGCTACAATGGATTGTGTCAGCTTAATTCTTGCTCATTTCAACAGTTTTCAGGAGCAGTCCTAATCGTGGGTTGAGATTAGGTCTGCATTATTGATGAAGTCTAAGAAGAAAAGTTGTAAACTTATCGAGAAAAGAATTAAAAATTCCGCGAATTTTCTGAAAATTTCTCCCTACGCATATTTTAACGAAAAACGCCGTTGATTTGTTGAGTTGTTAAATCGTTAACTGTTAAATGTGCAACCCTGATTCGAAGCAAGAACTTTGACTCGGAGTGTACGCGACTCCTCCCGGTCCCCCTAATTGCTGTTCTTCATTGGCAAGGATCTAACGATTCTGAAGATCACAGATGAATCTTGTTCTTTGTCGTTCCCTCGGCTGCGTTTTTTAAGGCTGATTATCTACACATGCTACTTATGATTGTTGTTGTTGTGTGCATGTTGAAGTGGTTGATGACGGTGTAATGTCTGAAGAAGGTTTAGTCAAAGTAATTGTAGAGTAGGAGACGTTCGCCTATTTGTCGCCACAAATACGTTAGCAGATGTGACATAGATGGTAGGCATTGTGATGTTAATAGAGCTAAAGGATAAGGAGTATGTAAAATAATGTTAAGAATAAGGATAAAGGACTGCGTTTCCCAATCGCTTTTGGGATGCGCCACGCGTTCTTACGGGATGTCATGGAGGCGATTTGAACGTGTATTTGGCCATTTAATGACTTGTTGCGGCTAGCCGATGAACAAGTGAGCGCCTTATCCTTACAAGACAATTCTGCTACCAATTCACCGACCAGGAAGGGATGGAAGGGTGGTTGGCCTGGGAGGGTAACCCAACCCAGGGCCCGGATTTATCAAGCAATAGGTATAGGTAGAGATCTCGTAAGGGAATCATACCCACTACCAGCAGTGGGTAGTGGGTACGATTCGTATTCATGAAAGGAACCAAGGGTATGGCACAACTATGCCTCTCGCGAGAACAACTGATCTCACCGAAGCGTCGTTTTGTCAATGGGGCGCGAATAAGTCGCGGGTATACGATTATACCCACCACGACCAGAGGGTTTTCTCTACCCACAGATATACCCACGATTTTGCGGGTAAGGTTTATCATGAATCATGGGTATGTCCACATCGTGGGTATATCCACCCTTATACCCAGCATATCCGTGGGTATGCTCGTTGATGAATCAGGGCTCAGGAACCTGATATCGGGCGCACTCGGCAGCCGGCAACTCCTCCGACTGCGTTACACTCGCCCTAGGATGTAAGATAAGCTTCAAGAATACGCCATGAATTTCGCTGTTGCTCGAAATTATAGCTGCGCTTTAAATGCTGTTTATCATCTGAGCATTCACGTTGGTCTGAAGTAGCTGTTAAGTGTCGCTAACATCTGCTTTCGAAAAGCTGTGAAAGCAACTATGCTTTGTTGGGACCAAAACTCAAGCTTCAAAGAAGGTGGGATTCAAACTCAACTGTAAGATAAGCTTTAACAATACGCCATGAATTTCGCTGATGCTTGAAATCTGTTTTCCGGGAAGGATGCTCTAAGCCATTACACCAGCTTATTGAAATGAGTGCTCATTCGTTCCATGGGGCGTGGATGTTGCGTTTGATCAAACAGCACCAGTGGCGTAATGGCGAAGCATCCTGTCCGCTGATAGGCAGAAGGTGTGGGTTCGAATCCAGCCTGGTGTTAGAGTTCCGATCGCAACAAAACGTCGTTAGAATAGCAGAGCTTGAATCGTCATTAGATGAGTTCTGTGCAGCCTTCGAGCGAAAGAAGTTGAGGTTTGCCTTGATGTACTTGAAGTCACCAAAGTACAATGCATGCATTTGGAACGCTTCAGTTAGGAGACAAGTCTGGTTATTAACTGTTTACATGTTCATGTGCGCCTGTCTCCATATGGAGATAGCGAAACTTTCGTACTTCAACCAGTCACTGAAATGCCAACTTTTTGCCACTAGTAACACCGCTTTGTCACAATTCAAAGGAATACGGTTGTTTTATGAGGACTTAGTGGTCGTTTTTACCACTGAGCATTTCATTGCGAGCACCAAATCGTGTAAAAGGAAATTGGTTTCATTGCTTTTTTGAATGGCTCAATGTTGCGAACGGAAAATTGCAAGCAAATGATCCATTAATAGCACAAAATTAAGTCGGAATTGCAGTGGATGCTATAGCAGTTACTTTGCATTCTGCGAACTTTGTAGCATTTTATGAAAGCCGTTCCATCAACTCAATTCAATTTGGGATGAGCAGCAGTAAGCCGGTGCGACGAACGCTTGCTTTCTGGTCGCAGAAACCTCTGACCTTCTCCCCCTTTCTACCTACCTTTCTACTATTAGGACACGACTTGTCTGAGGGAAGTGAAATTCCGGCCAGCGACAGCAGCATCGAAGATGGGCGCGTGTAGCGCAGTCGGAGGAGGCGCCGGTTGTCGCGTGCACCCGATACCAAGCTCCTGGTTCGGATTTCCCGCCCAGGCCACCCAAGCCTTCTATTCCTCCGGGATCGGTGAATTGGTACCAGACTTGTCTGGGAAGGATAAAGCGCTGTCTTGTACATCAGCTGGCCATCGCAAGTCATTGTATGGCCAAATACGCATTCAAATCGCCTCCACGACATCCCGTAGAATTAGAATGTGTGGCGCATCCCAAAAGGGTTTGAGTAACGCCGTCCTTTATCCTTTATACACTTTGAAGATGTCTTTGTGGTCTCGCTTAGATCTGAACCGAAACACGTGGCGGATTTTTAAGGTAAATAGTTAACGCCGGCTCCACGCTAACTTCCTTTAGAAAGTCGTATAGGTCTGAAGTACGTTTTTGTAACCTTCATTTTGAAGGTTTGCCACAGTGTTCGGTAAAATGATCTTATTTTACATGTCAGTTTAGTTTTTACTTCAGATGAAAAGGCATTGTACTCGATAGAGTAAAGATCGGCGACAGCTAATTAACTTCAGCAGATTATGGATTGGCCAAGAGCATGAATGGGATCTGTCCTAGTGGGGGGAGGCATTCTACTCTGACCTCAGTTTACAACGGCGGCAAAACTGGAAACAAGCAAATTTACAAAAGCGACGCCTGAACTGGGTTACATGGGAACCTTTCTTCGCAATTTCCTAGCCGGGGGAGGGGGCGTTATTTACATTTGCTTTGCTCTTCTAGCTGTGCCCCCTCCGACTGGGACAAATCGCATGACTGTAACATGGCTGTTTTCCATGCCATTAAGGTACCAGCTTTCTTGCCGTGTGCCTCCGGTGCAGTAGTCAACGCAGCGTCTCACCTGAAGTCTTTGGAGCTGTATTCGTGCTCTGACGACTAGCTCTTCATACAGTCCACAGCTTCTGCGTCCTATACCCAGTCATCCCCTACGCATCTTACGGCCTCGTAGCACCGTGCTGCATCCAGGGTGAAGACGAGGAGTCCGACGAGAGTGGCGACAAATTCGATGTTTGAGCTGACATGCGGACGTCAGTCAGTGTGTGCATCTCATTCGGGGGCGACCCTTCTCCACTCCTCCGCGCTCGCTCTCTCCTTCATACGTACGTACTCGGAATTCACCTAACTCAATAAGGAATGAGTCCAGCGATCCGTCTCCGGCCACCTCTACCACCAACGCCACCCACGGACAACCCGGAACCCGCTGCTGCACCCGCCCTGCATCATCGGCGGCAGTCTTCGGCCGACAATTTCCGACTACTTCTACCTTAGGCGGGTCGAAGTCAGGAGCAGCACTGCTGCTTATCAGCAGATGCTCTCACTCCTAGAAGCTCAAATGTAAGCGCCGAGTGTAAGTTGGTGATGTTCTTCGGATAACGGTCGTGTTCGGGAGCATGTAGCCTCGACACGCCTCAGGACACTTGGAGAGGCTCACGCGTCCGTCTTGATTCCTGTAATTGCTCCATGCTGTCTCAGATCGCTCCGAGCCAGAATTTTCCCTCACACACTGTTCTTTTTGTCCTTGCGACATATTTGGAGTTCCTTGCATTTTTTACAAGTATATTTGAAGGTGATGAACACCACTCCATCAGAAAACCACCCCACGAAATTTTGAAACAATACTGTGTTCGTTGTTCATTTGTAAGGTCATTCAAGTTCTTCATTTTTTATGAACCTTAGAGTTCTATGGCACGAGGGAGGAGGCATATAGTGCTTGAGCTTTTGCGAGCGTTTCCTTTGCTCTTTTATTATGCGAGAGCTTCTTTTATTCAAATTCAGCCGATATGGTTGTGGAGCAGGGGTGGCGCACGCAATTAGCATCTTACGGTTGCCCCCTCCCGACTAGGATAGATCCGATGAATCTAATGCGAGGAATCTCCAGCTGCAAAATTCCTCGAAAACTACTTCCTCTACAACACTTCAGAAGCTCATCCTTGCTATTAAACAAACAATTCTTTTACGGTCTTCAAGACAATAGGTCCTTCTTGGCTGAGCTTGCATTCAGGACCAAAAATGGTGTTTCTTAAAGCAACCCTCCTTCAAAATTTAAATCTGCTTACGTACCTATTACACTACAAGATCCACGAAAATCCCTGCTTGAAAATTTTGCTCTGGTCACAATCAGAAATCCGTTTTTTCAGTGAACCATGAGAGTTTTACTTGGGAAGCTACTTTAAGCGATTCAATGGAAGTAAATCAGTCTAAATTTCTTAGAAACGATGAAAAAATTAAGAAAGTAATAAAATATAGGCTTTGTCACAAAATGTTATATTCCCAGTCTGTGCTTATTTTTTCAAATTGGTCCTTTCTTGTTTTGGATGAATAAATAATTATACACTTATTTGAAGGGCGCGGGTCTGAGGAGGTGCCGGTTGTCGGGAACATCCGATACCAGCGTCTTGATTCCGATTTCTCATTCAAGCGTACCATACCTCCACGGTAGATGAATTTATAGCAGATTTGTCTTGGGAGAGTACGCCACTGACTTGTTCTTGGGATGGTCACCGCAGGCCATTATGTAGGCCAAACGCGCAGCCAAATCGCCTCCACAACCTCCAGTAGAAGTAGAATGCACGGCACAACCCAAGAGGGACTGAGTAACGCCGTCCTTTATTCTTCAACCATTATATCTGCGCTTTATGTACCAAGAATGCCTAAGGTTGTAAGAAGGACTTATTACTGCTGGCCTAACCAAAGCTTGTGCTATTGTATTTGAACTTATTCACTAAGGCAGGGTCTCAAGCGTACGACTGAACGGCGAATATGAGTAGCGCTTCGAGGATCTCCACTATAATTGCGCTCTCGAAATTTTTTTCGAATGCTCACAAATTTCGAGTATTTGAATTGGAATATATTCTAAAGAACGGTTTTTCTGAGCACTGGAATCGAATACATTTTAAAAAAGACTTTTGAAAAATTTGAATTCAAATACATTTGAAGCAAGGATTTTTTTTGAGCATTCGCATTCGAACACATTCGAAAAGCGCTATTTTTGAATAAATTCAAATACATTTGAAGCAAGGATTTTTTTTGAGCATTCGCATTCGAACACATTCGAAAAGCGCTATTTTTGAATAATCGAATTCTAATATTCAAATTCGAATGAAAATCTTCGAATGCCTATTCGACTAAGTTAGCACAACTATGATCTCCACCATCTAAATCGTGGGAAATTTGTTTCGTTTTTGCTAATTCCTTGAACCCAGGAGCCATTGGCCCTTTACAGACGCTAATGCAAGCGAAACGGTGGCTCAGGGATGAGTGACGCAGCTTCATAGGCAAGAGGTCTGGTGTTCGTCTCCTGGCTTGGCGGTTTTTGCATATGTGTTGTTTATTCCTTAATCGGTATTTATCACCTTCCCAACTTTTCGTGGGCTTCTATATCACTGTAGATTCTCGAATCCGTGTTCGGCAACAGCTTTTCATTTTTTGAGGAATTAGCAAAAACGAAACATATTTCCCACGATTTCTCATCAGTTACATACCCTCACTGTGTACGGCGCTTTGTATTTTGCTGGAGATTCTTGCCAGAATCCTTGACTAGATGCTGTGAAACTTTCCCACTACCACCTATTAACCTGTATAATAAGAGTGTAATATATATAAATATAAATATAAATATAAATATAAATATAAATATAAATATAAATATAAATATAAATATAAATATAAATAATAATCAATAAACATAAATATATATGTGCAGGAAAAGTGGGAAGGCGATAAAAACCAAACAAGGAATGAGTAATAAAAATGCGAAAAGTGGCAAAAACTCGACGAGGCCGAAGTCGAACACCTCGCTTCTCACCTATGAAGCAGCGTCACTCACCCATGAGCCACTGATCCGCTTACAGCAGAGCCTTTCGCCGCTCCTCATAAATCAATATGCGCGGCACATAGCTGTGCTTATGCGCAGATGGTGCGATCAAATAGTAAACTTTGAAGGCCACTAGCTCCTTGGGTCCAAGGAATCATCAAAAACCAAAGATAATCTTCTACTACAGTGGTGATTGAACATTCTCAGAATGGTATTCATTTTCGACGTGCAGACATACGCCTGAAACCCTTCCCTGGTAAATTTAAGAAAAAAGTGAACGCTGCTCTCTTGTTACATAATATTCGAATTGCTGCGCTAGTCTTAATTGATATGGCACATCTGCGTAGACCCCGTCATCTGTTGTTTTTGTGCTAAAATTCTTCTGAGAAATTATACGTTTGGAGACAACCCCATGCACGGAACGTGAGGCATGAAAGCTCTCCGCTCTTCAGAGATGTAGACGTCGTTGTGCTCAAAACTCCACCCCTTCTCATTGTCCTTCCAAGTGTACCGTACTGATTGCCAGCAGTGGCCAGAATTTACTTCCTTGCGCAAGGTGCCTTCATCAGTTGCGCCCATCGGATTCGTGACGTCGGCGAGCGTTTCACCAACGCCAGAAGATGTCTAGAGCGCGGCTAGGTAGTGTTTTGCCGGAGATGTTTACCTGCAGCACGTGAGCTATGACAGATAGATGTTCGGGTCTAGTTTCTCGATGAGTAATTACAGCCGATCGACATGGTTTTCGATGCGTCCGATCCTTACTGAGAGCTGAGCTTTATAGAGCTAAGAACTCCTCATGGAGCTACGAAAACTAGAAGCTGTTCCCCGTGTTCTAATAAAAAGGAGTTGAGTGTGTACAACACCGCTGTGCTCTATGGTTTCTCTCCTAAAGAAACGGTATCTCTCACTTATATACGTGACGAGAAGGAGCAATGGGCAATGGGAAGACGACATCTAGCGGTTGCCCTTTTCTATTCCTCTAAGCTTCTTCTAATTGTCTTTTTATTTGGGCGAGCGCTTCAGAATCTTCTTTCGTTCGAGACGTATTCCCACGAGAGGCCGCCGACGATGCCAGTCCGACCACGTTGAGAAACTGTTTTGTCGCTGGCGGCTCTAATTTTTCATTAGAATTCGCATAGAAATGTGCCTCATTTTCGTAGCGTATCGAGGCGTGTTCATTATAATCCGCTCCATCTATATAATGCCGTCCGCCTGGGGCGGTGTGTGTGGTGTCGTCGTCGTGTCGAGTAACTGACGACGACGACGACGACGACGACGACGTCGGCGGTGGCGTGTGGTGTGTATGGTGCGCTTCGTCCGGCGACGCTGGTGTCCATCGTTCATACAAGGCGACTTGGTGGAATCACGATGGCGTCACCTCCGCCGTCACGACGCCACGACGAGGAGGCCCCACTGAATGGGCGGACCGCGAGCCGTCGTCGTTTGCCCTCGTCTGCTTCACCTTCTGGCATTCATAGTTCGATGTGTCGTTCGTTCTCGCTCCCCTCTGGAGATCACACCTCATCGCCTTTCACAAGAACAACTAATATATTCCTCTTGATGGAGTACCGCTGCCCTATGGGTGGTCCACGACGCCCATCAGATACGTCCTACTCTGGTCGTGAACTTCCGGTTAAGATACATCGCTTGTTTTTCATGGTTTTTCCCTCACCTCAACTCTTCCTTTAGCTTAGATGATCTTTCCTCCAGGTTAAAGAACTCAATGCGATGTCCCTAAATAAGAGTACAGACTTTAACTTCAATCTATGATTCCGTTTTCTCCTTCTTCTTCACTAGGCTGTCGTTATACCTTCTACTCCTCATCTGCTCCTTGCTGCACATATCCTCAGATGTTGCTTTCCTGGTTGTAGACCTCACCTTCACCGGACTGGTATCGCATTCTAAAAGTTATGGCGCTTTTTTAGGTTTTGGGAGATTATTTATTTATTTGTTTATTCAAAGACATGCCACATGTCATGCTCGTGGATAAAAATAAGACAAATGAAAAACGAAATGAAACCAGGACATATCAGCATAAGATTCAAGCATGAATGATCGCCAAATAAAACACAACACTTTTTACCTTAAGAAGGCAAATCTGCGAGCGATAAATGACCTATGAACCAGCAGCGACATCTGAGGGTTTTTGGATTTTCGGATTCACCAAACAAGCAGTTAAACTCCCTGAGATTCCTATAGGTGAGGGAGCGTGATCCAGCTTCCGTCCCTACAGCAGAAACATAGATTCTATTTTTATTCATTTCTAAATAGTGGAGACTTGAAAGGATAATGGTGTGTCAACTGCAACGATTTCAGTTAGATTTTTGAACACCATGAGCAAATTAGCCTTTTATAAACCGGGACACAGTTTGCTAAGATCGAGCACTGTTGCTTCATATTTCTTTTCTGCTACCCCCATATGTAGGTACTCTAAAATCAGTGGTCGAGATTTTCTACCATCTCATAAATTTCCCTGAGGAGCTGAACAAGCATCGTTCTTATGTTGTATGCTTTAGTATTGGCCTCCCAGTGGAAACTTTAAATCTGCTGTGAAGCCCATCCATCGGCCATCAAATTCGCGTGAGAGGCTCTTAATTTTATAGGCCTTTCTCTTCTGCACCACTTAGAACATTCCCCATCAGTTGTCTTATCTCTCCGATTTATGTTGTAAAGAAATCTGCTCGACTAAAGGTCCTACTCTTTAGTTCATTTCCATCCTTCTGTGACTTTCCCATTTCAGTGTTGTGAATCCAATAGAAAGATAGAACGATGCACTCTGTAGTTGAATAACTCCTTTATCCTGAATAGAAGAACTCGCACCTTCCTCCCCTATTCTAAAGATTCCCTCGGTTAAGAATCCTTCCCACTCCTGGAATGGAAGAAGTATTGCTTTATCAGAAGCGCTCTTGCTGGGTAGATTTTGTAACTGTAACACGAGGTACGCAACTGCTTCTTCTGCTACTTCGGGCTTCCACATTCTGATAACGATCTGTTTTCACTTGAATTGTACAGCGTGAAATGTCGTCTTTCTGCTCGGATGGCTCCACTCTTTCATCATTTCTGGTCTTCCAATTCAGGAGGTCGTCGAAGCTCTTCACTGCAGGGTCTTTCTGTTGGAAAACAAGGGCTGAAACTGCATTTCTGTTACTTAAATCCTCATTTTATCTTGTTTCCCCTTTTGTTGGCCTTTAAGCCTTCAACATGAGTATTTATTACAGCCAATAACAACGGAGATTACAAAAAAGATCTACAATAAGAGATCTACGATTGACTATGTATCTGAAAAAGTGGCAGTGCTTGGAGTGGTATTCGCTGTTGTCAGAGAGTACCCCGCCTGTTTATCAACGGATAATAATGGAAGAGAATAAGTCGTGAAGACAGTTCGACGCAAAGGTGCTCGGATGGGGGGATCACCTTGTACTTTGTGGCTACCCCTCTTGGAAGTAGGCACATGGATGTCCATTACATCAGAGGTAGCCTAGCTCGTCTTCCACCACAGGAATACACCAGTGCTGCATAAAGGATAAAGGATAAAGGACGGTGTTATTCAATCCCTTTTGGAATGCGCCACGCATTCTACTTCCACGGGATATCGTGGAGGCGATTTGAATGCGTATTTGGCCTACAATGACTTGCGGTGGCCAGCCGACGAACAAATCAGCGCTCTATCCTTCCCAGACAAGGCTAGTACCAATTCACCGACCCCAGAGGGATGGAAGGCTTGGCTGGCGTGGGCGGGAAATCCGAACCAGGAACCTGGTATCGGTGAATCGACAGTCGGCGCCTCCTCCGACTGCGCTGCACTCGCCCACCAGTGCTGCAGAATAATTTTAATTTCCCACAACACAAAACATTGAATGAGGCTTACTACATGGTGACCATCTCCGAGCCCTAGCGCCGATAATTCCATACTAACTCCAAGCTTATTATAGTTCCTTCTTCCCCGCTGCCTTTCTCGAGGTATGCTTGCCCTTCTAAGATTGACATATTTTACTTGAACAGTTGAACTTTCTCTTATCTGATAGAAGAAGACCGACTAAGTCTTCTGCTAGGAACTGGAAGGAAATTTCGGAACTATTTTTCTACTTCAGGCGTTCTCTTAGTAGGGCTACTTTGCAGTCTCGAGTCTCTTTCTTTACAGCTTCCTCCTAATCGGTTACAGATCGCTTCTTAAGAAAGTGCTGTTTCCTTTCTTGCTCTTCTGATATCGAATTCCGTTGGTAGCTCTACTAAACTGCTACTCCATGCTCTACTTTCGAGAAAGTAGCCGTCGCGTGGGAACTGCGCTGACCCATCTCCGTGCAGCTCATCACATCCAATGACATCAGCTTTGCGCCTTCAACTAATTGAGAACGAACTAATCAAGTGCTTAGGATCAGGCGAAGCGCTCGCCGTGCGCTTCTCGAGTGCTTCTATTTCGTCTTCGTATTTATCGCGTGAAGATTGCGCGATAAGTCGGCCAATTTGCGCCCGCCTTACCGGATGACGCTATTTTCAGTTCAGTCGTATTTCAGTGCTAACTCGACATCGGGTACCCCACATGCTGTTTTCTCTGGCTCGTTGTGTGGTGAGTTCAGACGTCTTTGATCAGGAGACAGAAAAAGATGCTGTCACATTCGCTGCGCATTTGTGCGACGCAAAAAAGAGGCGCCAGTTTGAAATTTTATAGCCCGTCCCAGCCAGCAGCTGGCTGTGACATCTTAATCGTCACCTTAAGAGCCTTGAGAGCAGATTTCTTCGGCTTCCCACAGCAACTGTTCAGAATCATCAGCTTTCAGTTAATAGTCGGCGTCACGCAGCTCGTCTGTGGTGTGCCAGATGCCACCCACGCACCACCACACGCTCTCGATGATTTAGAAGGAAATGGATTCAATGGACTGAAGAGAATTTTGAGTGAGTTCTCGTAGTAGATCACTGGCTGTATTATAGAAAAGAGGAAATATAGTTGATGCAGTAAGGATAAGGATAAATGATAAAGGACGGCGTTACTCAATCCCTTCTGGGATGCGCCAACGCATTCTACTTCTACGGGATGTGGAGGCGACATGAATGCGTATTTGGCCATACAATGACTTGCGGTGGCCAGCCGATGAACAAGTCAGCGCTCTATCCTTCCCAGACAAGTCTGGTACCAATTCACCGACCCCGGAGGGATGAAAGGCTTGGTTGGCCTGGGCGGGAAATCCGAACCAGGAACCTGGTATCGGGTGCACGCGACAGTCGCGCCTCCTCCGACTGCGCTACACACGCCCTCTGATGTGATGCAGTAAATGCGACGTTAATTGTGGTATGAAGCAGCAAGTGGGTAATAGAACCTCGAAATGAGCATCATTGTTTTATCGTATCGCACCATGCTACGACACGATTCAACCATAAAATTGAACTCCTACCAGTATCAGGCGAATCAGCTCTTTCCTAGCAACTTAACTCACAAGCGAATGGTCTGAAGCGCATGTCTGAACGGGGAGAGCACGTCATAGAGGAAGGATCATCACCCCTCAATTAGTACAAAAATGGGCTTCTTTTTTGCTAAGTCGTTAAACCCTAGGAGCAGGGTGTCCTTGAAGTCGTGGAGTGGCCATGGAGTCGGCGCCTCACGAGATCGGGGTACTCTTAAGGCCCCCACAGAGTTCTGCGGCAACGTCGCTCGCCGCAATGGTTAACGATAGGGCAGGGACGCCGCCGGCGGCGAGCTCTGCGTCTCTGCCCTATGGTTAAGCATAGGACCGCGGCGTTGCCGCAGAACTCTGTGGGGGCCTTTAGCCGTCGTTTATATTTGCGTCGCCACGATGCGCGGCACCGCGAGCGCCTAGATATCGATTTTTCGCGCCGCCCGATCGATACCGATTCCGATCACGGCGCCGAGCCGCACAGCTGCGCAACCATAAACAAAGGCTTATACGCTTGCGATGCCACTGCCACTGCCAACAAGCGGCTCGGAGCGCAATGGATAGTGACGTTGTTTCATGCGAAACTTTGCGCTTCAAACCCTGTCCTTGTCAGTATCAGCGTAATACATAATACAATCGAAGGCGCTGGCTCCCTCGAATCGAACGTTTTGGTTCCGGACCCGTCCAGACTTTCGGCATCCAGGACCAAAGTTTTCCATCAATCAGAGGATGTTGTTGTGCGAAGGGTTCTAAGTTGGTGCGAAGAATACTACAGAATACTACATTAACTAAGTTTGTTCATCGGCTGACCTCCGAAATCCACTCTATAGACGAAAAGCGCTTCCGAGTTTCCTCCACGATATCCCATAGGAGTAGAATGTGTGGCGCATCCCACGAAAGGTTTGGGTAGTGCCGACCTTTTTATTTATTCTTATCCTGGCTTGACCCGATAGGACATAGCTGTTTTAAGGGTAGGAATAACCTTAAATGGACGACGGTCGCCTCAAAATGTCGGTTAGATGCACTACCGTGCAGAAAGAAATGCAAAAAGAAACGGTAACGAACCTCGAATGGGCTTAAGTGTATCTCTTGTGCACTTTTAGTGTAATCAAGAGAAAAGGTCCTCATTTGATGGGAGCGCTTGCTAATCAAGGATAAAGGTCGTCTTTAACCAATTGATTTGTGGGGTACGCCGCGCATTACACATCTGTTGGAATCAGGTCGTATCCATGATTGGTCCAAACGAGCTGCATTGACCACTTGATGGCCTAACCGTGTTCTATTACACTAAAATACGTATCGCAGCAATTCATCCACCCCAAAGAAATGGGAGACTTCGTTGGCATGAAGGAGAACCGATCATTGATTCAGAAAATCACTAAAAAGCACGCGAGCAACGCCCCTTTCGACTGCGCTATGCAATGTCTCGTTTATTCCAGTATGTAGGACAAATTCATGGACTGACAGTTGAATGAATAGATCTTGGTTGATATAGTGTAGAAGTTGATTCAGATGAGGATATCACCCCTTTCTTGCTACTTAGTGCCGTTTAGGTCTTGGAAGTTTTTTGAAGAAGTGTAGCGCAGTCGTCAAAAGGCGTCACTCGCATGCACATCAATCGATTTTTGTTCGATGTCGATCCTAGGCTATCAAAGTGTTCTGTTCCGAGTTGAAACTATATTAACCAGTGAGGTAAAGTACTTAATGACTACTGCAGGCCCTTTAAGGCTGAGCGTATGTTCTTGCTGTATGCACGAAGGGCGTCCCATCGTCCACAGGTTGAAGCCGATTGCATGGCTTATCCACAAGGAGTACTAATTTTCCCAGTATTATGTACATTTCTGCAAGCTGGTCTAGAGTGTGCCTTAGCGATTTAGCCTCGTTTGCGTGAGACCCTGCAAAAACGTAAATAATCATGAAATATTTACGAGACGAGGTCTATTGTGCTGAGTGTGAGCTGGGGTGAAAGCGAATTCAAAGTGAGTCGAAGACAGCTATCAAGCTTTAGGAGCGGGAAAGCTGTCAAGTTCCGAAATTGCTGTTCTCTACGAGTCTGCTTAAGTGTCGTAGGAAAGTTGCATTATCAACATTAATATGGGACACCGCTTCCGCCATGTTCAATTCAAATCTTAACATGACGTTTAGAAAATATCGGAATTGAACTGCGGCTCTACCGTTTTTATACCATTGTACATTTTGAAGACAAAGGAAACCTTTTTTATGCTTCAACGACTTCATTGACTTCCACATCGGTTCTATGATGAAGACCTGGAATGACTGTGTACTTAGGACATGTTAATTTCCAATAAAGTAGGTATAAGGCGAGATTTATACGATACTTTAGTCGCAAGGATTCGTGGAATTATGAGGGATGACGAAATTGATTAGGCGCGCAGACAATCAATATTGATTGCCTTCATAACTACGCGCATCCCGGTGACTGAACTATGAACTTCACTCAAATAAAGCTCACTACGTGGGCTATCATCTCTGTTATTGTAATTGTTGTAATAGCTTTTAGAAGCTTGTAGTTTTCATCGGAAGGTATAGAAAGAAGGCTTTCCTAAGTTGTTTAAGTTGTTGATGTAATATTCCCAACGAACAGCTCTTTCGTTCAGGTCGCCGGAAGCGAGCGCTCGACAGTCTCGAAGGAGGTGGATTCGGATTCGACAAGCGGAAGAAGAGAGCTCTTGACGATCTGGACGGCACCGGTTTCGGTTTCGACAAACGAGCTCTGAACTCGCTCGAAGGCGAAGGCTTTGGATTCGAGAAACGCGCCCTGAACTCGCTGGAGGGTACCGGATTCGGCTTCGACAAGAGGGCACTGAACTCGTTGGAAGGTGAAGGATTCGGCTTCGACAAACGAGCGTTGAATGCGCTCGACGGCACAGGGTTCGGTTTCGACAAGAGAGCGCTGAACTCGTTGGAGGGTGATGGCTTCGGATTCGATAAGAGGGCGCTGAACTCGCTCGACGGTGAAGGCTTTGGATTCGACAAACGTGCGCTGAACTCACTAGAAGGAGAGGGCTTCGGTTTCGACAAGCGAGCCCTCAACTCATTAGAAGGCGTTGGCTTCGGCTTCGACAAGAGGTTCTTCCCACAGCACGTCATCAGCAGTAGGTTGCCTTGGGCTTACTCTCCTAAATCGCTTCATGAAATACGTCCATTTCAGCGCATCCTTTTCTGAGATTCTACAAAGGAAAGCAGCCCGTGGTTCAAGGGCGACCGAAACAACTTTAATGGTATAAACGCATGTGAGTTCTTCATTAATCGTCTTCGACCAGGAAGAGATTCGTTCGGAGTCTAATCGTACTGGTCATGGTGTTCGGTTTTGATTGCTGCCTAAATGAAGTCACCGTCGTCAATCAGCCTAATGGCGCTCTTCCGTGATGGACAAACAGACAAATTATCGATCACATTAATTCTGTTCTATGATTGAGATGGTCCGAACGGGAAAATTTGCAGCGAAATCTGCTCGCCTCCGACCAGTTCATCCACCACCGTGATCAGCTGTGTTCCTAGCCGCGGGAACTACCTCCGCCAGGGACCTCTGATCATCGAGGGCACTGACTTGAGCAATTTTAGTTTCGATTATTCTCAAATTAGCCAGAACTAGCCACGCAAGCACGTCATCTTGCCACTAACAGGATAATAATTCTAAGTTGAGCACTTATGGTGGCATTGGCAAAAGCTCTACATCCGTGGGTACAACTCGGCTCTTCACCCATGACTGTTGCAGACATCTAAGGCGCCTTTTATACTTGCGCCGCGCCGCGGCGCGGCGTGATGGTCGGCATGGCTATCGATTTTTCGCGCCGCGAAGCGGCGCCGCATCGCTTTTATACTCCGCCGCCGCAAAACACCACACTTGACGGAATTTCGGGTTACGGTATTCGGCGAATCGCGCCGCTGAGGGGAAGGGCGCGGCGCGGCGCGATCAGCCGCGGCAGACTCGGTGTAGGGTGGGAGATTTCACCGTTTCGACCAAACTTCTCCTATTGGGAAGGAGGAGGGGGTATTTAGGGTGTTGATCACGAGTCTGACATCGTTTTTTGAAGTTACAGACGATTAGTAGGTTTGCAGGATTAGGCAGTTTTATGCGAAATCGGTGACCATGACCTTAACCCGTACCTTCTGTAACCTAGGAAGAGAATGGAGATCTGTAGACATTCACGAAGCTTCGTATACCACGCCAAAGATATGCTTGGTGAACAGTGACCCCAGAATGGCCATATGAGAAAGAATTTTGAGTGATTCTCGACGATGAGTACCTTACAGCAGTTTTACATTTGGACCCGCACATATCGCAAAATAAAGAGTGGTTTAAAGCCGTTTGCATTGCAGGGGATTCGACTCAACACCACACTCACCAGTTTCAACCGTAGGTTGAGCGAACGACTTCGACTCCAGGCTTAAGAGAGGATTCGTCGCTCCCCATAGGAATCCCACGACAAACATTTACAATATGCATTGCGCTGATCAGCCAGACGAATCCTTTCTGTTTTGCTCCCTCAATGACTCATGGCCGTTTCCGGAGCACGGGCCATAGTGCGCAGAAACTCGTGGCCGCGCGTCGCTGATTCCCCTTTCTAACTGCAATCGCGCACCGGCGCGTCAAATTCGGGGCGCGGCGCGACTGGCCGCGCCGCTCCCCAAATTGACGCGCCGCGCGGGAGTATAAAAGGCGCCTAAGGCCCCTGTTATACTCCCGCGGGAGCATCCGCGGAAGGGCGGGAATCGCGCCGAGAGTCCTCACCTGGCCAATCGCCGCGCCTCGCCACGCCCGCCTCCGCCGTGCACCATTGGTCCGCGGAAGTTCCGCGGATGCTCCCGCGGGAGTATAACAGAGGCCTAACTCTAAAACGACTACATCAGAAAGATGGATTGGCTAACGGTTGGGCACCGAGACTCATTACGCAGCGGAAGTTGAGGAATTTCCGCAACCTGGAGCAAATGTTATATGCGTGGTTGTTACAGGATGTTTTGTTGCGATCGAAACTCTTGCGCCAGGCGGGACTTGAACCCGCATCTTCTGCTTTCCGGGCAGCGATGTTCGCCCTACACCACCGGCGCTATTTGACCGCACCTAACATCCGCGATATCCTTCAGGTCTGTCAGCACTCACCCGTGATACGGGGATGAGCCGGCCGCTGATATCAGCATGGAGCCAGTTAAGCTGAAGACCTTGCTAGTAACAATGTTGCAACAGATTTGCTTAAGCCTGGAGCGGCTGTTGGAGAGGCTATATGTTGTAACAGGATGTTATGTTGCGATCAAAACTCTTGCGCCAGGCCGGACTCGAAGCCGCATCGGATCACAGACCCGGAGGATATCGCAGATGTTACGTGCGGTCAAACAGCGCCGGTGGTGTAAGGCAAATATCGCTGCCTGGAAAACTGAAGATGCGGGTTCGAGTCCCGCCTGGCGCAAGATAGCAACAAAACATCCTGTAACAAACATATAGCCTCTCTAACAGCCGCTCCAGGCTTAAGCAAATGTGTTGCAACATTGTTATACGCGTGGCTTACTCGACGCTCATATCACCAACGCTCTTATCCTGTCCATTCTATTAAGTTGGCAACTAATTTCGTGGACTCTCAAGCGCCTTCAACAAAAGTGTTCACAAACAGATAACAAATAACAGTTTTCAATCAAAGTAAGATCTGTTGGAACGCGGGACCGCTTCCCATTTATCACCTACCTGGCCCATCCCACAGCTGTAGAATTCTTGTGCTTTTGAAGCCAAGAATCCTTGGAGGTGCATTTTGACATGGTCCACATTAATAAATCATCCTCCAACAAAGAAGTGCTGCAGGGTACTATAAAGGTGCTAGTCATTTAGCGCACAGCCTGTGCTGTAAGGTGGGTAAGTTAGACGCTCCCAGCTGAGGTCTTCGATTTTTTGAAGCTCCCGTTTCGTGACGTGTGATCTGGCGTTATCTTGCTGATATTAGGTTGGAAAAAAAGTCCTTTCATTTTTTTCAAAGATTTATTACTTCACAACTACAAAGTCAAATCAATTGAGATAAACTCTATTTTGTTCTACTACACTTCTCCAAAGACTGGGTGATTTTCCAATTCCTCTCGCTTAAAAGACTGCAGTTCTGGAGTCGAACCATTGATAAATCCAATTTTTGAGGTCTTCATCCGTTCCAAAATATTTCTCTCCAATTTCTTGCTTGAGAGCACGGAAGAGATGGTAGTCGGTAGGGGCGAGATCAGGGCTATACGGTGGATGTGGCATTACCTCCCAGCCCATCCCCTTTATTGTTTCTCTTGTGAGTCTTGCAACACGTGGTTTTGCATCGTCATGCAGGATCATCACCTTCGACTTCTCCGGCCTGTTTTCTTGGAGAGTTGCGATGACTTTGTGGAGTTGGCCGCAGTATGTGACAGCAGTAAGTGTCTCTCCACTTCTGAGAGTTTGCCGATAAATCACTCCTCTGATATCCACCAAACACTCAAGAGAATCTTCCGTTCGTGAACATTGGGCTTGAGATCAGACTTAGGGCTCTCTCCCTTTTGTACCCATTGCCTTTTCCTCGGAAGTTGGCACACAGAACCCAGGACTCTTCGCCTGTCACAATCCGCGGAAGAAACGATTTTCTTCCTTATCTGGACAGAAGAGAAGCAGCGATGGAGAGCCGTCGACCTTTCTGAGTGTCTGACAGGGCATGTGGAATCCAAGCTCCAAATTTCCATGAAAGCCAAGATTCTTCAGATGGATTCCTACTATCCTATGAGACACTTCGAGCTTATCTGCCAGCTGACGTGTCGTCTGCCAACTATCGGTACGAGGAAGATGGAGTAATTCAGTGTCGTCCAACTCAGTTGGCCTTCCTGACCATGCTTTGCCCTCAGTGAATAATCTCCCTTTAAATACTTTCCGAACCACTCATAACAGGCGCGATGAGTAGTAGATCTCAAGCCATATATGTGGTTAATTTGGTCTGCTGCCTGACGTGCTGTGGATTCTTTAATGAATTCTTGAAGAATGCCGTGCTGAAAACGGCCATGAGGTAGATCTGGCATTGAGTTCGGAAGATTGGATGGATAACAAATTACAAGAAGAGTCTTAACCTGTGTCTGCGTGCGAACGGTAGACAAGTGTGATAGGATTACGAAATCAGCAATCAACATTGGCTTGTGCGTTTACAAGGGGAAGGGTAAAAAAAATTTCGAAGTGTGAAGAGACTTTTTTTCCAACCTAATAGATAATTCCACTCCTTAAACTCTGTCTGAACCGATTCTAGAGGAGCTCAGCCTGCGCGCGGCCAGGTTGAGAAGAGTAGATTACAGCATTAATTCTGGAACCGTTCTTGACGAGCTCCCAGAAGTTAATACCTTCTTGACACCACCAAACGGAGAGGACGTAGCGAACCGGGCGCCTCAAAAAATAGAAGACGCTTACTGGGAGCGTCAAACTCATCCACCTTACAGCCCAGACCTTGCGCCGAGTGGCTACCACATTTTTATTTCGGTGCAGTACTTCTTGTTTGGAAGACGATTTAATAATTTGGATCGGGTCAAAATGCACCTCCGAAGATTCTTGGCCTTAAAAGCACAATAATTCTATGGCCGTGGGATAGACCAGCTACCTGATATATGGGAAGCACTTCTGCGTTCTGAGGAATCTTGTTCTAAATTAGATTGTCATTAGTTATTTGTTAATAAAAACTTTTGCTGAAGATTCTTGAGAGTCCACGAAATTAGTTGCCAACCTAATATAATACGAGACCTAGACGCCCTTAGCAGCTCCCAAAAGCTGGCACGAGAACGAAAGACCATTGCCATGAACGGCATTTGCTGATGAGCCCGAGGCCAGCTGGAGCAACCTTGTCCTTTCTCGATTAGCTGATGGAAATTGGTGGTCGGACCCTATTAAGCGCCGCATTTGGCAGGCCATCACGCTTTGTTCTATAGGCGAAATTTCAAAAAAGTATATGAACTAAACGGCCAATTTGACTGATTATGTTGATTGGTTGGCTTTTTGCACAGTGGTCGGTTAGGATGGAAGGCTTAAATCCTTCAGAGGACTGTAGTAAAAGCTAGAAGCAAACTAAAGATTGGTAAAATTGACGTGGTTGAGGTTTGCTTTATTGTTATATTGTTAGTGGTATTTACCACTTATAGTGGGCGCGTGTAGCGCAGTCGGAGGAGGCACCGGCTGTCGCGTGCACCCGATACCTGGTTTAGTCTTCCCGCCCAGGCCAACCAATCCTTCCATCCCTCCGGGGTCGGTGAATTGGTACCAGACTTGTCTGGGAAGGGTAGAGCGCTGACTTGTTCATCGGCTGGCCACCGCAAGTCAAATACGCATTCAAGCCGCCTCCACGACATCCCGTAGAAGTAGAATGCGTGGCGCATCTCAAAAGGGATTGAGTAACGCCGTCCTTTAACCTTTTTTACCCCTTATAGTACGAAGTAAGAGCACGTCTAGGGTTCAACTGTACGTAGGACTCTTTTTTTTTGCTGTTGGATAAGGTAATAATAATTCTGATACAGCATGTACCGGTAGCGTTTGACGAAAAATGCAATACAGAAAAATTATGTCTTCCTGAAATTTAACTTTAAATTACTTGGTGCAGTTACATTAGGCGCTCATTACGCGCTCAACAAACAAAATTTGTTCCAAAATCAATTAGAGTCCTTTAAGTGATGCTAGATCTTATAATCCATGCTGTGGAACTTCTACATGAAGCTGCTTTCTCCAGTTCGATAGTAGAATAATGAGTCAAACGCTGACTGAAAGTGATTAAACCTTGAAGGTGGTGTGCATGGCGTAATCCAAAAAGTAATCTAGCTCCAACTTTCATCATCATGATTTCAGTGCGTTACTATGCTCATCTTTTAAAAATAATGCAAGAGTGATAGGCGTTTGCCAGTCAATGATGAGTGCTCCAGGCATTGTTCTTCTACACGGCCCACAACACGTAAACATAGCCACTAGTTCGGATCTATCCTAGTGAGTAGGGGAATTTCACTTCGATAGAATTGATAGCAAATCCTTCAACATTGATGACTTGCTGAAGTAGCCTACGAAAGCGCCTTTCTTTGTAATCTGTAGATCAGAAAAGGTCACACTTTGATTTTGATTCGTTTTGCTAGTGGCGCCTCCCCCCCCCCCCCCTCCGACTAGGATAGATGCATTAGCTCTATATACCAGGTGACCACTGGAGCATGGTTTACTCTGCTAGAAATGTCTCATATTGTTAGAACTGATGGACCTTTGGGGTTTATTTTGGCAATGCCGCTTTCATACCCACTCTGGAAAATTCTCTGATCGAATTTTCGGCTGTATCACCTTTCAACTGCTAGCTTGTTGATCATAGATGTGTTCAGGCAAACCCAACTATATTTTCACCAATGGTCTTTGGTGTGCCAATGTGACCCGGTGCGTCTTCCTTGCTCGAGGTACCCGAAAAATGTCATGCTGTCATACTCCTCCTTTTACGTGGTTGCAAAGAAGCCAATAGCGACACTTGTCCAGTGGGTGCCATCGAATCGAATAAAATGATTGGTCCACCTTATCTGAGACAACTTGTTCCATTGTCCTTTTTAAAATTGTCCTATACCGAAATCCTTAGAATCTGTTGAAAAACATTTCGAAATCTCTCAATTTTTTATTTTAAATTAAAGCACTTGTTTCGAATTCATTTCAAACCTCAGGAATGTAGAAGTGTAGTAAAATAAGCGATGGAGCCGTGCAGTTGTCTAGTTTGTCGTGGTTTTCATTTGATTGATAGCCAAAATTCTATTTCTGTGTGCATAGTTACGCAGTCGCACAACAAAACCACTTGTAGAGATCACATATCTCCACATTGCTGTTACAAATACGCATTCTCTTATTATACTTTTCCAAAAACTGCTGTCTTCCTACGCTTCAAGATAAATTTTATGGCACTGTTTTTTCCTGGATTTTTTTTGTGTTTCAAACAGTATGACCGCTGTTTGAGACTGGTGAAAATTTAAAAAAAAGAAATACTGAATTTTTCCTGAGCAGAAAGTTATTTTATGTTTTTCGGAAGGTCCCTTTACTAATCTGGAAGATGTCTGTTTTGATTTGGAAGGTACTATGGTTGATTATAAAATCATCAAACTTGATTAGAAAAGGGTTGAGTTTGATTTGAAAAGTGCTCAACTTCGTTTGAGAAATGTTCAATTTGTCGTTAAAATGGTATAAATAAATCAGGGCCTATTCGACTTTCTATACATAAATCTTTCGGCTGTTTAACATGATTTCGTTTAGTTCGGCGAAAAGGATAGCGAGGGTTATGTGGTTTGATTCGAGCTGGAGCTAAACTACATAGGTAAGAGCTTCAGATTTTTTCCCATCTGTGCTCGTCTTCCCTGTTCATGGCGACCGCTCAACTTTTACCGTTTCAGATCTTCCCGTCATCTAGTGTACTCGTTCAATTGCTGCTCGTTGCTGGCTCGGCTCTCATTTATCCGTGGAAACCTTTGGTGCATAAATAGTGTTATCCGTTTGCTTCCTGTCATGTTGTTATGACACAAAAAATACGTCAACGAACTCGAGACGTACGACTTCATGATGTGTATCGAACGAACTGAAATGCTTATCGAACTTTCAACTCACGTACAGCTACACGCGACTGTCGAATACGTAAACGCTTAACTGTACTACGGTCAGAGCAATTGTCATATGGTCTCTCTCTCACACGTCCTCTGTTTTTCTTCTAATAAAAATTTTCCAAGACTAATCAATCTCTAACGGGCGGTAATTAGCGGACCGACCACACGCTAACAGCCTTTGGGCAGTGATGATTAATGAAACGGAGAGCAACGCTGGGCTGATTTGGGCAACGTCGTATAGTTGAGCACTGTGATGTTTCCATTAGTTGTTGGAAAACTTCCATAAGATCTTCAGTTCCCTAAAATTCCACGCCGTCATCTGGTCTGTCTTGGTTTTAGGTAGGTTTCCTTCCTTTCAGAGCTATTAAGATGAGGAAGAACTCTTGAGCAGAATCTCCTCCTATTTCAGAAAATTACTGTTTCGTAGCACCGCTAACGCAATCAGATGCATAGTGTTCATCGTTGCCTAAAATCTCCATCCAATCCGATCCGGCAGCTTTTCGATTTCCTCAGCCTGGAGCTGCGAATCCTAAAAGAAGACGATCTCAACTACGACTTCATTGAATGCTTCTTGTCGGAAAAAGGTGATGCTTCAAGGCGCGAAATAGGAAGCAAAAGTGGAGGAAGAAAAAACTTGGGATACAACTGCCCTTTATACAATGGATCCGATCGAAAATCTTCGGATAATTGGATGATTCGGATAATGGCAATTTCGCAGACCCCGGATTTTTGGATGACTCGGATAAGGACGATTTTGAGGACCCCGGATTTTTGAATGATTCGGGTAGGGGCGATTTTGCAGGGACCGGATAATTGGATGATTAGGGTTGGTGTATCCGAATCGAAAAATGATTCACTCGGATCGAATTTATACGGCCCATCCGAGAGTTCTGCAATCTTTTGGCGGCACAGCGCCACGTCACGGAGAGACAAGCGTTGTCCTGAAGTCGACATACTTTGTCGCACTTCGGAAGTCGCAGGCGAGTTACGCCGCCCAACTTCTGAAGCTAAATAGCACACACTAGGACCATCGCTATGGTAATAGCAGAAAGGGAATTGGAATAAAACATTCCTTCGGAACCTTCACCCAACAGGATCCACTGTAGTCGGAATATAACGAGCAAGAGGTAGGCGTTCCCATCCGAGTTCCACTATCTTCTGGCAGCCCAGCATCGCGACGTGGAATGGACGTCATTGTGATGCAGACAGGCTTCGTTGCGCTTCAGTCGAATAGCGTTGGTCAACTTCTGAAGTTGAGCAGTGAACACTTGAGCCCTCTCTATCTCGGGCATTCTCTTTCGACGGGACGAACAACCACTTGCTATTGGGGTGAGAACCTGTTCCTATGCATATATATATACATATATATATATACACATGCATATACATAGTATATACCTACTTGTACACGTACACTATACCCATATCTATGTACGTACGAGCTGGATGTACGTGGCTGCGCAAGCATCCTGCAACACTCTAGCAACAGGAGCCGACCCTTAAACCTAATGGTATACTTTCACAGGAGCGCCAACGGAGTGCAGGTAATCGCGCCGGGACCCCTCACTTGGCCAATGGCGCTGCCTGCCACACCCACTGCAATAAGTTCTCACCCCAATAGCAAGTGGTTGTTCGGCCCGTCAAAAGCGAGTACCCGAGATGGTCGCAGCAGAAAGAAACTTAGAGTAAAACGTTGCTTTGGAAATCCAACATAAACGCAACAAGATAAGCTGGTCAGCTTCTCCCCCTGCTGATCACCATTGAGCTCTCCCGGAGGTGGTTCGTTGAAGGTAGTGTCGCGTACAGTTGATTCTTCTTGTTCAGCGTTTATATGGTATATGGTTAAATATATATGGTATATATGGTTAAATGAGCCTGCTCTCATCTTCAGACACCCAGATACCCAAGACATAACTTCGTCTCCGATGCGTCTGCCCTCTACGGGCCATACTTCTCTCTCCACTTGTCAATTACGACCCAACTCTATCCATATGACCAGAACACTATTTGAGGAGAAAATGGTGTCGGGGAGATTCGAATTAGATGGAGGGAGACCTCTCGTCTTCGGCATCAGGTGGAGTCGGACACTATACTGGTGACGATCTCGTTGCCTTTTCTGCTCAGTCGGTGAGCTATGTAATGTCTGGCCCCTCTCCCTCTCGTCTATCTCTTTGCAACATGAACGACTCTGCAAACTACACGGTCACTTCATTGTAAGGGAAGTTTACCGATATGTAAGCCGTTCACGACTTTCCTTAACCCAACACATTCGTAATTGGTGACATCTGCTTGTTGGATTTGCCACCAAATAAATATTAGATCCGCCATACCGTGAGGAACTTTAAAGTGTAGGGTCGTCTGGGGTAACGAACCTATTTTTTTATAGTTTATAGTTTAAGATTATTTGAAATGAGCACGGGATCTACCCTACTCGGGAGGGGGCAAGGCTAAGGTAACAATTGTGTCTGTACCGTCACGCTACACCGCCGCATCACTTGAATTTACCCAAGAGCTGTCAATGTTATAAAGCAGCAGGTAAAGCTCTTGGACAATTTCAGGGAAGGAAAATGTGAGTAAAAACATCGTGTACCCCCCTCCGACTAGGCTAGATCCGAAAATGTTCATAATTGGGTCGTCAAAAAGGCGGCCATATGGCCATGCGAAAAGGCGACACTTGCACGACACTCAATTGATCGGGTTCGACTCCCAGTCAAGGCTAAACATGCCCTCCATCGCTTACTGTGAAGAAACTGTTTCTTCACCGTTGCAGCACACCAAACCACCAACCACACAATGGACAAAGTTTGGACGAAAAGTTTTTTCGACCTCTTCTCCACCTCTGGAGTCGTGATGGCACAAAATGTTGTGCCAGCGGTACCGATAAGTAATACATATTTGGCGTTCGCGCTCGCAAACTAAATAGAAACTCCTGCAAAACTGGTAGAGAGTTTGCAAAAAGTGGTCACTCGGATACTCGCTCTCTACGAGCAGAACGACCACTTGCTATTGGGGTGAGAACCTGTTGCAGTGGGTGTGGCAGGCAGCGCCGATTGGGCAGGTGAGAGGTCCCGGCGCGATTACCTGCACTACGTTGACGCTCCTGTGGAACTATACCATTGGGTTTAAGGGTCGGCGCTTGTTGCTAGAGTGTTGCAGGATGCTTGCGCTGCCATATATCCACGAATATCCAGCTCGTACATACCTAGATATGTGTATACGTATATAAGTAGGTATATACTATGTATATGCGTATGTATATATGTATATATACATATACATATATATATGCATAGGAACAGGTTCTCACCCCAATAGCAAGTTGTTGTTCGGCCCGTCGAAAGGGAATGTCCGAGATACAGAGATACGGAGATAGAGAAGGCTCAAGTGTTCACTGCTCAACTTCAGAAGTTGACCAACGATATTCGACTGAAGAGCAACGAAGCCTGTCTGCTTCACAATGACGTCCATCCCCACTTCGCGATGCTGGACTGCCAGAAGATAGTGGAACTCGGATGGGAACGTCTACCTCTTTCTCGTTATATTCCGACTATAGTGAATCCTGTTGGGTGAAGATTCCGAAGGAATGGTTTGCTCCAAGTTCCTTTCTGCCATTACCAAAGCAATGGCTCCCTCAGATATGAACAAAAGCTACCCAAGAATGGGAAAGTATGGTTTAATGAGAGAGGAAAGAAACTTTACTCAACGAAAACCACCCCATTTCACATCTGACGAAAGGGTGAAGATGAGCTTAAAAGTGAACATGGTGCCTAACCAAAATCGCCTGACATTTACAGAAACGGAAGACTCGCTGCTGGCATTAAAAGAAACTTTGGACTCGCACCCATCACCCCTCTGCTGCTATTCTGCAACCGTATCCCCGTGGCCATTCAGTCGCCACCCCAATCCTGGTGAAAGACACCCGTTAATGTTGCCCTGAGAGGTGCGATAGAACAACATCCAAATTGTCAGAATGCTATGATCTGACCATAGTTGCAGCTGCAACCTTTAGTCCTACCCTTTTAAGGTTGTATTCTGGTCGGAAGGGGCAACCATGACGTGTCAGATACATATGTACATCATCCTACTCCACATAATAACATCTCCTGAATTCGAATAAATGCCTTCGCATAATGGGGCAGGTGAAGCTTTCGTAGAAGCTTAAGCAAGAGGATGAAATCGCTATATGCCCCCCCCCCCCGATTAGGAAACATCCGTCAGTTAATTCCTGAGCAGTTCCAGGCGTACTTTTCTTATTCTTTTTATCTTTAACCCGCACGGCCACAGGGTTTTGCTTTCGTTTTTGAAATTTGGGAACTAATACTACGCTTCTCCGTGTGTGGTCCGCCATACCCTTAACGGTTCACTTTGAAAAACTTCATAGTCACTTGGTTGACCTCACTCGTCAGCGGAGTAGCCCACAGATTATAAAAATTCGACTTGTTAGTTTGCGAAATGTATTACACTGGGGAATTCTTCAAATTCAAAGCGATTCATCAGTAGCTAGATCGTTGTAAGGGGAAGGAAGCCCTACATTTTCGCAACCATTTGTTCAACAGAAGACTCAAGAAGCATCCTTGTTCTTACGCTGTTCTATTTACAAACATGGTACACATTGGGCCATTTTACTGTTTTAAACGTACGATGCTTCAGGTCACAGAAGCTGGGTTCGGGTCATTTTATTTACAAGCGCTGTTGCAAGGAATTTTTTAAAAGTTTGAAAAAAAACTCGTTTTGAATAGGTTTGATTTGACCTATTTACAATTTTACAAGTGCAGTTTTTAAACGTCCTACTGCCTGACGTCCTCTTCCTCCTTGTCGCTCGCAATTTAAATGAAAACACAAAACATGCATAGGGTCATTGCGGATCGCAAGTCAGTTTTTAGGCACGCATTCTGCTAGCAACACGGGTATTATAGGTATGTACCTCATCGGGGATATGGGAAGTTTTGGAAAATTTTTCTGCAGGCAGGTGGGTTAGAAGTTGTCGGGGTTTGAAAAATTGACTCATTATGTTCGCCCCACGATTGGGTTTCTACGTCTTAAAAGCTGCGCTAATAAGACAGTTGCTAGGCTTTGTAAGCCGACTTTCGACCTTTCTGGATGGGCCGAAAGAGAAAGCGTATTGTTCATGATGCGATTTGAAATAGAGCCTTTCAACTCATCGTGGTATTGAGCAGAGATTTGAAGCCAATTGTGGTCTAAGCTATAGTCTGTCGAATCTGTTCGAATGGTTAGTCATTCCTCGCTAAAAATAGCACTTCAGGAGTGAAAGGTAATGAATAGGGGCTTAAATGGCTTAGCATTTCGTACAGATGTCGGTAAATTTGTTCGAAAAGCGATTGATCGATATTGTTCACTTCTCATGAATCCGTCATATTCGCTCGCTTGAATTCCTCCCCAAACGGTCAGCTGTGGAGAAAACTTGATCGACAATTATTGTGCGATCTGTAATACATAATTCTTTGTCGTTGTGAAATCAGTCCATCTTTTAGAGTGATATTGTCAAACAATTTGTGAGACCCTTCCTCATGGTGCTGGAACGGACTGATGGACAGATAGACAGACAGACAGCCAGAGAGACAGACAGATGGACGGATTAGTTATTTTATATGCAAGCAGACGCCCAAAGATCAAGGAGCTCGCCCCGAGCCCGAATGTAGAACTCCTAGATGCACCCGTTCTATTAGGGTGGGCCAAAAGTAATGAGACTCTCCATGTCGTACCCACGTATGTCGTGACTGGAGTCCGGCATCGTGTTTCTCGTATTTGTATTTGTTTGCTACTTACTGGTTTCTTCTACCGTAACCCTGCCGAGCAGCGAGTCTGGGTGAGGCCTGGTGACCCGTTATCGACCTTCGTTCGGCGGGATGTTCACGGCGAGATGCACCTTCTCAGCTTTTGAGTCTGCGCCCATAGACCGGTATACTGGAAGCTGTTTTCCAAAAGCACGACGATGGACTCCAAGGCCATGGTGAACGAAATAGAAGAGATGGACCGGCTACTCGCACTTATTCCGTCTCAGCGCTTCAAGAAGGTCCTCCTCTTCGACAACGCCGCACCTCTTCGGGCAAAAGTGACCACGGATAAGTTTGGCCAGCTGGGCTACGTTCACATGCCTCATCCACCGTATTCGCCGGACATCTCTCCATGCGACTACCTCTACTTCTTGAGCCTGCAGGACCTCCTGGTTGGAAGGGACACAAGAACCCAAGCAGTCCTTGATAACCATATCGAGCAGTTGATCAACACCAGGCCCAAGCAGTTCTGGAAGGATGGGATCAGGAAGTTGGTTGATCGATGGCAGCAAGGCCATTGACCTTAACGGCGAATACATTCCTCAGCACCGTTGAGTTGTAATTGAGTTATAAAGTTATAAAGAAATTTGTTGAATTTGTCTCATTACTTTTGGCCCACCCTAAAATAACACCCTTCATGCCTTCTCCTAAAATTTGCATTGTAAGATTGATTTTTTCTCTTTTCTACGCATTTAACCTCTTATTTACTCCTTCCATCAGCACCTCTCCATTTCAATAAGAGCCACGAGAAGAGTGCTAAACAAAGGTTCGTCTGAAATAACGAAACGAAACGAACCTTTGGCATTCCTTTATAGGCAACCCTTCCTCTAAGTCAGAGTTATTGCAGCTGGTTTTAAACACAAGTTTAATGTCGGCTATTGCCTGTAATCTCGACAAACCTATCGCATTTTTTCATACACTGTGCTACGGCGTTATACCACCTAAGGTCTGAAAGACGTCTGTAGAAACTCTGGGAGGGACGAGTCGGTCGGGCGTAATTGGTTTACTGCGATGCTCTTCATTTAATTGACATCATGCACTTCGAGTTGACCGCAATTTCCACTTGGCTACTTTAAACGGAAGCTGTCCATGTGACACTGCCGAAAAAAGACCACAAAAACTGTCTATGTTGGCTTTCAAGGTAGTTCTAATTTTATTTGAAGACTTTGGCTGACGTAAAGGTATTTTCGGAAATACTCATTGAAAGACCGTTGGGAAGCTTATTATGAAGTCAGGATGAGCGTATTAGATGATAGTACGCCGTGCGTTTCGTTGCTCAATGGTTCCATGGACGTGATTGAAAGCGTATAGGCTTACAATGACAGCCTCCAAACTGGCGGCGAGCTTTTTCGATGCAATTTTTACAGGATGTAGGGTTCCGTGGGGAGGGGGGGGGGAGGGGGAGGGAGGCAAAACTGTAGCAACTTTTTTCGGAATGCTCTTCTATGGTAGAGAAAAAAGCGTGTGGACGCTTGAGCGCAAGTTCATGTCGCCCTGCTGCCGCCCAGCCCAATTTGGTCGGTTGGCGTAGTGGTAATGTTGTAGCTTCACAGGTGCGTGTTCGTGGACTACAGGGGGTTAGAGTACCCCTTATAGTGGTGTTTTAGCACTTTGCGATTTATCGTCAGTGGGACCCTTTATCCCCATTTCCAACACATTTTGGAACAAAAACAAGGCAACAAATTTTGTTTACGTTCATCGAGCTCTTCAAAACTGGAAAGGTGAGAATTTTTGACTTCCAGGTTAAGCAAATAAAAACTGATGCCAGATTCGTGATGAGCACTCCTAATAACCCCCACGCACAAAGTTTGGGCGAAATTGCTGCATCCTACCTCACTACCCTCACTTACTCACACCTTCTCTAACCTGTCATAAGAAAACGGAAAATCCAGAAACCGATGTCAGATTCATGATCAGCACTCCAAGCAACACCCGTAACCGATGTATGAATATTTTTGCGACCTCGCTAGTACAGTGCATGGGCCCTTTTGAGTTTCTAACAGTCAAGCTGTTTCAAGATGAAAAGATGCTCTAGATACCAAATTCTGTTATATTCTTTACATGGATGGAGTTAAAAACGTAGTAGCCAACTAGTTAGAATAGCTAATGATCTACCGTCCATCTTCAGCAATGATGGAAGAATGCAAAAAGACATGTAAGCGAATTACACTGCTCACAAACTGAACATCTACGCTTCTCTCTACCAGCCGTTCAAAACAGGACGTAGTAGCGCCGATATTTTAATTTCTGTGAAGCCCCCCCCCCCGCTTACCGTATTCAGATGGTTTTCACCTCGAACGGCTTCACACCTTAATGACCGCCCTTGTTTGACCATGAAGACCGAGGTGCAGAGCCCGCTCTAAGCCCAGGATCGAGTGAGGGTGATGGGGTCAAAAGCACCAAACATCACCCAAACTTTGTGCCTGGGGGTTATTAGGAGTGCTCATCACGAATCTGGCATCAGTTTTTATTTGCTTAACCTGGAAGTCAAAAATTCTCACCTTTCCACTTTTGAAGAGCTCGATGAACTTAAACGACATTTGTTACCGTGTTTTGTTCAAAAATGTGTTGGAAATGGGGATAAAGGGTCCCACTGACGATAAATCGCAGAGTGCAAAAACACCAGTACAAGGGGTAGTCTAACCCACGATCATGCATCTGTGAAGCTACAACACTACCACTACGCCAACCGACCACATTGTGCTAGGTGGCTGCAGGGCGTGATGAATTTCGCTCTCACGCGTCCACACGGTTTTTTTTCGACCACAGAAGAGCATTCCGAAACAAGTAAGTATGGTTTTGGACTCCCTAGAAGACCTAGAATCCGATATACACAACAGCCGACGTTTCTTGCGCCTGCGTTACAGCGCGCCACGAGCTTATATACAGATTTAGGTTTTTAATTTTCTTAAACTTCAATCAACTAAGTGAGCGCGTGACAGCTCAGCCGGAAGAGGCGCTGGCTGTCGTGTGCATAAAAACCAAGTTTCTTGTTCGGGCATGGCACGGGCCAATCAGGTCTGGTACCACAACTCGTCTACACCTCCCCGGGGTAGACGAGTTGTGGTACCAGACTTGTTTGTAGAAGATAAAGCACTGTCCCTTTCATCTGCTGTGCATCGCAAAACATTGCATAGGTCCAATGCGCATTCAAATTGCATCTATGACATCCTGTAGAAGCAAGGCGGGGGGCGTACTCCAAAAGGATTTGGTTAACGCCGTCCCTCATCTTTTATTTTTTAGAGCATTCCCACCTGTTCAGAGTGAGGTGGGTTCGAGTCCTGCCTGGCGTTAGAAGTCATCGTTATGAGAGCTTACAACCTCGACACCAGTCACATGAAGCTTAAAGAAACTGATTGGAATCGTTTCCATCAAAACCAACAGCTCAACTGGTTCAATGCTGATATCAGCGGCCGGCTCATCCCGGTACACGCATGAGTGCTGCTGATCGGTCACACGAGGTGTGGATATTGCGCTCGATCCAACGGCGCTGGTGGTGCAAAGGCGTAGAGCGTTCCCGCCCGGTCAGAGGGAGGTGCGGGTTCGAGTCCTGCCTAGGAGTTTTGATCGCAACAAAACATCGTTATGGCAGCTTACAATCAATAAATTATTATTTTTACATTTTTATTATATTTTTGTCAATTTTTAAGTTTATAGTAAACAGGAGATGCTTGAAGCGCAAAAGGAGGAGGCGACTGGCAATGCATATAGTACACTGAATCGAACATTCAGTTTTAGGTCTCACCTAGGCCAACTGAGCATTTCATCTATCCGGAGGCGATGGATTGCTAGCAGAAGTGTCTAGAAAGAGTAAGTTACAAACTCGCCAGTGACTGGTCATACGAAGTTATGGTGTTGGCCAAATACGCATCCGAATTGCTTTCACAATGCCCCGAGAAATAGCATGCGTGGCACATACCAAACAAGATGGAATAACTCCGTTCTGAGTTCTTCAACTTTTATGACTGAAAGGTAGTATGCCTATTGAAAAGCACTTTCTGGAGTCGAAATTGATTTTTTCAAGCTGTTAGATATTGATTGACTTGAGCTCCAAGACAAAGTGCACAAAATCGCGTTTTACTTAGCATCTAAACATAGGACCACAGCTTGTTTATCTAGCCGCGATCTATTGCGAAGATATAGGTTGGGCAGCGAGTGCTATAAATATAAACCAGGTGAATTATACCTTATATCTGTCTAAATCATTCCGCGAAAATGCCTTAATTCGATAAGCATGGCATATCCCGCAGGAATAAAGAGCATATCAGGCGGAGGGCAAGTGTTTCTATAGGTTTGATTGCTGCAGAAAACTGAAGGTGGATGTTTTGAAGAGGCGTTACCATAGCCTAATCCTTAAAGAATAAAGGATAAAGGACGGCATTACTCAATATATTTTGAGATACACCATGCATTCTACTTTTACGGGATGTCGTGGAGGCGATTTGAATGCGTATTTGGCCATACAGGAACTTGCGGTGCCAGCCGGTGAGCAAGTCAGCACTTAATCCTTCCCAGACAGACTGGTACCGATTCATCAACCTCGGAGGGATGGTGGGCTTGGCTGGCTGGGCGGAAATCCGAACCAGGAATCTAGAATCGCGTGTACGCGACAGTCGGCATCTCCTCCGACTGCGCTACAACCGCCCTTGGCCTTCTCCATACCCAGATCAACCGCTCCGGTAGTTAATTCGATCATAACGTCGATACGTTGCTTGCTAAGAGAATTCTAGAGATTGTGGAAATACCCCACGATGGAGTGTGATGGTTCTGGTGCCAGATTCATCAACGACTAACTCGCGGGTACACCCACGATCAAGCATTCATCTCTATTCCTTAACTTATCTCTATCCCTTATACCCCGCATACCAGAGGGTTTAATTGCTGATGAATCCGGCCCCTGGATTTATATTTCACTGCAACGTGTATATTTGTTGCCCTTCTATTGCTCAAAAGATTTCAATCTTAGAGTTTTCTTATTTCGCTTTCGAATTTGAACTAGGAACGGATTCTAAAGCGTTGCCAAAGTACAGGTGACCGAAAAAAACGTACTTAACTTGCAAACGTAATAGTAACTGGTTTTCCACGGTAAGCGGAAGACATGCACATGTAGCGCTGTAGGAAATGGTCCCGCCTCTCACGTGCAGCATTGGTTCAAAGTTTGAGTCCTTTGCGGATCAACCAAGCCACCATCCCTCACAGGTCTATGACACGGCAGTGGTCTTGCCTCGGAAGAATAAAACTGTGACTTATCCATGGGGTGGTAGCTCCTATTTGTTGTAGCCGCCAAATTGCCTCCACAGCATCCCACAAAAGACGAATGCGTGGCACACCCCACAGGGATATGATTATCGACCATCTTTATCAATTCTTTTTAGGAAAAGAAAAGACATCAGGTCTCTCTAAAGCGCAATGATCAAATACAACGATCTGGTCAGACTGAGAGTTCTTCTTGTACCTTTTTAACACGCAACACTTTAGCAGCGTGAATTCGAACGAGAGTCGTGTCACAATTGCTAGTGTGACTACTCTTGCACCGAGTCACTGGTGAATACAGAGCAACTTTCGCTGCGCCTTCAAGGTCCTGTCTAACGGGTTTACTGCACCAATCTATCAAACAACTCGTCGTGTGCAAACAAATTCCGTAATTCGATCTATGCAGTAGCTACCGTGGAGTAGTTTGAAGACGACTCGAGGTCTGTTTCTGTCATTATCGAGTAGTTCTATTCGTTTAGTCGCTTGAGTGATGCACTGTGCTTTTTATAGAAGGTGTTTTGTTCAGACTGACTATGCAACAAATCGTTCTCGCCCTTTTCCTAGCAGCGTTTTGGTGGAGGTTCGAAATCTATATTGATCACATTTTTTTCTGAGTTTTAAACTGCTCATGAATTTTAGTCCAGACTTCTTACACTAGTTTTCTAGAAACAGATTTGCCATATTTTAATCCTTACTCTAGATGGATGCATGTGGCGCAGTTGCAGGAGGCGCCGGCTGTAGCGTGCACACGATGTTAGGTTCCGGTTTCGGATTTCCCGATCAGGTCAACCGAACCTTCCATCGCTCCGCGGTCGGTATTGTGATAGCGGACTTGTGTGAGAAGGATAAAGCGCTGAATTTTTCATCGGCTGACCATCGAAAGCCAAATGCGCCTTCAAATAGCCTTCACGACATTCCGTATGAGTAGAATGCGTGTCCCATAGCAAAAGAAATTGAGTAACGCCGTCCTTTATCCTTTTTCTTTATCTTAGATGTCGGCAATTCAAATGTAGCAATCTTCACGTCTTCAGAACTCACCTGCCCCATGAAGGTGAAAACAACATTTGAAACTTTATAGAAACTTTAGTTTTAAAAAACCTATTAAGTCAAAGATTATTCTACTAAGAGGAGTTTTTTATTGACTTAAAAACGAGGTTGCGCCGTAGCTATCTTCCTTAATTGATGCCTTTAGTGCCGATAGCACGAAACTGCTAAGTGATTATATATTTTCTTTATTGTCATATTGTTTTATAGTACTTCAAACGGTTTTCTTATATCTTGTATCTTTAGCTGTCGCATTTTAAATAAAGTTTAATCAACTACGTTTTATTAAATTAAAATTTTTATAAAGTTTCAAACTCTATGTTAGTCTTTTCAGGGAAGGTACATTATAGACTTTCTCAGAACGTAATAATAGCAATTGTTCCCGAGGAAAAACTTACTCTAACCTTTTTTAGTGGGGGTCTGTCTCATTTAGTCCGAAATACGCTTGTTTGATTTGTACGATGTCCAGTTTGATTTCAACAGTATCCAGTTTGCTCCGAAAAATGTTCAATTTGACGACAATATGGTTTATTTCGTGGCGTATTGTATATGTATTGACTAAAACCTTGCATCAAAACAATTTCACACAGGTCTCGCTGGAAATTGAAAAACTAAATATAAAGTTCAACCCCGCCAATCTCGATGTCCTCAGTTGAGGAGGGTTCCATAAGGATTTTTAAGTTTTCTACTGTATCAATTGCTTACAAGTTTATAGACTATGCCATAATAATAAAGGATAAAGGGCGGCATTATTCAATCCCCTTTGGAATGCGCCACCCATTCTACTTCTACGGGATGCCGTGGAGGTGAGTTGAATGCGTACTTGGCCATGCAATGACGAGCCGATGAACGAGTAAGCGCTTTATCCTTCTCAGACAAGTCGGGTACCAATTCACCGACCCCGGAGGAATGGAAGGCTTGGTTGGCCTGGGCGGGAAATCCCAACCAGGAACCTGGTATCGGGTGCACGCGACAGTCGCACCTCCTCCGACTGCGCCACACGCGCCCTTAATAATCTAATACTATAATAAAATGTTGGTTTCTACCTTCACTCTCCATGTAGGACATTCGATCTACCTCTACGATATCGAACCCTTGTTTGACTTGAAGAACATACGGCCTCCACGTGGTGGCACCTCTGCATTCGTTTCACTCTTCTTGGGTGTCCACAGCAGCGTCTGGAATTAAAGTTCTGTTTAATAATTTACGTTCAATGACCGTCCAGCGATCTTTGTGATGGTTAAAGCAACACTACGTGTATTCTGATTAGAAGAATCATACACTCAAGAATCGCAGGGCAGATGGACGCCATCCTCGGGTTTTTAGCCATCGTATTCGATCTCCTAGGGCTCGCAGTCGCTCTCCGTGTACTCCAATTTACGATTCTTGACTTCTATTTCCTTCCTATTCCAGCCAAGCCTTCTATCCATCCTTTCGAAGTCGTTGAATCCGTGTCAGACTTGACTGGGAAGGATAGAACACTGACTTGTCCACCGGTTGGCCACTCCAAGTCATTCTATCTTCCGAACATGCATTCAAATTGCCTTCACGATATGCCACAGGAGTAGAGTGCATGGAGAATCCCGCAGAGGGATTGACTAACGCCGATCGTCGTCACCTAGCTTTTATTTGATCGTCTTCATGCGATTCTCCAACGTTTATAACGACCACATCACTGTGACCGTTTCTTATTAGGTGGTTTTGCGAAACCTGGACCGCACTTGAACGTCATGTAGCATCAAGATACGTTTAGAAACGTTCTGGTTCGCCGCAAAAGTTTTTCAAAGTTTTGCAGACTCCTATTTTGCCTAGTTCTCATTTACTAATGTGTGGAGCAGCTAGAATCTGTGTTTCATCGCAATTCCTTTTCGAGAAAATAAGATAAATCCTACTGATTCAGATCGAACGCCTTTGAACACTCCGATTTCATTCGCCCAGGACTGTCAGAATTACAAGTGACATTTCAAGGATATCAAAAGGTTCGTCCTTCGCGCTCGCACGCAACCGGAAGTGCAGATAGTTCCATCGGCAAAGGTGGATATACGATCGATCATGACATGATTTTGGGCTTGATTCCTCAACCTTAGCCACCCAGAGTTCCAGTATTGAAGACTCGTAAGATTACAGGCCAAATTCGTGTTGAAACGACTTTATCGATTTCCAGTAGAAGCATTTATAATGCGTGGCTCATGTCATTCAGATATTGACCGTCTTTGACCGTTATATTAGGTTGTCCCATAAGTCTTCACCGTTTATTTCAACGATGCCCTGCAGATTTCGATGGCGTTCTCTTGCGTAGCGCTGCATAGCTTTCGAAAGAGAATGATTTGCTTTATCAGAACTTGTATTGCTTTTTTTCATCATAAATTTTGTCAATTTTTAGGTCGAAGTGAAAAGTGAATAAGTGAAAAAGTAGCCATTTGCGCACTTGTTCTCTCCGCTTAGGTTTTATTTTTTTTGCGCATTTTTTATAGCATTTGGAAGACAATGTTCTGTACTACAAGAATGTGCGTTAGTGCTATTTGCTCATTTCTCCTTTATTGATTTTTAGGTCATCAAATTGGGACGTCTGAAGGAGGATGGTTATTTTTGCAGATACCTCCTGCTCTGTGGTTGGACTTTTTGGGTTGGTGTTATATGTCGTTCGAAAGAGAATGTATTCCTCTATAAGAATATGTGTCGCGTTTATTGATTTCTGTTAAAGATCAACAAAATGCCAAAAAGAGAAAAATCGTCTTCACCAACAACTCCTTCTCCTTTTTCAGCTGTTGATATTCGAAACAGATCAGCGTAGGCAGTAAACGCGACACAAATTCTTACTGAGCAAGACATCCCCTTCCAAACGACATACACCACCATGCAAAAAAAGTCCAACCACAGAACCGGAGTTTTGGTAATTCGGACGGAAAAGGCGGAATTCCCAATTTGATGGCCTAAAAATCAATAAAGGTTGAGTGAGAAAATAGGACCAACACATATTCTTGTGGTACAGAACATTGTTTTCCAAGTGCTATAAAAACTGCGCAAAAAATTACAAACCTAAGCGGAGAGAACAAGTGCGCAAATGGCTACTTTTCCACTTTTTCACTTTTCACTTCAACACCTAAAAATTGACAAAATTCATGATGAGAAAAGAAATGCAATAACGCTCTGATGGAGCAAATCATTCTCTTCCGAAGGCTATGCAGCGCTATGCAAGAGACCGCCGGCGAAATCTGCAGTGAATCGTTGAAAAAAACGGCGGGGACTTATGGGACAATCTAATACATTTTTATCCTTTTTCACTCCACGCTCATGATAATTCGCCGCCGTTTCCTGTTTGTCCGCTTCAAGCCTGACTTCCATATTTTTTGAAAATTGTACTGGCAATGAAGGGTTAACTGATTTAGGCATCGCTTGGCAATGAGCTGCCACCGTCGGCTGCGTTCTCTGAACCGACACTGGGTTGGAAAGCCGATTCCAATACATTGTACACAGTGGTCATGGTCGGTGAGTGCTTCAGGAGCGTTGAAATTGAGTGGAGGGTGGGTAGCGGTATCATGTGCTTCTCTGATCGATCCGCCACTAACATTTTTGTGATAAATTGGTTTTCGTTTGGGATCAACACACGCTCTCTCTCTCTCTCTCTCTCTCTCTCTCTCTCTCTCTCTCTTTCTCTCTAGGGAAGGCAGTATTCGAAAGCACAGTTTATAGTCGGTGATAACGACTAACGTGCCACTGTTTTCATAATAAAACACAATTTGCGTTGAGACGAGACCCAGGTACTCCCTGTGCAGGAGTTGCTCATATGAATTATTTTCTTGCCAGCCAAGCGCAATAGTGTTAAAGCTTTCCCCTAGGTCTTCACATTCACATGGGTGTTGAGTCAAGGTAACTTCTCTGTTCGAATGACTTTGAATGAATGACCCCATTAATGGCGTCTCTCTATGCGTGGTGAAATACTATTTCCAATGCTGACGATGGCCTCAGTTTGCTGGAATAATGGAACCAAAGAACAGGCAGAGCCGGAGAGGCTTTATTTCTCCCGCTGTTATTCCTCCATGCTTATGGAAGATTACTCGTTCGCAACCATCCACCCAAAATGCTGCATTGGTCGTTCATCATAATGTCTTCTCAACCATTATACACATTATTGCTACAGCTATATGAGTGGGTAGCCCTGTAGTTGATGATTCGATGCTACTTACCAAGAATGGTGGTGTTTGAATGATGGTTAGGTAGCTAGAATCCATGCCTGAAGAGGGCTTCAGCAGCGTTTCATTTATTCACTCCTGTGTTGGAGCTGCACGGTAAATCCCACATCCTCGACGATGTCCATACAACACGTTCTTCTGGCATCCTACAGAACATCATCGACAACATCTTATGTCCTGCTCGACATGATCCTGCAGATGTCAGCGAAGCACATTACCCAACCCACTCACCTAACGTCCGACGACTTGGCCCGACCAACAGCGTCTCTAATTTTCGAATGTCGACGAAGCTCGGGGCTCCGGAGGCCTTCTCTCACTTGCGTGAATCGGCGGAGTGGCGTTCCACCCCCGCCCTTTAAACCAAGGCATGGCAAATGTCTGCGTCTCCATTGTCTCGTAAAGGCCCGTTTATACGTCGCCGCCGAGCGACGCGACGCCATGTATTCTGGCCAAATTGATCGAGCGACGCGATCGATCAATTTGGCCACTATACATGTCGTCGCGTCGCTCGGCGTCGGAAGTATAAACGGGGCCTAAGCCCTAATTTATACTTGCGTCGCCAGGCGGCGCGGCATCACGATCGCCGTAGTTATCGATTTTTCGCGCCGCTCTGTCGATATCTACCCCGACCACCTTACCGCACCGCGCAGCGGCGCAAGTATAAACTAGGGCTAAGGCGGCCATGGACTCTCTAGCAAGCCCAGGGGGTTGCTAGAGAGTCCATGGCCGCCTTAGCCCAGGGGGCCCAGGGGGTGGGCGGGCCAGGGGGACGAGGGGGTAGAACGCTCAACCCCCGGCAAAGCGGTTTGAACCGGTATCGAATAGGCGACGACGATGATCGATATTGGCAGCTTTCATAACCCCGCTCTCACAGGCGGGAGAATTACGTATCCCGCCTTCGTGATCATCCTGCTATCGTAGCACCAATTTTTTCGACGCGCACATTATCACTGGATGAACTGCGGAGATAATTCGACGGACACGGAGCCAGCTTTTTTCTTCCTCTGAACGTCTTCTTTGAGGCTATTAAAAGCTTACGGATCTGCTCGCTCTCCAGTCCAGCTCCAACGCTAGGTCTTTGGTTACGTTGAATTCGCGAGCTACACAGATAATCATAGTTGAAGCATTTGGAGATGCTTGTCCTGCCAGAAAAGACTTGGGCATCAAAAACTCACACCCATTTCTAATAAACATTTTTAAGATTTCGTATGATTCATCCCAAGCCCAGGGTTCCCACATCCACGATCAAAGTCGGCCAGCGTTCGGGGTGCTTGGCTAATGCTCGCTGATATGAGCGCGATGTCTTTGGAGGAACGTAGGTACTGAAATTGTTGGTCAACGACCCTCACCCACATGTCTTTCCCTTTCAGTTGGCACATGGCGTTTTGAGGGGTGCGATGAAGAGCTTGGGGGGATGTTGGTTTCCATGTGAAGTTCATCAGTCGGCTTTCGCGAACACATTTTGGAGTTGAAGTCGACAATGATCACCTTGCGGAAAGTATGGTCTTCCTCATGAAACTTCAACATCTCACAATTGAGGATACAGGAAGGCTTGTCAGGAAGAGGAAGAAAGGCTTCCGGAGCATGAGAATACAATGAGCGCTGGTGCGATGTTTGTCGCTTTAGAGGCAGACATACCGTTCTTTCTGTTAACATAAATATGCAGAATCGATGACTTGGTTGAGTTTGCGTTGATAATACACTGTTGGCACATGCTCCGGAGTTTCCTTCTCACTCATCTCCAGGCCCTCCACAGATGATTCTTGTACAAGTGTGAAGGTATTGCAGGGTAGCTTACCACTCGTATCCTCAATCTGTGCAGCATGGTTAGGTCTAAAGTATTCGCACCTCTGTGTACTTGACTCATCTGTCGCTGTAGAAATGGGCCCTTTCAAACTCGGCAAACGGAGATCCTATAACTCTGCTGCTTTCTGACGAAGCACAACAGTGAACGATTGCTTCTTGAAATTGGAAAGAAACGGGAAGGTGTGGTTTTAAACGCATGCTGAAAGAGGTTACTATAGTTCTTTCAGATCCCGATGCGCCATCCAGGAAGAACCCGTTCCTTAGCGACTACCTACACTGGTTAGTTGTTAACGTTCGAGGGAATTCTGTCAAAAATGGAGATGAACTTGCTTCGTATCGCGGACCTGCTCCACCACCGGGATCAGGTACATGTCCGTTATAGTTAGCATGAGCTCCACCCATCCTTCCTCACTTATATGTAGCATATGTAAGTTGTATGTCCCTTGTTAGTGGTACAAAGAACTTTCATCCCAGATATCGAAACGGTGGGTTACATTCAATATTCAAGGAGGTCGTACATGATAAGATTCCCTCAGCAACATCTGTTAAACGCGTACACCGGGCTTATGATATTACGGGCAGGCTGCTGGAGATGTTTTGACAATTTCTATAGGATTGCACATAGAGTAGCCTTTATCACCTATTAGGTTTGGAAAGTCTACATTGAGTTTTCATTCTTTACTTCTTTATTTCTTCGATTCGATTCAGAACCCAGACAACAGCGTTCGATTTTGAGCCCAGGCAACCAAACAGTAAAGCAATTATTCCATCTTTCGGACAGGACAGCAGAACCGGAAACAAGGCTTTCCCGGAAACTCTGAAACACTGACTTGTCATCACTTCAAGCATGTTGTTCTATTGCCTACATACACGGACATATCTGTGCAACATAGTAAATGAAGCTACTCATTCTGAGATTAGAAGATATTTACACCAATCTTTAAACGTATGAAGCTAGTCCATATTATAGCCATATCTATTCACTCTCAACTTGATTGTCTTTCAGGTGCACACAGGTATTACCTGTTACTGTATAAGCAACGGAGGCCAATCACTTTGAGGAAAATGAAGTCGAGAGCGAAGTAAGTCCGTTCGAAAAAGTATATTAGTTACCGATGCAATATAAATGTGATATATTTATTCCCTTGTTTATGCGAAATTGCCTGCAAATAAAATTATCCCTCTATTTATTAACAAATAAGACAAAAAAAGGCATGAAGAATGGCTCTAGAAAAGTTTAATGAATCAGAACAGCCAACACTCTTAGTTATTGCCTAGATGGTGGCAGTCCGTTCTACAAAAATGAATGTGAACAAATGAATAACTAAGCGCTTTTGTTGGTAGTTTTGCTGCATTGCCGTAAAAAAATCAAATTGATAAAAACTTTATCACCATAAAAAGGCAATATGATAGTCAACATTTTTCCAGCTTCAACACTCTGAAGTATGCCCGTGACAATGGTTTGGATGGCCCAGTTGCTGGAAACTATTTCAAGGTGAGCTTATTGTTGATCATGCAACTACCAAAAGCGGATAGGGTACTCAAGTTAGAACTGAATTTCCGTTTTATTGCCCACTTCCAGATAGTAGATGTATTAACAAGATAAAAAGAAGACAAAGGTAAGAGCTTTCTTCTAATTTTCAAAGGAAGGGAGTTGTAGGACCGTAGACGGCGTGTTGAAAATGGGTAATGACACCTAGTTTATGTGTCTGAACTAGAATATTTGAAAACGGAAGAAAGAGAGAACCGAACGGATGCTATTCTTAAGCCCGTCGAAGCACCTCTCTATGGAATCTGACTACTCGGAAGGTGGTAGAAGCAATGATGTCCGTGTACCGCAACATTGTCGATTGATTTTATAGATTTTTTAAGAAGTTTCGAAAGTTTACCAAGATAACCAGATAAAAAAATCTGCTAAAGAATTTTTTTAAACGCAGATAGGTTCGAAGAGCTTACTTGGTCCAGGAGCTAATAACTCCACTCGATGACAAGGCTGAAATATCAAGTCTTGGTGTCATTGTCGACATTTTAACTGGACTCGGCTATTTAGATGGATATGGTCTGTACATAAACATTAAAGAAAACGCAGGGCTAGTTTCGCCAACTGGGTATCCTTAAAGTAGGTGGGTAAGGTTCGACAAGGCTGAATGAAAAATAAGTTGGCTGGAACAATCGCGACCACTCTATGACACGACTTTGTCGCTTTTCAGACCTATCGGGCCTATGTTATACTTCGGCGACGCTGTTGTTGGCGACGTCGGCGATGGCAATGCTGTCCGTGTAAGGCCTATGTTATACTTCGGCGACGCGTCGCCGACGTCGGCGACGCTGTGCTTAGAGGCTGCTACGCAGTGCGTAGCGGCCCACACATCACAGGGTCGCCGGCGACGTCGCCGAGAGCTCCGCAGGGGATGTTATACTTCCGCCGCCGACGTCGTCACAGACGGGCCGACGACGTCAGCGTCGCCGACTTCGGTGCACAGCACGGCGACGGTCCGTCACCGACGTCGCCGACGTCATCCAAGGGTGGCAGAAAATGCGCTCCGATGGAGTGTTATGATTGTGGGTTGGTTCTTCGTTCCCGGAACTGCCACCATCACCACCGTACTTCGAATTACGAAATCGAGAAGTGCAAAAGATGCCGTCTTGCGAACACAAATGTGCAATTCACTAGAACACTGAGTGTTTGGGAGGGAGTGGGACCCTAAACCTTAGCTCCCCTTCACTTTGTCACTTTTCTTCCTTTTTTTGTCCTTCTCAGCCGTTCTGTTCGCATTTTCTAGGCCTATTTGCGTCCTTGTAGAGCAAGTAATACTAAATAGAACTGTGTAGAAAATAAGTAGTGTTTCCTCGCTTTCTGAAATGGTAATGCAAACTTCTGCGAAGAGCTTTTTCGAGATAGAATTCTAACTAATTAAGAGTTAAATTTTCCTTTGAACTTCGAGAATTCCGAGTAAATTTAATTTAAATACGATTTAACGAAAAAGGTCTTTGCTTAAGCGAAAATGCTGGTAAAATCGTTAAATTGGTAAATCAATAGTCGTTAAATGCCCAACACTATCCCGTACTTCTATTATTATTATGTCTATAATATATAATTTGTCCACAATCAGTAGTTATAATCAGTAGTTTGTTATAATCTCTTTACAAAGTGACCTATCGATTGATTTATGCTTCTTTTAAAGTTTAAAACCTAAAAACGCACTATGCCTTGCGAAAAACACAGGGTATCCTAAAAATACAGGTACTGTTTGAATGGTTCTAACATTGTTGATAAAAATGCGCTCCGATGCTCTCCTGTCAACGACGACCCCGACGCCGCCGCAGAATCTGTTGACGACGCCGCCGACGTCGACCACGCGTCTGTGGCGACGTCGGCGACGTCAGTGGTGACGTCAGCGTCGGCGACGTCGGTGACGGGCTATCGGTGACGGGTCGCAGCGTCGGCGACGCGTCGCCGAAGTATAACATAGGCCTAACGCACCATTGTTGATTGATTTTATAGATTTTTTAAAAGAAGTTTCGAAAGTTTATCAAGATAACCAGATAGAAAAATCTGCTAAAGAATTTTTTTAAACGTAGATAGGTTCGAAGAACTTGAAGCTTGAGACAGTTCAGTCACACAAGTTGAACTGTACTGCCAAGGTTAGAAAGTGTATGTGCTGGTTATAGATCTTGATTCATGGCTAGGTCGCATGCTGAGGCCTCTGTTAGGCCTGAGTTATACTCCCGCGGAAGCATCCGCGGAAGGGCGGGAATCGCGCCGAGACTCCTCACCTGGCCAATCGCCGCGCTTCGCCACGCCCGCCTCCGTCGTGCACCATTGGTCCACGGACGTTCCGCGGATGCTCCCGCGGGAGTATAACAGAGGCCCTATACTCCCGCGGGAGCATACGCGGAACGTCCGCGGACCAAGGGTGCACGGCGGACGGCGGGCGTGGCGAGGCGCGGCGATTGGTCAGGTGAGGAGTCTCGGCGCGGTTCCCGCCCTTCCGCGGATGCTCCCGCGGGAGTATAACTCAGGCCTAACTCCTGGATCACCAAGAAGCTCAACAGTTCATCGTTGTGGACAATAGACTTTGTACACCGTATTTCTCGTCGTCCACTCGCTTTTCATGCTATGTAGCCATGGGTCAAAATCTACAAGCAGCAATGCACTTTCTAACGGTGGCGATGTCCGCTCCTCCTCATGGTGCCACTGGAAACTGCTCGCTTCTGCGAACTAAGCCAAACACGGACATTCGAATGCAGGCGACAGGCCCTGGTGACAGGCCGGCCTACGAACAACTCAATGTCACATCGTATGGCTGTATCTCAGTTAATGTTTTCCGAGATAGTGCTACGGCGTCCGCGGGAGCCGACGCGCACTCGCAAAGCCCGGCGAGTGTGAGAAGTATGCGAGGGTCCCTGGTGCGAGGACGACATCGGGGGGCAACTGAGCTAGTCCGAAAGTGAGCATGATCCGCGTGGTAACGCTGAATGTCGGTACGTTGACGTGCCGCTCGTGTGAGTTGGTAGAAGCACTGGAGCGTAGAAGAGTTGATTTCTCTGCGGTGCAGGAGACGAGGTGGTCCTGCCGTAAGTCAAGGGACATAGGACGTGGCCTCAAGGCCGTTCTATGCGGTAGTCCCAGGACCACCAGCGGTGTTGGTATATTCGTCTGCGAGCGTTTCCGAGACTCGATTGTAAGCGTCGAGCGCTTTGACGATCGATTGATGAAGATCGTTGTCGCCGCTAAGGAGCGACTCTTCCACTTCTTCTCTGCGTATGATCCACAGACTGGCTGTTCCGATCAAGCCAAGAATGAGTATTGGAGCCTGTTTGATGAGAAGACAGCATAGGTATCGTCGAAGGACGTCATCATTGTCGCTGGTGACCTTAATGGGCACGTAGGCGCTACGAAAGACGGGTACAGCTGTCATGGTGGATTCGGCTAAGGGTTGCGTAACACAGATGGCGAGCGTATCCTTGAATATGCGAATTCGAATAACCTCACCATAATGAACACCGTGTTTCGTAAACGCAACTCCCACCTTATCTCGTTCTATAGTGGGAACACCGAGACGCAGATAGACTTCGTCCTTGTGAGAGATCGTGACCGAAATCTCGTCACAGACGCCAAGATCGTGCCGTATGAAACGGCCTCCCCACAGCATCGTCCACTGATCTGCACTTTGAAGATCGCCCCTCCGAGGCTGCTGCAGGTTGAGCGATGCGGTGCTGCAAGAATCAAGTTGTGGCGAATGAGAGAGAAGGAAGCAGCTGTGATTTCTCGCGTACGGTTACCGACAGTCACGACTGTCGACGAAACTTGGAAGAAAGCGACCGACGCGATACTTCAAGCTGCGAGGTCAGAACTTGGCACTACGAAGCCTGGACGACGAAAAGTCGACATGCAGACATGGCTGTGCACGAACAATGTGAAAGAAAAGGTTCGAGAGAAGAAAGCGCTTTATCATGTGTTTCTCGTCGACAAGACCGTCAATAATTGGCAAAAGTACCACGAAGCGAAAATGGCTGCCAAGAAGGCTGTGGCCGTAGCAAAAGCCACTCATTACAATGATGTCTACGAAAAGCTTGAGTCGCGCGATGGGGAGCGGTATTTGTACCGACTTGCGAAAAACCGTCATCGTCAAACCGAGGACATTGAAAAGTTTGTTGGCATCAATGATGAGAACGGCCATCTTCTGACAGAGCGCAAAAAGGCCTTGAAGCGATTGTGCGATTATTTCGAGGGAATTTCGACTGAAGAGTTCCCTTATCCGGCCGTCCCTTCTGTGGCTCCTATCCACGGTCCCGTCCACAAAATCACTGTGGAGGAAACTGACGCGGCTCTGAGGATGATGAGACCGGGCAAGGCGACTGGTCCAGATGACTTGCCAGCTGATGTATGGAAGTCGAAGTTCTGGTACTCTGCTGAGTGGTTGGCCAAGCTTTTCAACCAGGTTGTAGCGGAGAAGAAGGTGCCTGATGTTTGGCAGGAAAGTACGACGATCCCGATTTGGAAGGAGAAGGGCAGTCCTGCAGACTGCTTAAAATACCGTCCGATTCGGCTGCTTTCACACAGCATGAAGATCTTCGAGCGAATCCTCGATAGCCGAATTCGCGAAATCGTCAAGCTTTCCAGCAATCAGTGCGGCTTCGTGGCTGGTTGTGGCACTATCGATTCCATACATGCCGCCCGTCTTCTGGTAGAGAAGCACCGTGAGAAACAGAAGTCGGTGCATCTTGCCTTTCTCGACTTGGAGAAGGCCTTCGATCGCGTACCGCGTGAGGTTATATGGTACGCCCTACGACAGCACGGTGTTCCCGAAGAACTTGTAGAGTGGGTGCGAATGGTATACTCTTGTCCAAAGAGTCGTATGCAAGCTGCAGCAGGAACCTCGACGGAGTTTCCTATCTCTGTTGGGGTGCACCAAGGATCTGCGCTTTCCCCACTCCTCTTTGTTGTCGTAATGGATGCCATCACGCGGGATCTTCAGAAGCCCGTCCCTTGGACGTTGCTTTATGCTCATGACGTGATGCTCGCCTGCGAAGACAAAGGTGAACTCGAGCGAGAGGTGCAATCTTGGTGCGACCGCCTGGCGATGTTCGGACTCAAATTGAACGTCAAGAAGACCAAGTATTTCACGACTGACGTAAATGAATCCGGCTCCATTTAGATTAACGGTACTGAGCTTGCACGCACTTCGGTGTTTAAATACTTGGGATAAGCAATAGCCTCTGATGGCAGTCTGATGGTTGAAGTGAACTCACGCGTGAGTGCAGCTTGGTCCAAGTGGCGCTCGTTGACTGGAGTACTCTGCGACAAGAAGATGCCAGAGCGCTTAAAGTCAAAGATCTATAAAACCGTCGTACGGCCGGTAGCGATGTACGGAGCTGAGTGTTGGCCTGCGACAAAGGAAACGGAAAGTCCCCTCAGCGTAATGGAGACGAAGATGCTGCGCTGGATGGCTGGTGTCGCGCGCCTGGACCGCATCCAAAACGATGTCATTCGGCAGAAGTTCGGTATCGCGCCGATAGCTGACAAGATGCGAGAAGCTCGCCTGCTGTGGTATGGCCACGTTCTGCGTGGACAGGAAGACAGCGTCCGTAAGATAGGCCTTAACTTCGAAGTGTCTGGAAAGCGGTCTAGAGGGTGCCCGAAGCAGCGCTGGGCTGATACGTTACACAAGGACTTTAAAGTAGCTGGTGTCCACCCTGAGCATGGGATCGGGAAAGATGGCGACATGGCACCAGAGAAGCGAACCCCGCCATGAAGCGGGACAAACGCTGAAGAAGAAGAAGCAATGCACTTCTAACCATGTGAGTGTGGTGAGTGTGAACGAAGGCTGCATACTCTACCATATGTAGTTCAAAGCTTGCCTGGTTGAGCTAGGCTGAAGAGCCATTGAGTTTGCAGAATACAAGCTTACTCCAATGTGTGCAGTATAGTTGTGTTTTGGAGAAAGTTTATCAAACGAATGAATGAACAAATTTATTCCACGTTGAAAATTTTCGATCAAATGAACGACCGAATTTATTCGCTCATCAATTTTTTTAGTATGATCGAAAATCGAACTAGCCTTATTTTTTGTTTATTTGAATACTAAAATAGTCGAGCAATTTATTCGAGTCAGGTTCTGTGCCTAAACATTTAAAGTATATTAGATATTCGATCAAAATTACTTGATTTTCGAACAAGGTTGAAATATTCGATTTTCCAATAACATTCGAATACGGCTTCCTTTCAATGTTCGCATTCAAACGAATATTTGACTTATTACAAACATCTATGTTTGAATTCGAAGGAATATTCAAAAATTTTGAAATATTGACTATTCAAAAATTCGAATATATTACGTCCGAGCACAACTATATATAGTCTGCAGTTCTGCGTTTGAACAGCTTCACTGCAGGCTTGTCCCTGAAGAAGCATCAGGGACTCAGGGAACTTGCACGTGCACGTCGAGTAACTTGAACGAGCTTGATAGCTTTCAACATTGTAACGATCTGTTCAAAAAGTGGCAATGGTCCGAAGTTGTAACTGACATTTGCGTGTAGGCTTCAAAGGTTCTTAATTGCTTCGTGTAAAAAAAAACTTTTTCTTATGAACCCCTTATTCGCAACGTAAATTTATAAAACAGTGTTATGGAGGGATTATTTCTGCTTTATATATTTGTCATATAGGCGCATTAGCGCAGTTGGAGGAGGCGCCGACTTTCGCGTACACACACTCGGATTATAGGTTTTCGGATCCGGTCTCCCGCCTAGCCCAACCAAGCCTTCCATTCCTCCAGGGTCGGTGAATGGGTACCAGGGTTATCTGAGAAGGATGCAACGCTGACTTGTTTATCGAGGCCAAATGCGCATTCAAATTGCCCCAACAACGTCCGGTTGAAGCATTATGTTGGTGCAAAATAAATGCAGGTTTTTTGCTTTATTTGTTTCAACACTTAAAAAATAAGCTATAACTTTTGACATAATGTGACACACTGACACACTTTGACACACTGTTGGAAAGCTTACTACTTTCGCTTTATATGCGCTTATGCGCTTTCTACATAAGTATGTATATAGAACTTAATTAAAATCGCTTATTTAAATAATAATTTGGTTTTTATTTTCAAATGTCTAAAAGCGATTTTTGTCAATTTTACTTCTACGAATTGAAACCGGGCTTTACATACTTCCGGTCAAACCGATCGAAATATCAACGAAGTCTGCGACCAGGGAAGTGTCAGCGAATGCCGAAAGTCAGAATAGTCGTCGTTTTGAGATATCGTCGGCCCATCTTTTGCGCAAAGGAAACTATCCGTTTCTCGAATGGATTGTGACCTGCGATGACGCGTTGGGACATCTTAAAATAAAAACCAAGTTATTTTTCAAATATGCGACTTGAATTAAAATCTATATACATATTTAGAAAACACATATAATAGGCTTCTCAAAAATGTAGAATACCTTATGTTGAAAGTATTAGTTTATTTAGAAAAGTGCGGAAAACAATGAAGCAAAAAACCTGCATAAATTTCGCACCAACCTAATAGAATGTGTGGTGCTTCCGAAAAGATACTGGCTATCGCCGCCTTTCATTCTTCAATCCTTTAGGCTTGCCACATATCCTCAATTTTCAGGCTCAGTAAGCTCAACGACGGCAAATCCGGGAAAGGACACGCTGCTGTGAGGAGCCGCATTCAATCCGTGTCAATAAATCGATTTTGCTTAATGGAGACGACAACTTTCCTTCTCACGATATGCTCTCAGAAGGGCTGAATGTGTTTCATTTTTCCAAATCTGTTTAGAAATGTAGATAATTTCGCCTTTTATACATACATAGCTCATGCATGCTTCAGAACATTTTCCGTTCTATGCTTCTGAACGCGTTATGCCATTGTATAGATTCGAAATGAGGTAGACCCATGTTGAATAAAGTAAAAATAACTGAATAAAGGTCGGTTTTACTTGATCCACATCTAAGAAAGGGCCACTACATATTTTTGTGTGATTGTTTAGAGGTGGTAAGGAAGCGCTTGCAACGCGTACAATGGAATGAGGAGCTGGGCGATGAACAAGTCAGTGTTCCTTCCATGACATGTAACTAGAGTACCTGTTCATCTATTCAGAAGAGGTGTACTTTTTCGTTGGCCCTGAGAAAAATCGAGTTTGACCGATTGTTATGTACTCAGTAGGATAGGATAGAATAGAATCCGTTCCCATAGCACCAATTGACGCAATTGGGCATTTCCCCAATAAGAAATTTGGTCTAGCAATTTTATTCGGACTTAGGCACGCTTAACACTTTTCTGGTGACGTGGTCGTGCGGTCCAGGAAGAAACAAGCGGAATCAGATGAATATGTTGCCATCGCAAACAATGCAGTATCGATTGATTTTGTTTAATGTTTTGCAGATTAGATGACCTCGCAACATTGCTAACCTACTGAATGCAATTTTTGGAAAACTTAAAATCCACTAACATCTAAGCTCTGCTGCGTACTTTACAGCACGAAGGCGTTCTCCACTACCGTAGGTTTATCATAGGCATTCCTTCCGGACCATGTCTTCTGAGCCTCGATGCCCGTTGAGCAACATCGGCTACACGTCTTCTGTAAGCGGAAGCTCAGAAACGCGGGCAGTTGCCTTTTTGTCAAGCAGGAACAGCCCGCGCTTCCCCTTCTGCAGTAAAATCCCACGTTCAATGGCAAATTTTGCCGGCGCGCGATACGAGGAGGCGTATCTCGAGCGGGTAAGATCACTCAAACGTCATCGGCGGCTAAGTCAATTATGAAATGGTAGATGGGTAGATAGTCGGGCGTACACTTCAAGGAATGAGTCGGACGAATGCTATGGAAGATGGGTGAAACTGCTGGTACCGATCGATCCGTTAAGAATGAGCTGAACCAGAATGAGTTTTTCACTTCTAAGAACCTAGCTTCTTTGAACTGTGATAACTATGTTTTTGTTGCGATCAAAACTCTAGCGCCAGGCCGGACTCGAAACCGCTCCTCTGGTGACTGCCGGTGTAGTGACGTAGAACATACGCGCCCGGTCAGCAGGAAGAGCGAGTTCGAGTCCCTCCTGGCGCTAGAGTTTTGATCGCAACAAAACATCGTTGTGACAGCTTGCAACCTCGATACCAGCCACTTGAGGCTTAAGGAAGCTGTCTTGAATCGCTTATTCGAACGTGGTATTTTTCATTTTACCGAATGATGGCGAAAGGCTATCCAACAAATTGGTCAATATATAATTGATTAATGTTTGTTGTTAACATAAATGAACTGTCTTTAAAAAATGAAAAAGCAACAATAGTTATCGAACAGCCCAACAGTGTCAAGTTAGTGCACCCTTTCTAGGCCTGCGCCGAGGTGATCACTTATGCCCACTTACCACAACTACCGCTGCTGGTGACGAGAACGACTGGATTACCAGGCTTTCCTGCTCACAATTAAATATGCTGCGCTGAATATTATTTGCCCCCGTGGTTCTGAATGACCAGAAATGGCAACGGGGGCTCGATTTGACCTTAGGCGTTGGTCTTGCGCATTCATGCGCACTACCGCAGCCACTGGAAAGGCAGTGTGGCATGGCTAAATCGGAGCGCATTAATGTCGCCGCGATTTTCATACGATTCACACACATTCCTTCCGTCCGTTGCCTAATTTTTGAGGCTTTTTTGAGCGAACTACGTAATTCGAAGAGCTCCTCAAATCAGCTTGGAAATCCTGCTTGCTAACACTAAGACTTACCAAGTGCTTAAGCTGTTCTAAAGAACCATGAGTGCTCTGCTACAAAGGGCAATTATGCAAGCAATTGGCCTATGTGACTGGGACTGGCGGCTAATTGGAAGTAATTGTAGCTGAGAGTTGGTGGTGTAGTCGGTAGCGAGCTCTACTCATGCGTGCACGATTCGATTTGGGAGCGATCTGTGGCCGTATTCATGAACGTTCCCGGGAACGTTCAAGGCTTCCCGCGGGAAGCGACCGGGCCGGGAGGCAAAAGTTCGTATTCACGAACATGCCGGGAAGCAACGGGAGCCTCCCGCGCCGACGGCGGGAGGATCCCGGCCTACCCGCACTCAACCGGTCGGGAACGTCGGGAAGCCGTCAATGAGGTGGTGTGTTGAATCGCAAGCAATAGGATTTCGATGGGGATTTTGCTATCGAGAGTCGTCTTCACGGGGGGTTATCTTCGCCATATGTCTCCTAACGTCTTCCTGGGCTATCTTCTGGGGAGGGGGGGGGGGGGGGAGGGAGGTCCGGATTCTGTCGCTTACTTGATTGGAAAGAAATCACATAATTGATCTGAAACATTGACAATGAGTGGCTCTTTCGTCAGATGCGTCACGCACTCTATTTCTACGGGATATTGCGATACCACTTCTTATCCTTTTCCGTTGTCAGTCGGTGGACATTTTACGAGCACGTTCTGCGTGGGAAAGAAGACATCGTCAGCGAAATAGGATTGAACTTCGTAGTGAACAACAACAAAATAAAAATATAACTGAAGGCATGTGTAAAATTAGAAATTATTTCTTCAATAGTAAAGTAGTCCAAATTATGAAAAAGTGAGTAAAGTAAAAGTAAAAGTATGTTAACTGTTATCACAACCTTCAGCCTCAATCCTTCAGCCATTTTTTCTTTTAGTCTGTATTCGTCTCATATTTAGAGATTATGGAAGAACACTTTAACCTAATGGTCACACGTCCAACGCCGTGCGCTACGTCCTGGGTGCGCCGTGCACGCAGAGATATCGTAGAAATCGAAGAAAAGGGTGAAAGGAAAGAAGGTCACGAAGGTGACTACACCAACAACGGGCATTCCCACACGGCGGTCTATGAAAAGATGTGGACACCAAAGAAAATGTCATCTCACATATTATATGCAACTGTTTCGACCTTTAAAGACGTTCGAAAGTCAGACACGCTGACGTATGGTCCAAATCATCGAGGATGTCCTCCAGGATGGCAAAGCTTGTACGATGCGTTTACGAGACCTTTTAAACAATGAACTGCCCATCGACTTGTCCCGTATGTCATGTCACACTGCTTCGATGATATTACTGATCGTGAGAGCTGGAGGGTGTAGGGTATCCTAAGAATAATCTTAACATGCTGTATAGTGCTGACTTTCTACTACTCTTCGAGGCTCCACGGCTGCAGTGTGTTCCATTTAATTACTTGCGGCAAAGGTACCCTTTCAGTCATAGGATAGAGGATAAAGGGAGAAGGCGATTCCAGCTGATAATGGTGGTGCGTTTGTAATGCAAGGACTTGGGTCTTCTTTATTAAAAATTTAAATGGTGCAGCTATAAATTACATGCAATTAACTTCCCATGGCGCGTATTGCAAAACATGCAGATTCAAAGAGCTTTTGCTAAGATTATTCTTAGAATACCCTAGGGTAGAGACAAATGTAGGTGAATAGGAATTGAATGAATCTTGTCTACCTGCAAGAGTGGAATATCAGCATTTCAATTGCTTCTATAAGGTCATTTAGGTGGTGAGAGATGGTAAGAGATGGCACATAACTTAACAGCTCATGAATTTCTGATATTCTGTTGAGATTCAAACAATTTCAAGCCAGTTTTAATTTTTGTTGCTAGTTCGTTATTCGTTTTTCCGTTATCCGGTGATTTTTAGGCAAAATTGTCCGTTAGCCGGGTCTTAAAATTTCGTTATTCGCTCATCCCTGGTTTAAACCCAGGCAATTTGAGAATTTGGTTTTTGAAATCCTGCAGTTCCCGCCTCCGCTGCGAATCTAACTCGTGCGTCGCGGTCGCTCCCGCTTCCCGGCGGTTTATGAATACCTTCCGGGTTGCAGGAAGCCGGGAGCGGGATGCGGCGGGAGCGGGAGGGCATCGTCTGCTTTCCCGCTCCCGCCATGTCATGAATATGGCTACTGGAGTCTAGCTCTTCTTCAGGGGAAGCAGATGAGTTCAGGCCGTAGTTGTTGGGGACTGACAAAACACAGAAGTTTCTGGCCTTGTGAGGCACTTAGTTTCTGATTTGCTCTTGTGACATAACTCTGAATTGGGTGAGTCTTCCAAAGCTGTTTTATCGTCTTCAGGTTCTTGTTTCAACAATTGATTTAAACAAAACTAACAGTGTATAGGGCGAACCAGGAACCTCATCGATGTCGTTCAATATCAACTATGGAGACTTCACATTAAGTCTTTATTGTCCAGCTTTCGCTATTTAGCAGGTTCTTCCGCTGGAGGGTGGGGGGTGGTAAAGTTGGAAAGTTGATGTGGAGTCGCCAATCATCTAACTTCAATTGAACGAAAACTCAATGTATTCAATATTTTAACACACTTGTTTAGGCGTGGAGTGGCTGTGGGAGGAGCTATATGTTGCTACGAGTTGTGTTGCTGTTATCAAAACTCTTGCATCAGGCGGGACTCGAACCCGCAACCCCTGTACCGCCTGGCGCAAGTTGTGAACAAAACATCATCTAACAACATGTAGCGATATTCAATTAATGGGAAGGTATCAACGGTTTCCTACTGGCCAATGGCATCAACGGTTTCCTACTGAAGTTCAAGATGAAACTGAAACTTGTTCTGACACACTTAACCGGATCTTCGTGAAGATTTTGATGGAAATAGATTTCAAGATGGTTTGGCCACCGAACTTTTTGATGCATGGAGGTAGTTTTGAGCAGAACACAATGCGGAAGGTTCTTTCAAAGTCGCACCGCAAGTTTCCTCCGCTTCTGACTTCTAGATTCAAATGGACATAACTTCGGCCAGAGTTAAGCTTCTCATTTAAGGTAAGAGGTATATCATTTGGCATATCTCTTTAATGAAAACCGCTGGTAAGAAAATTTTGAAATTTTAGTTACGAATAGTTGGACAGTTAGATTTCGTGAATTGTCGGAAAACATCTTTGGTATCTCGTATACGACGAGATTTCTCCTCTGAAGATTTTCTAAACAACCCTAGGAACAACGCTGTAAAAAATTAAGGTGCGCGAACGCGATGTTTGTCCTACTGTTGTTTTGGGTAATCCTCAAAACAGCTGAAATGTGTCAGAATTGAATTTTATTATCACTGATTTAGCATTTCAGCTATTGTAACTTTATGAAGTCGCGTAGTAGCGCAATCGGGGAGGGCACCGGATGTTGTATGCACCCGATTCCAGCTTTTTGGTAAGAGCTTCTTGCCATGGGTATCCAATCCTTCCATCTCTCCGGGTCGAAGAAGTGATGCCTGACTTACCTGGGAGGGACAAAACGCTGACTTGTTTATCAGCAGGCCACTGCGTTTAATTGTAAAGGCCAAATACGCATTCAAATTGCCTCCACGATATTTCGTACAGGTAGAATGTCCTAAAACGCATTGATAACCCCTTATCCTTTACCTATTCAATTTTTTAGGACACCCTGTACAATTCGTCTTTCACAAACAACTTCTTTTTGGAGCCATCAATAGTTCTCTTTTCCCAATCTGTGCTTGCGTATATGTCCAATGCACTGAAGAGATTAATAATGGGCTGAGTCTCAGCAAGTAGGACGTTTCTCGTAAGGGATGTTTAGAGCTTTATCGCGAGGCTACGCGATGTAGCAAACTATATCGACTAGCCAAAGCCTCGATCTATCACTTCGTCGCGTCGCGCGATCGATACGGCAGCTTAGGCCTATGTTATACTTTCGGCCGACGCTACGACCCGTCACCGACAGCCCGTCACCGACAGCCCGTCACCGACGTCGCCGACTCTGACGTCACCACCGACGTCGCCGACGTCGCCACAGGCGTCGCCGACGTCTCCACAGACGCGTGGTCGACGTCGGCGACGTCGTCAACAGATTCTGTGGCGGTGTCGGGGACGTCGTTGACAGGAGAGCATCGGAGCGCGTTTTCAATGTCATCACTCGCATGCCACGGGTCTTTCACGTCACTGTCAAGTTCTAAACATCAAAAAAAAAACACATCATAAACTAATGTGGCCAAGTAGTAACAAGATTGTAAGCATTCAGACCATGCACAACCAAACATGTCTGAAATGCAAGGTTTCAGACGGGGCTATTTACACGTTACATAAATCTCGTTACCTGTGCTTAGGTTTTTAACTTTGAAAGAAGAACAAATCAATCGATACGATTACTTTGTAAAGAGATTATAACAAGTATTCAAGCGAAACACTATCAATAAGTTGTGAAATGCAAAATAACAGACGATTGCATGGCGCAGTCTATCCCGATAACAATCGAAAGAACCGGTACAGAACAGCACTGATGATGCGATATAAGAATATTCTTTAATTATCACAACTGTCCAAATTTCACGCTCTTGAAACTGATTTAGTGCAAGTTCTGGCGAGAAATGCAATCGTTCACAAACTTTTGGACACCACTGTTTGAACGTACCTAACTAGGTATACAAATTTTAGGTTGAGTCATAAATTTTGCAACAAAATTTGTCTTCCAGCAAAAATAAGATTACACCGCAAAATAAAAATGATTGACTCAAACAAAGTAATGATAAAGGATAAAAGACGGCGTCAGTTAATCTCTTTTGGGGTGCGCCACGCATTCTACTTCTACGGAATTTCGTGGAGGCGAATTGAATGCGTATTTGGCCATACAATGACTTGCGGTGACAATCCGATGAACAATCCAGCGCTATATTCTTCTCAGACAAGTTTGGTAGCAATCCACCGACCCCGGAGGGATGGAAGGCTTGGTTGGCCTGGGCGGGAAATCCGAACCAGGAACCTGGTATCGGGTGCAGGCGACAGTCGGCGCCTCCTCCGACTGCGCTACACGCGTCCTCAGACAAAGTAACTATCGTTATTCCCAAGGAGTTTCTTCCGCTTCTCATACACTGAGTGGATTACATCTCCGTCTAATTTTGTCGGTTTCGACCTGAAGAAGTGGTGTACCACCGCCGTGAACTCATCGACTTCGGCGAAGCAGGTATCATGGAGTAAGCGATCCATCGAGCGAAGCAGATGGCAGTCAGACGGCCCAATGTCCGTGGTGTAAGGTGGTTGCATGGATTTGGTCCAGCCCAATTCCTAGAATTCCTTGAATTTCCTTTTTTCCAGCGTCTGAAGTACCGTTATTGGTCGGCTGTTGCCTGGTGAATGAAACATTGGCCCGTATCGACTTCTTTTTCCGCCTAATTTTTGCTGGAACTGGTCGAGTTGTTGGCAAAAGCGAGCGTCGAGGATGGCATGACTACGTGGAGCAGCTCCCACTGTACCACTGCACATCCATCAAACACACAGCAGGATCTTCGTTCGGTGGAGCTCCAGTTCTGACGTCAGAACGCCCAGTTCGTTGCGATCCAGCTATTGCTTTCCGACTTTACGGTTGTAATGAAGCATCCGCTTTTCATCGTTGGTAAGGATTCGATCCAGGGCGCTTGAACCGGTGCCGGGCTTTCGGCAGTCGGAAGCACAGAGATAACCTGGGTTTCCGTCAACGCATGAGGAGCTGACAACGGCGATTTTGGCGACCTTCCAATCTGCTGCAGCCGACGAGCGGTGGTTCACTGGTGAAGATCATCGGTCAGTCCTAGTGTGGTATGGGAAGAATTCGACTTGATGGATTGGCGCAGGCGCTCTTTGTTTACAGCGGTTGGTCCTCCCGGGAGTGGTTTGTTTTTGTTGCACTTCTGGGCAGAAAAGAACTTCTAATACGATCTCCAATCATTGATTCGGTTAGGAATAAACTTGCCGGTGTCGTCCTAAATGTGCTGAAGCCTTATCACTTGGTTGCTGCCGAGACCACGCACTTTTTTACTTTGAGTGGTCATCGTTCTAGAGCATAAAACTTTTCAACAACGCAAGGAAAATTAACGATTCATGACTCAAAATGGTCGCTAGAAAACAAGCTCTCAAACAAAATATAGTAAATCAGCGGGTTCACTTTGAGTTCCAGAAAAAACACAGAAATGTTGCAAAATTTACGGCTCAACATATGATAATATATTATGATTGAGCATGACCCATGGTGTCATCGGCCCTAGTAGTCTGTCATGCCTCTTGACGGTAGTGGAACTTAGCCCCATGTGAAGACTCGATAGATCGAGGAAACTCGAGAAACCTGACGACCAGGTGATGTGCGCGGGGGACACCCCGATGTGTCGGAAGTTATATGAGCCGGTCGGAGCTCGTCAATCAAACAGCTGCGTCTCCTGCCCTTACCTGAGTGAGGTGGTGGCAGCGGTGGCCGTGGTGGCCGACGTGGTGTAATTCCGCCAGATTGGCGATGAATCAACAACTAAGGATAGTGTCGAGCCTGTGTTGTGGTCAGAGGGCCATTATCACCTGGTCACTCTACCTTCTCGTCTATCTCAGTGATTTGATAAAAACAATGGCGTTCGGTTGGTGAGCTGTTATCCTGCATTTGCCAGGGAAATACATATCCTTCCCAGACGTTTGTTTAGAATTATTTTCCGGTGAAGACCTATTGCTCCGTTTCTAATCACATCTACGACACTGCTTGATGGGAAGGGCTCTGTTGAATTCCTTCCCTGTTCTCATTAAGATGGATCGAGATAAGGCAGAGTTTTCCTAGGTGTATTTCTTCTGCATAGAAAAGAGCGCGCGTAGGCAGCCTGATCATCACCTTTAGAAAGAAGCCTGACGGCGATTTTTTCACAAAGCTGAACTTCTAAGAAATACCTTGTTTACACTGTATGCCTTCCTTCCTTCTTCTGTTGTTGTTCTAAGAAGGCGAATGCAGTAAAGTCTCGTGGTTTCGAAATTTTTGTTTCACAGCAATTGTCATGGTCACAAACGATTTTGACTCCAGATGTTACATCATCTTTCTTTACCTGGCTGCTTACACTCATTCTGAATGCCCGTGGGCGGTATTAGCAGTAAATAGCTCTGCCTATGTATGGCTTGGTCGAATTATCTATTTATTTCTATTATTTATTTCTATTATGGTTCGAACAGAAATCTCCTTTGCTCGATGGAACCAGCTTTTTCGTGTATTAACCTCAACATCGGATTTTAAAGGTTTTAAGGTTTACAAAAATGTCTTTCTTTCAAAGCAGGTCGCTCTCCTATATCTACAATAATGTTTTGTGCGATGGTGCTACCGTTCCTTCGCTTAGACCAAAGATTTTGGGAGGTGCAACCCAGAGAATAGGGATTGCCCCAGCAGGTGACGTTGAGCCTTAGGTTCATCAGTTCATAAAGATAATAAAAGACGGCGTCAATCAATCCCCATTTGGGATGCGCCACGCATTCTACTTGTACGGGATGTAGTAGAGGCGAGTTGAATGCGTATTTGGCCATACAATGACTTCTGGTGGCCAGCCGATGAACACTTCAGCCTTCTCAGACAGGTCTGGCACCAATTCGTCGACCCCGGAGGAGTGGAAATCTAGAGTGGGAAATCTGAAACAAGAACCTGGTGTCGGCCGCACGCGACAACTGGCACCTCCTCCGACGCTAGACGCCTCCAAATCGCTTAATTGGCCTTCTCAATTAATTATATTTGTTCTTTTTTACCTTTACAAAAACATTGCATATTTCTTGTGATCAAGCCGCGATCAATGGCTGCAGCACATATTATCTGCTGTTCTGCGCCGTCCATGATGCAGTCGGAAACGGTGTTACTCATGGTTGCGCTCTGCAGATTTCCTACTGTAAGAACTGCAAGAATGCATCTAAGCACAAAAACTCCTGCTCAAAACGCTTCTCGGAGGCCGGTAAAACTTTCGCGTGCTCGATTTGTACGTAAAGCAAGTCAGAGGCATAACGTCTCTTTCAGTTTTTTTCACTGATAGCGTCACTGTCTAGGCTTTTAAGAGTCAACCGCGAATCTCTGAGTATGAATTTGTATCATTTCAAAAAATTGCATGAAAACCCTCTTTATGAAAAGAGTTTCACGCAATTTTTTTATTATAGATCTCCTGAGTTCACTGAAGTGGAAGTAATTTCCTCCGATGAGGCAAAAAACGCGCTTCTTTCTGGTTTTCCATGAGTCATTGTTTAGAGGATGGAATCGCCAATGCGTTCTCACCAACGGCAGTCTATTATGTTGATCCGGTTCATCCACAAATTAGGTCGGATTTACCTCATCGCATTCAGAGCGAAATATCTCCACTCGAATGCCAGTATATGTCAAAGCTTCTTAAGGAGTGACAGATTCTACATTTCTTGGGGAAAAAGTACTTGTGGTTTAGTTTCAGTAAGCTTCTGTGATTGATAAAGATGAATCGCAGAGGTAAACGTCATTAGTGGCTCATCTTCCATCCTTAGTGGTCGCTAGTAGGTCTGCAGGACACCCCGTAAAGAAGTATAAGTAGTAGGTTAATGTTACTTCAGCAAAGGGTTGCATGGTTTGTACTAGGCATACACGAGTTTCCAGGCTAATTTTGTAAAGAATCTTGGGAGACGGAAAATTAAACAAATAATTTATTGAATAAATCACCTATATCACCTGTCGTCTCGTTGACCATCGACTTCCTCATGTGCGGGTGCCAGCTCGTCTCCATTTGTCCCTGTCGTGTGCCAGAGTGACCCAATGGATCCTTCTCGCTCAAAGAATGCGTAGATCATCACATAGTTCGTTCAAGGCTTTCAAGAAGAAGTCCGACCAACATATCTTTGGGAGTTCTGTTTCTTGTCATCTCGCGGAATCCAATCGGTGACGGCTCTTGCCCAGTGGCAGTCCGCGAAGCGCACTGCTTGGTCGGACCATCTAATTCAAATAGCTAATAAATAATCAAGCTTCAAAAAATAATGCTTTACCACTGTTACTAATGAGGCGTTCAACTTTTTATCGTTAAGATTAAGTGTGTGTGTGTGTGTGTGTGTGTGTGTGTGTGTGCGTGTGTGTGTGTGTGTGTATGTGTGTGTGTGTGTGTGTGTGTGTGTGTGTGTGTGTGTGTGTGTGTGTGTGTGTGTGTGTGTGTGTGTGTGTATGTAGCCGGAACAGAGTGGTAGCACACCAACAAAAAGTAAAGGAAGTGGGTTCCATGCTGAGATCCGCGGCCGGCTCATCCGGATATCACTTGTGAGTGCTGATACGCCTCAAGGATATTACGCATGTTACTCGTGGTTAAACAGCGCCGGTGGTGTAAAGCGTGGCATCGCTGTCCAGAAAGCAGAAAGTGGTGGTTGGAATCCCGCCTGGCGGAAGAGTTCTGCATACTGTAACAAAATAATTAAAATATGCCATTTTCATAGAATATGATTAGAAGGGAGAGTTGGGAGGCAGCTAAGCATAGCACAGTGGAATTAGGTCCTGACTTGACTCTTCTGTGTTCCTTCGCTTGAAATCTTGACGACACTAGGCTTAGCTTCACTATTGGATTTTTAACTTTCTCTTTTTGTTTTTTCGCCAGTTTCCATTCTGCAGGTTTGTAAGGCTACACGATGCCGATCACTGGAAGTGGTCCGTCAATAACATACATCTGCAAACGAAGTGTTTTGGAAGCATGTGTAACATTCCAGACGGCTTTTATCGTGGAGATTAAGTGTGTGTAGCCGGAACAGAGTGTTAGCACACCAACAAGAAGTAAAGGAAATAGGCACTCATGTAGGTCCACAACTGCGACGCAGATGATACTACTTACTTTACTTTGATACTTTGATGGTCCTTTTGTCGGCTGGCGGTCTTCTCAGCGGGGACCACAACTCTTCCAGACCGCTTGATCTCTGGTAGCATGCATCTAGTGAGGCAGACTCCGCTGTCTGAAAGATCTTGAGAATGAGTCTGCCCATCGCGTTGGCGGTCGTACCAGTGGTCTCTTGTTCTCCTGGGAGCTATTCTGTGACACGGAGACTCCATCTATTGTCCTTTCGTCGAAGCAGGTGTCCGGCCCAGTGATATTTAGACTTCTTCATGTACTGCAGCGGGTCTGCTAATTGCGACTTCTCCCGTAGCTTCGAGCTTCGTAGGCCTTCTTGCCATTGCTGACGAAGGCTTGTCCTCAGAAGACATCTCTCCAGTGCACGATGCGTAGTTTGCATCGCTCTGGCGATTGTCTTGTTGTCGGGCCAGGTTTCCGTCGCGTAACACATCGCAGGCAGTACAGAGGCGTTGAATACCGAGGCCCTGAGGCCGGGATCCTTGACCTGATCGGTGACTTCGCGAATCGAGCTGAAGGCTGCCCATGCTGCGCGTTTCCTGCGGGCGAATTCAAGAGCGAGGTCGTTACCCATGTTCAGCTCTCTTCCCAGATAGACGTAGGAGTCGACCTGTAGTAGAGCGACTCCATTTAACCTTACGAGTCCCGTGTTACACCACTGGTTGACCATAAATTGTGTTTTAGACATGTTCATGTCCAATCCAATCTTCATACCTGCCACAATGAGCTCGTTCAGCATTTCCTCGACTTGTGCCGTGCTGGTAGAGATGAGCACAATATCGTCGGCGAAGCGAAGGTTGCTGATCCGTTTACCGTCGACAAGGTAGCCTTTATCGTCCCAGTTCAAGTCTTTCATGGCATCCTGGAGTGCCGCTGTGAATAGCTTGGGAGAAATCGTGTCCCCCTGCCGTACTCCTTTCCCGATATGAATTTTAAGCTTTCGATTGAACAGCTGGATGGTAGTCGATGTGTTCGAGAAACATTCGTCGAGAAGTCGGATGTAGGGCGATGGTATACCAGCATGCACAAGCGCGTTCAGAACAGCGTTGGTTTCCACAGAGTCGAACGCTTTCCGATAATCCACGAAGACAAGGACAAGTGGGATGTGGTATTCGCGGCTCCTTTCGATGAATTGTGAGACAGTCTAAATATGGTCCATGCAGGAGAAATCGTTGAGAAACCCTGATTGCTCCGCTGGCTGATACTCATCCAAGCAACACTCCATGCGGTTGAGCAATATCTTGGTGAAGATCTTGTACACATCCGAAAAAAGCTGACCGTTTTTGAAGACTAGAACTGTTTTCGATGCCTTCCTTGAGTTCAGAATCCTACCAAGACCAAGGTAGTGGTTGAAATGCTTGACAGGAAGTGAGCAGAGGAAGCTACCACCCGCACGAAGGAGATCAGCAGGAATGACGTCCGGTCCGGGAGCAGTGTTTGGCCTCATTCTTCTGATGACATCAGCAACTTCTGATTCCAGAATGACGTCTACGACACGCCTTCTGCACCCGACACACTTGGCACGACGTCTGTAGCACGTCTTCTGAAGCCCAATACATGTTGGACGATACTGATAAAAACCCTGATCCGCCCTTACTGGACTTCTTAACTGCTTACCTTCACTAGTCCCCACTGCTGCCCCCCTACCCTTTACTGGTCCTCTTATGGATCCCTTACCGGACCCCCTTTACTGATCTCCATTGTGCCGCTCTCTCCTTTACTGGTACCCCGGTACTGATCCACCTTTCACTGTTCCCCTCACTGGACCTCCCTTCACTGGTCTCCCTTTACCGTCTTCCTTACCAGTCCCCGTTACTGGACGCCACTCCTTCAGTGGCTGGCCCACCCACCTTTACCCCCTTTCCCCACCACATACTGGTCCCACCTTCACTGGTCCCCATTTACCTCCTCCCTTCATTGAACTCAGACACTCATTGCGCGACACCGGTGATACGTCGTCTGAATCCGGACGCCTGTTGAACGCCGTCGGTGAGACATCCTCTTAACTTAGACACCCATTGCGCGACATGGGTGACACGTCTACTGACGCTCGCTACACGACACTAGACTAGCAAATCAGTTAAGGGACTTTGCGATGAAATGCTCATAACTCTCCAGCTGCCTAACCTGCCTTTGTCCCAGCTGCCATTTTAGAGCTGCGGAGGGCAGCGGTGAAGTTTCTTCCACTCTTACTCGCCCACATTTGAGTTTTTGACACACGAGATGGTACCGTTCTGTTCAACTCGAAAAGCTCTAAAAGGTATCGATCTCGCCCATTTCCGGGAAAATTGATTTTTTGACAATTTCGCTCTAGGGCGAGGGCGCTCTTCGCCGAGCCTGCTCGGTCATCGAAAATCGATATTTTCGAACCTGGCCAAATTTCCTCGTCCAAAATCATCACGGGGTTATTTGGGCGCTGATTACGAATCCGACGTCCGTTTTTGAAAATTCCACCGATTTTGGCATGTTACAGCGATTTGAGGTTGGGAGGGTCAGGATCACTGACCACCCTATCGGTATGTGTGTTCTCCCGCCATAATCTTTGCGGCGTCTATTCAAAAGACGCGTCGGTACTGTATCTCAATGAGGTGTAAAGAAAAAGATTAGGGCGGCGTCCCCTGGGAGATTGCAAAATAATGCCCACTAATAAGAGGGTTGTCTTTGAATTATCGCCTATTTTGAATGCTCCCGCAGTTTCAACAACAGCGAATATCACCTCCGACTAGGATAGATCCCAGTGGTTCTCGGCCAGCATAGAATGTAGCATGTTGTCTATATCAGCATGGAACTGTAGATGCATATTTTAAGGCTGCAACGAGTTAAGGTGATCCAGGAGTTCCGAATTTTTTCATGCCCTTTGAAAAAAAATCGCTATCAATTAGAAATCTGATAGTCAGGCAGCCGTGCGGTATACAATTCGAGCTAACCATATGTCGGAAGACATTCAAGGAATTTTTCTACATTGTTGTCGAAGCACGCACCCGTCTGATGAAAGCCTTAGGCTATTTCGGTCAGCTCTCAAATCTTAAACTGCTGCGCGTTCGTTTTTTCACCGGCACGATTCTTGTGGACTCGAACAGTGTAACGTTCCTGTTGAACTCTTTTCATCCTCTGCTGATTTGTGCTGATAAAAAGCGATTTTGACACCTGACTTTCGAGCTCACAAGTGCTCACATCAGACGTCTAATACCCTCGCGTTTGCTGCAATGCCCTAGTCAAGTGAGAGAACGACTACATAGAACAGAGTAATCCATTAGGCTGTGGGAGAAGTTCTGTCAGTGTGTCAGTTTGCGTGCGTTCTTGATATATTAAGTCGGATCAAAAAGTGTCAGTTTGATGGTAGCGCAAAATTTATTACAACACATTAGATACAGCGATTCGCTTCAAAACGTAACGTCCACTATTAGAGATAGGCTTTTGCTGCGTTCCTCTTTTGCTTGTAACGAAGAAATCTCGAAGCATTTGGTCAAAGAAGTTGGAGACCCAAAGTTGGGCGTGATCGACTCGTCCTGACATTTTCTTCGCGTAGAAGTGTTAGATTAGTGAAAAAGCTACGTTGATCTTCTTTATTTTTTTATTCAGCATGTGGCGGAGTTTTCTCAGCAATATAATCAGCGTTGTGGCGCGTGTAGCGCAGTACAATTCCTCCGAACAGCGGCAGAATGGCAAATGGAGTCCGATCAGCTTTTTTTTACACAACCTAAGAAAAGTGCGCTATATGTTTAACCCTCAATACGCATTTAATGTTATGTGACGTTTAGAAAAAATGACAGTTTCTGTTTTCGAAAGTATGTCTTACTAAAGAAGTGTTAGCATCTTTGACCTCTGCTCCATCTTTTTTTCAGAAGCATACATACTAAGATTTTCCCACATTTAAGTTCATTGATTGGAGCTTAGAGAAAAATCAAATAAGGCGACTAATACTTAATACTGGCGCTTTTTGAAAGATCAGAATGGCTAGAAAACGAATAAGGCCAGAATGCAATCTGGATTAGGTGCGTTATGATGCATCTTTCGCCTACCGCAGCAATGCTAGATTGTTCTTGAAGCTCTTGGCTTTATAAGGTGTCAAACTAGGACAATAATTGTATCCAATTTTTGCCGAATATGCTAAACGACGGCGCGTGATAACGCAGGTTGGAGGCGGTGCCGGCTGTCGTATGCTTGCAGGTTCGTGGTTCGGAGTTCCCGCCCAGGCTAACCAAGCCTTCCGTCCCTACGGGGTCAGTGAACTGGCACCAGCTTGTCTGGGAAGGATAACGCGCTGACTTGTTCATCGGCTGCCCACTGCACTTTATTATTTAGACCAGATACGCAGTCAAATTGCCTCCACGACATCCCGTGGAAGTAAAATGCGTATCGCATGCCAAAAGGGATTGGATAAAGGCGTCCTTCATCCTTTGTAATCATCTTCATTAGCCACTGAAGTCAGTCCTTGGGCAAACCAGCGAGTCTGTTCTTCCAGAACTTGGAGAACTGGGAGGTGGGCGCCTTCTCAACATCTTCAGCTTTGGTAGACCTTGCTGGTCGTTTTGTTGGCTTATGCTGTGCCATGCTTGTGCCGATCCCATATTCTAGGGAAAACCAGATTTCCAATGTCAAGTAGGTGATTGTGACAGTGATCTTGCAGGTGACTTACTGGAGAAGGGTTTCGAGCTCCTATGGAACTTCAAGTTGAGACCAGGATCATTAAAAAGGTCTCGGAAGCTGATTACGAGTATGGGTGTCAAAATTGCAAAATGAAATTCCTGAGCGAGTTATGGCCTGCCGAAATCAGGGGCCTCACCACAGGCTGGCTGTGCGACACACCTGCTGCGAGAGTGGGGAACCATCAAGGCTCCGTAAGAATTGCAGGTTAGCTGCAGCAGTGGCGCAGGGGTAGGGCTCCCGTTCGTCATGTGCGACGTCGTTAGCTCGGTTCCCGTTGGTGCCAGTCGTTCTGCAAATCATAATTTATCTTCGAAGTGAACTTTTGTGCTGAATTATGACACGTGTCCCATTAAATAGCCGGGAAAGCTATCATACACGTTTGTAAAAATGCTTGAAGGCAGAAAACTGCTATAGTGATATTTTTATTTGTTATTTTGCAGGTAGAGTTCAAATCATATACTGAATAACTAGAGGTGTTTCTAACAAGTTAATATTCATGGAACAAAGCAAAAAATGTGTGAAGTATACATGCTGCTCTCACGCTACACATCTTATAAATGCGGCCTCTCTACAACCAGCAACAAAACAGACAATTGTAGCAAGATCAAGCAAATATTCACCAGGAGTGACAAACACACCTGGGTGACCATCAATGTAGCTTGTCAACCTGCCTTATGCCATGAGTATTTCATGAAGTTTGAAGACCTAGAGGCACAAACCATACGGTGCGAGAGAGCCTTCAATAGGTTGCCTCTGTGGGTCATGCTGAACTTCACTCTATTTGCCATGGCAAGCGACCTGACCCTTTTCATAACGTTTTTCATCGGGCCGAAGAGAAAAACGTCTAGAGTTAGAATCAGCGACGTAGCCCCGGCAGGAATATTGGTGTCAAAGTGAATAACATTCTCATGGGTGGTGCTCGAGTTTTCTTCGCCCTTGTCATCGCAATGGTCACAATCGGACACGTCATCAGTAGACACATCTGATCCCAAATTTTCCTCCGTTTCGACATCACCGTGCATCACCGTCACGTAGAATAGCTGCGAACCTTCTAGCGATCCTCTTCTCCTCACGAGTTGGTGCATCGTTGTCGTTTGGCACCCAAAATTCAGCGAGAAGATTGGATACTACCTTTGCTGGTGAAAAGGACATAGAGGGTGAGAAAAAGCAGTAGATCAACGACATTTTGGGCTTCCACATCAATCAAAAGTGCAGTAAGTTCTTCCCATCATACGTTCTACTTACCTTTTTGCTTCACACATTTTTCTGCTTCGTTTCGTAAAAGCCCGAGGGTTGTTAGAAACAACTCGAGTCATTCAACATATGATTTGGACTCTATTTGTGCAAAGTAGTAAATAAAAATATCACCATAGCAGTTTGTCGCCTTCAAGCATTTTTGCAAACGTGTATGGTAGTTTTCCCTGCTATTTAATCAGACTCGTGTCATAATTCAGAACAAAAGGCCATTTCGAAGATAAATTATGATTTGCAAAAAAACGCGCAGCAACGGGAACCGAACCAACGACGTCGCACCCGACGAGCGGGAGCACTACCCCTGCGCCTCTGCCTCAGCTGGCGAACGCTTCTTGTGGAGCCTCGATGACTCACCACTCTCACGCCAAGTGTGTCGCACAGCCAGCCTGTGGTGAGGCTCCCGATTTCGGTAGGCCGTAACTCGCTCAGGAATTTCATTTTGCAATTTCGACACCTATATTCGTAATAATCAGTCCGAGTTCATTTTAATGATGCTGGTCTCAACCTGAAGTTACGTGGGAGGTCGAAACCCTTCCTTAGTAAGACAGAACTGATCAATTCCAGCAAATTTTCGTTGCCAACATTTTGAGCAATTCCTTTATGCCTGCCGTCTTCAAAATTTAAATTATTGTTCTTTTTCTTCTTAAAACGCCGAAACCATCTCGGAGATCGACTACAATGTAATTCTATGGCCGTTGCTTACTCCTTTTAGACGCACATTTCTGCACTTCAGATCATCCTGCATTTAAGCGCTTTCTAGTAGTAGGTTGTCCCATAAGTCTTCGCCGTTTTTTTCAACGATTCACTGCAGATTTCGCCGGCGGTCTCTTGCATAGCGCTGCATAGCTTTTGAAAGAGAATGATTTGCTCTATCAGATCATGTATTGCGTTTCTTTTTTCATCATGAATTTTGTCAATTTTTAGGTCGTGGAAGTGAAAACGGAGAAAGTAAATAAGTAGCCATTTGCGCACTTGTTCTCTCTGCTTAGGTTTTAATTTTTTGCGCAGTTTTTCAAAGCACTTGGAAGACAATGTTCCGTACTACAAGAATATGTGTTAGTGCTATTTGCTCATTTGTCCTTTATCGATTTTCAGGTCATCAAATTGGGACGTCCGAAGATGGATGGTTATCTTTGCCGACAACTCCTGCTCTGTGGTTGGACTTTTTAGGTTGGTGTTATATGTCGTTTGAAACAAAATGTCTTGCTCTATAAGAATATGTGTCGCGTTTATTGACTTCTATTGAATATCAACAAAATGCCAAAAAGAGAAAAATCGTCTTCACCAACAACTCCTTCTCCTTCTTTAGTTGTTGATATTCGACAGAAATCAGCGTGAGCCAATAAACGCGACACAAATTCTTACTGAGCAATTCTTCCAAAGACATATAACACCAAGCAAAAAAAACAACCACAGAACCGGAGTTTTGGTAAAAATTTGGACGGAAAAGTCGGAATTCCCAATTTGATGGCCTAAAAATCAATAAAGGGCAAGTGAGAAAATAGAACCAACACATATTCTTGTAGAACAGAGCATTTTCTTCCAAGTGCTATAAAAAACTGCACAAAAAACTACAAACCTAAGCGGAGAGAACAAGTGCGCAAATGGCTACTTTTCCACTTTTTCACTTTTCACTTTAACGACCTAAAAATTGACAAAATTCATGATGAAAAAAGAAATGCAATACATGCTCTGATAGAGCAAATCATTCTCTTTCGAATGCTATGCAGCGCTACGCAAGAGACCGCCGGCGAGATCTGTAGTGAATCGTTGAAAAAAACGGCGGGGACTTATGGGGCAACCTATTATTTATGCCAGTCTATCTCAAATAAAACCTAGAACACTACACTAAATTTAGATTCTGCACGGAAAACCACATCAAGTATATGTCATCCTGGGATACAAATCCTACGAACAGCGGCAGGATGACAAATGGAGTCCGATCAGCATTTATTTTTTTACACAACCTAATAAAAGCGCGCTATATGTTTAACCCTCAATACGCATTAAATGTAATATGACCTTTAGAAAGAATGACAGTTTCTGTTTCCAAAAGTATGTCTCACTAAAGAAGTGTTAGCATCCTTGAGCTCTGCTCCATCTTTTTTCTGAAGCATACATACTGCGATTTTTCGCACATTTAACCTCATTGATCGTAGCTTAGTGGAAAATCAAATAAGGTAATTACTACATAACAGCTTGAAACCAATCGGGGGTACATAATAAGGATAGATACTCCTATGCTAGATTCAGGCGATTTCTGAAAGATTAGAATTGCTAGAAAACAAATAAGGCCAGAATGCAATCTGGATTAGGCGCGTTAGAATGCATCTTTCGCTTATCGCAGCAATGCTAGATTGTTCTTGAAGCTCTTGACTCGATAAGGTGTCAAACTAGAAAAGAATTTGCATCCAATTTTTGCCGAATATGCTAAACGACGGCGCGTAGCGCAATTGGAGGCGGTGCCGGTTGTCGTATGCTTGCAGGTTCTTGGTTCGAATTTCCTGCCCAGGCCAACCAATCCTTTAATCCCTCCGAGATCTTTGAATTGGTGTAAGCCTGTCTAGGAAGGTTTGCCCTTTATCCTTTATTCTTTATCATTTCTGCTAAAGGATAGCTATACATAGAAATGCAGTGCTCTATTACCCGCCCAAAAACTGGTGATCCTTCATAGAAGCCATCAGTTCGTCAGGACGTGGAGCGTATTCGATTGTTGGGTGTCCTTTGTTCTGAGTCTGGCTGTCTGGCCGTTTGACAGACAGAACAATTTTGCGCGTTTAAAGCTTTTCTCGACGAACTTCCTGCCTCCTTCCCACTTTGAGACGGGAAAAATCTTCGCTATTTGTCACGTGTCCACGAATATTGGGCATCAGTGTCGCTTAGTCGGCAAATAGACCTCATTTCATCGCCGCTATTCTATATTCTTCCATAAGTATAGGTCGAGAAAAATGGGACTGTGGAATGCAGATCTTCCATCTAAATGCTTAATGACTTTTCTACCATTCATACTTTTTTGAAGTCGATTGGCGGGTTTCGCTTTGCACTTTGCTTTGCGCGAAAAATGGCTTTCTGTATCACTGTTCGTCACTTTTTGGCCTGGTTTTGTTTGTAGCGCAGTTGGAGGAGCCGCCAGCTGTCGTGTGTTCCTCGAGTCCGGGTCTTAGGTTTGGGTCCCTCAAGGCCTCCTCGTCAGCCCTCTAATGTTTCTGGTGACGTTAGTACCAGATATGGCTGAAAGGGATAAAACACCAAGCTCTCCAACAAAGGCCATCGCAAAGTTCTGTATAAGTCAAATACGCATCCACACTTCCTTCGCGACATCCCGTCGAAGTAGAATACGTCTCGCATTTCATAAAAAGATTGATTGACACCGTTCTTTGTTCTTTATCTGTCGCTTTTAGTGCAATTGCTTTGCAGGATTAATTTTTATCACGCCGCTAAGGCGTATGAGGATCGTCATTGCTGGTGCCCGGCTCGGTATGTATGGATTGAAAAGTTTCGAAAACGCCGCTATTCAGTCTCGTTTGGGATGCCCCACGCATTCTACTTTTACGGGATGTCGTGGATATGTATGTAGTGGGCTGCAGTGGCCAACCGATGTGCAATTTAGTGTGTCGTTCATCTCAAACATGTCTGGTATCAACTCATCGACCCAGAAGGGGTGAGATTCTTGGCTCTGAGCGGGAAACTCGAACCAAGAGCTTCTGCTCAAGGTGTACGCCGTAACATGCGCCCATTTCAACTGCGCCTCCACCTGCCTAAGTGATGTAGGACCAACATGCACTGAAATCGCCTGCCTCCACAATTCCATGTTCAAGTGGAATGAGTAGTGTACACCAATATTACTTCTTTCTCAATCCCCTTATTGCAGCAGTTGTTTCCAATATTTCAGAAGCTTGGACATTAAAATTTGCTTGGCGTCTAAAACCAAGCAGCAAAAGCATCATTTTGACTTTCATCTGCACAAGCAGACCTTTCCATGAGATGGGAAGGTTTCCTTTCGGATTGTTGACTGTGTTTGATCAGGCGACCCCTCAGCCACTACGGTAGCTGCGTCTTAGGATCTGTCCAAGTTCCTTGAAAGAACCCAAACCAAAGATTTCGGGTTATTTCACTAGTTCAAAATCAAATTCACGTGGGTTCCGCCCATCAGAATGAGCTAGAGGACCCAGATAGCCATTCATTCTTCCCGAATATCAAAGAACTTCGACCAAGCTACTAGTCCTAGCGACAAACTTGAGTAATTCGGTTACTGAAAGAAGAGTCCCTGCCTTCAATTAGTTATTTTGTTGAGATGATTGGTGAGCCTAAAGATCAGCCCGGCGAACATGAGGGAAAACAGCGGTGGGCCGAGAACAGTTGTAGTCCAGCTCTGACATGACATGATGACGTTCGGATGTTCTGAGCATTTTTTATTTGAGCCATAGTTTTTTCGCTTGGAATAAAAAAACGTTTTCTGGTTCCCACAATGAGCGTTTTTTGATTCATGGGCAGGTAGCCCTATTTGAATACTTGAATATGAGAAAATATGTAATTCCGGTTTCTCAGATAACAAATTTTTAGAAGGTTCACTAATCTTGATTAAGAAATAGGTACCTGAAAGCGAAAGTTACTTGGACGTCCCGGTAATTACGTGAATTAGCGTAGCCCCTCTCAAATCTGAATAAAAATTTTAAAAAGTCTGAAAAGGAAAGGAAAAAAGAACGAAAGGAAGAAGAAATAATAGACAACAAGAGAAAAAAAAGTACACAACACAAATTAATGATCGAAAATAGGAGTCAATCAATCAATTTCTTTTGGGGATGCGCCAGGCATTCTACTCCTGCAGGCCGGGTGCGGTGCAGATATTCTGTACGCATCGTTGGTCTACACAGTGGCTCGAAGAATCCAGCACGCGCATACGTATTTCAACGCTATATCCCTGTACGATCCCACCAACTACGATGGGATGGTAATTGGAGATAGCGGGACGCGAACTATCAATCGATTAACGGTGCAAACAAGCTGCGCCACCTTAATTTGCGCCACAGGAGCCATAATTCTGAAGGATAAGAGGATAAAGGACGGCGTTACGCAATTCCTTTTGGGATGCGCCACGCACTCTACCTCTACTGGATGTCGTAGAGGCGATTTGAATGCGTATTTGGTCAACCAACAACATGCGGTGGCCAGCCAATAATCAAGCGCTCAGTGTTTTATCCTTCCCATACAAGTCTGGTACCAATTCACCGAAGTCGGAGGAATGGAAGGCTTGGTTGGCCCGGGCGGGAAATCCGAATCACCTGGTATTGGCAGCCTGCACCTCTTCGACTGCGCTACATCGCCCGAGTAGTCGTTAAAGATTCCTTTTTATCGATTTTTGTTCGGAGTTGATCAGTGGAAGAATACATTGATCGGTGAGTATACTTCACAACACGTAAACAATATCGATGGTACAGCCATTATTAATTAATTTCGCCAATTTTTGTCCAGAGTCGATCGTTTAAAGTGAATACGGTTTAATAGAACAGGACATGTATTAAGACGCCGTTGCGTTGCAATGCAGCAAAAACCCCGCTTAGTTCCCATCATGTATTGTCCTTTCATTGCGTGTTTGCCACCGCTTTGTTGATTTCATTCCTTCGGGATTTGCTCATAGGGTGCCCCAGTCAACCCATTGGTATTAGAAAAACAAACGAGCTTGAAGTTGACATTAGAAAAAGTGTGGAGTCAATTTTCCTCCGGAGTTTTTTGGTCAGTTTGACTTTTTTAACCATGAGCTACATATGTCTAGCTAGCATTGTACTTTTACTGCGTTTTTTAGACATTTCCGCAAACTGTTACGGCTCTTCATGAGTCCCGAGTACATTTCTTTACTGTCGGAAGCATATCTTGGGGAACCGTCTTCTGTGCAATTACTGATGTTCGGCCGACACGCCCAAATTTTACGTACCAATTAGGCTATGTTGTACTAGTTCGTACCACTTGCCTTCAAAAGCTTTTGCACACATGAAGGTGACGAGCCTAGCGCACTCACGCTCCGAAGCTCCAAAAGGAACCATAGCAGAAGTGTATTTCAGAGAGTCAGAGTTAGACTACTTAAATTGAATAGGTAGATGGTTCTTCGCTTCGATTGGCTGGCGCCTCTCCTGCCACGCCCCTCGCATGCGACCGGGCAGACGCACGAAACGTACAAGAGCAAAGCCATAGTTTAAATGTGCCGTGTGCCACCATTTTCGACAATGTAGACGATAAGGGTAAGAGGTCCTATCCGTAGGGAACTCAGCTCGCTAATTCATGATCGTGTTTGCCTGGTTGTCCTGTTAGGTCTGGACGCAAATCGAAACAGCAATCGATTCGAGATGCCGCGCCAGATCCACCCAGCTGCTGATTGCGCTACAAGCACCAGTGTATCGCACTGTTCACTTAACTATGGTGCCATTTTTGAGCTATGGTGCCAATTTTATTAGCATGCGTCTTGGCAACGGAAAATTGTGCATTTTTATTACATAGCTTTACTGAATCTTTCATGGAATCATAGTTGCTGCTTCCGGTGGAGATTAAATTTTAGATCAGGCTTTTTCTATCCAAAAAATTCTTAACCAAAAGTAATGATGCTAGGCGGAACAGTACCTATATTTGATCAAGTGGTACATCGATTCTACTCCTTGCAGAATTCGTCATGGAAAGGGCCTCCAATCCGAACCAGGAACCTGTTATCGGGTGCACGCGGCAGCCGCGCCTCCTCCGACTGCGTGTAGTGCACCCGATAACAGGTTCCTGGTTCGGATTTCCCTCCCAGGCCAACCAAGCCTTCCATCCCTCCGGGGTCGGTGAATTGGTACCAGACTTATCTGGGAAGGATAGAGCGTTGACATGCTCATCGGATGCCCACCGCAGGTCATTCGCAAATACGCACTCAAATCGCCCCCACGATATCCCGTAGAAGTAGAATGCGTGACACATCCCAAAAGGGATTGAATAACGCCTTCCTTTATCCTTTATCCTTTTATCTTATGTAGCTGTCGGATTACCAACAATAGTTCATACGAGAATCTGCTAGCAGCTAAAAAGCAGCTTTTAAAATTGAGCTCTAAAATTTGGATGTAGATAAAGATAAAAAAGGCCTAAAATTTATAGCTAGATAACCCTTGTACGACCATTCTTGTATTCCAATCAACTTTGGGGAATTTCTTGTTGAAAGGACGGCTGTCGGTTCAAGATGAGAAGTGTGGAAAATGCTAAATGTATTCTAGCCTAAATAATGGCCGTTTTTCTTAGGATGATTCGCATTCTCTGGTAAAAATATGAGCACTTTAGAAACGACAGGAAATCTGTCAAACAAACGAATGGCAGCTCGTAACTGTGGTCGAGCGAATACAAGCTCCTTGGCATTCATGCTAATACATTTCGAAGCTTCGAACGCGATTCTGCTTTCTTCTGGGGTTTTTATACAAACACCCAGCTTTTTCATACCTTACGGTTTCAAGACTCTTATGGGGCCCTAGCAAAATCCTCTTCTGGTTTGAAACGAATGTGATCATTCGCAAAACAAGAAAGCAACCCCAGTATTTAGAAAATAAAAAAATTTGCGACCTGGGCAATATCGACCTTAATAATCATTATCCATATCAAATGTTTAGTCATAGATAGTTACAAGATTGAGATTAGCCTAGATTTGTCAAATTCCCTACGTTACCAGGCATTTTTCGGACGACTTTCTTCTTCGTAACAAGATTGGACTTGGTATTTCACCGATTGGTTGAGGTTTACCTTTATCCTTACCCTTCACGGAGAATAGAAGAACAGTCGAACTGCTCCAATATTTCCGATCTTTCTCAAAAAAGTGTTGCCGCTTGTGTTTTCCTCCAAACATATATACCATTTTCACGTCGAACTGGACACTTTTCAAATCAAATTGGACACTTTTCACGTCAAACTGGACACTTCTCACGTCGAATTGGACACTCTTCTAATTTAGCTTATGACTTTTGAAATCGAATCAAACTCTTTTTCTACATTAACTAAATACTTTCCAAAAAAGTTAGAATAATTTTTTGTTCAAAGAAAATTTTAGTGTAATTTCTTTAAACTTTTAATTCACTTACCCAATAAGTGAACACTTCGTTTAAAATTTTATAAAATTCTTTTTTTTTGTGAAAAAATAGGGGTTAATAGGTTGTTTCAAGAGGCAGGAGGGCGGAAATTTTTAGTGCCAGAAAGGATTGCGCCATGCCCTCGTCCAAGACGTCACGACTTCTATTCGATTAATAGCAAAATTTCGGTTTTCATGAAGTTTCATAACTACAAACAATGCAACATAGACAATTGTAAAAAACACACTTATCCTTTTCTGGGTGCTTTATGTAACTAGTTGCACTATCACTCAAATGAAAACCGCGAGGAGCTTTTTCGCAATATGATCTTTTAGTGCACTATATAGTTGCTCCTTTGTTGCGCTTCAAAACAAAATTTAAATTGTTATTTTTTCAACAACAAAATTTTTATAAAACTATTGCCTTGACTCATTCTGGCAGCTGAGGTGAAAAGAAAAATTAAAAAACTGTTCTAAATTTTCCTGAACAAAAAATTATTCTTACCGTCTTGTTGAGTCTGTAGTTTGACCTGTAAAAAGTTTTTTTAGATTTGGAAGGCGTTCAATTTGATTTTTTTTTTCAAAGTTCGTAGTTCATTTTGTTTTTTTAAGTGTCCAGTTTGACATAAAAATGGTATAGATAATTCCGATTTTAGTATGTCGTAGCGAAGTGCCTACTGTCGTTATCAGTAGAATATGTGGCGCAGACTTAGGTTCGGGCCCTGCCTAGGCTTACCAAGCCTTCTTTCGCTCTGTAGTCAGCAAAATCTTCGCAGGCTTGTCTGAAGGTTGACCACTGCATGTCTGATTCAACCCATGGCCTAAGTACGCATTCAAGCTGCCTCCTTGATATCTCGCAGAAGTAGAATAATGCGTCACTTAGTGATTTTGTGGCGCATCCCGCAGAATCACTAAGTGACGCATTTCTTTTTCTCTTTTTTTTTGTAGAGCTTTTTTGAAGGATGACAAAAATAAAGGATTTATTTATTTATTTATTTATTTATTTATTTATTTATTTCATGCACTACATGTGCGCCCAAACATGGATGACGGAAAATACAAAGTTAAGCATGATAACATCTAAAACGTAAAAACACAGAACAGAGAAGCTAGCGTAAGGCGAGCGATAGGAAATGAACAGCCACTGCAGTATGAGACAAAAAATTTGATAACTCCATCATCCATTTTGACATGAGGATGACACTAGTCAATCAATGCGCTGGTTGCGCCACGCATTTCACTACCACGTGGTATCGTGGAAGCAATTTGAGTGCGTAGTTGGCCTAAGTAATGAATTGCAGTGGCCAGCCGATGGAAAAGCACAGCTTTAAAGCTCCCAGACATGTGTGATCACAAATCGGCGGTTCCAACGGAATGAAGGCTTGTTCGGCTTGGATGGGAAATCCGGAGCAAGAACGGCGAATCCGTTGCACACGTTAGCAAGCCCCTCTTTTAACTGCGCTACTACACTTCCAGAGCTGCCTCAGTGTTTTAAAAGTAGATTCATTGAAAACAAGATCAAATTGATGCATCCGTATTATCAGTTAAAACGCCAAATCTTTATAGAATATACCATATCGATTCGCTTTAATCCTGCTCAAAAATTATTTATTTATTTATTTATTTATGCACTCAGATTAGTACTCTCAGGTGACTCAATAAGGATACTCTATTAGGTAATACATATATGAACCTATATAGCTAATTTTTGACCTTAACTATAACAGATGATGTCTTTATTCTGTCGCTTCTGAGTTCCAGCCCTGAGTTTGCGCGATCTAGGATTGCTCGAGGTCGAGTGTTGCGGTGTGGCTGCGGTGAGGTGTCTCACCCGTGTCTCTCGCACATGTCAATCAACCTTCAAATGTACGTCGCATATCCATCGAACGCATTCTAAAAGTGTCCTCAGCTGGAGACGGTCGAGTAGGAGAATTTCATTAAGTCAGTGGCCTCGACGTTTGTTTGTCTTCTCTGGGTAAGGTCGTGTACAGTCGATTATTTCGAGTTTTTTCGTTGATAGCATGAAGTATTAGCGCTGGAGGGCTAAATCTTTAAGCGATATCTTTATTCCACTGTAGCCCAGTAGTTCTTAAAGGTAGTTGGATAGACGTTGGTCAGTATGGGCACCTGTCGAGCCTCGTCAGACCTCGAAACGATGACGAGCACAGCAGTGTGGCGAAAGCGATCGCTGGCAAAGACCGCTCGGTGTCTCGTTACATTCCAATGTTCCTCGTTACATTTTTAGTGCAATTTGTCTCACGATTCGTTAGAATTCGCTCTTCTGCCCTCCATTTTCTAAAATTATTTAAATGTGCTGACTTTGATTTGATTTTGATTTTACTTTTTTCGATTCATGGAAAGTTGATGCGTTAAAATTTACGTGAAGTATGAGAATGCCAGGGTAATCTATTTGAGGAAAGGATAGCTTACATGGCTTGCCAACTCAATCTCTTGCTTTCCCACTATCTTCACAAGTTCAGGTGATCTAGATTTTTGAAGAAAATTCGATTACTCGCGATCAAGAAAAATTTGGAGCCGTGTTTTTCACATTCACAGCGCTCAGCTAATTTTCTATTTTTTTTAGTTTTTAAAGACCAACTTTACCATTCCCTACTTATGTGTTCTTTTCATCTGATTAGCAACATTATTAATACTTGCACTCGCTGCTTGAGGTTAATTAAGAGAGCGAATAAAATTCAGGGTTGAGCACAGGGCACGCCCTTGGATGCGCCACACCTTCAGATTTTGATAGGATAATATTGTGAGTAATTTTGAAAGGCTGCTTGCCTGTGTAGAAAGCTGGGAAATGTTTTTTTTAACTAGCTAATAAACAACGTCAGATGCTATGTCAGTGGGCAGATTTCACTTATCGATGATTGCGAGGCTTTTGTCAGGCCATTGATCTGCTTACTGGGTAATAAAATTCTACTGATCCAATTCTTCCGTGCAGTATGTACACATTTTTTTAAAGTTTTATAACGAGGTCTTAATACCGCTGATGTCTCGTCCACGACTAAGCATTATTGTGTGGTGGCGATGCAAGGCTCTTGTTTCTTAAATAAATAAATAAATAAAATAAAAAATGCCCAAACACTTTTACGAGCTTTTTAAACATATGCCCGCCCCATAATGGAAAATGGACCTACTGTTTCAACCGTACAAGCAGAATGGTATCAACCTTCATAAAAGTGTGCGCAGCGATTTCTCGCGAAAGGTATTTATGCGTTGTCTTGATCTCACCAGGGAATGCCGTCAGCTTCCCATGGAACTTCGTGATGAGACCTATATCACGTGAAAGAGCTCGAGACGCTGATTACAGATATGTAGATCAAATTTGCTAAATGGATCTCCTAAGCGAGTTATGGCCGGCGGAAGCCGCCGTGTCTTCCATGTGTTAGGCGCACTCAATGGGCGCAGTATTGCGCGGTAATCAGCGGTTCGGCTATTAGCGCCGCCAGCAGCGGCGGCGGCGCTAATAGCCGAACCGCTGATTACCGCGCAATACTGCGCCCATTGAGCGCGCCTAACACATGAAAGACACGGCGGCTTCTGCCGGCCATAACTCGCTTAGGAGATCCATTTAGCAAATTTGGTCTATATATCTGTGATCAGCGTCTCGAGCTCTTTCACGTGATATAGGTCTCATCCCGAAGTTCCATGGGAAGCTGACGGCATTCCCTGGTCAGTTACTCCCTCATTCCTAACGGCTCCGAAAGTGCGAAATAGCTTGGCTTATCCACGCTCAGGAGCAGGAGATTGAAATATGATTTCATGATGATGCACAACATTCTTACGTGGAAAACTGCATATATTTAACTCATCCGACTTTTTTGGTGTATCCCCCCGTAGAACTAGAATTAGAACGTCAAGGCTTGCCGGCTCGGTCGCAAAACTGGATTCAGGTCAGATTTCTTCTTCTCTAGAATATTTCGTATACTCGTACTTTTTATTAAGAACAAGGTGCTCGAAATGCTTACCAATGTGTTTAAGAAATATCTTGACCGAAGTCTTAAGAGGACGTAATTTTAGTTTCAAGTGGTTGCGTACCTCCGCTCTTTTAGTTATGTTTTACTGCTTAGATTTTATACTGGCACTTTTGCTTACATATTTTTTGTATTATTTGCGATTGTTGTATTTGTCTGTTTCGATTGTTTACATGTATTTCGGATTTCCCAACAGCTGATTTGAGACGCGACTTCTGTGCGCTTCCCGAAATAAATAAATAAATAGAATATTTTTGGGATCCGATGGAACTCTAACTCTTTTCCATCTCTACTTTGTTTACATGTATTCATGCGCACATTGATCAAACACAAACATTGATCTTACAGAATTTTGAATAAATAAATAAATAAAGAGTGTAGTTGCGTTGAAAAATGTAGTGCTGTTCTTATGGAATTACTTCGAAGTAGCACCTCCATACCTAGTATTTGAGGAATAAAATGAATACCGTAATGATAACATCAAAATATCTATCCTGATACCGTACAATAGAGCACGGTATGGATACTTTATATGGAAAGAAGAAAATGCTGCAACAGCAAATGTTTTGCAAGTTTTCTTTTATTTTTTATTATTTTTAATGCTATTTTTTCGCATTTTTTTAAATATAACAAATTTTTATCAAATCCAAGTTTGAAACTAAATATGATATAATATCATGTATAAATATGTATACAATGTATACAAATAATATATAATATGTATAATAGAAAAGGATAAAGGACGGCGTTATTCAATCCTCTTTGAGATGCGCCGCGCATTCTACTTCTATGGGATGTCGTGGAGGCGTGTTGAATGCGTATTTGGCCATACAGTGACTTGCGGTGGCCAGCCGATGTACAAGTCAGTGCTTTATCCTTCCCAGACAAGTCTTGTACCAATTCATCGACCTTGGAGGGATGGAAGCCTTGGTTGGCCTGGGCGGGAAATCCGAACCAGAAACCTTGTATCGGGTGCAGGCGACAGCCGGCGCTTCCTCTGACTGCGCTCCATGCGCAAATATGTATAATATAATGTGTAATAATGTATAAATATGTATAATATAATGTATAAATATTATATAATATTAATATAATGCATAATGTATAATTAGATTCAAATCTTTGTTTAGAAATTTTATATACATAATTAGATAAAAAATTTAAATTTTATATTAAAATTATAGATGTATATAAAAAAAGTAAAAACCTTTGTTATGTAAACAACAAATAAATAAATCGTATTAAAATTTTAGCACCTTCATTCTTCACTGAGGAGCCACCGGTGGTGGGTGGAGAGGTGTTATAATTAACAATGTTCGTCTGAAGGAAGGTGGCGAAACGAAGCATAGAGTTTAATTTCTTGCTTCTTCGTATTGGTCAAATATATCTGAATGTCCAGAGGCCCGCACCTGACTCATGTGAGCCCCCACCAAGACTCGAGGTCACTGCGGTAACCCGATGCCCTTATGTCGCACCCAACTCTGTTTACCACTCAACAAATTAGGTGTCAGTCGGGAGCTATATGGGCGTATAAAGTCCTAGTAGCTGTCCTTAACAGTGGGCGGCAGACATCATAAAGGAGCAACAGCACATAGGTGGTGAGCTCGACCTACTGCAGCACTGGACACCACCTGGACAGCCGCGCTCGTTCAGAATCTCCACCGTTCTACTCAGCTCTACGCCCTGCGCCTTGGACTACTTGCCCATATTCTGCTCCCATTTTTGTCGTGCAGTCTCTGCAACTGCGTTCTGAAGCAGTTGAATTTAACGACGAGGCGTTATGCAGGGCAGCCACCCAGTTCGGCGCTTTTTTGAGGTCCCGCTTGGGTCGTGCTATAGCTTGAGCTCGGGTTCCTCGACGGCAGTGACCGCTGCATGAACGCGCGCACCCATTCCGCTGGGGGCGATCGGTTTCTTCGCGCGTCTGAACGGGCATACACGTGCTGAAAAGATTCCTCGTGGGACCCGCACGGTGGTGCACTTGCGACGAACACATGCAGCCAGCGAGATCATAATGGAGTGGCATGTCCCGTCGTTCGCGGCGTCGACAAATTCGACCGGCTGAACGGCCAAGAATCGGCTTCGAAGCGTGCTAGACGGGCTGGCGCTGGCCTTGTTGGAGTGCAGGGGCAACAAGAACAACAGCGAAATGCCAGTTCTTTTCCATAAAAAACTAAATCGCCAGCGCTTGAGCTGCTGTAATGTTTCGTTGTAACACGTGGTAGTGAGGGGGTAGCGGATTTCATTCCACTGTTATTCTTTCGGTCATTTTGTCGGAACAGTTGAGTATGTAGCCGAAATTTATTGCAGCTCATCTGTTTTACAGCAAAACGCACCCTCTTGACACTGCTGGCCCACCACACAATAAATTACCTCCCGCATGACCCCTGCCCCTGTCGGATTAATCTTTGAAGTTCATTCTTGTTATCCGGTTTCTGAACACTCCTGTGTTTTCTATGAAAACCCAACATTTGTTAGTATGTTTAAATATTTTGTTTTAACTGTGAAAGACTGCTTTTCCTTGGAGGAATATAAGCGTGATTTTCACGCAGTTTAAACGATATCCTTTCGTAGCAAGAATTTCTGCGTTTTAATTATATTAATCGTTTCATTGTTGTCGATAGGGGTTGTAAGGGCGCGTGTAGCGCAGTCGGAGGAGGCGCCGGTTGTCGCGTGCACCCGATACCAGGTTCCTCGCTCGAATTTCCCGCCTAGGCCAACCAAGCCTTCCATCCCTCCAGGGTCGGTGAATTAGTACCATACTTGTCTGAGAAGGATAAAACACTAAGCGCTTGTTCATCGGCTGGTCACCGCAAGTCATTGTATGGCCGAATGCGCATTCAAAATCTCCTCCACGACATCCCGTAGAAGTAGAATGCGTGGCGCATCCCAAAGGAGATTGAGTAACGCCGTCCTTTATCCTTTATAGGGGTTGAAAGGGTGAGCAGAGTGATGAATTGAATCGGCTGCCGCTAAACTATAAGCTTATTAACTAAAAGAGACTAGATCAAGACAGGGATAAAGCGTATGAAATTGGTTTTGGTCTTTTGCGAACAAACTTGTCCAAAGTTTGCGAAGCCGTCGGAACCAATCAAAATTTCTATATTTTCGAAAGTGATTAATTTGATTAGGCAGGGAGCGATCTTTCTTAGCAAGGAAGTCTCGGGAAGGTCCATGTTTTTCTAGAGTTTTATTCACCAACAATTGATAGCGCATACATTTCTGCCTGCTACTGCATGTCATGTTTTTTCTTCGTTCTTTGGCTAAAATTGCCTTTGAGCGAATTTAAGACAAAATTTTAAAAATTGCTGTTATTGTTATTGTTGTCTAATCAGAAAGCTATGTAAGCGTATGCAGAAATACTGCACTTTACTATGCTATCTATTACATGGTCATGAGAGGTCCATGAGAGTCCAACATAATCAGAAAATGTATATAGCATTTTCACTTTAAACGGGACACTTTTAAAGTTTTGAGTCTAAACTATACTTCAAAAATTTATACGCTTTTTGAGTCAGCATTTCTTGGTCAAAACGATGTTTCTAGGTTTATTCTGAAAAGCCACGATACAAATAAAAATTTGTGTGAATGCATAGATTGCGCCTGACACTATAAGAAACACTGCAATGCATTTATGATTGACAGTATAAATGCTGCCTATCTGAAGTTATGTACAGGAGAATGGCGATGTATTCATTATTGTACTCGCCCGCCGGTATTTCAAAATTTTGCTCATTTAAACAGCTGCTAACCCATTTACTATGGATAGTGCAACGAATGCGCGGCGCAATCTCTTGGTACAACACACCAGCAATTTCATAGACTTCCAGCACGTCAGGATAACCTTAAAAATTGTTGTCGAGCTCAATGCTTAACTAACTATAATTTTTATTAGGATACTTTCAAAGGGAATTTTTTAAGATTTTCGTTTTAAAAAGTGCGTCGAAAATTAAAATTTTAGATCTCTGGTTTAGTTTGCAAAATGCCTCTGTTATTTCTAAAGGTGGGAGGTTTCAAATTAAAAAGGTGTCCAGATTAGAACAGAAATAGCTTAGTATAAAGTGTAAGTGGCTTAGAAAGATTAGTAGGATAAATTTTGCAAATGTGGAAGGCTTTGCTCCAAGTTCCTATTAGCCTGGGCGGGATCTGAAGCTAGTATCATTCGGTAGAATGACTCACAAATAATTCTAGGGTCTAACAGGAACTTGGAGCAAAGCCCTTTCACATTTGCAAAATTTATTCTACTCATCTTTTTAAGCCACCCATCAGCAGATGCTTGGCGTAGGCCATTACATATTTCCCTGAAAAGGAAATCCCTGAAAAGGCCATCCCTGAAAAGGAAATTAAATTGCCCTCTATATGCCACTTAGAAGACAGTGCGTGGCGCATATTTTAAAGCGATTTATTCACTATTGACGCCTCCTTATCCTTATAACTAATAGACAAGAAAAAATGCCTACGTACATGTAATCCAGGTGATTTAAGTCGAATATGCAAGCAGCGCGGAACAAGCAACAAGCCGTTACTATGCAAACAAGTCTGAAATCGAATGCAAGGCGTACTACGTCGCATTCAATGAAATGTGCCCTGTAATATGCCTTTAAGCAATTGATGCTTGTTCAGCTACCGAATAACTTTGAAGTATACTGAGTGGCAGAGACATTTTGGATAACCCTATGTCTCTGCCACTCAGTATACTGAGCGCGTGGAGCGCAGTCGGAGGAGGCGCCGGCTGTCGCCTGCACCCGATACCAGGTTCCTGGTTCGGATTTCCCGCCCAGGCCAACCAAGCCTTCCATCCCTCCGGGGTCGGTGAATTGGTATCAGACTTGTCTGGGAAGGATAGAGCGCTGACTGGTTCATCGGCTGGCCACCGCAAGTCATTGTATGGCCAAATACGCATTCAAGTTGCCTACACGATATCCCGTAGAAGTAGAATGCGTGGAGCATCCCAAAGGAAATTGAATAACGCCGTCCTTTATCCTTTATCTTTTATACTGAGTGGTGAGTGGAAAAGGTTAATAGTAGAAACATTTTCGGGTGCTGCACGCGTTTGACCTTTACGCGATAACGTAAATGCTTCTTGAATGCGTTGTTAACCTGTGGAATGGCTTACAAAGGGCAACCAATAAAGAAACCAGTGCCTTACCTCTTTTGTGCCAGAATAGCAACAATTCCCTGGCCGAGAAAAGAAAGGAGAAAGAAAGAAAGAAAGAAAATAAAATGGAATGAATTAGATTTTCGTTACATACGAGCTCTTATATGCTATACATAGAACGATGAACAGTTAGTTAATGCCTCTGGCCAATTTACTCTACTAAAATCACGCAATCCTTTTAGAATGCGCCACGCATTCTACTTCTACGGGTTGTCGTAGAGGCGATTTGAATGCGCCTTTGGCCATGCAATGACTTGCGGTGGCGAGCCGATGAACACCTCAGCGCTTTATCCTTTCCAGACAAGTCTGGAACCAATTCGCTAACCCTGAACGAATGAAAGGCTCGCTTGGGCTGGGCGGGAAATCCGAACCATGCACCTGGCATCGGTTACACGCTGCAGGCGCCTTCTCCTTCGACTGCGCTACACCAGCCCGTTTGTTTTTCACTCAACTTTAAAGCTAAACTTGATCAAAACGTTGTATGCTGGCTAACCAAGAACCTGGTATCGGTTATACGCTACAGGCAGCTTCTCCTTCGACTGCGCTACACCAGCCCGTTTGTTTTTCACTCAACTTCAAAGCTAAACTTGATCAAACTTGATCAACTTCTGTGCTAGTGTGATTAGTATAATATGGTGACAAGTGAAATTAAAATATTCTTACCGTCTTGTCTTAGGTTATTGCGTAGAGCCGGTTGAAGACAAAATCTATTTCTTACCGTCTTCTTCGTCTTATGTTGGTGTAATCAAGCTCGCTGGTTCAAGATAGAATTTCCACCTTCATGTAGCTTCGTTAAAAATTTCATGCATGCGTAGTTGTTTCTGTCGGATGTGACATTCTTACAGTAAATGGTGTTTGGCTCTACTTGTTAGAGTAGTCAATTCAATGCCCCACGTATTCTTTTTTTCATTTTGAACGTGGCTGTCCTGCATATAGTGAATGAATTCGACTAAAGGTCTTTATATGACTGGATGAATAAGATGAAGCTAATTTATTAGATTTTTAGTTGACTCGGATAGGGACGGTTGGCTAGCCCCGGATTTTTGAATGATTCGGAACGGATATACCCTACCTATATCTGAAAATGATTTGTTCGTCATTGGATCCAAAAACTTCGGTTTGTTCGGTGATTCAATCAGTGACGATTTCGCCTATCCCGAATTTTTGGATGATTCGGGCTAGGGAGATTTTGTGAATTTTGGGTTTTTGAGTAAATCAGGTAACGGCGATTCTGCGGACCCCAGGATTATGGACGATTCGAGTCGGATATATCCGGTAGGATACCAGAGAATGACTTATGTGGATTTAATGTTTATTGTCGTGTAAAGCGGCTATGATAGATTAACACGGTTTCAAGGAATCTTTCAAGAAATTCTCGTGGGTAGTTGTCCGTTATACTAAACGCTGGACACTTAAGTGCTTCTATCATACCTTGCTTGATGGCTTCAGTGTCTGAAGTCCCCATTGTCACCTCTGACACCTGCAGAACTACCAGGCCCTTGATCTATTAGGGGGGGGGGGGGCAAAAGTAATGAAACACCCCATGCCGTGTCCATATATCTCATGGCTGAAGTTTGGTTTCGTGCTTATCGTATTTGTATGTTTGTATGCTACTTACTGAAGGCCACCTGAGAAGTCAGCACTTCCGCCCTTTCCAGAAGCATGCCAAAACCCCAGTCTGTCTCATGCCGAAACCCCAGTCTGACGAGTCGACCTGTGCCGCGCAAATCTTGCCCAATTCCCAACCCCGAGCAGCCTGGGCTCAATATTCACGCCAGATGAGAAGTACGTCTTCTACCTTAACCCTGCCAAGCAGCGAGTCTGAGTGAGGCCTGGTGACCTGTTACCGACCTTCGTTCGGCGAGATGCTCACTGTGAGAAGCACCTTTGGAGTTTTTGAATCTGCGCCCATGGATCGGTTTACCGGAAGCTGTTTCCCAAGAGCACTACGATGAATTTCAAGGCCATGGTGAACGAAATAGAAGAGATGGACCTGCGACTGGAACTTATTCATTCGCAGCGCTTCAAGAAGGTTCTCCTCTTCGAAAACGCCGCATCCCATCGGGAACAAGTAACCACGGATAAGCTTGGCCAGCTGGGCTACGTTCACATGCCTCATCCACCGTATTCGCCGGACATCTCTCTATGCGACCACCGCTACTTCTTGAGCCTACAGGCCTTCCTGGTCGGAATGGACACAAGAACCCAAGCAGTCCTTGACAACCATGTCGAGCAGTTGATCAACACCAGGCTCAAGCAGTTCTGGAAGGATGGGATCAGGAAGTTGGCTGAGCAATGGCAGCAAGGTCCTTGCCCTTAATGGCAAATACATTCCTCAGCATCGTTGAGTTGTAAATGAGTTATAAAGAGATGAAGATTTTTTTTCAATTTGTATCATTACTTTTGCTCCCCCCCCCCCCCTAATAGGCCTCACCATCAGTATATGCTATTGTTCACCCGTCTGAGAATTGAAGAGACAAATTCGATGTCCAGGATGAGAGCGTTGGATAAAGCAGTCTTGGTGCTGTAATGGGGTAAACATTCAACGACTAATGAGCAAGGAGTGCGGGTTCGGGTCCTGACTGGTGCAATAGGATCGATAACAACAATAATTCCTTCCGGTTGCTTGTAGTTTTTTTTGGCAGAGATCTAGGTTTAAATTAAGGACGAGGAATAGGACAAAGAGTGTCAATCGTTTGTTCCTGTTTGAGGGCGCGCCACGCATTCTGCTTTTAGGGCACGTCGTGGAAAAATGTTGTGTGATTTGGATGCGTGCTTCGACTGTATGTATAATAGGTTGCAGTGGTTAGCCGAAGGATACAACTCTTGTGCTAATTAACGGACGTTGGAGGGATGGAAGGCTTGGTTGGGGTGGTCGAAATCTGAAGAGTGACCCTTGATTCAGAATGCACTCAACAGCCGCCACCTCCTCCTAGTGTGTGTATACAGGGGTAATTAGGGCAGAACAGTAATTTTCAATATCTTTTCTAGAAGGCGGTTCGTTACATATGATTGCTGCATTTCTAACAGTGATTTGAAGGTAACCTGTGTGGAAAGTTATTCGTCGGTGGTCTCTGCAAGTCGTGAAATATATAAGATTGATTCCGCTCCAACTGCTTCCTGTATTTTGCACAAGAAGAGAGATGGTTAAGGCATCCGATTAAGGAGCATCGCTTTTTGTGCTCTACTTTGGCGGCTTGAGGTTCGCGCTCCTTATTGATTTTTTAGGATCTTTGCGCACTAGGCGCGGCGGATTTTGTAGGACACATTGCCTTGAACCGTTTTCTAGACTTCAGAAATGAACTGTTTACGCCACCACAGCTCTTATACTGCTCCGACTGACTCCGTTTTTCTGCTCACCAAGACTGCCAACCCTGGCTATGTTCATTAAGCCAATGTCGGCCGGGTCGGTTTGAAGATAATCTGAATTTCTCATAAAGTTCTCACTGAAAGGGTAAATTCTGTCACACTGGCTTGGCGACAGTCCTATGCAGTTGACCTTTTCCCTCGTACCGAATTAACACACAGCTCCCTCCGTAGGACGGCGCTTCAGCAGCGTATTCCTCCGGAAGCCAGCAACGCTCGACCAATATGCTCGTCCGCCACCGCAGCCATTGCCACGTGTTTTCCACGATTAGTCCATAACTGTTATCCGTCATCGTCGGCAAGAAAACGCTTCGAAAGAAGGACTTCGCATGCGCTGACGATGGACTGAGTCAGGTGTGTCTGGGGCGTCTCGAGAGCAGTAGCTGTCTGTCAACGCAGGTTTTTGTCCGCTTCCCACCTCGCAAATTCCCCTGGAATTGACTTAGAAACCTCTTGCTGACTAACGAGTTCTTGCCGTGTTTCTTAGCAGTTGGCATCTAATCGAGACTTGTTATTCTCGTCGCAATTTCATATATCGTTTGTTACTTCTTCAACAAATTATTTCGTGACGTCTTTTCATCGTAGACCTTGCTCTGTGCTCTTAGGTGTTTGACGTTTTAGAGCATATCTTTCTATAGTATGCCCTTACGACATGCTTTTGTTCTTGACGTATACTGAGAAACTTATTATTTATTGTTTCAATACTTCTGTGCCACGCAGGTTTGACATGACGGAACGTTTACTTCTGCTTGGCGTTTCGACAACTTCGTCGTTTTCAAATACCTGAAGAAGTTCGAAGCCTAAGATTAAGGACTCCCCTCGGCAAAGGCTTAGGTTTCCAAGACTTAGGTTTTTTAGTTTTTTTCTCAGTTGTCATTATTTATTGATTATTTTTAAATGACGATGTGTCAAATGGACCTTTGTTATAACTCAAGTTCCGTCTATTAGGACATGTAATCAACTGTTCAGTCATCCCACTATATTTGGAGAAGGACAAGCACACCGTTGACCTCCTGCAAAGGTGAACGTCGGTGAACGAACTGTGTAGACGTTTTAGTTTCTGAGAGATTGAATTCGTGAAGGGTTTCTTGTTTTTAAATACTTACAGAGGCAGAATAATGGACTCAAAAAGAGTGAGGTTACATTCAGTTCAAAGCCCGTCGAAGTATCCAATATGAAGAGTTTACTGTTCCACTCCAGCGAAGCAGTAGTTCTGGTAGAAGGCCACCGTGCAAATATGTTTCCCATTTTCTTACCTGAGCTCCCTCTTCACGTTTTTTTTTGTTGAAAAAATAAAAACTCCAGCTCGACATAAACAGTTCTGCTTTCTTAAAATCGTTCAACTTCTGCAGGCCCTCGATAAGGTTGCATGAAGTAACAAATACCAGCAATAAAGATTCGCGTCAAAACTAGTAATCAATTGCTAGTAATCAATATTCTCACGCCATGCACTTTTCTTCTTTCTATCTAATGCGTCATTCGTTTCATTTTTACCGTGAAACTTTGAGGAAGTGGTCGCTACGAATGCTATGTCTTGCTCAGGGAACGTATGTATTCCATGTTTTGTTGCTCAGGGAACGTATGTATTCCATGTTTTGTAGCACTAGAATTCCTAGTTTATCAGAACTCCATAGGTATTCGTGATTTCTGACCACGGCACTATCCCAACGATGTGTTTTCAGCAATCTCAACTTATGCATGCGTTTTCGCCCGTGTGTGTGTGTGTGGGGGGGGGGGGGGGGTGGGGGTTGGAAGATGGCTGACTGTCCCACAGAGCATGTGTGCTTATAGTGCAGTCGGATGAGGCGTCGGCTGTCATACAAAAACAAATCGATTCAAGATTCGAGTCTCGAGTTTCCAACCTCTTAGTGGTTCTTGAAATGCATATAAATCTGGATTTAAAGCAATAGTAAAAAGTTACTATCAGAACAAAAAAATAATAATCATTTCACCGCTCATTAACACGGGGAAACCAGCAACGGCGCATGCAGTTAGCAAACATGGCGCACTGAACTATGGTATGGCTCAACTTTATCCTATGACGCACAAAAAGATCTTAGCTTTTCTATTACGTTGCCGGAAAAGTCCTGCAAGAAATTCCCTAACCATGCCATGTTCGACTCTCAATGAACCTTGGCATTGATGTTACAATAGTCGAGTAGTTTGTTCAGCGTAGCCAAGATTAGCACAAGACTTTATTTCGGCTGACGTTTCGGCGTTATCGCCTTCTTCAGAGCCTGGAAAAGTCGAAGTCATTTGAGAAACTACCCTCCCAAATGCCATTTCATTCTGAAGGAGCCCATCCAAATAGCAAAAAGACCAAGAGTACGACAACGTAGAAGGTCAGGAAAAGAGACGTATGGTCTCAAGGGCTCTATGTCATTCACCCCTCTTCCGTTCAGCTAGGGTATCAGTGGGCTCATTTGTACACTCATAAAGGTTAGCCTTTTCCTGACTTTCTACGTTATCGTTTTCTTCGTCTTTTTACCTTTTGGATGGGCTCCTACAGATGCAATGGCATTTGGGAGGGTAGTTTCTCAAATGACTTCGACTTTTCCAGGCTGTGAAGAAGGCCACAACGCCGAAACGTCAGCCGAAATAAAGTCTTGCAGCAATACCTTGGCTACGCTGAACAAACTACTAGACTGTTGTAATTCCCTAACCATTTTTTAAATTTCACAAGACCTGTTACACTCAGGTCTAGTGCCACAAGTTTATAGCTCGAACATTCTAGAATATAATGCTATACATTCTACAGTATTCTAGAATATAATGAAGATGGTCTCCACTTGAGTGGCCCACGATCTCCGTGACTCGAACAGTTCGTCACGACTGAGCGCCGCACAGTCTCTCTTTCTCCGCTCTACGTACATATTAAGAACTTCCTGGAAGAAGTAGTCACACGAGATGAGTTCAGCGTCTCCTACGTCAACCGCACCTGGAAGGCGCTCAAAGAACCATCTCTGAAACAGTCCAAGTTCGATCTCCACCAGAAGAAGGTATTGCTGAGATGTTGGTGGGACTCCCAGGTAGTGCTCTACCTCGAGTTCCTTGAAGCCGGCATCTCACAAGGGGAGGGTCTGAAGGTACATCTGAACGGCGGGAGCGATTCATATAGGGAGAATCCCCACCCCTCAATTAGTATGAAAATGTGTTTATTTTTTGCCAATTGGTTAAACCCAAGGAGTAGGGGGTCCTCGAAGTCACAATGGAATACAGCGCATCACGAGTTTAGGGGTTTTGTACGCCCGCGCTGCCTCTGCCGGCAAGTGGCTCAGAGCGCAGTGGAAGTGACATTGCTCCGTGCGAGGAGGGTGGGTGGTTTGTTTCTCCTGCGTTGCTGCATTTTTGCGTTTCATCTGACCGGTTGAGATTGGGGGGATTCTCACGTCTATACCATTTTCACACGTTATTTGCGCATTTTCCAGCTGTACGCTGTGGAGAGCACCTTTCTTGCGACTTTTTTATTACTAGGCGGTTATTTAACCACACCGCCATCGTCAACTTCAAGTTGACGTCTTCGAAGTCCTTTGGTATGCTGGCCATCCGTTCGGCTAGTTTGATTCCTTCCCTCGAATGTTCCTTGTGGGCCACATTTCAGCGTGAGCAGGTGGATCACCACTCGAGCATCGGCCGACGTTGTTGGTGTTAGGTTTTAGGAAACCTCCAGCAGACCTCTGATTTCCAGGTGGCAGGCAAAGATGAGGGAATGCGAAGAAAGGAAGATGAGTGGGCACATCTTGCTAACCAGGTTGCATCGTGTCATTTGGACGTCTGTTTCCCGTATACCGACAATATTTACGAAAGTTTACGATTCATGATCCAAAATGTTGTAAATCGTAAATCTTAAAAAATTGTCAAAAACCACTTGAAACTATAGAATCGTAAATGGTAACTAAGCAGATCCCTGGTGGGTACATCCGCATCCCCGTTACCATTTCGCGCTCCATTTACAAAAATGCGCTCCACTGAGAGCAGCTATTTTCACGAGGTCCTTTGAGCTGCTTCTTTTCTTGACTATAAACTTGTGAAGTCTCCTGAAGTACGTCATTAAGAAATCGTACGAAATCGTGAGGAACAGCCCGAAACTTCGAAAAAACCTTCAATTAAACTAGCCAATTTTTCAATATTTCCCCCGGTCGGAGAGAATTCTATGAAGGTCATGCCTCCTCCTCATCATGCCTCCTCCCCTAACTTGACGAAGTTTTTCAGTTCATATTGGTAGCGGCATTAGCGGAACGCTAGGAGAGCAACTTTTCTGGACGTCAGTTAAGGTTCATCTACCGTACCCTCGATTCATTTGATCAATACGAATCGTGCCCTATACCCAACGCAACGGGTGTTGGTCTTACCCTCTGATACTACTACCCATACCTTCCGCTTGATGAATCCGGGCCCAGATATCCTCAATTCTCAAGATAGGGCAAGGTGTAAGACTTGTTAGGCGATTTTTGAAACTGTTCAACCTTTTCACCCTCATCACTGATGACTGCTGCTAAATATTTGGGACGCCTCGGAAATTTGGTATTACTGCCCATTTTTCGTGCGCATCTCGCCCACTCGACGTCGTATAAGATTATAAGAATGTGCTTTCAGGCACAGGATTCTTGGCGAGAATAGCCGCGAATTTGGTCGAGGTATGGGCGGTCGCGGTGGTGGTGGCGGTGGTGGCGGCGGCGTCGGCGACGGCGGTGGTGGCGTCGTCTCTCATCTCGGATACGCGGTCACGCCCACGTTGGCTCCGACGGCGGTCGCTTCAATGCCAAACGCCACCAGACGTGGGTCTCAAAATCTGAGGACTCCGGTGGACAAGACGACACCGGACCGTCCGCCGACGGACAACTCGAAGCACGAGTCGCTCGGCGATCGGGCGTCGTCCAAGCTCACGCTCGACGACGAGCTCTTCGACATCCTCTACGCGTTCGGGTGGGTCCGCTTCTGTTCGCACGTCTCTCGTCAACATTTCACATTCGTCTTTTCTTTGCTTTCATAGCGGTTCGCTGTAATGACAGCGGATTTTCGTGCTTTGCTCGACAGCGGTTTTTTTTTCTCGAACACAACATCTCTCTGATAGCTTAATCTTGGACTTTCTTAATGACAATGTCAATTCTGTCTTGCCCACCACAAAGCGGATCGCCTAGAGCTCTTGCGAGGACTACTCCGCACTGTTGCGTTATAGCTTTCGATTCACTGAGATTCTTAAACTGTTTTTTTTTTCTTCCAGTACTCGACGTGATCAACTGGTTTTATTAATTTGTTATCTTTTTTGAGTGCTTATGTGAGCTGGAGTTGGTGTCTAAAAATTTCTCTAGCGCTTCTTCACTGGTCTTGTGCATTTTTTCGACCACTTCTTAAGCTCAGGGTTTTACTAAGCATCCATCTTCCCGAGATTTTTTAAGGCTTATGTTTGTACTTACTACATCTACAGAAAGTAGATGTTCAGAGCCCTGACAGCAATTGCATAAGAAGGATGCCAGATGCCTGTTGGTGCCTTATAGCATAGGTGTCATAGCTATCTATTGTAACTCCACTATTTTTACGCATATTTTCGAGCAGCGCACCTGCTAATAATCATTATGCACGATATACAGTAGTGTAGCCTTTATATGCTCTTTCAGAAGTGACTTACCGTTTTATTGAGTATTACAATTTTATACGGTTATTGCTTCTGAAAAGGGTAGATAGGCTCCTTCGCTCACTTTTTGTGCACAATCCTTCACTTCGTTCGAACGTGCAAGAAATTATGCGATATGAAAAGGCACTTCTCGTATAGCACAGAATTGTTTCAAACGCTTCAACGAGGGATGCACAAGCCTCGAAGATCGTCCACAATCCCTTAGCCAATTGTGGACAGATTCAGATGGTTTGGAAGCTGTTGTTGAGACCAGCCTTGTAACTAGACCTAGTATGCGATCGCAGGAACTCCGCTGTTACCGGAGAGAAGGTCCAATGCCGGTGGCCAAAAAGGATAGCCGTTTTAGCCTCAGTTTATACTTGCGCCGCTACGCGGCGCGGCACGATGGTCGGGATAGCGCAAAAAATCGATATCTATGGCGATCGTGGAGCCGCGCCTCGTGGCGGCGCAATTATAAACTTGGGCTTATAGAATTTCAGGAAAATAATTCGCTTCAAACTTGTTAGTAAGGTAGGTACTGACGCTGTGCTCTTCTCTGCCTTCCTGAAGCGAATAAATATCAGCATCAAATGAATTAAACTGGCACATTATTTTTATTCTTGTTTTGCGACCATTCATTGGTTCAGGCTCTTTGCATTTGAGCTTCTGAACGGCAGCGCAATGCTAAAAACGAAATTGCAGTGAATAATGATGTTATTTTTTATCTTTGTTGGTCAACACGAGTTAACTAAATTTGTGCAGAATTGCCGTGTTTGTTTTTACCCTGTTTGATGAGCGCACTTAAGGTGGTGTTATAAATAAATAAATAAATAAATAAATAAATAAATAAATAAATAAATAAATAAATAGGCCCTTCTACAATAGAGCAGGCCTTCGGTATACACTGCCAAGCAAACGCAAAGACGGTGAGAGCTGGACGGCATCGAACTCCTTCCATATGGCCTTTGTCATACCATCGCTCACCCCGAGCGACGCCTAATGATATGCACCCATATCGATTCCATCGCGCCGCCCGATCGATATGGGAGCATATCATTAGGCGTCGCTCGGGATGAGCGAAGGTATGACAAAGGCCTATACGGTGACAATGAGACACCTCGCTCTTCCGACTACCTCCTTTTTGAGCGATGTCACATTCCTCCGCGAAGTTCCTACCTCTCGAAGAACTAGGGGTCGTCGAAGGGGCATGACGTGAGTTTTTCGCCTCCAAACACGAAGTCTAGTATCATCAAGGAGTTGAACTACTTGCCAGAAGATGGGATCGAACCATACAGTCTAACGGATTTTATTGAAAAAAGGTTTGTTCCTGTCTTAAGCGGTCTAGCACACCAATTCCTGTCTCCCACTTCTTCCAATTAGGATAGCTCTAGAGCTGTAGCTAGCCAACGAGCCTCCTTAGAAATCTAGTGTACAGGATACGCCTTAAAATGGCAAGAAAAGCAACGTCACAGAAAACGCAACATTGCGCATATTCAACCTGGCTCCCTCAATGGGCTGATTCGCATATGATCAAATCCAACGAAAATTTATATTACCCATGAATGTAAAGGATAAGAGTCAGTGTTAGTCTACTCCTTTGCCACGCATTCTACTTCCAGGGGATTTCGTGGAAGCGGATTGAATGCGTGGTTGATCTCTCCAATGGCTTGCGGTGACCTGCCGATGGACAAGTCTGTTCATACTTCCCAGATAAATCTGGCACCGATTCACTGACCTAGAAGGAGCGCACACATTAGGAGGTGCATTACTAGCCCGGTTTGTGAACAGCCCATGTCCAGGCTACAGTAATCCTCATCTTATTCGGTGCGGGTCCATCGAGTTTGGAAAAGGAAACGGGCAAATTATGCCAGAAATTATTGATGAAGTCTAAATACATGGCCTCACATCGGGGCATTGACGGCACTTTTTTATTGTTGTTTATTTTCTTGTAGTTCTATTTTTTCACTTATTATTGTCACACCTTTCTCGTTTCACCAGTCCGAGTTTGAAGGCGATGCCTTTTCAGTCTCCACTCCCAGTGCTTAACCAGTTATCATCGCGAGAAGTCGATGATGAGTCGGTGCGAGCGTTTCTTCTTTGGGGGATACAGAGCGCCCAGAGTTTTTTCTTCATTTTTCGTGAAGCTGCGATGTTCTGTGTTCTGCCGACATGCGATTCGACTTTAATGGCCGTTTGACTTTGGCTTGCACTTGTTGTTCGATATAAGCCCCCTTTAGCCAGGAAGGCTTTTTGAGGAATGTTGCGAATTTGCTCTCACTACAGGGTTTCCCTGATGACCAGAGTCGGTGGAATTAGTGTTCAGAATTGGACACGTGTCGTTCTTGAAGTCGTCAGTTTGCCCCGTCATATTTCCAATGGCGTCAGTGTTAGCCATGCTCTAAAGCTCATTGCCAATTCTGATGACGAGGACAACTGTCACGTTTTCACTGCACTCTGGAAAAGCTCGTCCAATGCTATGTGTTCCAGTGTCATATGTACTTCACTGGATGTTATGAACGGTAGAGAGGGATGTGAAGGGAAAATCGCGACCAATCACCTGGAAACGGCTGCAGAAGCACGGCTACTGACGTTTGTCAACTTCGATGTTGTCATCTACCTTCGCTTAAACTGGGTGGGTGTGACTAGATCATTCGAATAAATTCGGCTTTTTGAAGGACTAGAGGCTCTTCGAATTTGTCCGCTTTCTGAGTATCACAAGGCTCGTTTTCATTCAATTATTTATTACGCTGTATACATCATACGTAGGAAGAATGAAGACGACGCACACCGCCGATGTAGCAAAAAATAAAAGGATAAAGGACGGCGTTACTCAATCCCTTTTGGGATGCGCCACGCATTCTACTTCTACGGGATGTCGTGGAGGCTCGTGGAGGCGACTTGAATGCGTATTTGGCCATACAATAACTCGAGGTGGCCAGCCGATGAACAAGTCAGCGTTCTATCCTTTCCAGACAAGTCTGGTACCAATTCACCGACCCCGGAGTGATGGAAGGCTTGGTTGGTCTGGGCGGGAAATCCGAGCCAGGAACCTGGTATCAGGTGCACGCGACAGCCGGCGCCTCCTGCTGCTGCGCTACACGCGCCCAGCAAAAAATACGACGCAGGAAATAATACTTGACTAACAAGTATGGTGAAGACTGCTTAAAAGAAGATTTTTATGCGGAAAAAATAGTCTGGAGAAAGAAGAAGAACCTAGCACAAGCGGTGTATGCGGCTCTAGCCATAATTTTAAGATCAAATTACAGATAAGGGATGAGACCTTGAGATTTAACCGAGGCTTCTTTATAAACTATTTTTGTTTGAAATATTCTATGAACTACGTTCATCCTACTATTCGACATGCACAAATCACCAAGGGGCTGTCCTAATAATTTACTGTATTATCGATTTATATTGATCAACATAACGTGACGTTTTAGTTAAAAAGATACGCTGCAGTTTGTAAAGTTTATCACCTTGCTACATAAGTACATATATAGCTAGCTCTCCTATTTTGTATCCAACTGTATTGAGTATTTTCACACCAGAATTTAAGTAAACTGTGTATGCTTTTTGTTTTTCATTATTTGATCAATCAAAAATTTGATTCTTGTGCTCAAAGTACAAAACTGAGTTGCATATTATTTATTTATTTATTTATTCAAATCAAAGGATAGTGTGCATAATAGCAAGCAATGAATACGATCGCTAGAAGCATGACAATAATAATGGCACATTATTATTAAGCAAGCTGAGTGCTTAGGAACAAGCTCCGAAAAAAAGGGCTAAAAAGAGAGCGAAAGAAGGCAAAAAAATACTGTGTATTACGAAAAATTAAATTATCCATACTATGCTTGAAATTGGCTATTTCTGAAATAGCGAAAGACTACTTCCTGCTCAACGACTAAGTATAATGTTACGTCATATTTTCGTCGTATCCTTTACTAATTTTCAGTCATCTTTTCTCCTGCTGTGTTTTCTTAGTTCACATCACTTTATATAAACTTATTCAAATGTATGTTCTACAGAGATGCTGCCAGAATTCTATGAGTAGCGGTGACTTAATGAAGTGTAAAGGTGATGGTGCGATGTCACTGAGGAATGAGCCGAGCACTGTGCTTCAACGGGAGACCGTAGATGCAATTTGAAGGCGTTTTTCACTCACATTATGGCTGACTGCTGGACCAGTCAGTGTTTTATCGTTTTAATCGTCCGCGGAAAAGTCTGGTACTAATCCAAAGAGCTCTTAGGATTGAAAGACTTCGATAGCCTGATCGGGATAAAAGGATAAAGGATAAAGGACGGCGTTACTCAATCCCTTTTGGGATGCGCCAGCGCATTCTACTTCTACGGGATGTCGTGGAGCCGACATGAATGCGTATTTGGCCATACAATGACTTGCGGTGGCCAGCCGATGATCAAGTCAGCGCTTTATCCTTCCCAGACAAGTCTGGTACCAATTCATCGACCCCGGAGGGATGGAAGGCTTGGTTGGCCTGGGCGGGAAATCCGAACCAGGAACCTGATATCGGGTGCACGCGACAGTCGCGCCTCCTCCGACTGCGCTACACGCGCCCCTGATCGGGATACAAGCCAAAAACCCCAATTTGAGGGCCACTCGATGCGAGTAGTGCTTAAAAGTTTCGCTAAGATATCACCACCAAATCACTATACTACTAGGAGGGTGCGTATTGCGCAGTCGGAGAAGGTGCTGGCTGTCGCGTGCTCCCGATACAAGGCTCCTGGTTCGGACCTCCCGACCAGGCCAACCAGCCTTTCACCTCTCAGGGGCCAGCGAATTGGTACCAGGCTTGTCTGCGAAGGGCAAAGTGCTGATTTTTTTTCATAAACTGGTCTCCGCAAGTCATTGTATGGCCAAATACGCATTCAAACGACGTCCCGTAGAAGTAGAATGCGTGGCGCATCCCAAAAGGGATTGAGTAACGCCATCCTTTATCATCTATTTTTATATCACTACTATCAGCGAAAAATTGGTTGAAAGAATTTTACGTTTAATGGCCGTCGTCAATGCCTTGGTTTCAGTTTGGAGCTGAGTTGCATGAAAGTTTTGGATGATATATAAGTGGTTGATGTGAACTTCAAATAGTCGCCTCGGATACGCCACGGATTTAGCTGGCGCATTGCATCGAAATGATGCTGTGAATGTTTTAATACATTTGCTTAAGCCTGGAGCGGCTGGTAGAGAGGCTATATGTTGTTACAGGATGTTTTGTTGCGATCAAAACTCTTGCGCCAGGCGGGACTCGAACTCGCATCTTCTGCTTTCCGGGCAGCGATGTTCGCCTTACACCATCCCCGTATCACGGGTGGATGCTGACAGACCTCGAGGGTATCGCGGATGTTACGTGCGGTCAAACAGCGCCGGTGGTGTATGGCGAACATCGCTGCCCGGAAAGCAGAAGATGCGGGTTCGAGTCCCGCCTGGCGCAAGATGCTGTGAATGTTTATTTTGTGAATTCACTGACTTGAGAAATTGTCTTCGAAGACAATAACAATATATAAGCGTTCTTTTATTCACAGTGAAGAGTTAATCAATGCTTAAGAGCTTCTGAATGACTTTGATAAACTGGAATTGAGTTGTTCTATGTCATGTTTGCTACCCATAGTCGTAGCTCTGTGGTTTCTTCTCAGAAAGACAGACTGTTCTAGTGGCTAATTCACTTTCTTTGCTAAGACTCTCGGTTACCTCCATATTGCCCAGTATGAATTGCCTTCGAACAGAATTTATAGGAAAGAAGTTATGACGTTCTGCAGTTACCGACTTGACTCTACCAGATGTAGTTAAGGGATGAAGTTCGACTTTAACCAGTTCCATTTTGGGGATGCGCCACGTATTCTACCTTTCCTGGGTATTGCGGAGGCAGTTGGATTTTATGGTTTCCCTACACATCTAGCTGCGGCGGCTAACTAAAAGACCAGTCAATATATTCTACTTAACCAGCATTAAGAGTGCTAGTTCACGAATCGAGGAAGGGTAGACGGTCCGGTTTGCTTAGGCTGGATTCGAACCTCGAATTGGCTGGAGATGCCGGAGAAAGATGATGCCTCTCCCAACTGGCTACATGCCCGCAGATGGAATAAAAATAAGAATATGGCGATCTCTGCTATAGCGCTTTACCTAAAGACAAAGAGACTTGCTCAAAACTGCTGGTTCCCTGAGCTTCATCTTGAAAAAGCTCGATGTCAATCTTTATTGACGACGTTTCGGGCCATAAGCCCTTCTTCAGTTCTGTAACACATTATTATATCGTCTATGCAACACAGCGACTAAAATCGCAATGGACCTGACATGGGATTAAGAAGATGTGGTTGAGACCGGAAATAAAGGGCTAAGACCACGGGGTGTGACCGGTCACTCTTATGTTGCGATCACCCTCAGCGGTCACTCCTTTAGCCCTATAGAGTGATAGAGTTCATAGTCATCTTCGTTTCCTCCTTGTTGTTGATCAGTGGTCTCCAGCGTTGCTTTCCAGTGCTTCTTCAGTCTTCCTCTCCATCGCATACGATCTGTCCTTGTAGGGAGTTGACATCCGTAACTGCTGCTGAAGGTTTCGTGTATGCGAGACGGCACGGTGCTTCAAAAATAGATTGTCAGGATAGCGTTGATGGTTGTGCAGAACTCTGAGATGTTCCTCCATTCCCTTTCGAAGTGGTCTTGTTGTTTCGTCTATATAAAATTCGTCACAGGACAAACAAACCACTTTATACGCCACACCCCTCATTTGGTACATTTTGTTCTGTCCTTCGCAGATTGCAGTTCATCCTTTCATACTGATTCTCGTATGGACGCAATGATAAAGACTTGCCGAATTAGCGTTGTTTTTGAAAATGAAAACGAGAATTCAGGAGCGTAAGAAGGCATGCTTGAAGGAGGTGATAAAAGAAGTGGAACTTCCCCAGAAAGCAGGGATTGGAAATGTGCAAGTGTACGCTACATATGTATATGTAGACATTATAGTTTAAGTCATTCAGTTCATAGAACAAGAGCTTGCACGGAATTCTCAGTATTTTTCCTACTCCTGCTGCTGCGGGCGCGTGTAGCGCAGTCGAAGGAGACGCCGACGGTCGCGTGCACCCGATACCAGGTTCCTGGTTCGGATTTCCCGCCCGGGCCAACCAAGCCTTCCATAACTCCGGGGTCGGTGAATTGGTACCAGACTTCTCTGGGAAGGATAAAGCGCTGACTTGTTCATCGGCTAGCCACCGCAAGTCATTGTGTGGCCAAATACGCATTCATATCGCCTCCACGACATCCCGTAGAAGTAGAATGGGCTGGCGCATCCCAAAAGGAATTGAGTAACGCCGTCCTTTATCTATTTATCCTTTACCTGCTGCTGCTGTTTTTTTTTTTCAAAGTGATTTTTTTGCTCTATAGTTGAAAACTGTGATAGACTGGCGTCTTACAACATTTTATGTTAAATGTTGAATACTTTGGAATTGTGGTGCTCAATAGGGAAGTCTAGGAAAATTCCAATGGGTACGATACAACTCTAGATTTTCCTCTAGATACGAATTAGGTGCTGCGCTCACATCAGATGAGAAACCATCTTGTTCATCCGCACGATGAATTATGTAGCTCAGCATGCTTTGGTAGACCGTGTCCGAACGTTCAGTCTCAGATTGGTGTAAATTCATCTATCGTGCTTCAGAAGACGTCGTTCTGTTTCTAGCGTCTTCAACGTAATTGAAGTGTTAGCCAAATCTTTGCTATGCAGCACAACTGCCAGAACGAATACGTTTGAACAGGGGCTCACGTTCAGTCACGGGATGTGTCAGACCTATCCTAACGCCGCGCGAACCTCCCAGGATGTCGCGCACAGTGCGCGAAGAAATTGGACAAGTTGTCGCTGTCCGATCGCTGTCCATCTGCACGCGGTAGCCGCGTCTTGCTGCTGTGAGCGCGAAGGAGTGTGCCAACGTCGACTGTGTATGGGGGGGGGGGGGGGAAGAGACACATGAGATGAGGATGAGACAAGTCTGATGTTGCCTGGTAGGGAAGTGGAAGCGGTTGTTAACAAAGTGCTGGCGGAATGAGATTTAATCCATTCAATGTGTGAAGGGAAACAGTCACGGATTTGGTGATGAGAATTCGAAATAAGAACTGAGACGGGATTACTAACTAGAAGTTTCGGAAGCCAGTCCTTGTAAGCTTCTGTTGGGGAGGGAGGAGGATGAGCTATAACTCAAGTAAGGATAAAGGATAAAGGATGGTGTTACTAAATACCTTTTGGGATGCGCCACGGTTTGTACTTCTACGGGATTTTGTCGTGGAGGCGATTTTGAATGCGCATTTGGCCATAGAAGGACTTGCGGTGACCAGCCGATGAACAAGTCTGCGCTTCATACTTCCCAGACAAGTCTGGTACCAATTCACCGATCCCGGAGGGATGGAAGGCTTGGTTGGCCTGGGCGGGAAATCCGAACCAGGAACCTGGTATCGGGTGCACGCGACAGTTGCGCCTCCTCCAACTGCGCTACACGCGCCCTAAAACTCAAATACTCCACTCACATTCTCTGGATTGATAATTGACTATCATTAGAGGAAAAGCAAGAAGAACATATGTTAACCGTATGTTTGGAAATTGTGTAAAACTCGAACCACAACGAGCAGTGGAAATGTGCGATCGGGATAAGATTTTGACTCAGTAGGTGGAGATAATCCTAAGAAGGAGAAAACAGGATGAAATAGCGATACAAGAGCGTCTCTAATGCTTAAAGGGTCTTTTTCACGAGTTCTCTTCGTGTCACATCCCTTCAGCGGTTTGTTTCTAGTTAAGAAGCTTGAACACTGGCAAAATTTCGTGTTCCACGGCTAACCGTGCGTCAACGAGCGCACGTCCGCGTTTCAGTGCCGCGACGTCGCATGCGGCTAGCGCGCGGCGTCGCGTTGGAGTTGTGTCCTGGAGCCATCCTATTGAGGGGGCGGAGAGGGGGGGGGGGGATGCCACTTCACTGTTCCTGCTTTAGAACAGCGGCAAAATTGAAAGTAATAAATTTTTATAAATACGACACACTGAGCTAGCCTGCGAGTGAGTCTTTTTTGCATTTAGTAGCCATCAGAAGCCGCCGCGTTTGTGATTCTTTTCTCCATCCGACCAGGACAAATCATGATGTTTCCCTAAAAGGTGAATTGGCATATTGTGAAGCTCTTCAGTTCGAGTGCCCCAAAGCGAAATGCTTTTCTTCCACCTTTCAAGGAGTATCCAGCGCTCGTTTCATTGAAACGTAATAATGACCACCTTATGTTCCCGGCGTGTTTACTTAGCGTTCTGAGCCTGACAGTTTTCGGACTTGTTGTGCTCATCAACGCATCATGACATGTGGTGTGCGTGAGAGGTATCGCTAGCGTACAGCGGCTTTGAGCTTCTCGAGCTGCAAAATCTGCTGCCACCTCCGGGCCATCTCATCCATTTACCCGTGAGCACATCATCCCATCCCAATCCTCCTCCAACATTCCACACACACACGCACTCACCTTCCCGTTCGTTCCTCGGCCTCTGAACTGGGCCGAACTTCAGCCGAAGCTATTGATCCGACCGGCTACTATAGTTCACTTCTCGAACAGAGCACTCTAGACAGCGCTGCGGCTGATACCCAGGTATTCGGTGATCCATACCGCCGCCGTTCTGGCTTTCAGCGATGGATTTGTCGCAAAGGCCATCTGTGATTCTGCGAGCCATGTGAGTTCGTCTAAACCGTCTATATGTATGAGCTGTGATCATGGTCAGGGCACATTCTTAGTATTCAACCTCAAAGACCACACTCAAAAATAATTTTAAGAATCTTTTTGGCTCATAAAACCTAGAATGAGCTTCCTGCATGAATTCTCAATTCCCCGCCAAAAATATTCAATTACAAATTAGAAAATTTTCTTAAACAGAAAGGATATTTGTGAAGTTAATAGCAATATAATTTTTTGTGAGAGTAGGCAATATTTTGTTCAAAATATATAGCAGCTTTTCCAGAGGATGAAATACTAAATCGCTATTAGAAAAGAATGCTTTCCATTTTATATAAATCTTCGAAGATATCACTCTTAATCAAAAAGCCAACTTTTGCTATAAACTTTTGTGCAGAACTGGTTTTGTGTCACTTTTCGTTTAATAAATTTTCTGTTCTATTCTGTTCTTTTCTTTAGCAGCTTGGACCATCTTTGCATTAGAAGCCTATTGAATCTATCCTAGTCGGGGGGGGGGGGCGTTTGGTGTTTTACGTCTCCATCGCTCCCCAGAAATTTGTCCGAGAGCTCTAGCTGCTGACATGCTATGCGAAGTTACAGTGCAGACGCAGGTGATGTGTATATGCAGCAAAAAATGAAGTACACAACTGTTGCTTTACGTTTGCTCTCTCCCGACTAGGATAGATCCGGTCTGTTTAATATCAACCATTACTTTTTCTTGAGTACTTTAGAGTACTGCTGAAATCATTTTCCAAGAATTCCATCTGTCCAACTTACCAAATGTAAAGATTTGGGCCAAATTACTTCGAAAAACCACATTAATGCCTGATGTGTCCAACAAGCATTCGGCACTGACGGAAGATAGCGTCTTCCACTTTATCTTTGTGCCTAGGACAGAGTTTGCGTTCGACTTTATCACTAAAGTCATCCGTTTTCCGTCTTTTCGATATAGATTGTCTGGCGACCTCTACGTATTTTTGATTAGGAGTCCTATTTATCCTATTTATAAACTGGAAGACTCCATATAGGATTGTTGTGATCAAATATGCGCTTATAACGCATTCTAACTTTAGGTTGAAATAGAATTCGTGGCGCAATCCACCACGAGTCGCATGATATGTCTTTGTGGCGATCACTTCCGCCTTGAAATCACGTCATTTGGGTTTCTTTTAAGGGAAAATCTCATGTTTTACTGTTCTTTTGTACTTTTATACTTTGAATGCCGCCGTCAAGGATTGCAAGTCTGCTAGCCCCTTGATTTTCTCAAATGGAGAACGGATAAAGATCGGTATTAATCAATACCTTTGTGAGATACGCTGCATATTTCACCTTTCGAGATATCGGAGGGACAGCCCGAGTATCTAGTTGGTTTACAAAGTGACTTGTAGTGATTAGGTAATGGACAAATATACGAAATGGTCTTCCCAGATAGATCTTCTACCGGTTCAGCAACCCGAGGGGTTTAAAGGCTTTAAAGACAACACGGAGCCGGATACCTCGATTTGAGATGCACAATATATTGATAACTAAATACTCTCTTCGTAAGGGTTATGCTGGTACAGCTTCGTATGTAAATCACGTTTAAATCAACAAAACTAGATTTTGAGTGATTTAATGTGGCGTTCGTCGATTTTTCCATCTTCTAATTTTCACGTGAGGAATGGGATAGAGCACTTGGAAGAGGCACTGGCTGTTCCTTGCTCACCAAACCGGGATTCTTGGTTCAGATTCTGCCCTGGCCTGTAGCCTTCCATCCCTCCGGAGTCGGTGAATTGGTATCAAACTAGTTTTGGAAGGATAGATTACGAACTTGTGTATCAACCGCTGTGTAGGCCAGATACGGATATAAGTTCTCTTTACGAATTTCCATGGTAATAAAATGCGTGGCGCAACCTAAGCTGAATTGATTGACCTCTTCCTTCATGCTTGTTTTTTAAATTTTTACGTAGGCTTGATAGAAAGTCTTGATTAAAAATTTGACCTGGCCTTGATAATATTTACGTGGTCTTAATGAGAAACATTGATGAAAATGAATGATATGAAATAGAGGGATAAAAAGCAGAAGCATTTCCGTTTTGAAGAAAGAGAAATCATGTTTTGGATGAACTAAAAGAATATTATCTTTTCAGTTTTCACTAGCACCGAAAAGGTTCGAATTACATTGGTTCTGTCAGCTAGCGTAGAGTTATTGTAAACCTGAATATTTTCCGAGTTTGCTCATAAAATCTTGTTTTAAGGAGATTTAAAAATCAGACTAGACTCCGATACTCTGTCTTTGTTCTCTTGAATGCGCTATGTACTTTGCTTGCACTCGAAGGTTTTGAAGAACTGTGCTATATATGTCCTCGTGTTTATCCAAATGAATAAACTTCGAAGGATAGAAATCGGTGGTCTTGGATTGCGCCAGACCTTTACATTTGAATTCTTCCTCAAGACCGCTTTGCATTATTGGGTGTAGAGTTGCGATGGTGACCCAACATAAATATGTATGTATTTGCATTTATACTTTTAGACAGATTTCTAAAGCATTTAGATATGACTCTTCCAAAGATTAGAAGTCTTGATAGGCCTTTGTGTAAAGTCGTGTTCATCTTTTCTGACCTTCTTCACCTAAAATCCATAGAAAGGACATAAAGCAAAGGTTCCTTTAAAAACAGTAGCGAAGCCAATGTTCTTATTTGATTATTGTCAGGAGCATATTAATTATTTCTTTTCTGTGCAACTTGCACATTTTTTGTATTTTTTCAGCGATTGCTCTTCAGCCACTCTTCTTTGTGCGCCTTATGAGCTTCTCACTTGTGTCACCATACACATATTTCTGATGAAGTAATGCCTTCCATTTGTCATAGATTTTTGTAAAATCGTCTTATTTGGAGCATATGCAGTGTTCTGCAGATTTTGTAGCAATTCAAGCACGCTGCTGAGCTACTCCTCGTTAAATCAAATACCAGTTACATATTAATTAACATTTTCGGACTCCTTTTTAAGACCGATCATTCTCTTGTTTATTTTTTGACACTAACAAATTGGTTGTTGGCTATCGTAAACATAAATGTAAACATAAATCGGTACAAGTCGCGTAGGTGAGCAGCATTGGTAGATGGGAGCGCGCCATCCAATGATAACCAAACAGAGCACAGAACGAACACATGCCATCCCATCAGGGTACCAACTGTACATGCTCTGTCTGAATGGCATGCCCATTAAATGCGGTCTGATTGGTTTAGGCGCTCCCACCTACCAATGCTGCTCACCTACGCGACATATACCCATAAGTTGCTCCAAAACTGAGTGTTGAGGAACTCTTGGGGTAGGGGGAGGGGGAATGATCCTCGACAAGCGGCTTTTTCTTCAGTTTAACTTTCGACCCTTTTTGCTGTTTTGTTTGTTCTAGACATGGCTGAGGTATTGAATTTAAAAAAAATACGAAATATTAAAGGTTTCGGGCGATTTTTTTCTAGAAATCTGTTACTATGAGCTCCGACTTCCCTCGACGGCTTCGTACTACGGCGTCGCACGTATAAGGCAACTGTTAACCGCTGTAAATAGTAATCTCGCCCACGGCTTAGTAGCCGAGATCGAAGAAATGGGGAGGTCAGAACGAATCACTCATGAATGATTGAGAGCCACTCAGTCATCTTTGCAGTTCATTTTTTGGCTTCCAGCTCGAGAAGCTGAAGCGCCTCTAGTGCCTCACTGGCTGCGACATGATTGATGGCGTCTGTGAAGACGTGTATGTACATGATAACATGCAGGCCACGCAGCGCCTTTCTAGGGACTTCAAATTTCAGTTTAGTCTGCACTTTCGGTCTGCTCCTACCTCTACAAGGTGACTGACTGCGAGCCTACAAGTCTTCCGGATGAAAGCTAGACACGATGTTGGTGGATTAGGCAAGCAGAGCAGCTGCAGCTCAGCCCCAAGAGGTGATTAGTTACTCGGTGCTGGAAACGCCTTTCTGAGAGCGTAACTATTCCAAGGGTACGTGTAGCGCTGTCGGAGGAGATGTCGGCTGTTGCGTGCTCCCGATACCAGGTTCATGGTTCGGATTTCCCGCCCCAAGCCCGTCAAGCCATCTTTGCCTACGGGGTCGATGATTTAGTGACAGGATTTTCTGGGAAGGGATAAAACGTTGAATTGTTCATCGACTAGCCACCACAAGTTATTGAGTTGCCAAATACGCATACAAATCACCTCCTCGACATCACGTAAAAGTAGAATGCGTGGCGCATCCCAAAAGCGATTGACTAACGCCGCCCTTTATTCTTCAACCTAAGAGAATAGAAAAAGAAATAAATAGGAAGGCTTCTGGAGGAATTAGTGAACCTTGACGAACAAAAAACATTAACAACAAACGGACATTTAACATTCCCGAAAGGGATTGAGTAACGCCGTCATTTATCATATTCCTTTATCTATTGTAAAGTTATTGAAACATGTATTAGGTTAAACGCTGCTGGGTTAACTTGCTGAAGCTCTGGTAGCACTTTCAGGTTCAGCTTGATTTTAAAGGAATAAAAGCGTGAGATGATCTTACCTTGAAATGCAAAGATAAGTGGCCTCCCATATGTGCTCACTGATGTTTTCTAGTTTTACGCAAATTCGATCCACAACAATGTAATATCGGTAGAAATTGGAAAGCGCCACGCACTCCACCTGTAAAAATACCTTTGAGGAAAATTTGAATAAGTATTTGGACTATTCATGTCATGTGGAGTTGTTGTCGTCATGGATGCCATCACACGAGATCTTCAGAAGCCCGTCCCTTGGACGTTGCTTTATGCCGATGACGTGATGCTCGCTAGCGAAGATAAAGGAGAACTCGAGCGAGACTTGCAAGCTTGGTGTGATCGCTTGGAGCGGTTTGGACTCAGACTGAACGTGAAGAAGACCGAGTATTTAACGACGGACGTTACCGAGTCCAGCTCCATCAAGGTTAACGGCATCGAGCTTCCACGCACTGCGGTCTTTAAGTACCTGGGATCAGCAGTCGCGTCTGACGGCAAACTGATGGTCGAAGTGAATTCACGCGTGAGTGCAGCTTGGTCCAAGTGGCGCTCGTTGACTGGCGTGCTCTGCGACAAGAAGATACCAGAGCGCTTTAAGTCAAAGATCTACAGAGCAGTCATCCGGCCAGTAGCGATGTACGGCGCTGAGTGTTGGCCTGCGACAAAGGAAGTTGAAACGCGCCTCAGCGTCATGGAGACGAAGATGCTGCGCTGGACGGCAGGAGTCACGCGCATGGACCGCATCCGAAACGATGCTATTCGGCGGAAGTTCGGTGTCGCGCCGATAACTGACAAGATGCGCGAAGCTCGCTTACGATGGTACGGCCACGTTCTGCGTGGAAAGGAAGATAGCGTCCGCAAGATAGGCCTTAAGTTCGAGGTAACAGGAAAGCGGTCTAGAGGGCGCCCGAAGCAGCGCTGGGCTGATACGTTACATACGGACTTGAAAGCGGCTGGTGTCCACCCTGATCTAGCGCTGGATCGGGAAAGGTGGCGTCATGACACCAGAATAGCGGACCCCGCTACGAAGCGGGACAGACGCTGAAGAAGAAGAAGAAGAAGATGTCATGTGGAGTACAGATGATGAAAAAGTCACTGTTCTATCATTATTTTATTTTATTTATTTATTTACACGAGTGCAAGTACAATCGTACGCAAACTTTACAAAATTCACCGAATGGGAAAAACAAATACAACCTACACATATTATCTAGGTGAAAAAGTAAATGATGGTCAACGTCTAAGGCATCAGTAAGTTACGGTTTCAGATGTGATTTCAGGAACTTTTAAAAGCTTCATAATTCCGAAGATTATGTCTTCTACGAAGCTTCTCATATGAAGGGAAGGTTCTATGCAAGAAAAAGAAGCGCCTACAATTTCGCTTTGCTTTTCCAGCATCATACTTTATTGTACCACCACGAGTATTAGATGCTCTCAACGTCACTAGGTCGGTGAGTTTTATGATGTTTTCCTCGTTAGCAATTTTGTTAAAGAGCAAGAGGTCATTTCTCCTTCTTCTAAACTCAACAGTGTCGAGCCTAAATTCACGATTCCTGATTTTACTTGACGGGATTCGGTCATTAAAAAAAAACGCAAACCCCAGGCTACGTATCATAAGCTTTCTGGTGAAGCTGTGATGAACTCGTTCTATCATATCACTAGCCTTTCGTGTGTAAGGGTTAAAAACTGGCGTACCGTACTCCAGTATTAGCCCCACAAAACCCTATAAGCCTGGAGAAGAATGTAATTGTCATTTGAAGGCAAAGCTCTAAATAGATTAAACATGACTTTCATAGCTTTGTTGGCATACCAATGTGAAGCACTCTAGACTTTTCTTCCGAAAGCGGTATGTTCCATTCAAAAGACCACTTCTGGACATTATTTATAGCATTCTGGAAAAGTTCAATATCAGAATCACTTGCAATTGGTCGATGAATCTTCAAGTCGTCTGCGAAAGCGGAGTATGTTATCCCTATCCTTCAGAAGTTCGAGCAAGTTGTATGTGTAAATATTAAACAGAATGGGGGGGGGGGGGCGGAACCCGTCCTTGAGGCACAGGCATTACCGCATAAGTTTGGCACCAATACACCGACCCCGAAGAGTTTGGGGCTTGGTTGACCTAGGCAGGATCCGATCCAAGAAACCCAGTTGGAGCTTCATGTGACAGCTTGTTGATCTAGAACCGGACTAGCAAGAGAACCCTGAAATTCTGGCATGGGAGGGGTGCCAGCGTACCGCGGAATTCTAAGTGGGCCATATAATTATCTGCTACTTTCCAAGCTACTAAATCCTAATATGGAATCGAAATTTGCTTCGTGGGGGGGGGTCAGTCTGAAAACTGGTAGGGAAGGGCGAAAGTTTATCGAAGCACGCAGAATAGCTGATCAGGGATCACTTAACGGATGCACTTATGGACAAGTGATTAGTTGTTTACAGAGTTTGATTCCCGTGCTGTGCGCATTTTTGAGTGTTTACTTTTAAGCCTAGAAATAGGTGGTTTCTTTTCGCGTTGCTTGTTTTTCGACGAACTTTCACGTCTACTATTCATAGAGGTATTTACATCAGCACTTTTAAAAGGGTATAAAACTGTTGATCAAATCTGCTCGGTCACGTACTACTGTGCGGTCGCCCTGTTCAACTGCTGTCGTTCGTAACAATGGCAAAGCAATCAATGATCAAGAAAATCAATGGAAATGAAGTGAAGGAGTCAATGCCTCTATGGGCAAGTATGTTAATCGAACGTTTTGATAACTATTCATGCCAGATGCAGCGATCTATTTCGGATACGCTTGAACGGTTTTTTGGAGAAATTCAGAGTATTAAAGAAACGCAGAAATTGATAATTGAACGGCTATCCGAAATAGAGAAAAAGGTGAATGACTCACATCATTCAGCATCGTCGCAGAAAAGCCTACTTTATTCAAGCATGGTAAAAATCAAAAACGTTAGTCAAAAAATTGAAGAGAAATCGAGGATGATTGCATGGATAGGCATTGATGAACAAGCTAACGAGGAAGCAACTAGACGGTTTGACCATGAAATCCTAAAAGAAGCTATATACACTTCAGGAGACGATGAACTGAGGAGTGAATTTGAAAGAGGGCAAATCATTTTACGTCGTTACCCCGTAGGAAAACCTCGAAAACCAGGTGTTCGTGGGCGTATCATAAAAATAACCTTACCTAACCAAGCACTTAGGGACCCCCTACTTACACATATGCGTAGCGGTCGACAGAGCCTAACTCAAAAATATGTACACTCCTTTGCACGTAGGGACTACACTGAAGAGGAGCTTCAGTTAGATAGAGCACTACGCAAAGAGGCAGGTCAACTGAATGCACAAGCCGGAAAGCTATTGTATATTGTCCGTGATTTTGACATAATTAAACTTAAGGCTCCGCGTGACTTACCACATCGTTCGGTAGCGCCAGTAAATTCACATTCTTCTAATTTCAGCAGGACTTCAAAGAGTTCTAACTTGTCTCAACGGGTAACCGACTCTGCTAGACCTCTATAGGAAAATGGTGTTACAAACAGTGCCAAGTGCTTATCAAATTCGAATATCAGCGAGAACCGCCCACCCGTTTCACCCTTTAACCAAAGGAGTCTAGAAACTCGGTCCACTTCTTTGAATAATATTTTCTTATTTAATGCTCGATCGATAAGCAATAAAACTCCCGATCTTCACTACTTCATTTCAGACAACAATCCGTCTGCAATTTTTATTACTGAAACATGGCTCAAACCAGGCTCAGGACTTGAAGCACCTCTTTTTCCACAACCAAACTATGAAATTTATCGATGTGATAGGTGTGGTATTGTGACAGGCGGTGGAGTGTTAGTAATGGTTCATCGTGATATTTCGCATCACTTCATTTCATCCAAGAATTTTTCTGTATATTGTCAATGTTTAACTGTTTGCTTTCATACTTCACCTACCCCAACTTATGTTACATTAGTATATCGTAGTCCAAATTGTGATAGATCGTCGTTCCGTAATGCCCTTACCAACATTTCAGTTTTCTTGAAAGAAAATGCTAATTCTATAGTCTTAGGAGATTTTAATTTTCCCACGATCAAATGGACAACTACTACTTCAAACTCGCTTTATGGATCTGCACGTGAATTTCATCAATTCTGTGTTGGAAACTCACTAGACCAACTCGTTGCTGTACCGACTCATGACCTCAATATTTTGGATCTGGTTTTAACAAACAATGCTAATATTGTTCAAGACCTCAAGGTCCTTATTCCGTTCTCAACCTCAGACCACAGAACAATTTCTTTTACATTAACTTCGTGCCATGCGAAGCCTAACACCAGAACCGTTTATCGTGATTATAAGAATGCAGATTACACTGCTATTTGTAATCATCTTATTCGTGTGAAGTGGAGAGACTTGCTAAAAAACTGTAAGACTTCAGACGAATGTTATGGAGTCTACTTGCAACAATGCAATATGCTAATAGAGCAATATGTCCCTCTTATACCAATGAGCGATACAATTCTAAATCATTATCCAAACAAAATTCGCAAGCTTCAGGCGAAAGTTTCCAGACTATACCATTCGCGTTTCGTAGTAGGCGTACACAAGTATCAACGATACGCGAGGAAGCTTAAACGCGAATTAGCAAAACTTAGTTTACAATATGAAGATAAAATAGCATGTAGTCGAAACAATACCATGTTTTATAAGTTCGTTAATAAAAAACTTAACCTGCCTAAGGGTATTGGGACTATTTTGAATTCTACTGGTGAGCTATGTAAATCTGAGGAAGAAAAAGCAAAAACATTTGCCTCATTTTTCAAAACGGTCTATAAAAGACATGACAACAATGAAACGTCTTGTGAATCATTTACTCCTTCTAGGCTAGACTTTGTTGACATCAACAGCGATAACATCTACAGGACGTTAAAAAAGCTTCCAGTCAGCAACTCTACTTCACCCGACAATATTCCTTACATTTTTCTTAACAAAGCGGCAATGGGGCTGACCCCAATTCTCAATCTTTTATTCAATAGGTTTCTCCTCCACGGTGAAGTACCGTCAATTTGGCGAACCAGTTTCGTTAAACCTGTTTTTAAGAAGGGAGACAAAACTAATGTAGAAAATTACAGACCTATATGCCTTACATGCTCAACTAGCAAAGTTATAGAGCAAATAATTTGCAAGCAACTTTACAACTATTTATCATCTGAACAGTTAATCACAAAGTTTCAGCATGGATTCCTTCAAGGAAGGTCCACTCTTACGGCTCTTATAAACTCAATCCCAAAATGGCAAAAGGTGCTTGACTCGCATGGATACGTTAGTATATGCTACATCGATTACACTAAAGCTTTTGACTCAATTCCTCTTGATCTTTTATGTAGAAAACTTGAAGCGTACGGGATTGAAGGCTGCCTTCTAAGATTTCTGCAATCTTTTTTGCACAAACGAAGCCAACAGGTTATGGTTAATGGAGCTTTTTCTGAGTGTTATGAAACGCCTAGTGGTGTTCCACAAGGAACTTGCCTTGGACCGTTAATGTTTCTGATATACATTAATGATATGCCAAACAGCTTACCTTCTGGTGTCTACTGTACTATTTATGCAGACGATACAAAACTGTATTCTATAAACAATTACAAAACTCTTCAAGAAGGGCTAAACTCTCTAACAGCATGGTCTTCGAAATGGCTACTAGATATCTCACTCGATAAAACTACTGTCATGCTTATTGGGCGTCATCATCCCAAAAACTGCTTCTTCCATCTAGCTGGTTACAAACTGCATACTTCAAACTCTGTTCGTGACTTAAGAATTGTATACTCCGACCAACTAACTTTTGAAGAATATATTGAGAAGACTGTTGCTACAGCTCATGCTAAATTAAACTGTATATTACGAGCCTTTCAAACTCGCAGTATGACAACGTTATTTAAACTTTTTTCTATTTATGTAAGGCCGCTTTTAGAATACTGTACACCTGTATGGTCACCATTAAAACAAAGTAGTATAAGTCTAATAGAAGGTGTACAAAAAAGATTTACAAAGCAAGTGTTCATTAGAAACGGTCTATTCGAAGTTTCTTACCCTGAAAGACTGGCTCGTCTCGGTACTACATCGTTATCACTAAGACGAATAATCTACGACCAGAACCTTGTTTTTAGAATAGTTAATGATTACTTGGATATTGATAAAAATGAACTCTTCACCTTTTCCTCATTCAATGGGATTACGAGAGGGCACAATCTTAGAATTCAACCGCAAAGACCGCACTCAAAAATGTTTCGAGAATCCTTTTTGGCTCGTGTTATTAAAATCTGGAATGAACTTCCAGCAATGATTTTCAGTTCTTCACCTGGGACGTTTAATTACAAACTGGAAAACTTTCTTAAACAAAGAGTACATTTGTGAGATCAGCTGCAAATTAGTTTTTAGGTAAAATCAACGATACCTTGCTTTAACATATAACAACTTTTTTCAGTTTATGAATCACGGAATCACTCTTAAGAAAAGAAGCGTTTCTCACTTTAGTTTAAGCATGGAAACAAAACGCTTTTGCTGTCGTTGAAGGACTAAATCGTTGAATTTTGCCATAATATTTTGTGCTAAACTGATCTGTATTACTCTTTTTGCTCAACAAATTTCTACGTTCTGATTTTGATAATTTTCGAAAGCCAACTTTTGATGTATCCTTTTGAACAAAACTTACTTTGTATCACATTTTGGCTAATAAATGTTCTGTTCTGTTCTGAAAATATGCTGCTTCTACAGCGGAAAGTATCAAGGCAAGATATGTTATGATTGGAGACGTCCCTTGGTAAGTATAAGATCTAAAAAGGCCATGGCATTTGCACACGGTGCTGACTCCCTTTCTTTACTCCGATTGGGATATAGAGAGATTGGTACTGCTATACAAAGACACAATGTACAGCTGTGAGTGTTTTGTACTCTTCGGTCATCAGCGCTGCGATCTCGAACCTAGACATGGTTTAGCTCGGTTTCGCATTCAGGACTTTTCCTGCAGACTTCCACACTTATACGATTATTGAATTGATAGCAGGCATATCTGGCCAAAATAAGACATTGAGCCGTATACCAGCTGCTTTTCTTAGTTTGTTTTACTTTTCTTCGTCTATTTGGTGTGTCTCGTCAACATTTTTAAGGAATATGATGCATGTCGCACCTCAAAGGAAGTTTACCATTGTCCCTTTTCCTTCTGCTTGCAAGGTCCTGTATAAACCTGTATCTGACATTCCGACGCTCCCACAAGACACTTTAACGGATAACGGATATCGCGGGTGGCGTTACTTAATCCCTTTTCGGATGCCCCATGCATTGTACTTCTATGGGATGTCATGGAGGCGATTTGAATGCGTATTTTGCCAAACAATGACTTGCGATGGCCAGCCGGTGGACAAGTCCGCGTTTTATCCTTTCCAGATGAGTCTGGTACCAATTCACCAATCCCGGAGGGATGGAAGACTTAGTTGCCCTGGGCGGGAAATCCGAACCAGGAACCTGGTATCGGGTGCGCGCGAAAGCCGGCACCTCCTCCGACTGCGCTACTAGCGTCATTGCGAAAGACACTTTACTTCGGAATAAATGCTGGTAACAGAGGTAGATGAAGAGCGTTTTGACACGCGTCACGAACTCCGCTTTCGTAGGAGATCACGATGGCAAATTTAGGGCCACTCAATTGCTTTTTGCCTTAATCTGCTTGTGCGTTCAAAAGATCGAGTCGTCTATATGAGTGCTTGTCCTCTTATTTCCACAGTTTCGACTACCTCTCGAACCGTTGATTATTTTGTGCTATTTCTTCTGTTCAGGCTTCTCGACTTGTTCAATCAGTGCATAATAACCTTTTTCGGAACACTGGCACTTCTTATACAGAGCGGCCAAGGATTTCAGTTGCGTCTCCATCAATTGGTGAAATTCTTCGAAGTAGAACTTTGTAATAACGCGGTAGTTGAGCTCTTTAGACGTTGTGTAAAGTAGTGTGTTTCCGTGCCTTTCAAGCTTTGTGAAAAAGCTGCGTCCATGAAACAAATTAGCCGTCAGGTGGATCTATAATTAGTCTGTGCATGTATTGTCAGTCACTACGTAGCGCCTGGAAGAGACTCTCTATGAACAACGATTCGCTCTCAAACTCATTCACCAAAACTCACCAGAACTCATGTAGTCGCTGCCGTCTATGTACTCCATTAGGCTCCACACTTTGTCGTATCATTTAAACCAGAGAATTATGCATTTGTTTCTTCAGCGTTGAATTGAACACTTTTTAAATCAAATTCGACATTTAAAATCAAATTTGACGCTTCATATCAAAATGAACATCTTTTAAGTTAGCATGAGACTTTTGAAATCAAAGCCAACTCTTCCAATTTGAAATGAGCTCTTTTTTCATTAAACTAAAACGTTTATAAAAAGGTAAGGATAATTTTTTGTTCAAGGAAAATTTTACTGAAACTTTCTTTAGAGTTTCAAATCACCTACCCAATAAGTGAACGCGTCATTTGAGATTTTGTAACACTTTCATTTTTTGAGGAAAAATAATGATTCAAAGCTTGTTTTAAAGAGTATAAAGGCGGCCATTTTTGCTGCCAAAAAAGAGATTGAGGGTAACTCTCTTCAAAGACGTCATGATTTTTATTCGATAGCAGAATTTCTGCGAAATGCGTAGCGTATCATCGAAGATCTACTTGTTGGTAATGTCTTTCAGTGCTATGGGGATGGAAACTTTGCGGAAAATGACATAGGTTAAATTTCTTTAATTGAAGGACAGATTCAATAAAAAATGTTAAAATAATGTCCAATTGCCATTAGATCAATGTAGTTGTTGGATTAACTACAGCCATACAGCCAAATCATAGCAGCTTTCTAGATTTGCGTCAATTCTTACCGTAGTCAACGATACCGGCTCAGAAATGCGATCGTCGGAGGATGTCCTACTGTGCCTACTCAAAGGGACAAACTCTACTTTCTCACCTGCTGTGTGTGACTAGCGCAGATGGAGAAGGACTCGACAATCGAGTGCACACCGAGCCGTGGTTCTTGGCTTGACTCTCTCCCAGGCTAGCCAAAGTCTCCATTCCTCCACATTCGGCGAATTAGTGCCAGAATTGGTGAATTGATACCAGATTTGTCTGAGAACGGGGACACTCCGACTTGTCCACCTGCTAGCAACTGCAAATGACTTTATGGCCCAAATTTGCATTCAAGTTACCTCAACAATATACCATTGAGTAAAATGCGTGGCGCATCCCAAAAGTACTTAATTAACTCTGTTTTCTAGTCTTTTGCTTGTATTATTCTTACTGAACTGATACCCTAATTGTTTATGAGGAACAGAATACTGATTAGTTTCTTAAATTGTTCCTCCAGATGTCTTCTGGGTGTGACTCTATGACATCACATAAAAGTGCAGTACGTGGCGCGATCCGCAGGTTATCCAAAATATTATTGTATTTATATCATAATATTGTCTTACCTAGCAGTGAGCGCAAAAGATTATCTTTTTTTGGAAATTCAGTTGAGGTGCTGTGAAAAAAATAAAAATGTATTTTAATATAAATGATCTACAATTTATGGTAAAGCGGCTCACCCGTAATCAATTTATTATAAAACACATGCTTTCTGATTAGTTGGTGGAGCTAGAATTTTTTTCAACTGAAAGGCTATTTCAAAGCAGATGAGAAAGAATATTTTCCAAAGTGGTCAATACTCACTCAATGCTTTTACTAGCAAAGGGTTTTTCTAGAAATGAAATATATGCTTAAGTACTACCCGGACCCGACATGTCAGCCTAAAACGGTCGTTTAAGAAATGATTTAGGCGATTTCTCATGCGGCACTTCTGAGCACTTCCACTCTTTCGGAGCGAGGAGGTGAAGGCTTCAATCCATCCATCATCCAGACCTGAATTTGTGCCGAAATACTGTTAAACTGCGGTTACTTAGGCTTACATATGGTTCAGTTTATTCAAAACTTAATACTTGTTCAATGTGCTTCATTCAAAACTGCATATTTACGGCTGGATTACTCGATTCGAATAGGTTATGCGTCTTCTAAAATTCTCAGGAAAACTGGAATATTTCCTACAAAATACGAACTTCTAAAATTGATCAGTTCCATATTTTCGCAAAACGTAGAATTCCAGAATTTAGAAATGTCGAAGTCGTTGTATAAATAGAAAAAGCAGGTTTTGCTAGGAATAAAGGTGGTGTGGTGGAAAAAAGACGAAACTAGTCTGCATGAGTGCGTAAGGGGGGGGGGGGGGAGCCAGAGCGAGCTAACTAATGCGACTCGGTGTTGATCGCATCGAAAGAGGGCCTCACCACCAAGAGCGATGTGCATAATAGTGCTCTGATTGGCTGACGTGCTCCCGTCTTCTTACGCAGGCCGCATTGCGAACTGGTACGAAAAGTGCCGAGTTGAAGTAGAAATGTCTTCAACGCAACTCTCAAACACCATGGAACAATAGCCTAGAGGTTAGATAGGTGGCGCGGTCCACATGAGACGGCGACGGATCGCAGGGAAAGTTCGATTCCACATCCAGGCAATTCCTACCTTCCAGCTCCACAGAGCATGTAAAATGTTAGCAGACCTGTCTGGTAATTCAATTCATTCAATTACTTCTTAATATCGGCTGATCTCTGCAGACCTATAATCATATTCCAAACAAGGATAATCATATTCCAAATTTTCCCCACAACATAGAATATGGGAAGGATTCGCAGCGCATCGTTGGTCGATATTGGTCGATACTATAAGACTTTATCCAGAAATAGCTTTTGAGATGCGGATCACGCCGATATGATTGCCAATATGTGTGCTTCACAACAGGTAAACGGCATCGGTTAACCATTTATCACTATCGATCGACATAATCGACTTCTTAGATGAAGCAACTGCTATGAGCATATAGACTAGCGGCTTTTCCTGCTACTATGTAGCTGGGGTTGTTCCCAGTGAAAAGCCGACCAATTCATTTACGCAATTCCCATTTTAAACGACTATTTCTTGCCCGAGATCAATAAAATTGACCGGTATTGATTGAGTCATCGATAACGTGAACCTGTTATATAGTCTCTTTACCATAAAGTAGTATAGTCACTTTGCACCATGTATAGTCTTTTCACCTCTTCAACATTGCCATCAAACTTGTCCACGAGATTCTCACCTCAGTCTATACTAGCTAAAATCGATCGATATCGATTGGTCGAAGTTATCCACTGGGTTTCCCCGCAAGTTCATTACGAGTCAAAATCGATCTAAACTGTTTACTTGTTGGGACGTCAATACATCGACAAACACATCTTCTCGCACAGAGCGTCCGGGTCTGACAAAATATCGATAAGATCTATCCATAATGGCTGCTCCATCAGTGTTGTATATTTGTTGTGAAGCCTATCGATTGGCCAACATAGTCGCGTGATTTCCGCCCTGAAAATGGACAGTGATCAATAATGCTTAAAGGGATGTGTGAGCCTCTTCGTTCAGGCACCGTGCAGAGGACACGAAGCAGGAACGGATACACGGACAGACAAGCAATTAGTTCTTCTGCAGTTGGATTGGATAGGATAGCTTGAAGCTAACGTCATCGGCGTGCTTTCTTGGTTGACAGCAAATTTCGGACAAAAAAAACAGAATAGAGTACTTTGATTGAAGTCGAAATTCGGAAATGCTAAAGGCGAGCTTTCTTCCATTTCGGGAAAATTTTTGGTGGCTACGGAACGACAAATTATTCTAAATCTCCGCTGGATCGTGCCACTCACTAAGAAGCCGTTGTTGTTAAGGACAGAGCCGGGTCATATCATTATTTTTGCTCAGCCACCGTACATGACTGGCTATGAATGCGTGTTTTGGCGCGATTCCACATCCGTTCAAGCTTTAGACTGGCATAGTTGGCATGGAACACGCTATGGGGGTCTTTGTAGCGCATGTTATTAGCGGTAAAGCATGCACTCCATCACATTTATTCACGTTCAACAACGATTTTTTACTGCTTTTTTGGCGCTTGTGCTCCACGCAGCCATACCTCATCGGCTAAGCGGTGAAAGTGGAGCCGAACCGGGACGGCGTTGACGACGTTGCGGGAGGCAATTTTCTTGTCGTCGCGGGAATTTACGTACCCATACAGTTCCGAGTGCTTACCGCCGGATACTTTCGAATTAAATGGCGATTTCCGGCCAAGAAGTGGCGGCGTCGTCGAGATGCCGTTTAGAAGCTGGAAGAGCTGTTCGAATTGGAAATTTTGGTAGATTGAAGGAGGGGTGGTAAGCTTAGTGGTGTTTCTTCCTTTCGTTGGGCTACACAGAAGAAGTTGGTGATTTGGAGCTCGAAATGAATGAGCAGCTCCGCGCTTCAAGCAAATGTTGTTTCAAAATCGATCCCTATCTTATACAAGAGCTTGGTCAAACACAACAGAAGGAGGGCACATCTGACTGCGACCTCTTCTACATTTGACGTGCGGCGGATTTAGAATGCTAACGTCTACTTGTGTGGTAGTAGATCAGACTAATCAGAAGAAGTTTTCGATCGGTACGCACCCTTAAGTGAATGAATAATCGAACCTCAAACGAATGATGCTTAGAAAAATCAATAAGTGTACTGCACTGGGGCGCATGTAGCGCAGCAGGAGGAGGCGCCGACTGTCGCGTGCTCCCGATACCAGGTCCCTGGTTCGGATTTCCCGCCCAGGCCAACCAAGCCTTCCATCCCTCCGAGGTCGGCGAATTGGTACCAGACTTGTCTGGGAAGGATAGAGCGCTGACTTGTTCATCGGCTGCCCACTGCAAGTCATTGTATGGCCAAATACGCATTCAAGTCGCCTCCACGATATCCCGTAGAAGTAGAATGCGCTGGCGCATCCCAAAAGGGATTGAGTAACGCCGTCCTTTATCCTTTCTCCTTTATTTTACTGCACACACTTTCGATCAACCGCAGCACAATAAACCAACGGTAATAAATTGACTATGTAGTTTGGTACTAGTCGTTAATACGGCCTACATAGGGGAGAAAGCACACCAAGTCCATCGAGCTATCCAGAGAGAGAGCATGTAATACGGTCGTTGCTTTGATTTCGTTACGATGTACGTAGCCCATTTTGACTAGTTATATCCGGTCAAGTTTTTCACCACGAAGTGGTGGATTATGTGAGGACCTGTGACACCCATTCCCTTGCTACCACATCATCATCATCATCATCATATGTACTTGTTAGCTCAGAGTTTGGAGCTAAGTTAATGGCTACCATAGAGTGCGGCTCGACAACTTGAAGGGTATGCCGGCGAATTACATGCCATGCAAAAACTGCTTCAAATCTTAGGAGGTTACTGACATAAGAAAACAAGCCATGCGATGGCGTGAATCCTGCAGGTATCGACCTTCTGCGCTGCTAAGTCGATATAGATAATTCTCGCACTGGTGCGATGCCCGCAAACGTAAAATAAACAGCGTCCTCTGCAAGTTGTTGTTCAGTGTAAAACATCACGTTGTATCCCTGAGTATCCGAGCTGTAAGTTAAGTGCATCAGAAAATGGCACCTCAGTCTCTGGAAGCAGCCCGTCATTTCGAATTCTGGGACCATCGTCGTCAGATTCTCTACCGTACCACATTTTCACAACCTCTACCATCTGGATGCGTGGTAAACACTGAATCCTTTGGAACCATATGAGTTCCAGGCGCAGGGTGCATGGCGCAATCTTGCTGTTTGCACGCCACAGAAATCTCGTTACCTTGTGCTTTCATTTGAGTTTCAAACATTCTCAAAAACTTTACTAGCAGCAGCGTTAGAACCTTTCAAATAATACCTGCATTTTTAGGATAAAGGATAAAAGGATAAAGGACGGCGTTACTCATCCCACGCATTCTACTTCTACGCGATGTTGTGGAGGCGATTTGGATGCGCATTTGGCCATACATACAAGACCTGCGCTGGTCAGCCGATGAACAATTCAGAGCTTTATCCTTCTCAGACAAGTCTGGTACCAATTCACCGACCCCGGAGGATGGAAGGCTTGGCTGGCCTGGGCGAACCAGGAACCTGGTAGCGGGTGCAGGCGAGAGTCGGCGCCTCCTCCGGCTGCGCTACATGCGCCCATTTTTAGTATGCTTTGCACTTTTCGCAAACCGTAGTACTTTTTAGGTTTTAAACCTTAAAAGAAGCACAAATCAATCTCACAGATCAAGGATGCAGCGAGGCCGGAGAGCGGGATCTCTAATCGTGAGGGCACCGACGGACGACGAAACCGCCGAAACATGAGTCATGGTTGACCCGTACCCTGTAACCTACACACATTACTTGTGTTAGGAATTCGGGCGCAATGTGACTATGGAGGGGTCAGATAACTGGGCCACACCCCGGAGTCCCTTCCCTTGCCCAAATCTGTGAGATTGATTTGTGCTCTGTGGAGAAACTATAACACGTATTCAAGCGAGAAACAATCAATCGAGTGTAAAGTGCAAGGTTTCAGACAAATGCGTGACGTAATCCATATCGATCATGTGTCAGAGAAATTCTATTTTTCAAGCTTTTATAAGAGTCCTCAACTTCTTCAGTATCTTCACTGTGAACGAGGTTAAGGGTGAAGGGTAAAGAACGGCATTATTCAATCTTCTTTGGGATGCGCCACGCATTCTACTCCTACGGGATTTCGTGGAGGCGTGTTGAATGCGTATTTGGCCATACAACGACTTGCGGTGGCAAGCCGATGAACAAGTCAGCGCTCTATCCTTCCCAGACAAGTCTGGTACCAATTCACCTCCCCGGAGGGATGGAAGGCTTGGTTGGCCTGGGCGGGAAATCCGAACCAGGAACCTAGTATCGGGTGCACGCGACAGTCGGCGCCTCCTCCGGCTGCGCACCACACGCCCGTGAGCGAGGTTATCACCTTTCAAAGAGTGTATACATTTTTTCGTGGAGAAATTAAAGGATAAAGGATAAAGGACGGCGTTATTCAATCCTCTTTGGGATGCGCCACGCGTTCTACTTCTACGTGATATCATGGAGGCGATTTGAAGGCGTATTTGGCCATACAATGACTTGCGGTGGCAAGCCGATGAACAAGTCAGCGCTCTATCCTTCCCAGACAAGTCTGGTACCAATTCACCGACCCCGGAGGGATGGAAGGTTTGGTTGGCCTGGGCGGGAAATCCGAACCAGGAGCCTGGTATCGGGTGCAGGCGACAGTCGGCGCCTCCTCCGACTGCACTAGACGCGCCCTTGTGGAGAAATTATAACAAGTAATTAAGTCACTGAATTCTAAGTGATAGTGAGCTGTGTATATGGCTGCCTGTACCTTGCATGTTTGCATGTCCCTTTTGGTAGACCCCCGAGACAAAGTGCAAGTGTACCTCACAGCAATCTTGATTCCTACACTGCTCAATTTCTCCTGCTGCTCAACGAAGCAGTTTAGCTGCCATTTGTTATGGAATTAGTCCTTGAAAGAGACGCACTAAAATTGGCATAAAAGAGAGCGAAACCGATCCCTTTTGCGCTAAGAATAGGTTATAAGGCCCTGAAAAAATGATCGATAAAAAACATCCATTGCGCGACAGTGGCCCAAAGATTGGCGATGGAGCCTCGCATGCTATGCAGCCTCTACATCTGATTTTTGCCATTTCGGAGGAAGCCGAACCTGTGTTGAGAAATACATATTCTCCTCTAAACTTATGGAGAGTCGCTTTCAATGGGCAATTTACAGAGAAGAGCGGTCAACTCGTCAGATGACGCCTTCAGGAAAGAAGCCTGTATAGATCTGTATTTTACGCTTGGAGGGTATCATTCAAACTCGTTCAAGCTCGATGAATTCTTGTTCTGCGGAACGCAATGCACTTGTTAGAAAATCGAAAAAACTCAGGGCTTGGTTATAGTTGTGCTCTAACGAATATGCTCGATTCATTATTCGAATAATTTATTCGAATAATTGTTCGAATCCGAACATCGAAAAGGAGTCATATTTGAATATTGTTCAGAAATCGAGTAATCAATCGTTATTCGAAATTCGAATAATTTTGTTCGAATATTGAATAAACTTTAGATCCTCAAGCATAAAACCTGTTTCGAACAAAATGTTCGACTATTTGAATACACTATTTGAATAATAGACGAAAGATGGGCTTATTCAATTTTCGATCATCTGAAAATATTTGATGAGCGAATAAATTCGTTCTTCCATTTGCTCAAAATTTTTCGACATCGAATGAATTCGTTCATTCATTCGCTCGATAAAAATTTTCGGTATATGTCACGTAAGTGAGCAGCATTGGTAGATGGGAACGCCTAAACTAACCAGACCGCATGAATGTAATGCTGATAATAAACTTATTATTATTATTATTATTATTATTATTATTATTAATGTGCATGCCATTCAGAGAGGGAATGTATTGTTGGTAATCTGATGGGCTGGCATGTGTTCGGCCTGTGCTGTGTTTGGTTACTATTGGCTGGGGCGCTCCCACCTACCAATGCTGCTCACCGACGCGACATGTGCCAAATTTTCGAAGGCACAACTATATGAGTTGTGAGACTTGTTGAGGGTCAGTAACTTAAAGAGCAAAAACAGTGAGTAGCTAAGCATAAGAGTACTGTATTGGCGCTGTGCTGATCGTTGAACGCCTGTAACGGAATCGATTGCCAGCGTGATCATGCGAACATGTAGATCAGTAACCCGAGTCGTCGTTATCACGCTACATCTCCTTTAACCATTTTTCACTGACGTAGTGACACGATGGACCGCCATCATTAGCAACGGAAGGGGCGAACCCTACACAACAACACATCTGTCCCAGCAGTTGGACGAACGCATTTCAACCTTTTTAGAAGTGGAAGATTATTTTGCTGTTTTTCGCTACGGTTCGCTCTTGTAAAGGTAGAGCACGCATTTTGAGAGATTTCTTGAACGCTTAGCAAACCTGCTGTATGTCTGATAAGTCGGCCAACGAACCTACAGCTTTCTTTGGCATTACTTAGGCTTCTTATATGTGGACGAGTACAAGTATGTAGTTATCTTGATCCTTTTGGCGCAATTCGTTATGAGATTGCTTCCTCGACAGGTGCAGTACTTTTCATAGCAGAAAAAGGAAAAAGGAATCTGAGACTATATGTGCTGGTTCGAATGTTGTACGGGCTATTAGGGGGGGGGGGGGGAGGGGTGGGGCAAAAGTAATGAGACAAAATGAAAAAAAATCTTTACCTCTCTATAACTTAAATACAACTCAACGATGCTGAGGAATGAATTTGCCATTAAGAGCAAGGACCTTGCTGCCATCGCTCAGCCAACTTCCTGATCCCATCCTTCCAGAACTGCTTGGGCCTGGTGTTGATCAACTACTCGACATGGTTGTCAAGGACTGCTTGGGTTCTTGTGTCCCTTCCGACTAGGAAGTCCTGTAGGCTCAAGTAGTAGTGGTAGTCGCATGAAGAGACGTCCAGCGAATGCGGTGGGTGAGGCATGTGAACGTAGCCCAGCTGGCCAAGCTTATCCGTGGTTACTTGTTCCCGATGGAGTGCTGCGTTGTCGAAGAGGAGGACCTTCTTGAAGCGCTGCGAATGAATAAAAGCGAGTCGCCGGCCCATCTCTTCTATTTCGTTCACCATGGCCTTGGAGTTCATCGTAGTGCTCTTGGGAAACAGCTTCCGGTAAACCGATCCATGGGCGCAGATCCAAAAGCTCCAAAGGTGCTTCTCGCCGTGAGCATCTCGCCGAACGAAGGTCGGTAACAGGTCACCAGGCCTCACCCAGACTCGCTGCGTGGCAGGGTTAAGGTAGAAGACGTACTTCTCATCTTGTGTGAATATTGAGCCCAGGCTGCTCGGGGTTGGGAATTGGGCGAGATTTGCGCGACACAGGTCGACTCGTCAGACTGGGGTTTCGGCATGAGACAGACTGCGGTTTTGGCATGTTTCTGGAAAGGGCGGAAGTGGTAACTTCTCAGATGGGCTTCAGTAAGTAGCATACAAACATACAAATACGACAAGCACGAAACCAGACTCCAGCCACGAGATAAATGGACACGGCATGGGGTGTCTCATTACTTTTGCCCCCCCCCCCTAATATCTTTGAAGGTCTGGAGTCAAAATAGTCATAGTCAAAATAAAGGATAAAGGATAAAGGACGGCGTTACCCAATCCCTTTTTTGGACGCGTCACGCATTCTACTTCTACGGGATGTCGTGGAGGCGGTTTGAATGCGTATTTGGCCATACAATGACTTGCGGTGGCCAGCTGATAAGCTTTGTCCTTCCCAGACAAGTCTGGTACCAATTCACCGACCCAGGAGAGATGGAAGGGTTGGTTGACCTGGGCGGAAAATCCGAACCAGGAACCTGGCTGGTATCGAGTGCAGGTGGCAGTCGGCGCTTCCTCCGACTGCGCTACACGCGCCCATAGTCAAAATACTACAGTAATATGTATGAGGACAAAAATGAATGAAAGTATTGTTCGCCTTGCTCTACATGCTTCCCCATGCTGATGATGGCTATTTTGGCAACGTCTGTTTCCTGCTTAATTACTTATATATACTCTTTCTTTCTTTTTGCTTATCCGTTTAATCTTACTTCACTGAATTTTCGAACTTTTATAAGTGATTTAGTATTTGATTCAGTATTTTTCAAAATAGAGAAGAAAAAATAATCATAAGGAAAACCGAAAAGACGCGAGTTTCGTGACCAAACCCTGCACCCAGCTGAGAAGGTGGGTTGACTGGAAATAGGCATTTTTAATGATGTTCATTTTTTCCAATAATTGCCAGTTATACTATGTTTATATCTACACTTCTTTCATAAAAAAGCATGGAAAGTCACACATATGTGTAAACTAATTAAGGCCAAACGTCTACCAAGTGTCCTCCACTGAATGTAAGGCACTCTCCATTGCTAGCTGCTGATCCGTCATCGTGCAAGAATTGTGTTCTTATGCAACGTAAAAATTTGGAACCAGTTTTGTTGAACAATCTCTATGCAGGCGCTGTTGGTTAGGTGGACCGTCCAGTGCAGAATTTTACAATTTCCACGTGTTGGAAGCACTTCTTGGTTATACTGATTTTTTGAGTAGGTTCGCAAATTTTTTTCTATGTAGATGCTATCGTCACTCACTACAAAATCTTTTTGAGTAAAAACGAGTGATCTAGGAATACAATCTTGCTTTTCCTATAACAATCAAGGATCGTTGTGGGGCCGCTCCATGCCCCAGTCAAGGGAATGCGTTTCTCGCTGCTGATGCCGCAGTCTTTGTTCTATTTTCCTTAATTTCTTCACGGTTTTCGAGTTCGCTCGAGGTTTTTCAAAAACACTTTTAGTAGCACCCATTTGAAAGTCATAAAAACCATAGAAAGTGCAGAGAAAGAGATCGTGGAACGTGAAAGTAAGCTTACGTGCAATTAACCGACAGGCGCGAAAAACTCGTGGAGACTGAGGAAGGCCGTATTTGGTCCAGCAAGGGCGACGATGGGCCCTTGTGTCAACAGCTGAGTTTAGGTTTTTCAAGATGCCCCTTTCTTGGTTTCTTAGGTTTTCGGATAGCTTTCTGAAGGATTAAACGGATTTCGGGTGAAATGCGTGTCTCTTTGACTTTTCGGGATCTGAAGAAGACAACTCCTAAACGTAGGCCGCAATAAAGATGTATACCATTCTTGACTAGGCTGAAGAAGCAAGACATAAAAAGGAGAAATGACACAATAATAAATAGAACTTTTTCGCAAATTTTTACCTAAGAGCCTTCTGTTTCTTGCTAGGAGCTTAATAGATGTTTATTTTGGTCAGGAGATGAAGCCGTCTATCGTTCACTGACTACATTACACTTTCAAAACTTCACTTGAAAAATTCTAAACCGAATTTCTGCTTTAGCACCTGGCCTTCCAGGAAGTTCTCATATGTATATGTAGCGTGGACTATTTCGCAGTCATTAGCTCCACTGCATGCTTGTGTATTTCGTCGCAAATGCGTGCACGACCCGCAATCCTGAAAGAGGTTTTGCTCTTACGATACGCTCCTTTAGAGATGTATTAGAGACGTTGCTGGACACAAGAAGTTGATCATTCTGTTAAGGCTCTGTTCCTATTCATCCTAAGAGCATAGGTCAATTCAATGAGAAGACGTGGAGTTGAGTGAGCAGAAGCTCCATGCTCCTGAAGGCGTTTTCTTAGACGTGGAAGTGCATTATTATCATGACATCACTATTTCCACACCACTACTTTCCTAATTCTTCAAAAGGTATAGTGGTCTGTGACCATTCGCGATTGGCCGCTGCAATGAGCCAATCATAAACAGGTTCGGTGCACCTAACCAATCAAAGCGCGGTCGCGCATTGTAATTGGGCGAAAGTGTGGCGCAATTGGCGATGATATGGGCTCGTTGCATCGTTTTCGTTATGTTTGCGTATGCGTGTAAGTTCGCGAAACGAAGTTACGCCCAGCTGAGCCGAAAATCGGGCTGACCCCCAGGAGGAGAGCGCGAGCCCGAGCTCGAGCATAGATTCTTTCCTTCAAGACGGACTCTTCTCCGCGATGGCGGTGCATCGTCGCACTGCCAGCCTCCAACCGTCCCTCAGCGAATTCAGCCTTCTGCATCACCTCTACACGCAAGTTTTTCAGTCTTCATTCTTGGACGTGCACCCGTAATCCTGGGTCAACCTGATTGAGGTGGACATTTAAGTGCGGTCGGCGGCGGGCCGTTACGCTTGGCGTGAACGATCGTCGGGACACATGCTTGAAGCGCGTTTAATCGTGCCGTAATTTCCTGATTTGGTCAACATTTCAATTAAGAATCGCCGTTGCTCTCAACCGATCCGTGACCGAGGTGGCCGCCGCCGTCGCTGCCATGGGGCCCGTGGCCCGGGGCCGACGACGTGCGAGTAATGTCTGACGACCTCTGTTCGCACCTAATCGGCGCCTTCGGGGATTTGGACCAGTGGCTGGCGCACACGCGTGTTCCAGACGAATTGCACGCGCACACGGAGATGACAAACGAGACGGCTTATTAATTGGGACGAGTTTTTGGCCGATATGGTCGATTACGCCCAGACTCGCTACCGTAGCCGAGCTTGAGATGACAGGACGAATAGATTTTTCTTCTTCATCAAAAGCAATAAGCCTAATGTTCTATGCAGAGGGCGCTTCCACGGCTCATTCACATGACTTTAAGTGTGAATGCTGTGCTATGGAAAGATGGACAAGCAAAGGGAATGCTCGGGTGCAGACCAGGGCTAAAGGCTAAATGAATGCGGAATCCTCCAGAAATGTGACCTGTACACATTTCTTGTGATTCTAAGCCTATTCTGATGGTCTCGCAAAGCTTCACAAAAGGGCTTATATTTATTTTACAGATCAAATTGCATATTATTATCATTCAGTGGTCAAGTGGAACCCTTGTCCGATCCTGAAGGAAGACATAAGCGCTCCGCATACAGTTTCACTTCGATATGTTGCGCCTGCTTTATTTGCTACCAACAAGCGTTCTGAGAAGCAGCACATGAAACAATTCTTGAAGCACTATTTAAATGTTGATTTAGAAAACTTCAGCATGACACCAATAGAAGGCGACGTCTTCTCATGGTCGCAAGCTCATCGCATTCTTAATTTGTTGGTGGAATATTGTAGGCGTCGGACTTTAACTTTGCGTAACTATCTACCAGTACACATTTGAGTTTGTTCGTAGGCAACGATTGGGATTTGGTGTGATATAGGGCGGAGGTGTAGTGCAGTCAGAGGATGTGCCTGTTGTCGCGTGCAGTCCTGAATTTCACCATTGTAGTAGAATGCGTGGCGTATCCCAATCAGGGGTTGAATGAAAAGGTTGAATGATAGATTGTATGTACGGTCGCCTATATTACGTTCGAGACACTATTTTAGGAGTTCGAGTCCCGCCTCGGGCTAGTGTTTTGTTCACAACAAGACACTCCTGCAACAGGCACATTCGAACAAGTCTAACACTGCTTTAACTGGTCTTTTCAAGGCGAATAGAATTTAGAAGACGAGTAGGAAAATTCCATCAGCCTCTTAGAGTTTTCTAGAAGCTACATACATATCAATATGTAGCTCCTCACTCACAGTCGCTCGATGCTCCTCCAACGCAGATGCTCGAAGAGACTTCTGGATCCACGTGTGTCATAGAAACGTGACGGATCAAATTCAAAACGACTTGTCGACTTTTATTCTGTTTGATTTGTAGTGCCCACAAACCAAAGCTACCAGAATTCCTACATATTTACAGGTGAACCGAATTTTCACCATCACTATAAATGGCTACCGCTAGATTTACTAAGAATTAACGTTCACGTACGTTCTATATACGTCATTGGTTAATGCAATAATTTTAACGCAAATTAAGCAACAATCTTGTTTTTTTTTTCTATATGTACGTTGCACTTAAAATTTGCTCTTAGGGAGCCGATTAAGTGGAAGTAGCATCGCATGTGTAGAAAAGCCATACATGCATAGTCTGTTTTTGTTCGTTTGCAAATGGGGACATTTCAAAATGTTTATTTATTTATTTATTCGTGGAGATCCACGCGAAATAAAACAAACAGAGCGAGCAAGCATATATGTACGTTAAATGCCAGAACAGAACGAATGAAACATATATTGTTAGGCACAAGCGACAACAGAAACAGTAGGAAGTAAGATATTAACCAACATCCTTGGAGATATCTGTCAACAGCTTCTTTTGTATTGCCTTAACGATTTTATTGGTGTTTTTCTTCGAAAAATTATGAAATTCAGTTCCAGCTCGACTTATGAAAATGTCAACCTAATATTTCTTTCGGCTTTTGAAATTTGACTTCATCTGGCTACCACTTGTAGTGAAGCAGTTCATGTGGAAGTATTTATGTAGGGGCAGAATGAGCAATGTTTTCCTGCCTTCTGGCCTTCTTCTGGTGAAGTTTTCGCTTAGTTAACTTCTCGCTACTGTAGTAGATTGATTATACCTTTGCGAATGCTGCTTATAACTTTCCTTCGCATCCCTGCGCACGTCGGACAATCACACCTGATCTGACCCTTGTGCCTGCTGCGAGGAGAAACCCTGTTGTGACGAAAGGACCAAGTTAACAGGTATCCCATGTAGATCCCATACTAAGCATTAACCGAAAAGCTGTAGGTTTGTTAACCGACTTACTAGGCATAGATCATGAAGATACCTCTTAATCTGTACTCAATACTGACAAAGGTTTACTGTAGAAAAAAATGAGCGCAGTAGCATTATATTCCTAGAATATATTGCAAACTTTTTATTCAACTGCTGGAATAGATGTGTCATCGTGTAGGGTTCGATCCCCTCGCGTGGATAACGCGGTCAGCGTCTCGTGTCCCTGCGCCACTGAAGAATAGCTAAAGGAGGTGTGCTTTGTAACGCCGCCTCGCGTTACTACGCCACACGCTCCTTGATCTCATTGGCAATCGATTGGTCCTTATCCCTCATGGACCCCGCACACTTCTGCGGCGAGCGGCGGCCGCCAGCGCCGCTGAACGGCACGACTCATCGTCTGCGGGCGAGAAAGAGCAGAGCGCATACAGACCAGGGATGAGCGGATTAACCGTTATCCGTTATCCGGTTTTTGGGGGTTTTGGTCTATCCGTTTTGTTGTTCGTTATCCGGCGATTTTGAGCCGGATAACGAACAACAAATTACATGACTCCTAGGTTTGAACGTGGTGATGGGTGGTCTATGTCAAGGATTCTTTACGATCGCAAGAGTGGTCGTTAGAAACAACGGAAGTCATTCAGGGCTAATTGAGGCATTTCCTCACGTGAGAATTGGTTACATAGCTTTAAAGATACCTCCATTCTATCCTTCCAGAGTCGCTAAGCATGTACCATTCATGAGGCCTACTAAGCATAACATTGTTCATTCATCTCAAGTCATGCATACCAAGAAGGCATACGAACTGCTAACAGCGACCGTTAAAAGTGCAGGGCCTGGCTTATCCGAATTTTTACCGCCGACATTTGCGTCGTGTCATATATGGCTCCATGACTTCAGCGTGTTCGATTTGCTTGCATGCGTAGAGGTATGCTTTAAGTCATATGCTATTGTGAACCACCAAACAAATACCGTAATACAGCAGTGAATACGAGCGAAAAGGGAAATGGGCTCAATTCGGATACAGTGAGGGAGCGACTTCTACATTAAACATTTTAGCGGTGCAACAAACCACTAAATAAACTTAGAATCGCGGGTGCTGCAAGACATGCAGATTCGTTATATTTGTGAGTTTTCCTGTGAAACTTCTGTATTACAAAGGAACCAACCACTCCCTTTTTGGAATGCGTCCGACAATTCTGCCCTTTTGGATGTCAAACACTTACTCGTGCTTATTATTGAGCGTCTATAGCCTCCAATATGTTGAAGTGTTTGTCTCTTAACAATGGCAAGAAGAAACTTCTGGTTTATTTCTTTAATCACAAGGAGATGGTGTATACGAGCTGATAAGACCCTTATACTGAACCTGACTTTTATGCGGTTTAGATTTTCCTTTGTGCGCAGGTGTAGAAGTAGATATCTCTTAGTCAAGAGGAGGCGATCGTAAATCACTATCCGTAATTTTTTCTCAAATATAAAAAAAAAAGAGTTAAAAGGCCATAGGAGCTCATGTTTGTAAAATCTCTTCAAGCAAAAGCTGGACGTAAAGGTTAATAAGTACGTTCTTTCCTAGAAAATATTTATTTTTGCAAGCTAGTTGTGTATCTTATGATACATCGATGAACCATATTTTGATATAAACGTACCATATCAAGAGGTTAGTAACTAGGGAAGAGTTTCGAATTCCCATGGAACTTCAAGTTGGGACCAGGACCATTAGAAAGAGATCGGAATGCTGATTACGAATATGGGTGTGAAATTTGCAAAATGAAACTCCTGTGCAAGTTAAGACCCGCCGAAGTTGCTTGGCCTAACCACAGGCTGGCCGCGCGAAAGAGCTGGCGCGAGAGCGATGAGTCATAGTGGCTTCGTGAGAACGGGCCGCAAGTTGCTGCGGTGGTGCAGGGGTAGTGATCCCGCTCGTCACACGTGGCATCGTCCGTTCGGTGTCCATTGCTGTCGGTTTTTTGCACGTCATGATTTATCTTCGAAATGATCTTTTATCCTAAGTTGTGGCACGATTTGATTAAAAAGCTGGGAAAACTATCATACACGTTTGTAAAAATGCTTGAGGGCAAACAATTGCTGTGGTGACATTTTTTCTGCAATGGTCCCCAACAGACTCGCCATCAATAGACACATCTGATGCGAAAATTTCATCCGTTTCCACATCAAATGAGACTGCAGTACCGTCGCATAGAATAGCTGCGAACCTTCTAGCCACCTTTTTCTCTTCACGAGTTGGTGCATCGTTGTCGTCTGGCACCCCAAATTCGTCGAGAAGAATGAACACCACCTTTCCTGATGGAAAGGGCATAGTTATTGAAGAGAAAGCAGTAGATCAAGAACATTTACGGCTCCCACATCAATCAAAAAGTGCAGTAGGTCAACGATATTTTGGTCTTCCTCATCACACACATTATTCTACTTACTTTTTGCTTAATGCATTTTTTTGTTTTGTTCCAAGAATGCCAAAGTTGTTAGAAACACCTCCAGTTGTTCAACATGAGATTTGGACTTTATTTGTGCAAAATAGTGAATAGAAATGTCACCATAGCAGTTTTTTGCCTTCAAGCATTTTTACAAACGTGTATGATAGTTTTTTTTAAATCAAACATGCGTCATAATTCAGAATAAAAGGTGATTTCGACGATTAATCATGATGTGCGAAAAAACTGGCAGCAACGGGGACCGAACCAACGACGTCACACATGACGAGCGGTAGCACTCCCTCTCAGCCACCGCCGCAACTGGCAGCCAGTTCTCAAAGCCCTTTATGACTCATTCCTCTCGCGCCAGCTCTTTCGTACGGCCAGCCTGCACTCGGGCCACCCAACTCGCTCAGGATTTTCATTTTGCAATTTCGACACCCAAATTCGTAATCAATATTCAGAGCTCTTTCTGGTGGTCCTGGTCTTAACCTGAAGTTCCATTAGAAGTCGAAACCCTTCCCTAGTAAGAAGCGAAACGAGCGGTCGAGGCTTCTTCCTCAACCTAATGCATTCAAAAGGACACCTTCTCTACGCATGGATTAAGGAGTATGATGTCTGAAGACGTGTGACGCACCGTAAAGATGTTGGAACGGAATTTGCGACTCTTGATGGTTCTGTTGATGGGTTGGAGTCGAATTAGCTAATAAGGTGTGTGAGGTCATTCTTCCAGTGTTTTTCCGCGTATTCGACAATTCGCATGCAAAGTGCACTTCACGGCACATTTTCTCGATGAAATATTCATCGTCTCTACATGGGCAGCGAACCATTTCGGCCAGTATTCATTGCCAATAAACAGGTACAGTAGCTAAATGTGGGACCTTCAAACGGCGACTAAATGAATGACGCTGTGAGCTTATCGTCGTTACGGTACCTTTATACCCATCAGTGCTCTGATTCAAACCATTTCCAAAGGAATCTGGAAGACGTCGAGGGCAATCGCCAGCGTTCCAGATTTAATTTATCATCGAAGACGTTCATAGATGCCCTTGGGTGCTCGGTCGTGATGCCCTTCGGAATAGAAGTACATCTGGGAGCAAACATTCGATGAAGGAGACGGACACGTTGTGAGTGTGTGGGGCTCAGTTCTGGTGACGGAAACATCTTCCTTGGACCTCCTTTCGAATCTGATTCGGCTCGACCGACGGCATTCCTAATTTGCCCCCAGAGAGTGAGCGCAGTTTTCTCGGCGCTAGGATATGGACGATTATTTCCGTGAAAAAAACCTATCACCCCAACATTTAGGTGACACTTCTTGCGGGGGTTGCTGAGGTATTCACTTCCGTTTTTTAAACGTGTGATTGCTCATTAAGAGCCGCGAGTTGCCCGCGATTCCATAGTCAAGGCCTTTCTACTAACATGGAAAGTGTTAACAAAAACGTTATAAACTGTTTGTGGACCGCAATTTTAACGATTGAAAAGGTTCTAAAAAAGAGAAAGTTGACCATACGTTCCTCGGAAAGTTGCAACGTTAAAAAGAAATCCTTGATAGCAGACAGGTGGTATTTATTTCTCATGTTTTTTTTTATATTCTGCACTAGCATGCTCCACCGGACTCCATTCTCTCTATGAATCCAAAGGTCTTACAGATTCAGCCCCCATCTAAGCTAGTCTTCATATTGGCGCATTCCACTCGTTTTCTCTTCCTTTCTTGTTCTTGGTTGCTATTCAGTGAATCAACCTGTAACTTTTTCTTTTTTTAATAAAAAGAGATATACAAGGGGTCTCGTTGAGCATCTTTGTGGCAAGTTTTTGGGCTTTCCTTGTTAGTCTATAGCGCTTTCGTAAAAGGTTATACTTTCAGTTTTGTCGTAGTTCCCTAAAAGGCACTGAGAATAGTACCCCTCCCACAAGGCACAATCCGAAAATCATTAGTTTTGCCCCGGAATTAAATTGATGCTTAACCAAACAACATTGTGGGCAGTATACCCTAAAGATGGGCGCGTGTAGCGCAGTCAGCAGAGGCGCCGATTGTCGCATGCACCCGATACCAGGTTCCTGTTTCGGATTTCCCGCCCAGACCAACCAAGCATTCCATTCTTCCGGGTCGATGAATTGGTACCAGACTTGTCCGGAAAGGATAGTGATTGTATGGTCAAATACGCATTCAAATCGCCTTCACGATATCTCGTAGAAGTAGAATGCGTGGCGCATCCCAAAAGGGATTGAATAACGCCGTCCTTTATCCTTTATCCTTTATACCCTAAAGATGTCGATGACGGAATTGGAACGCATGGCGCGTTTCAATCCAGTTGAGCGTACCGACGTCTAGCACCTCTTAGTTTTGCAGGATTGTTCGAAATTCTACTCTTCTTTTCACTGCTCATAAAATGCAGGATGATAGACGAGGCTCGCGTTTTACCCGCTGCGACCCTCGGTGAAGTGAACTGCAACGAATTCCCCGGAGTCCATTATTCTTGCAATATAAGTGCGATGCAAAGTGGCGTATGCATGTCTGTCCCTTTCTTGGTGATTTATGCTAGGAAGGTTTTCAAATAAACGCTGAGAAATATTCTCACCGAAGTTTCAGAATTAAAAATGTGGCATATAAGTTTCATGGACCTGCTCACATAATATCGTACTTGTTTTAAAATCCGGAAATAACCACTCTTCTATAAAAACGGCAACTTTTTATCGGCACAATGCGTGTTAGAGGGTACGCGGTTGTGACGACAATTTTTCTTCCTTATTTTTCTGGCGTTGTGGTTTCATATTCCAATGGGATCCTGGAACCGAGAGACTACGTCAAAGGAAGTACATCATCTTGGCGGACCGTGAACTGTGCAGAAAAAGAAAGAAAGACATCGAAATTGAAGAAATCCGCTCCTCAGAGCGAGTGCCCCTCTAAACCGCGCAGTGCATTTTTAGTGAGTTATTTTAGGTTTTTTACTCAGTACTCAGTGATGGAAGTGCAAATGCTGCTTATTCGAGACAGTTGTCTCATAAAAAGTGTGTCTTTATAACTGTTTATGTTCTACCGTTTACGTCAGTGTTACCCCAGGCAAACGTAATCTTTGCTATCATTCAAATCGAAATCGAGACGGTATAATCGAGTGCATGGCGCGATTTCCTTTTTCAATATAATAAATGATTGTAGCGTTTAACTTCAAACAGTGCCTTTGCTTATTGGGACAGGTGAGCTAAAAAATTTCAAAGAAGGTTATACTAAATTTTCCCTCAAAAAATTATTCTAACCGCTATGGGGAGTCTCTAGTTTAGCTTGTTAGACGTTCGTTTTGATTTGAAAGATCTTCAGTTTGACTTCGAATGCGACAAGCTTGCCTAAAAGAGTTTCCATTTTGATTTGAAAAGTGTCAAACGTGATTTTAAAAGTGACCGGTTTGATTTCAAAAATGTCTAGTTGCAGTTGAAAAGTGTACATTTTGAGGTGAAAATGGTCTTCACGATATCCTAGGAGTAGAATTCGTGGCTCATCCCAGAGTTGGATGTTTTCTGTCTTCTTCACTAATTCTTCGATACTATTGAAAGCTCCTTAGGCTGGTGGCTGCCTTCCTCAGAAGTAGGCCGTTAGCAGTGATGGTTCCGTGGCCTGGTACACGTTCACTGAACACTCGTGGGATGTCCTTTCTACTGAACGTGGAAGGAGCATCAGATGCTTCCTCGTTCTCCTCGGTCGTCATCTTCATGGGATTTTTCATAGTCAAATAGCAAATGCACGAATTTAGTCGCTGAACGCAGCCTCTTTTGCTCATTTCTTAACCATGCAGAAACATGTGGCCTCAAATTGGGCGAATTTCGGAATTTTTCGGTGGAGGAGTCGCAAAATTTATGGGTTGCAGCGGTTATAGAGACAAATGTCCACTGCTTACAATAAGCTATAGGTTTATCTTTTCAAAGCTCGGCTAACCCGAGGAAACTTATTGGTCTAGAGAAGGCGCACTTAGACATTTCGCCCAAGGGGTCTAATCTAAGCATTGCTCTTTCGTAATGATTTCTAGAGCAAATTTCTCAACGTTTTGAGAGAAAGCTCTGCTGTGCTCATTGCATCTTCTTCTTGGTGAATTAGTTTAATTTATTATTTTAATCTGTTTTATTTTATGTACGAGCTGAAACTTTATTTAGTGTCTAAAAAGCTGAAGGGACACTTCTATCTACAGAGACTACTTGCATGCATTCTTAAGTTAACTGGGTGCGTGGTAGCGCCGTCGGAGGAGGCTTCGGCTGTTGGTTCGGATCCCTCCAAGACCAACGAAGCCTTCCATGGCTCCAGGATCGTTAAATTGGTTTTCGAATGACCTCAAAACGGCAAAACACTGTTCTGTATGACTTGCAGTGGTTGGCCACGTATAGACCGATTTCGCATTCAAATCAACTCGGCGACATCCCGCTGTAGTATTAGGTTGTAAGGGAAGTATCCGCTACTTGTGCAATTTTTTTGCAATGAATTTCTCTTGTTCCATGCATACAACAACTAGCAAACATATGCACCATTATTATTTACAATATATTTCCATTTGTCAGATAATTTGTATTAAGTTGTCACATAAGTTCTGCCCGATTACGATAGACGTTACTTTGTTATAGTTTTTTTTACGAACCGAGAGCATAATTGTGTATAGTTTGTATACCGTTTTGTAGCGCTTGTTTCGCTCTATAAATCTCACAATATTGCTTTTAAAAAGTCGTAAACATAGCATCGTTTTGTGCTGGACAAAACCATGGAAAAATGCACTTCCGGATATTACTGCTTCGTGAGTTCAAACTTGGTGTGAGTTTTCCAGTTTCCCGCTTATTCGTCGGACCTAGACCTGACAGGTTTTTCATCTTTCCAAACATCTCCCTAGTTTTCTTGAGTGGAAAATCTTTTCCAACATAACAGATATCGCAATTGCCTCTAAGCGTTTCACTGGTTCTAGGGATTTAGATTTCTTCCGAAATGGAATTGAGGCTCTTGCATATCATTGGGAGAGGTGCATTGATTGAAATGGTTTCTACTTTGGCCAACCAACTTCATTTTCAGCCGAGATATTACAACGTAAATTTACCGTCGAAAATCGGGCAGAACTTGTGTGACAACCTAATGGATCCCGCTTGTGTAGAATTCCTGGGCTTTTGACGAAAAAAAAAAGATCAGCAAAGAACTTTTCATGTTGCTCCTTGTCGTCAAATTATTTCTCCTGCAAATGGTTAGACAACGAAAGAAACGGGTGGTAGTCCGTTGGAACAAGGTCCAGTGAATACGGTGGGTGGGCCAGAACATGCCGTCCGAAACATTGCAGTTTTTTCGGAGCCTCCCTTGCAACGTGTAGACGCGCTTTGTCGTGAAGTAAGAAGGCCTTGTTCTGTTTTCCGCGGAGGGCTTCTTCAACGCCATCCAACTGCCTGCAGTAGACATCGCTAGTGACAGTAGTGTTTGCAGGTGGCAGCTCATAGTATGACTCCTTTGCAGTTCCACCAGACACTGAGAATCCCCTTTTTTGGATGAAGTTCCAGTCTTGTTGTGAGAATTCCTGCTTCGCCGCGACTGAGCCAGCCACTAACGCGTTCGCGTGTGGTTAACGTAGACTACCTACTTTTCGTCACCAGTGACCAAGTTCTCCAGCCAAGAGGAAATCCGTTCGAAAGTTAAGTTCGTGCATGCTCCTCTGCGCTTCTGAAGCTGGTGGCCGCTAAGATCATGTGATATCCCTGCGCCATAACTACATACATGTCTTCCCAAGGCCACGTAGTTGACCAGCTATGGCGAGAGACGGCACTTGAGCTCTCATGCCAGCTCACGGGTACTACGCTGGGGATCTTCTTGAACCGTCTCCAGAGGGCGCTCCTCATGCACTACAACTGACCTTCCAGTCCGCGGTTATTCGTCAAGGTTGAAGTTCCCGTTTTTAAACGTCCGGAGCTAATCTTTTGCTGCGTCGTACGACACAGTGGAAGATCTCATCGTTTCACAAATGTTCCTTGCTGCATTGCTTGCGTTCCTGAATTCGTAGAGCAGGAGCAATCGAACCTGCTTAGCGTCGACGTCGATTTTACCAGTCACATTCGTCACGCAATAGCAAAAGCACGACAATAGTGCTATGTTTAGGCCATGAGTCAACCTATGTATACAGATATATTGTAGAATATACATATAGAAGGTTTCCGAGCACCTAAAGAGAATGCAGCAAAATGCCAAACTGAGTCGTGGGAACATTTTTGAACCGCCGAATACCATTAGCTTCTCTATTTGAAGAATGGCCACTCATCATTCAAAAATATTTGTTTATTTATTTGCTTAAGCCATAGACAAATGTCTAGCAAGGAGATTGTAAGAGAAAATAAGCGGAAACGAGCGGTGGTGAAGTAACCGACAGCAATGTAAACAACAGAGAACAACAATTCTTGATGTTACGCGTATTTATAAATCTTCTACAGGTTTGAGCAAAGATCTTTTCCAAGATCTTTATCTTTATCATTACGTTTACGTTTGGGGACGCAGGTCATGACTAGGCGAGTCATGGCGAGATCTAGACCTCGAAACAAAACACTTGACAGCTCGCAGAACATCGTATACCAAGCACTAGTAAACTTCAACGGAATTACAACATAGTATAAGATAAAAGGATAAAGGATAAAGGACGGCGTTACTCAATCCCTTCTGGGATGCGCCAGCGCATTCTACTTCTACGGGATGTCGTGGAAGCGACATGAATGCGTATTTGGCCATAAAATGACTTGCGGTGGCCAGCCGATGAACGAGTCAGCGCTTTACCCTTCCCAGACAAGTCTGGTACCAATTCACCGACCCCGGAGGGATGGAAGGCTTGGTTGGCCTGGGCGGGAAATCCGAACCAGGAATCTGGTATCGGGTGCACGCGACAGTCGCGCCTCCTCCGACTGCGCTACACGCGCCCTATAGTATAAGATACGCTGGAAAATTCCGACAGAAATGCATGGCAGTGCAGGAAACATGGAAATTATACTGCGATGACGAACTGATTTCATCAGGAAACCACTATGTGTCTGCGCCAAGAATCAGTTTTTAAAGGCAAAAGCGGTAGAGAGAGAATGTTCTCATTGAGCAGCTTGCTGAATAACGGAAACTCTCTTATGGAAAAACACTGATGACGAATCTGTGACCCTGCTGCAGGTAGAATTTATGGAGAATTCAATAGGTTAAGAAGTCAGCTCCAATTTGCATTGTCCATATGGTCATTCCCCTTCTTACCCAAATCGAAGCCTGCTGCTCCCCACCAATTTTCACCAATATTCTGGAGACTGGTCGCTTAGCAGTCGTTATACGTCAGAGTAAGCGACGTTCTCCGGTGACGTGACATTAGAGTCTTGAGTGCGTAATGTGCCTACGGAAGAAGCGAATTCTAGAACTCCGATGATTGATGAAGAATAAGACTTCAGGTAGACTTGGTCAGCAGTGGTGCCTAACGCATACAATGGCCAATTCAAGCTCACAGCCCATTACTGTTCCAATATTCAGGAGCACAGACTTTGACTCAGAAGTCTCCTTAGAGAACCAACTGTGTGGCCTTAAACCGGCTGCTCCTGTCTGGTAATCGTGCATATATGACCCGTTGTTCAGAAAAGTAAGCAGTTCTTTGTCTGCGGAGCAAAGCTGCTACGCGTTTCTCGATCACGACTTCTTTCAATTCTCCGTGGTGTTTTCGACAGTGTAGCGGAAATGAGAATCTTTTGGGAGTATTCGTGGAAATGTCACTCCAGCGCCGCTGACACCTGCTGTCTTGGCAGTTGAGAGGTCCGTCAGCTCACCTAGTCGCTCGCAGCTCAAGACGACAAGTGCTAGTTCGTGTGGGTCTGCGCTGATGGAGTACTCGACTGACTTTCGTGACGTCAAAGTGCATTCACTCGACTGAAAAGAATCGGTCGTTCAGTAGGGCATTGAGCAGAGCAAACGTGTTGTTCCCGAGTTTCACAGGCACTTTGCATGCACAAAAGTCTGGAACAAACTAAGGAAATGTTGGCGATAATCAGTCCTTTTGTGGGATGCGCACTGCGTTCGACTTTTATGGAATGTCGCGAAGGTACCTCGCCTATTCACAGAATGGCTTCCTATGGAGAGTCGATCAAGAAGACCATCTACGGCACTAGGCTCCGTACGGTACGAATTCACTGACTAGGAGAATGGAAAAAAATTGAAAATTGAAAATTTTAACCGGCAAAGAGCCTATTTCCTAAGTGAGCTGAAAATTGGGGGCCTAGTCTTTTCCTTGCGTATTCATAATTTGTTTGGCGCCTACATAATGCACCAAGCTTTCAAGCTATTGCATGCAATTGACTAAAATATACGGTTGGGGTTATTCTGTCTGTTTCGGCACATTGTGGAGGCAATTTTAATGTGTAGTTAGCCTATGCAATGACTTGCGGTGCCTATTTGGTAGACAAGTTACAGCCATATAACGCCCAAAAAGTCTGCTACGAATCGCCGACCCGCTAGGTATAGAAAGCTTGATGTTGGGCTGGCGGGATCCGAACCCTAATTCGATTGGGAGTGCATTCAAGTGTATGCACCGCCTTCGACTGCGCTACATGCGATCTCAAGAATTACTGGCGAATATTACTTCTCAGCATTATGAAAAACATCAATGCTTTTCGAGTCCACCAAGTCCGGCGCCGATAGGGAAAAAACAAAGAACGATATTTGTCGGTCCCTCTTTGGAATGCGCCTCGCAATCTATTTATGTGCGATATCCTGTGGGCTAGTTGGAAACGTAAATGGATAGCACAATAAACTTCAGAGCAAGCCGAAGAAGAAGTCGGCGTGCTAAACCTTCCAGACAAGTTTGAATATTGAAGGTTTGGTTGGCCTGGGCGGAACTCGAACTACTAAGGATTTCTATTCGGGGGTGAACGCGAGAGCCGGCATTTCTTTCAACTGCGCTATCAAGATAATGGAATCTGCTGCTTGAAGTGAGGACTGAGGTGAGGTACTTTTAAGAGACGGCCACATTTTAAATAGGTATTGTCTGCTTACAAATGCTGGGAAATAATCAATATATAACCCAAACATTTTTGGGAATGAACATACTCATCAATACAAAGGTGTGTGTGGGTTTGTCTGTACTTATTATACACATGAAATGCAAGGCGCAGATCATGTTAATTCCTCGAAAATTGTAAATAGGAAAAATAAAATAAATCTAAAATAAATAGTATGATATTAGTTGTGAAGGCAATTATATCATCATACGTCTGCAGGTGGAGAAGTTTAAACAACCATGTCCAGAGTGCTTCTACATATATTTCAGAGGCGCACTGTAGTCTCCATATCAAGCAACCGAAAATTATTTATTTATTTATTTATTTATCCATTCGAAGCACGATTATGATTCACGCATAGAAAGGCAAAACAAACAACCAAGAACAAAACGCTGTCACACGTTCGTAAACTACGATCACATTTGAAAAGTTCAACGAGCAACAGCTCTACTCTAAGCGTGTGTAGGCATTGTCATCATATCGTCATATCTACCAAGAAGCAGGTTCAGCTCCGTAAGACTTCTGTTAGTTTAAAAAGCTTTTGTAGGTCTTCACATTGCAACTGGGGCACGCAGTTTGATCTTTCCTCTGGCGGATCTTGTCAGCTCCCCAGCTCCCCATCCATGAATTCTTCTATGTCATTGTTCAGCTTTTGATTAAAACTTCAGCCAACATGATAAGATCTGTTCTTTTTCGCCTGCTACTTAGTGAAGGCAGGGCAAATAGTTAAGATCTCGGACACCCGTGAGGAATCACGTCATAGCTCATCGAGAAGCGTCTCATCATCAGTTTTCTGGTGAAGCTGTTCTGAGTGCTTTCAAGAAGATCGATATTTTTCTTTTTGTTTGAAGTAAAGACCGCGGTTACCGATTGTACGATTGGCCTTACATTGGTCTTGTAGTCGTGGATGTTAGCTCCCGGAATATTTGACTTCAAGGCTTGGAATAGGCTATATATGAGGTATTTTGCTTTTCTCAATAGAAGGCTAGAGTTTTCGCTGAAGGAAAGATTTTTCGTGATTATGAATAGTTATGAAGATATAGTATATATTAACAAAGATATATTAGGTTGGCCCATAAGTCTCCGCCGTTTTTCAACAACTCATTGCGGATTTCTCCGGCGGTCTCTTGCAAAGCGCTGTACCTGAATATTTTCACTTTTTAGGTCGTTAAAGTGAAAAGTGGCCATCTGACCAGTCGCTTCTCTCCGCTTAGATTTGTATTTTTTTGCGCAGTTTTTATAGCATTTGGGAGACAATACTACAAGAATATTGTTGGTTCTATTTGATCATTTGTCCTTTATTGATTTTTAGGTCATCAAATTGGGACGATTCTTGTAGTAATTAACATTGCCTTTCAAATGCTATAACTAACTGCGCAAAAATTCCAAACTTAAGCGTACAGAAGGAACTATCGGCGATGGCCATTTTTTCACTTTTTCACTTTTCACTTTACCGACCTAAAAATTGACAAAATTTAGGATAAAGAAGAAATGCAGTACAGGTTCTGATAGAGCAAATAATTTTCTTTGGAACGCTTTATAACGATGCGCATGAGACCGCCGGCCAAATCCGCAACGAATTACTGAAGAAAAAACGGCGGAGACTCATAGGCCAACCTAACACTACATATATATAATAGACATAATAAATACAATAACTATAACTATAAAGATCCGCTACCTTATTTAACTTAGGCCTAGTTTGTTTGAGTGCTAGACCTGCTGAATGCTACATATCCTCCTATACGATTTTTCTCATTTCTTCTCTATGTATGTATTTAGCTTTTCTTCAGAAATGTTATGATCAGATGGCCAACGAAACCCTTTGGAGCATGAACCGGCAAAATTGTGGAGGCGCAGTCACTACTGTAGGCAACAGCTGGAGAGTGCATGGCGGGTACTATGCGTACGAGATGATGCATGACATTTCAACGCGAACAGAAAAAGTAGTGGCTGATCGTTTGTTGAGCCCAGAGGAGAGATGCGGTGATCCGTTCAGGAAGTGATGCGCGTGGTCACGTAGGCTTTTGGGTATGCTTATTCCTCGTCCGTAGGGCTTTGGATGGCTGGTTATCTTGCATAGCAAGAAAAGAAAAGCGGAGGTTTCACTGTCGAAATCGGATTATGGCTACTCATCGTCACCTTCCAATTTTTCCAGCGTTTAGATAATAAGGAGTGGTGTAAGAATAGCATAAACCTTTTCGTAAAAGGATGAAGATACATCGAACTTCTAGTTCAATGATTATCAGATTCAGGCATAAGCTCGTAGCGTTTTCCTCGAAGGGTTTTATTTAAGCGATAACTTTTTAATTGACAAACTGTTTTGTATTTATAAGAAAGCACATTTTCTACTTAAAAAACAGTTTTATTTGTTTTTTAAGGATAATTAGGTTTTTGTTATTCTTAGGATTGGATTACCCACGTGCAAAATCAGCATTTTCGCCTCACGTTAACGCCGGCCTTCATTTTTTCCTCTTCCTCATTGTGGAAGCGAACCAGCTGGGGTATTTATCTGGCTTAGTTGTTCTCCGGTTTTTGGCTTCTTTAAAAGGATAAAGGATGGAGTTACTCAATCCCTTTTGGGATGCGCCAAACATTCCACTTCTACGGGATGTCGTAGAGACGACTTGAACGCGTATTTGGCCATACAATGACTTGCGGTGGCCAGCCGATGAGCAAGTCACCGCTCTATCCTTCCTAGACTATTCTAATACCAATTCAACGACCCCGGAGGGATGAAAGGATTGCTTGGCCTGGGCGGGAAATCCGAACCAAGAACCTGGAATCGGGTGCACGCGACAGCCGGCGCCTCCTTCGACTGCGCTAATCGCGCCCGTATTGGCTTCCTTACTTGTGAAGAAATGGATGCTCTTACTTATGTCATGCTAAGATCATCCACTGGACACGCGAATATAAGGCTATTTACCATTAATGTCCGTTGCGGGCCGAATCAGCAGTCATTCTGCGACATACATCCTTCCTTCATACGACCCTAAATTGGGCTTAAAAATTGCATTTGCATAGAAGGAATTTGAAGCCAGGAGCCAACGTTTTTTTAAATGAATGGAGGTAAGTTTGAGGAACATATCATAGTTGTGCCCGAATGAATATTCGAACATTTGAATTCGAATAATTCTACCCGAAATCAAATTTTCGTATTCGAATGTTCGAAGAAACGTGATTTTCTAATGTATTCGAATTTGACCGCTTGAAGAAACGCGATTTTCAAACGTATTCGATTTCGAATGTTCGAAAAAACGCGAGTTTCGATTTTCGAATAATCGAAAATAGTCGGTATTCGAATATATTCCGTTAATTGAAATTTTTGGGAGAGCACAACTATAGAACATATTTAGTAATTTATGCAATCAGTTAGACAACGAACCAGGCACTAGGTGTTGTATTTCCACTTTAAATATGCAGTTTCAATATGATGGGCTAGCTCACTGAATTGCATATACCTCAGTTTATGTAATTCTGTGTGAAAGAGAAATAATTGTTGGAAGTGATCCTTCTTCAGAACCTATTTGAAATTAGAATGCATAACACGTTCCAAGAGCTCAGTAACGACGCACTTCGTCCATCTATTTGGCTAAATGTGGGAGCACAAACTTAGGAAGCGTAGCTGTCGTGTGAACTCCGAATCGATTCACGGTTCAGATCTCACCTCAGCCAATATTGCTTGCCACCCAACGGGCTTCCTGTCCGGAGCAATGAAACACTGACTGAGTACGTCACTGTGTGAGCCGAATTTTACACATCCAGATTGCTTCTACGGTTTGACATAGAAGTCGAATGCATAGCACGCACTACAAATGAATTCGGCATCGCCTATGCTTATCCTTTTTGTCCTTAAACTATGCCACTCACTTCACTTAGGATTTACTATTTTCGTTTTTGATACCTTCATTATTCTCAAGCTTTTTATGATGGTCGGGTTGCACTAAAAAGTAATGCTAACGCATTGTACGCAGGTTTTGTCTATGAGCTACACCTGCATACTATGTACGTGCTTTGTAACGCGCCATACCTGCCACATATGTCATGTTATTTTTATTACGATTGCATAAGGCAAACGTTAGAGAAAGAAACAATACAACATTTGTTCACTGATACAACGAAAAAACAGAAACGCACATCAGCAGTCAAGAAGAAGTTTACTTGGTGCAAGGCCATTAAGATACCCAGGAAAAATCGCGTCTATACAAGATGGTTTTCACACGGCTCTTCATCTGTCTTGGTGTTAGCAGGTACTGAATGCTTTTAGCAATTTTCGAGTAGAGGCTACATACCCGCTCTGTAGGTTAATGACATTGCTCGAGACCTAGATTTAGGACGAAGCATGCATACATAATTTGGCAATATGTTCCTCCTCTGGTGTGGGAAGTTTTCATCTTAAAGGATTTGCAAGGTTCGGAATCAGGTGTGAAATGCAGGAGCTTGTGAATGAGGCAGACATCAAGAACTTTGCGGCGAGATTCCAGAGAAGGAAGTCCAAGATATTTGTTTCTAATCGACGCCCTTGGTACTCGAGTATATATTAGGTTGTCCCATAAGTCCCCGCCGTTTTTGTCAACGCTTCGTTGCGAATTTCGCCGGCGGTCTCTCGCATAGCTTTCGAAAGAAAATGATTTGCTCTATCAGAGCACGTATCGCATTTCTTTTTTCATCCTGACTTTTGTCAATTTTTAGGTCGTTAAATTGAAAAGTGAAAAAGTGAAAAAGTGGCCATCGGCGCGGTAGTTCTCTCCGCTTAGGTTTGGAATTTTTTTCGTAGTTTTTGTAGCATTTGAAATAAAATGTTCTGCAATACAAGAATACCAGACGTTCAACGGCCTGCCGGCCGCCAAACGTCTGGTTGGGGCTTCGCCCCAAACCCTGAGAATAGAACACCCCGAAAGTCTTCCTCTCATCTATAGGCCTTCTCTCATTCATTAAAAAACTGATTTTGCTATATAGAATGGTATAGCGGAATAGGGCAAAACAGATCCATCACCTTCACTGGACCGCCCTTAACTGGCCCCTTGTCACTGGTTCCCCTTTATTGTCAGCCCTTTTCTGGTTCACCCTTCACTGTTCCCCTCCCCCTTCCCCTTCGATGGTCCCTACTACTGCTCCCACCTCTACTGGACCTCCCTTTACTGGTCTCCTCTTCGCTGGTCACCCTATCCTTCACCGATCCCCATTACTGGTCTCACCCTCACTGGTTCTCCTTTTATTCATCAACCCATTGGACCACTCCTCCCCCCCCCCCTCACCGGTCCCCATTACTGGTATCTTCCCCCCCCCCCCCTCACCGGTCCCCATTACTGGTATCTTCCCCCCCCCCCCCCTCACCGGTTCCCATTACTGGTACCTTCCTCACGGGTCCCCCTTCGCCTGGTCCCCTCTTCACTGGTCAACATTCTACCGTTTTCATCTTCACTGGACCCCTCCTCCCTTCTTTACCGTTCCCCCCTTCATTGGACCACTCCTCCCCTCCTTCACCAGTTCCCCCTTCACTGGATCCCCCTCACTGGTCCCCATTGCTGGTCCGACCTTCACTGGTCCCACCTTTATTGGTCAACCCTTTACCGGTCTCTCTACTGGAACCCCATCCTTCACCGGTCTCCCATTACTGGTCCCATCTTCACTGGTAACACGTCGTCTGAATCCGGAATCCTTGCGCGACATCGGTGACACCACTTCCTATCCCGAACGCCAACGTCGGTGGCACGTGTTCTCAACCCGAACGTGCTTTACGCGACATCGGTGGCACGGCATCTGAATATGGTACGCCTTTCGCGAGATCGGTGACACCTCTTCTGAACACAGGCACCTGATGAACGACGTCGGTGACATGTCTTCTCAAGGCAGACCTGCTTTGCGCGACATCAGTGACACGTCGTCTGAATCCGAACACCTCTTGCGCGACATCGGTGACACCTCTTCTCAACCTGAATGTCCTTTGCGTGACATTGGTGACATGTCGTCCGTACATGGACGCCTGTCGACAACTACAACAGTTGACAACTGGTGACAACTACAACTTTTTACCGACAGCTCTTGCTCTGTGGTAGGACTTTTTTGCTCGGTGTTACATGTCGGTCGGAAGAGACTGTCTTGCGGTTTAAGAAGTTGTGTCGCATTTATTGGCTCGTGCTGATTTCTGTCGAATATCAACAAAATTCCAAAAAGGAAAATCATTTTCACCAACAACTCCTCCTGCTTCAGTTGTTGATATTCGACAGAAATCGGCATGAGCCAATAAACGCGACACAAATTCTCGTTGAGCAAGACATCCTCTTTCAAACAACATATAAGATCAAGCAAAAAAGTCTTACCGTAGAGCAAGAGCTGTCGGTAAAAATTCGGACGGAAAAGTCGGACGTCCCAATTTGATGACCTAAAAATCAATAAGGGGCAAATGAGCAAATAATACTGACACGTATTCTTGTCGTACAGAACATTTTCTTCCAAATGCTATGAAAAACTGCGCACAAAATTTCAAGCCTAAGCGGAGAGAAGCACTGCGCAGATGGCAACTTTTTCGCTTTTTTACTTTTCACTTTAACGACCTAAAATTTAACAAAATTCAGGATGAAAAAAGAAATACAGTAGATTAGGTTCCGATAGAGGTGATCATTCTCTTTGGAAAGCTACATAGCGCTATGCAAGAGACCGCCGGCGAAATCCGTAATGAATCGTTGAAAAAAAAACGGCGGAGACTTATGGACAACCTAATAAAAAACTATCTGTTCGAAGAAGAAGCTTGCAGGTGATGTTGTTTTGCTCCTTCTGTATGGCAAATATGTCTTCCTTTATATATGGCGAGAAAACAAATACTGTAGACTCAACAAGAGGACGTATATAAATTTTTTATACCTTTAACCCATTGACGACCGCGCGGCAAATCGCGTGTCTGGCGCGTGGGACCGCGCGCTGGGACGCCTTGAGGCTCGAATCTCGTGCACTCACTACTTCACGGGATTCTAAATGAAGCTCCCTCTCCAATGGGTGAGCCACATACTGGAAAAGGCCGTAACAGGTTCGAAGCAAAACGTAGAAGATGTATTTGCTGCTACAAAAAGGTCAGCACAGAAAACGGCGCACGTTCGTCACGAATTGTGCAAATAAGGTGACCACACGATGTAGCAAGCGTTTGAAATATTTTTTCTAAATTGGGTTCAAGTTTTTCGCAAGAAATTTGACTAGATGTCTTAACCATGACCATTTTTGTAAGATATACGAAGCTGCTCGTGAGTAGTATCTATTTATTTGAGGTTTGAATAGTGTGTTGTGCTGATTTTTTTAATCAAAGCTTTCGTTAGAAGTAAATGATTCTCGGACCACTGTGCAGGTAGCATTGGTAGGATCCAACGAATCTAATGAATACTAGTAAACTATGAAAAATCGAGAAAGTGCGCCGCAGCGAACATTTTTTTAACCGTGGGCTAAAATTGGGCCGCGCGGTCCCACGCGACAGAAAAACTGCGGGCCGAAATTGGGCCGCGCGGTCGTCAATGGGTTAAAAGAATTGATTTTGTCTAGTTGCCAAATCCCTGAAGGTATTTGATGTCCGTAACAAAGCTGAGTTACACGTTGTTGGAATGTGTTTCCCAAAATCAAGATTCTTGTCATAGTAAAAAACCAATTCTCTAGCTGAGTCTTCTGCCGATAAAGTAGATTTATTAATGGTATAATCATGAGGCTGTCCTGATATTTCAGAGTTTAGATGTCGAACGACTTGGTAAGTCATGAAAACCCTGGTGCTGCTCAATGAGATCGGGTGAGATCGCAATGCATGAACTGCTCACCTTCATTTAGTTTTACCCACAAAGATATTTTCCCATAGCAGTTGCCGATGTACAGGCAGGCAAAATAACTATCGTTGGACACAGCTTACAAATCTTTCCAGAGCTCAGAATTTTGGTGCACTAAATATACGCTGCTAAATACATTCGAATCCAATAAAGCTTTTGACAGAGTAGTTTTGGAACAGTGACTTCGTACGACTTTTACGCGGCCAACTCGGCTTCGATGTGCTGGATATAATAATGATTTACGGAACGCCACAGGTGGCCCACTTCAGTCAGAATGCGGCAACCATGAAACCATGAAACCTCAATCGGGATCGGAATGGGAGTTTTTATGTCTAATCGTCCTATTATAGTCTTGCTTAAATTTAGATATATGTACTTTCCTCAACAACCCTTCACAAGACTGCGCGCTCCAAAGAACCATAGAGATAGAGAAGTGTTGATACGGTGCCACATAGTCTATTGTGACTCTTTCTGGCGCTTGTGATATTCTAGATGAAATTCCCTCAAAGCTCGGCCATCAGGCGCTTCCACACGATTCCGGATTCAACTGAGGGTGGAAGTGGGATTGTGAGTAGTTGTTTTGCGGGGGTGAGGTCGTTGAGATGTGGCTCTGGTGTTGGATGATAACTGGAAAACAGAATGTGACATGGTAACGGCTAGCTGCTGACGCTCCCTGAGGAGGAGTCGCACTCAGTGAACGCCAGCTGGAGCGCCTTCGCTATCGAACGTTCAGTGTCGAATTAGACTAATCTAGAGGGTGTGCTACGCTACGAACACCTCTATAACTGACAATGGCGGTAGCAACGGAAGAAACTGCGGTAGACGAATGGAGTTACACCGATTATGTATCACCTTCGGTCATCTGATTCGGGTAAAAGCTTTTACACAAGGCGAGTAAGTGCTCGATTTGATCTGGACAGAGTTCAGTCTGGTTTTAAAGATGTTTAGTTTTCCTTAATAACTGAATCGTCAACCTGCCTCATGTGACCTCACATATGATCGACCGAACCTCTTTATTTTGCATGACCTCAAACTTGGGTAATTAAACCCATTAAACGCAATGTCATACGGTTTTAACATGAAGGAAAAATATACATCCGAAATAGCAATTTTTAAACTCGAAGAGGCCCCTAAAAGCGAGAAAAATAACGACAAAGAGAGAAGGCCTCAACCGCCCTGAAGCTGTGAGCCGAACCGGCCGCAGCCTAGCATTTTCTTTTATACACAGTCTGATCTTCCATCTGATTATCATGAGAAACGTACAGAATGTAAACAGAATCCTATTCTGTCATCGCCAACTACAACTATCATGAGATTTTGCCACATAAACATTTTCAAGTCAATAAGCACGTTACAACTACAACCATTACTGTTGCAGCTACGTTGTCTTGTGACAACAGTAGCCGCCCATTTTGACGTGAAAATGATATATTCGTTTTCACGTCATGATAAAACAACAGCACATAGGCAAATGCAGTATATTTCAGTTCAACGATTTAAGATTTATGGAAGTATTTAATGACCACAATCTGATACCCTACTCTGGATAAGGATAATTATAAAGGACGGCGTTATTCAATCCCTTCTGAGATGCGCCAGCGCATTCTACTTCTACAGCATGTCGTGGAGGCGACATGAATGCGTATTTGGCCATACAATGACTTGCGGTGGCCAGCCGATGAACAAGTCAGCGCCCTATCCTTCCCAGACAAGTGTGGTACCAATTCACCGACCCCGGAGGAATGGAGGGCTTGGTTGGCCTGGGCGGGAAATCCGAACCAGGAACCTGGTATCGTGTGCACGCAACAGTCGCGCCTCCTCCGACTGCGCTACACGCGCCCATCCTACTCTGACAAAGGCATAAATATTCCTCTGTCAATTGGAGGGCTGAAGTACGGGAGGATGGTGATTCTTCATAGGCTACTTTCGATGCGTAAAATTGTGATGTAGTCAGATGTGTGCTGTCGAAGCCTTGCTACATAGTTGTCTTCTGGTTTATCTGAAGACTGTACCGTTTGTAACTTGAATCAGCCATGTAAACGCACTTCATCAGAAAGAATAGCCTGTTTAGTGTTACGTCGGCATAAACTGTAACTGAAGGATATTGCGCTTGCTTATTCACCTTATGTTGGATTTGAGCATTTACATTTCGGTAATGATAAATCATAAATATATTCTATGTAAACGCGAGAATAGCACAACCGGAGAAGATGCCGATTCCCGAACACAACCTGAATTGATTGAAGTTTCGTGTGTCACTCATACCTTTCAAGCCCACCACCTTTCCGAGTCGAATTTATCTAGGACACCTGCCTATAAAGAATTGCCTTGTTGATCACTGTTTAGACCAAACATATTCAAATTGCCTTCACGATATCCCTTAGAAGAAGAATGCATGGCGCATCCCAATGATAGGTCGTTTAGTGTCGGCCTTCGTCCAATTACTAGGAAGAATAACACTACAATTCACTTTTTCTTGTACTTTATGTCAAACTACAATCACTGTTTGAGGAAGAATGAAACGAATTTTGTGACAATGCAAACAGTGTAGTCATTTTGAATTAAGGCGGTCTGCGTTGGTGAATTTTTTCAAAAGATTTCCTTCATCTAAAAAGATAATTCTGGGCCCAGATTCATCAATGCGCATACCCACGGGTATGTTTGGTATAGGGGGTGGATATACCCACGATGTGGACATACCCACGATTCATGGTAAACCTTACCCGCAAAATCGTGAGTATATCAGTGGGTAAAGAAAACCCTCCGATCGCCGTGGGTACATCCGTATACCCGCGACTTGTTCGCGCCCCACTGACAAAATGGCGCTCCAGTGAGATCAGCTGTTCTCGAGGCCTAAATCATAGATTCCTTTCATGAACACGAATCGTACCCACTACCCACTGCTGTTATCGAGTACGATCCATTTGAGGTATCTCTACCTATACCCATTGCTTGATGAATCCGGGCCCTGTAGCCACTAGCGTACACATTGTTTTGGCTGAGTGTGGGGTCCTGCTGCGAATGGCTGCGTAAAAGCCCTGGTTTGTACTTGCGCCGCCACGCGGTGCGGCACCACGATCGCCATAGATATCGATTTTTCTCGCCGCTCGGTCGATATTTATCCCGACCATCGTGCCGACACGCGCAGCGGCGCCAGTATAAACTGGGGCTAAGACGGAGGACTCGAAGAACGCCTATCGAAATACTGTGGAACAAGCGTGGGGGGGGGGGGAAGCCAGTTACCAGTCAGCAGATTTCCAGACATCTATCGCTGAATTTTATGCGACGAGTAGTAGATGCCCCTCTAATTCAGGGCAAATTTAACTACAACCAACCTAAGGTTGTTTATGAATTATTTTCACCATAGATTTGAATCATAGTTATATGCAGGCCTACATCTGAACATGAACTATCACAAACCAACACCTACTGCTACGGTGAATAGAGCTAGCAGAAGGTGTCGTCTATAAGTTCAATGAATTGGTCTGTTGCACTTGGTTACTAAATTTTTTCGGTTTTTATAGTGGACACGGTAATCGACACATCGGTGCCCCATCTGGCTGTGAAGTGAAATGAATTGCCATCAACTTTTTCCTGAAGATTTGGAGTAATTTCGCATCTCAATTTATTCGTAAAGCGCTATAAATCCACTGGATGTAATTGAATTGCTACCAAACTAATGCACTTTTGGGTTCTCTGAGTTTTTAATTACAGTTGAGTTCTTGCTTTACACATGGACACTGATGCATGTCCTTCAATGCTGTCAAATGCAGTGGGCTCTGTTAAAGGATAAGGAATAACGACGACCTTAGTTGCCTCCAATTTTGTGTGCGCCACACATTATACTTCAACATGATATCGTGGAGGCAATCGGAATGCGTGCTTGATCTATACAATGAATTGCTATGGGTATTAGTTAGAGAAGTCAGTGTGTAATCACCTCCCCCCTCCCCTCCCAAGCAAGTGTGGCACCAAATCGTCGACCCCGGAGGAATGAAATGCTTAGTTGACTTGCATGGGACCGGAACCAAGAACGTCGACGATGTTTCACGTGCGCGAAAGCACACGTCAATAAATCAATCAATCAATCGATTTGAGATTCATGGGACAGCCAACGCCTGATCCAAGTGTGCTGGGTATCTCCTGCTCCTAATCTGATGGACCACTAATGATTTTGACTGCGCCATGCATTCGATCTTTTTACATACCTGCTGGACCACTGGGTGCCTTCTTAAGTTGTTCGAATTTTAGAATTATACTTTTGCCTTTTCATATAGTGCCCACCATAGAAATTTGCTTTCGAAAATTTTCGGGTATTCCAATGCTTTCAAATGCTCACAAATTTCGAATATTCGAATTCGAATACATTCGAAAACGCGATTTTTTGAATATTCGAATTCGAATGAAGATCATTCGAATGCCCATCCGAATAGGTGATTCGAGCCCAATCATAGTGTGCACTATAGCTCTTCGCTGAACAATGGAGAGTAAAGACAGACTTATATAATGGTTGGAATCGTATTGGAGTCCTCCGCTTTTATTGGCAACATCTCCAATTGTCATGGATCTCCATGAGTGCATGTGATGGGCGTTTTTCTTGTAAACACTCTGTCCCTCCTAGACAGAATTGACACCAGATGCTGATCCTGACTGGCAGGGAAGGGTCGTAGTACTTGTTGGCTTGGTGATGGTGTCGTTTGTCCAAATCCTGTGGGCATAACAGCGATGCATCCACTTTATGTGAGCAGTAGCACTATGTCTAATGAAGAAAGCAGCTTCGAAAATTGCTCTGAAAATTGGGTTTTCACTGATGGTTCACCACTCCCCCCCCCCACCTCGAAAAGATGTTTGTTTTCTGGGCTTTAATACGTCTCCCAGCGTAGAAGAAGTTCCTCAGTAAAGATGAATGATGCTGAGATAAAAAGAAGACACACAAAGAGCAGCGAAATGGCATCGATAAGAAAAACGCTGACCCTAGCCTTTTTTTTACTTTCCTTTAAACTTGAGCGGCTTTTTTGAGAGCTGTCAGGAAGTGAAAAGTAGACCTCCACAGATGCCTGCATTCTCTGGAAGATTGGCTTAGAACATGTTCTCTGGAAGAACAGAGCGTTTCGTTAAAATTATCGGGAACGTATAACTTATTTGTCGCCTGAATGAAAGGATTGTTATAGATGGAGATTTGACTTACTTCCCTTCCCCTCCCCCCCCCCCCCCGCAAAAAAGTGCGAAATCTTAAGCAGCTAACATATTGCCAGCACTACACACGAATTTTGAGAACTATTTCCGAGGTTTCTAAAGGATTTTTAGGCATGGTTTTAGACGAAATCGATTTTCAATTAAAAAATCAGAACTAAAATTATTCAGTAGAATAGGTGCCTGTCAAAGCCCATAATGTGTCAATATTGATTGCCCAAATGAGATTTACACTTTTTGTTTAATGCCTTTTTTAAAGCCATTTTAGATGTGGCTTACAATTTCCATACTCGTAAAAGCCTAGCAACAGTATCGCTAGAAATTTGCAGAGAATTACACAACACGAAATCTACCTAAGGTTTTCATGAGTAAAAAACATCTAAAACGAGACAAAGACATGTTAAGACCTATCAATTTTAAAGTCATTATAAACGTTTTTGTACTTTGTTTTTTTATAAAGCACCAGCAATTTAAATATGATCATTAATTTCTATGCCGGCAAACAGGATCGGCAAACACTAAACGCTTTTTAATTTTCGTAGGTACGTTTACGTTTACGAATGAGCGTTCGATTTTCAGTCTTAGAATTCCAATATATTTCTATGTATTAAAGATAGGTATTGAATTATTCGGAAGCGGTTCCGATTTAGACTATCATGATGGGCCAATTAAAGAGACAGTTTACATGTCCGGCTTGAAAGGTTTGGTTGGTCCAAGAAACATAAATGATTTAAAATGTGTTACTCTACTCCTCAAATACGACCTGCACTGATTTACCGCTTTTACTGCGATTTTACATACTTCTGGATTTTACACCGCAGTTGTCGTGTGATATCAAAAATTGTAAGTTTTTTTTTCGCCTCAAGGCGTCGTGCATACTTCCCGTCGTCGTGATGAATCGCGGCGATGAGTTTTGGAGAGCGACGCGAAAGAATTTGAACTTCTCAGTGCTCGTCGCATCGCACATCGCTCTGCAAGGGAGCGCAACGGCGATCTTTCGAGGACCAACGCTAAACAACGCGCGCGACGCGAAAAAGTATGTCATGCCCGCGATGGGCGCGGGAAGCCGTCGCGCATGCCGACCGCCACTGTTGCGGCGGTCGCGGCGAAGTTTCCTTTGGTCTATGTCACACTATCGCTCACCCCGAGCGAAGCCTAATGATAGGCTCCCATATCGACTCATCGCTTCGCGCGATCGATATGGGAGCTTATCATTAGGCTTCGCTCGGGGTGAGCGGTGGTATGACATAGGCCTTTGACTACTCAACCGCGTGCGGCGGAATGGCCATGAACTGAGCGCCGCGATGGCATCGCGACAATGGAAGTATGCCCCCGACCCAACCTTGCACACCCTTATTCCACTATGTCATAGGAATTTCTGTCACTTGAGCCTCTCGAGGAAATGGAAAGACCCTTGGTTAAATTGTTTGGTTCCACCGTTTTTTCTCATCTACTGGTTTCCTGTTTGCTTCTGGAGTGTAAACAACCCTTTGACTAGACTTGTGATTACTCTCTCCATAAAGCATTGTTGCCGTAGTCTTTTACTTACAAAATCGACAAATAACGATGCAAATATGTCTCTTATTGAAAGCATTGAAGCAATTTAGAAACCACTCAGGCACATAGCCGTTGGCTGTACAGGTCAGAGAAGAAGGGTTCAGTAGAGTGTTGATTGTTCTCTGATTGTTCTGGTTTTTCAAGTAGTGAACTGAAGAGTTGTAAGCTTGAAGTGTGCTTAATATTTTGATACTTGCATCTGCGTAAGATCAATCTATCAGTCTTCTTTCGTTTTATCGATCTTCGTGGCTTAGTATTCTGCTTTGAGCTAATTCATAGAATAATTAAATCGGGTCGCAGTGCGGCTGCTTTTCGACGATCTCTTCATAAATTCATTTATTGAGAACGAAAAGCGTAAAGGATGCCTCACAAGTCAGTCTTATCAGGATGTCTCGTTGACGACGGGATATTGTAGCTTTCCCGCTCGAGCTCAACTTTCGTGTCTTGTGATGCACCATCTGTGTTGAATTCAGGACAGATATCCACACGTGACCATTGCTGGAGTCTTTTGCGGGAGCTTGTATAGGACGCTGGTGCGCAATTGTGGCGAATATAATTATAGAACCCCTAGTGGCCAACTGCGAATAAACTAGCGGTGAACTGACGGGGCAACTACTCGGTCTATGACATTTACCTAGAAATGATAGGGACTTTACCCACTGGTGACCGGCTTTCCTTTGGTAGTTCCGCAGGATTTTATTCGGTAATGTCCTTTGATTTTTTCTTCCAAGACGGGGGCCTTCGTTACAGGACCTGCTCATACGGCCCAATCAATGTGCAAACTGCTGATTGCGATGGTTGATACAAATGTTTATCATCACCACTTCTCTCTTTCTTTTTTCACTTCACTTTTGTTCGTCTCCTCAAAGGTTTTGCGCTCTTTTTGTACATCAGCACTTTTGCCAGGAAGCCAAATGTTTAGGCTTCGCGCTTAGCGGTTTTAATGTGACACTTCCTACATAACCGCACAAATCGTCAAACTACCCGCATTCGTCCGCAGTTCACCGCTAGGAGATTCAGAATCATCCTCGTCATGGCCATCGCTCCAGCGTCCTGTTCCGGCGACGCCAGTTCCCCGACGCGGTGACGGGGACGTTGTCCAGCTCACTCTTCGTCAGCACCTCCTGTCGGTGCCCTCGGGTGAGCGTGGAGTGCCGGAGTGCTGGTGGCACTTGTGGCGGGTGTGGGGATGGGGAACAAGAGCGAGCGGGGAGGGGGCAGCCGGCCGCCGGCCGAGCCGAGCCGAGTCGCCGACCCAACGTGTGGCCCTCCGTGGTATGATGGAAGAGCGCCGAGCGGGCGTGGCTCCGGCCCGTCATATCACCAGCTATCAATTGCATTAAACCGCCAGTCCCCAGCATTGTTTGCGTGCCTCCGGGGCTGTTCCCTCACTGTACTCCCACCCCGACCCGCTTCCGACGTCCTCGTCCACGTACGTCCACGTTCTCCACGTGCCACCGGCCGTCTTCTGGATTCCGCCTCGCCTACACGCCACCGCCGAACATCTATGATTCGTTCGTCATCTATTCGCTACCGTACTATGTGAAACGAATCGAACTTCACTTAGTAGTCCTCAGTTTAATTCGGTGGACTAGGCAGACCAACTATTCCACACAGCCACAGCTCGCTTGTCTCGTCGACGGCAGCGATGCCGGAGCAGGACGAGATGGAGTTCCTGCCGCAGGGTCTGGCGTCGAATCCGATCGTACAGCGACGAGCATCCGTATTTCACGATCTGATTACGGTGTTTCGCAAGAATACGGTAGCTCGAATGGGTCGCTCTACCTCCGATCCACACAGATATAGTCGAGGTCATATTCACTCCGAAGAACATGACACCATGTGAGGAGCTTTTTCGATTCGCTTCTTTCCTAACTCTGTTATTGCTATCAGTTGTTAATGCACATTATTCACTCTTTTTCTGTGTGGATTGTTATTGTTGCATAGAGCTTTTTGACTTTCAGAGAGCTTTTTGGGATTCATATGGCCCTTATAATTTGGATGTTTTTTTGACTATGAAACAGCTGAATTTGGCTGAGACACTTAAACTTTGTGGGTGAACTTTCATTGAAATTGCTGTTCAAAACGGTTTTTCCTGTTAGAGATTTGTGACTTTTAAGAGCACACTCATTTTTTGCAAAATAGATTTAAATAAAAACAAAACAAGAAAGGCTAACCAAGCAGCACACGCCTTACTTTTTAAGGTTTTGTTGGTAGATCTTTAAGCTTGATTCGTCAATAGAAAAACGGAAATGCTGCTGAGTTCATACTTCCGATTCATTCAATTTCGATATTCTCAGTAATTAAAAAATTGCAAAATTTATTCAATCGTAAAGTTGTTGTGAAATTTCTTATAAGTCTTAAATAAATTAGGTGAAAAACTCTTTTAGAGTTTCACACTCGAAACGTCTTCATAGTTGCCAGCTAATTTTGTCATCTCCGCAAAATTTTACAATCGTTGCCCTGGTTTTCAACGGCAAACTTCAGTGGTACAACAATTGCTTGTAGCTGTGTTACAAACTATTAGTGTACTGTATCACATCTTGCAGATCGATTATTATTGATTAGCCGACGTACTAGGTATTTCTAATATATTACCCATTAATTTCTCCCTTCTTCATAGCTTTTCCTTTATTTGAAAGCTTGGTAAATGTTTAATTATTTAAGATAATGATATCCTGTCACCTTTTCTGAGGTCCAGTTTTTTTTGCTGAGTAATGAAAACGAAAACGTGCGCAATCGCAAAAGATTACTGTGTGTTTTAAAAACATTCGCATTCGGATGACATTAGTCGAACGTTGAGCTTTGTTGATTTTTATGGTCAATTTTCACAAACAAGGATCGTCTTCTTTGAATATCCTGTAGAGAGCAATGGGGCACTTTAAAGGAATTTATCTTCGAATACAGTGAAATTTCGATTAGATTCATTGATTAATTTGAGCAAAACAGGTTAGCTTATTTGAAGAACTGAAGAGATTATGGAGTGTGTTTTGTATGTGTGTATCTATGATACGTTTTTGACTACTGCAATTATTCTCACAATTATTCCATCTTGGAAATTTGATTTGAACATTTTTCTAGGGCTTGTCAAGGTTGCTGCCATCAGCGGTCATTATATAAAGGATAAGGATAAAGGACGGCGTTATTCAATCCTTTTAGGGATGCGCCACACATTCTACTTCTACGGGATATGGTGGAGGCGATTTGAATGTGTATTTGGCCATACAATGACTTGCGGTGGCCAGCCGATGAACAAGTCATCGCTCTATTCCTCCCATACAAGTCTGGTACCAACTCACCGACCCCGGAGGGATGGAAGGCTTGGTAGGCCTGGGCGGGAAATCCGAACTACAAACCTGGTATCGGGTGCACGCGACAGTCGGCGCCTCTTCTGACTGCGCTACTCGCGCCCGGTCATTACATAGCTGTGAGATATGTGCTTGCTTCAAAAAGTTTACCTCTTAGTCCTGAGCTTTTACTTATAGCAGTGCTCTGACAGGAAAATGTAGAGATTTCTCTTAATGCTACCTTTTGCCTGTGATGTTTTAATTTAATGTTTTAATATGATAACTACGATTTATTGTTATTTTAAGGCCAAATCGAAGTGTGATGACTCCAAAAGAATGCAGTTCCGCGTTTGAAAACCCCTGGACACTGATAATTTCTAAACACTCTGATAGAGGTTAGATAGATCCATGACTAAATGTTTTAATATGAATATAATGATTATTAAACAAAAGTTACCTACGAACAAAATGGTTTAAAATAAGCCTGTTGAAATTAGTTATTTGAGAAGGTTTAATAACAAAAGGGAATCACCACGCAGTGGAAATCCCATAGTTTTAGTCCAAATTGTGGATTCGATAGCTTACAACTGATTGTTCCGATGCTAACAAATCACTCTTGAACTGCCTTTTTATCATCTGAGTGTAAAGTCTTCGAACAGAAGTGTTTAAGTCGGAACATTGCACTTTGCTGGCCGTCACATGTTGTATTTCAGTAGAAGATAGTCTTGCTGTTAGCTATGAACTTTCATCAAAATTATTTCTATCGATTTTATTGCATTTTCCTTTTGGTCAAGGTTGCTTCCTATTTCATGGAACCAGTAGCGTTTAGAAGTTTAATGGGTACCTTGTTGTGTTTGATCGTCTAAAAGTGCGCCTTGTTTCCTGCAAGCTTTAATCGAGAATTGACATTTTGAAAAAAAAAACCTCAAAAGAATAAATTTGAACATTATTCTAGGTTTGCGAAAAAATCACACAATAGGGATAGAATAATTGGCGATCTAATTCGCGTAACAAATCAAAACGCCGCAAGCATTGGCACTAAGTTTGAAATCGAATTTCGTTGCAGAAAAAGAGCCGTTCTAAGTTCTGAGCGCTGTTATATACTGCCAGGACCTCTCTTTGGAACAATCGGCTTCTGGCAGCCTAAAATTGGGTATGCAAGAGTAAAAACACCATTTTCAAATAACACATGAAATTATAAGCATACATAGATAGTCCTGGCAATCGAAGTTTTTGAAAAACGTCGCATATTGGTAGTTTTGTGCCATGTCATCTAATACGTGTTTGGGGAAAGTTTGACGTTTGCCGATGTTCCACAAACCCTTTCTGTCATTTCGTTTAGGACTATTCTGATGAAAACTGATACAAATTCAATTGAACGTTTCGTTCAAAAAAAGCCAAAAAAAGCCAAAAATTCGTTTAAGAGTCTGAAACTGTCGGATAGACCATTGATAAATTTTGTGGAAATTAAGGCATCCTAAAGGATAAAGAATAAAGGATGGCGTTACTCAATCCCGTTTTCGGATGCGACACGCATTCTACTTCTACGGGATGTCGTGGAGGCAACTTGAATGCGTATTTGGCCATACAATGACTTGGGGTGGCCAGCCGATGAACAAGTCAGCGCTTTATCCTTCCCAGGCAAGTCTGGTACCAATTCAACCCTGGGCCTAGGCGAGAAATCCGAACCAGGAACCTGGTATCGGAGGCACGCGACAGCCGGCACCTCCTCAGACGGCGCTACAGGCGTTCGTCAATCAACCATTGCTTAGGATGCATCACGCATTCTAGTTTCACTGGACATCGAGGAAGGCGCTTGAATGGGTATATATCTTCTGGTCGTCAACAGATGGACGATTGAATGTTTTGTCTTTCACAGGCAAGTCTGGTAGCAATTAAGCGATCCCGGAGGACGGGAGCCCTGATTGGCCTGGGTGGGAGTCGAACCAGAAACCTCATCCGGCGCGCAAGACAGCCAGCGTCTCCTCCGACTGCTCCACGATGTGTCCAACATCTCATCATACAAGCGGAATATAGAACAGCTAATATCAAGTAACTCATAAACGAAGTGGTGGAGCATATGGAGCGGAAATCGGAAGAAAGTCAGGATGGACAAAATTTCACTCCACAGAACGTGCGGTCACACTTTCTCAAAGACCTTCGCAGCAGAAAATTGAAAATGGCACGCGATTGTGATGGAGTTACATAACTGGGTGTGGTAGCAGTAAATTATAAACAGTGAACTCAAAAGCAATGATTAGGAGCTTGTCCTGGAACGCTTTCAAATCGCCTCAACGGCAATCAGCAAGAGTAGAATACGTGGGTATCCAATGAGTGTTCAATAACGTCTCCTTTTATCTCTTATTTATTTATTTATTTACCTGCAACATGAACACACGTGTAAATTTTAAAAGAGAGATAACAAACAAGTACGTCAGACGAACCGTAACTCTTCGAAGAACCGCATAAGAAAATTGAGATTCCATATAAGAGCAATATATGTAGGCAATAGTAGCTCATTGACAAGCAAATCTATGCAGCTTGCCATTCGTCAAATTAAACTATAATAGATCCTCTGCTAGCAAATAAACTTTGAAAAATTGAACAGGCAAACCTAAGATGTTCTCTTTTTCACTAAGTGACTTCTTAAGCTCTCGTAGGTTTTTTTTTTTGTCATGAAAATTGACCTAATCTGAGATTTTGCCAAAGGGATATTGAGTCCGAACCTTCCGCTCCTTGACATCGTTAGTGGAGCACCAAAGAAAGCATTTTGACCCTTCTGCTTTTTTGGCAGACCGTTTAGAAGTAAGGAGCACGGAGTGACAACGCGATCTCTCCCCAATTCGAAAGGTCTCCATATTTTGTGCATGCAGGGTTGCAGTGTTTACATTCTGACATCTAACTTTCTCTTTTCAAACACAAAATATGACCAAATAGAAAATTCCTCTGCACACAAATACAGGGATATCTCTAGAGTAAAATTGCTCAGTATATCCTCCGTCGCCCGTCGCGGCTCGTGGAGCGCAGTAGGAGGAGGCGCCGGCTGCCGCCTGCACCCGATACCAGGTTGCTGGTTAGGATTTTCCGCCCAGGCCAACCAAGCCTTCCATCCCTCCGGGGTTGGCGAATTGGTACCAGACTTGTTTGGGAAGGATAAAGTGCTGACTAGTTCATCGGTTAGCCACCGCAAGTCATTGTATGGCCAAATACGCATTCAACACTCCTCCACGACATCACGTAGAAGTAGAATGCGTGGCGCATCCCAAAGAGGATTGAATAACGCCGTCCTTTATCCTTTATCCTCCGTCAGCCGCAATGACCGCCTCCGTCTCTGGCCTGAAGCTCTCGCAAGCTCTCCTTAAAAGAGTGCCGTCTATAATTGTGAATGCTGCTTCAACAGCGGTGCGGATTGATGTGGCATCAGGGTGCCTCGTCTTGCTGGCTACCCTTTCGACTACGCTCCAAAAAATGATAGACCAAGGGATTTAAATCCGGGCTATTCAGAGGCCAGAACTCCTCATACCAAAACATATCCAAGATATCAGACAGCTGCTTTTAGACTAAATGGCTAGTGTCAGCCGATGCGCCATCCTGCTTGAACACATGTGGCTTCCCTGGGACTACAGCCGCCATCCACGGTCTCACTACAGTCTGGCAAATGACCATATCAACTTGTTTGCTGACAGTTTGTTCTTCCCGTTCTTTCGTTTCTCCAGAATCAGCGCCAGAGCATTTTCCACGACTGCCGCAGTTCCAGACGCACGATCCCGCGAATGGGGTTTCCTCGCCGGGTTCGCAGGACTTTCCTCAGGCTCCCCAACAAAGCATCGTACCTGGCACAACATCGTAAACGGTTGATCTCACGTACCCGAACAAATTATCAAATTATTAGGTTGATCGAAAAGTCTTGCAACACTTTAAGCTACTACCTGTTAAATTTGTTAAAACTCTTACAGCAATGATCTTGTGTGGTGACGTCACAGTACATTCTCGAAGCATCCTCAAGCATCTCCCTTTACTACATAAAGCCTCGTCGAGTACGAATACAGCAACAATGTCAGCAGTAAGCAGCAGCATCCTACGACCTATCGTCTACTACGAATTTCTGCAAGGCCATTCCGCAAGGACTGCTGCCTCCAACATCAGCGCTGCATTCAAGGAGGAAGTCATTCACTATTCCACAGTGGCCCGTTAGTATAAGCTCTTCAATGTTGGAGATATCTATCTCGAAGATCGACCTCGTTCCGGACGTCCCTCTGTTGTGGAAGAAGACAGCTTGCGCAAGGCCTTCAAGGTGAAGCCAAATTCACCACTCGCGATTCGGCGGCGACACTTGGATGTACGCAAAACACTGTTGCGAGGCAGCTGGAGATCCTTAGGTACCGCAAACTTCTGTGGTCTTGGGTACCACATAAGCTGCGGGACTCTGACAAGGCATGCCGAATCAGTGTTCTGAGTCGCTGCTTCTTCGTCTGCACAGAAAGGGCTTTATGAAGAACATTGTTAGCGGTTATGAAAGCTGGGTGCTTTATGAACCAGCCAACGGCTCCTTCGAGGAAAACCGGCTCCAAGACAACCAAAACGTGGACACCATGAAAAGAATGTTTCTTCTGTGTTGCTGTTAGGACTCAGAAGGCATGCTTTACTGGGAGTTGCTGGATAGTGAGACCACAGCTACAGCATCTGTCTACTCTACCCAGCTCCAGAGTTTGGCCAACGCCAAAAACGTCCAGAACGGGGAAATGTCTACCTGCTGCACGACAACGCGCATCCTCATGTCACAAAAGTGACTCGTGAGAAAATCCAGCCGTTAGGCTGAGAAGTTCTGCCCCTTCTCTACACCGCAAACCGTGCTCTACAGACCTCGCTACTTCTGGCTATCACCTGCCCAGAGCTCTGAAAGTGCACCTTCGAGGTAGAGAATTCGATGATCGAAGTCAACTGGCAATGGAGGTTTCTGAACTCTTTTCCTCACAGCCCTCGGAATTCTGGTGGAAAGGAATTGAGAGGCTGCCTGAAAGATGGGGCAGAATCGTAGACTTGGATGGGGAATATGTCGTGCACTTAGTTTTTGTTTTAGCAAATAGGGACAAATTTGAATATTGTTGTGTTAGTGTTGCAAGACTTTTCGATCAACCTAATACGTCTGATGATCGTTAGGTCCTCCAAAACAAGGGTCTGCCTTTTCCACTGGAGACGTCTGCCGCCGGGGGGTGTCGGTGATTGTGGGAGGAGTGTGAGACAAATTGACGAGAAAGCCGAGAATAACACGCTTAACACGTGTTCGTGTTAATCAGACTGCGTTACGTTTTACAGCGCTTTGCGAGCGGCCAGTGGCTCCGACTGGCCCGGGCCGAGGAGGCTCACCTGCCACCATTCCATGGGTTGCCAGCGCTGCCAGAGCGCTGGCCGCAGTGGAAGTGTGGCAACAGCAGCAGCAGCAGCAGCAGCAGCAGCTCCAGCTCCAGCTCCAACGCTGGCAGCAGCAGAGGCAGCTGCAGCAGCTGAGCTGGTTACAACACGACCGAAAACGCGCTGTCCGTGTTTTCATGGCGGTTGTTTTGTGTGAGGGGCGAAGCGCCAGTGACCGATGGCCATCGAGCATCGAGCGAATATCTCATTAAGCGGTCGGAAATCGAGGGCGAATTTCCGTGCAGTCTGCTCCTGAACGGAGCAGCTCCAATGTTTTTACGGCGATTTCACACGGCTGGATACTAAGTAACTTCCGGGGGAAACAAAAGAGCGAAGGCGGAAATGGTCAGCGACTGCTCTTGACTACATGTCTCAACAACGGCTCCTAATTATAGTGCGATTCCTTCTGCCAGAGTGATCAGCAATAGCATGACCACTTCAGAATTTATACCACTGAAAGATGACGTCCACTTAACACACTAAAAGGGGTAAAACATGAGCAAAATTCGTTTAAGCGATCCATCCGGTGTTCCTGATAAAAAGTCGGCACGATATGGGTCTTATCAGGCTAATTTTAAAGTATTGGACATCTTGACATTCTCGCTTTTCTGCCCTTTTTATCTCAGCAACACACCTTTTAGTTCTTTAAGCAAAGGTCATTGCGCCGTTTGGGATACGCCATTTATTCCTTTTCTAAATTACTTCGGGAATGAATCTACCCTCTTCAGGCTAGTGAACCAGTCATTTCGTGGCCCTGTTTTTTCTTTAGAAAGATCTAATATCAACTCATTCACACCGAAAACTGAATGGTCTATTTGCCAGTGGACCGAACTGGATGCAATCGATTTGTACTATAATCCCTAGCGACGCCGTTTGCCACTGCGCCTTGTGCATCCACCTAAAACAGAGCTAGGAGGTGTACTTATGACCTCTCTTATCATTTTTTGCAAAGTGAAGCAATTCAATTCCTTTGTTCATAGCAGTGCTGGGAAAGTACTTAAAAGTGAGGCTGCATTTTAGATCATTAAGACAGATGGAGCCCTGTACTGTGCAGATATGAACGTCTTCTACGCCTACATCTCCATCGAGAATGTGCTTCATTTCTTCGCGAATCGTTCACTCCATGGTTGCATAGTACGCGTTCTTACATACTTTTTGCAAATGCTAACTTAAACAGACTTCCTTGCTAGTCAAAATTTTTGAAGTATGTAAAGGGTTTCAATACGAATGACACTCTGGAGGTGAACATCTGAAGGAACTAGTGAAGCGACTACATGCGCCATGTAGTCTACTTTTTCGTGGTCAATCGTTGGCCAACGTCATAAAATTGCCTCCGCGATGTCCCGTAGTAGCCAAAAGCGTGGTGTTTTCTAAAAGTCATTGATTAACGTCGTTTTTTTTAACGTTTTCATCAGTTTTCGTGCAAGTTCATCAGTTCATCAGTTTTGTTCACCAAATGCTGAAGAAATTTCTGCACCAAGTTCAATCGATAGTCGCTATGGGGATTTTCGATTTCCGTTGTGAAAGTCTTGCACAGGTATTTGTTACAAATGAGCTGAACAAGGCTCTTTGATAGTTTTTGGCAATTTCACAAGGATTTCCGTGTGCGATGCACCTTGCACCGTAGTCCCAAAGCGATATGAATAACGCCTTGGAGTTCGCCGGTGACAAGTTCATGAGTATCAATCATATGTGAAACGCATGTGTTCTGACATTCTAGACGCCGGATGAGGACATATCTCGCTATAATATGTCAGCTGTCTATTTAAACAGCTCCAGTATCGTTTTTGAATAGAATAAAAAAAGCGTTTAACTCGGGCTTTGCTTCGAGTTCTGCAAATGAGGACTTGAAGTGAGGCTGTTAAAATACTAGCAAAAGTTATGCATTGGTATTCTAACTAATCTTCTGCCGAATTTCTCAGAGTAGTGGTGAATCTAACTCTCTAGTCAGGCAATCCTGCTTGGTAAAAAGTTATCTGTAGCACTAAAGCACGAATGTGCATTTTTTCTTACATTCACTGTACTTCCCTACTTTTCACACAACACGTTTTGTATCAAAGAATCATTAGCAGCCTTAACTATATAACACGCTAGATTGCTGTAATCACACCATATAACAACGCGTTAAGCAATGAGTCACACCATCGATCGGCGATGAGTCCTAAAACGGCGGTGAAAGTGGGGTAAAATTAGGGGCGCGAAAATAACGAAAAATACCCAGACGTCTTCTACCTGCCTGAGAACTTCATACCTGGGGCAATCGAGGCCGCTGAACACGAAACTGATCTTCGTTTTTGAAGTATCGATCGCGATCAATGGATATTATCAAATTATCAATTTTTGTGGATGTCGTTCATGTAGTTCGAAACTTCTGGCCTGGGAAGAGTTGAGGAGGTCTTCTATAACGCGTGTCTGAGATTCAATAGACATACCAGACACGTTTCCCAACGTGCTGCCTGGGATGCAGTAGATGTACCATGCACGTCGCCCAACGTGCCTGGGATTTAGTAGACGTGACGGCCCAACGTGCGTGGAGGTTCAGAAGACGTGCCATACATGTCTCCCAACGTGGCTGGGATTCAGCAGACGTGCTGAAAACGTCGCCAGTGTGCCTGGCATTCAGTAGATGGGCCACAGACGTAGCCAGCGTGCCTGGGAGGAAAACAATCAAGCAAAGCAGTTATCTTGAAACGAGTGATCTTGGCTTAGTGACTCTCTAAGGCCCCGGTTGTACTTCGACGCCGAGCGACATGACGACACGTATGGTGGCCACATTGATTGGGCGACGCAATTGATCAATTTCGCTCCTTTAGATGCCGTCGCGTCGCTCGGCGCCGGAAGTATAAAGGGGGCCTAAAGCGAGGCGCGCAAATGCGAGATATGGCGACAGGCTTGTCGAAGCACTTGTAGATAATAATAAGCATGCTAGACTTGATCAATACTTATTCTTTACCGCATTTATCAGAAGTTATAAGTTAATATACCGTAAAAAATATTCTAAAGTTTTATGTTCAATAAATTGATCCAGCCTACAACCACCTTCCGCATAGAAATACTAACATACTAAGAAAATGCCAGCTTTTTATGAAGAAAAAACTCGGAGATATTCAAGTAGTGTTTTCAGGCTTAAAGACTGTTAAACTTTTTTTACATTTTTAGATGCTGTAATAAGTTATACATTTGTGCGTTATCGGAAATCAAATGAGTTCCATTATTTATTTATACGAATATTCTAGTAGTCGAATAACTTGTTCGAATCAGGTTCTGTATTGAAAATTTGAAGTTTATTCGGCGTTCTGAAAAAATTGCTGGGTTTTCGGAAAAAGTGGAAATGTTAGATCTCGGATTTATAATATGATTATTTAATTAATATGATTAATTTGATAATTTTTTTCGATTTTCGAATGCCAACGAGTATTTGAAAATCTATAAATATCGCTAAATTCGAATAATTATCCGAATATGTTTTATCCAATTTTTCCAATTGGTCTAGTTTTTCGATCTGGTATGAAGCACAATATAAAAGGATAAACCTTTCAAAACGGAAAAAGAGTAATCCTGAAACATGATTTTCGGAAAGCTACTTGTGGCTCGAAAGTGTAATCCGGTAAATAAATGAGGTCTGTGTGGTCTGTGCGGTTTGCGATCAATTTCAAGTCATTCATTTGGCTTTCCTTCAAATTTGCTTAAATTATTGACAGATTTCTACTGCTGTGTTGTTGGATTTTACTAATTTTAGAAGCGGAAAGGCTTCAAAGCTGGATAAGTTCAGTTAGGTAGCCTAATATTTTGGGCTTTGTTCAGTTTTGTTTCTAGATACCGTATGATTTCATATCAATTTCATGTTTCAATTATAAGTTTACAGCGGATTGTGATCTTTATAGGATACTCAGCAAGTTTTAATCGATGCTTGACGGGTTTCAATCGCTTTCGGACGATTTACGCCTTGCTTACTCATACTTTGGAATGTAGTAGAAGTCACAGTCAATTTTTGGACTTTTTAAACAAAGTTTTAAAGTTTTAAACAAAAAACTTGCGGGCGTTAAGCGGTTTCTGGAAATGCTTGTCCAAATGGACTCAAAAGTGAAGCCGTTAGCACTATTAAACTTAAAAGCTTGATTTTTTTGCTCAATTCTGGTCTACGCTTTTAGCTTCTTCTTATTACAAGAAATTACCAGAGGCATCGAAGTGAAAAAAAAATTAAATTCGCTCATTTTCAGAGAGAGCGATGCGTTTCTAGGCAAATCGGACCATAGGGATGAGACAGATGAGGACGGGAAACCACTCACAAGACAGGTTGGTCATCTACATCTTTTGTACGTTGTGTTTTTACGATGCCGTTAGTTTCTAGAGTAGAATTAGAAAGTTCTTTAGAAGGTCTTTGATAATGTGACCCATATATGGATCAAAAGAGTTTCTAGCGAAGTTGTTAAGCGTTCGTAGCGCAGGTTTAGTGGGTCAGATTGAGCACAGGTTTGCCAAACATCTTCTCAAAAGCGACTTGTCCCACATCGCCTTTCACAAATTAAATGCATGCCATATTGAGGCAAGATACAATTAATGCTTAGAGTCGTTAAAGTGGCTTGCATGGGAAGGCGTTGTCAGTTATTTACTAGATGTTTCTAAAAATTTTCAGCGGAATTTAGAAAAAAAATTAAAAATGGCGGTGCTTAATTTACACCTTAATATTTCTGACAACCACAAATCTCTGTAGACGCGCACTTCGAATTTAAACCGCATACTCAGAACTGAAATGCATGGCAGCGACAGGAGTGCTTTCCTTGTCCAGGAAATTTATACGTATCGATTTTTGCTGGGCGATTGCTCTGCAAAAATCGATGTCAACCGCAACTATGTACATAATGACATGTGGTTGTGGTTGACCATTCCTGACTGCATAGCCGCACCTGAAGTCTTGAAGACTTGTCCGTGTGAGACTCTTCATGCTGCCTACATGAGTCTCCTTTCATGCTCTTCATCAATTTCCTTTCATCAATTTTCCGATTCAAAAAAAATAGGAGAACTTTTTATGTATTTAACTTTTTATTCCATTTTTATATACTCTCAAGCAGTGAATAGGTAGTTACTTGCGTAGACTAGAATGAAATCAGACGCAGGTATGAATCCTGCCCTGTCTGTGCTTTTAGAGACGGCCGATGACCTTATTTTTGATTTGGTGAAAATTCATTACATTTTTGAAGGAGTTTTGAAATTTCCTGGTCTAGCATGTTTCAATTCTGTGTTAAGGTGCTCCTGGAGCGGATCCGGCAGAAGAAGGAAGTGATCGGAAAGCTGCGATGTCAGCCATGGAGTATGACGCGAAAAAAGCGAACGCTGAAGTATCACTTTTTTCTCTCATGCCAGCTGTTGCTCAAATTTTTACAACACGTACTCCTTTAAAATTCTCAGACTTGCCCAAAAGTACCTGGAACAGCATGAGTCGCGGGTCTCGCGAACACACCTGTATATGGAGGAATTTCGGAAGCGGATGCGTCTGGCGAAACGGAGTTTTTCCAATTTCAAGACCTACTTGATACCGTGGGAAGGAAAGATCAAGCGGATTGAAAGTGAGTAGCTCCCTTTTTCGTCCAGCATTCTTCAGTTTTTATATGGTTCATCGTTATAACGGCGAAGATGAGTTCCGCATGGGAGTTCGACTCCGAACCGCTAACGTCGTCGGCCCGTCAGGCTGTGATTTTTTATGGCTCCCCTGAGTAATGTCGGCAGTCTAAGCCCTGACGCGGAGGAAAAAAATCACTGAGCAGTTGCGATGCAGTGGTCATTGAAGAGCACAAAGCAAAGGCTTTAATTTCAGGTCACTTCGGTTCAGTGGTCTCTTCCTATTTCACGTTTCTACGATGGATTGTGTTCGTTAACGTAATTATCACGCTGATCATCTTTGCGCTTGTTGTGCTGCCGGAGGTGGGTCCTGTCCAGATGAGCTGTTGAACCATCATATATTACGCATAGCCGGCATATAGTAAGATTATGAGGCTTTGAAGTTGCTTAGAATGTAATGCGCGTAATGCGCTTTTTTCATGTACACACTTGCTGCGTGATTTGACTCAATGACCAATTTATTTATTAGACTTTATAGTCGTCCTCTCAAAACTTCTCCGAATATTCGAGAGGTTTCGAATATTCGAAAAGAGCTTCTTTCTGAATGCTCGACTTCGAGTACGTTCGAAAAACGCGAGTTTCTGCTATTCGAATTCGAATGAATTCGAACAAAAATCCACCTAAAAACCTCGTCTGGCACAGCATACTGGCAACAAACTACCTCACCATGCCAAGGTTTCAAGAAGAGAGAAGTTGGGAATAGCTGACATACATATTTCATAGTTGTGGCTCTCTAGAAAAACGACTAATCAGACTATCACCCAAGTTTTCTAATTTGTTCGGCAATTTCTTATCGCGGAAATTGAGGGACTCTAGTTTTTCCGTTGTTTAAAGTCGTAAAAGTTATTTTTTACTTTTTTCTTTAAAATCATCGGATACTTCGAGCCATTAACTGAACGATGATCCGCACTTTGACTAGTCGAAAGCAGTTAGCAAGCGATTCATCGTACTCGAAGTTTGTATATCGGCGCTCGTTTCTGAACAATATGTATTCCAATTTCCATATTCTCAGTAATCGATTGCTGGCAATTTTTTCAATTTTCGCTTGCTTGTTATTTGAAATCGGAGGACCATCGAATGCCAAAGATCAAATCGAAAAGAGCCGAGAAGAATCGCAAATTACGAGTAACCAAGTATTCAATAATTTACCTTGTAGAAACTCTGCCCTATTCTTTTATATTTTGAATGAATTTAGGTGCAATCCTAGTTCTTAATTGGAAACTGATGCCGCGTCCATCCTACAGCCTTCACTTAAGCCCTAGTTTATAGTTGCGCCGCCGCGCGACGCGGCATCATAGTAGGAGTAGATATCGATCGGGCGGCGCGAAAAGTCGATATTTATGGTGATCGTGGTGCCGCGCCGCATGGCGGTGGAATTATAAACTAGAGCTAACGTCATCAGATTACCATTTAGCCGGTCCCTTTAAAACCATTTGAATGGTAAAATTTTTGACTTGTTAAACCTTCTTTTCTTAAAATTTCAAACTGTTAGAAGTGAATGGCAATGGCTCTTCGCTTCTAAAAACCAAGGCTCCTTCGAACGTGGAATTTTTCAACTTACCGAAAGACGACAAAGGTCATCCAACGAAATGATCAGTGATTAATGTTTGTTGTTAGTAAAGATTAATTCAATTTTTAAAAATATGAAAAAACGACACCAGTTGTCGAACTACCCAATAGTAGTGTAATATCCAACATCAACGACTCATATCAGCTCTTGTTTCGCTGCTATACTTAAGATGAGCGATGATGACATTCGGATTGTTACGCTATAGACGCTTGGTTTTTGAGCTATCTAGCCGACTCGACGGCAACAATTGGAGACCATCCTGGGTTGGAGATTGAAGCTCTAGCGGCTGGTTTTCATCGACATAAGAGATTATCGTTACTGGCATCCAGCCGCCGAGTCCGTTTTTCGTGTTGCTCCTCCCATCTCAATCAGTGTTTTGTCACGTACGGATTTATTCGCGTTTAGACGTTGGCTGATGCGGCAGCAGATGAGGAACGACGAAACCGGACCGAGACTCGCAAAGAGATCCCGGCCAATGAACGTGTACATGCGGACGAGATCGCCGTCGTCTGGCACTACGATGTAAGCATTCCAGCTCTTGCACTTTACAGAAGCGTTACGTTCTACACTTTGCGCGAGATAAGAAGAGAAAATGAAGGTACTTGCCGAGCATTGGGCCATCTGGTGCATGGAGCGTGGTACGGAGGACACATAGTAGAATCACAGCAGGGACAGTTGCAGTTACTTTATTTACTTCACCTGCCGGCCTCCCGGCCGCACTGACGGCTTCTTAACGGCTTCTCCGTAGTAGTATCTTCTTATCTTCGAGTGTAGTTGAATTCTATGTCATGGTTTCCGCAGGAAGAACAACTTAACTACGTCGATTGAGGCAAGTTAGAAAGAAGTACAAAAAATGAACCACATTCACAAAAATCGACAATTGGATCAATATTGGATGATGGCAATTGAAACGTCAAGAACGAACTTCAAATTCGTTTTCAGCGACCTTGCTAACCCTCAGGGCTGAAGTTTCGGACCGCTTGAACGACATCCACAGAAAATCGATACTTTGATCAATATTGATTGATGGCGATCGATACTACAAAAACGAAGAGATTCACACACATATACATGCCACACACACACACACACACACACACACACACACACACACACACACACACACACACACACACACACACTTCTCTTTTATATTAGGTTGTCCCATAAGTCCCCGCCGTTTTTTTCAACGATTCACTGCAGATTTCGCCGGCGGTCTCTTGCATAGCGCTGCATAGCTTTCAAAAGAGAATGATTTGCTCTCCATCAAAACATGTATTGCATTTCTTTTTTCATCATGGATTTTGTCAATTTTTAGGTCGTTGAAGTTAAAAGTGAAAAAGTGAAAAAGTAGCCATTTGCGCACTTGTTTTCTCCGCTTAAGTTTTTAATTTTTTGCGCAGTTTTTTTAAGCATTTGGAAGACAATGTTCTGTACTACAAGAATGTGTGTTAGTGCTATTTGCTCATTTGTCCTTTATTGATTTTTAGGTCATCAAATTGGGACATCCGATGGAGGGTGGTTGTTTTTGCCGACAGCTCCTGCTCTGTGGTTGGACTTTTTGGGTTGGTGTTATATGTCGTTCGAAAGAAAATGTCTGGCTCTATAAGAATATGTGTTGCGTTTATTGATTTCTATTGAATGTCAACAAAATGCCAAAAAGAGCAAAATCGTCTTCACCAACAACTCCATCTCCTTCTTCAGTTGTTGATATTCGACAGAAATCAGCGTGAGCCAATAAACGCGACACAAATTCTTACTGAGCAAGACATCTTCTTCCAAACGACATATGACACCAAGCAAAAAAGTCCAACCACAGGACCGGAGTTTTGGTAAAAATTCGGACGGGAAAGTCGGAATTCCCAATTTGATGGCCTAAAAATCAGTAACGGGCAAGTGGGAAAATAGGACCAACACATATTCTTGTAGCACAGAACATTGTCTTTCAAGTGCTATAAAAAACTGCGCAAAAAATCACAAACCTAAGCGGAGAGAACAAGTGCGCAAATAGTTACTTTTTCACTTTTTCACTTTTCACTTCAACGACCTAAAAATTGACGAAATCCATGATGAGAAAAGATATTCAATACAAAATCTGATTGAGCAAATCATTCTCTTTCGAAAGCTATGCAGCGCTATGCAAGAGACCGCCGGCGAAATCTGCATTGAATCGTTGAAAAAAAACGGCGGGGACTTATGGGACAACCTAATAGTATATGGTGGGATACGCCGCTGGCTTTCCTAACATCGCCACTTCTTTACAGTAGTGTTGAACTCAAATCCAAGACTGTACATGTTTTACTGACCGACTGATGTTTCAGCGATGCAGCCGTCTTCAGTCTCAAACGTGGGTAATTAATTTACGGTTTAATTACCCACGTTTGAGGCTCTGGAGAAAGAGACATCGCCGAAACGTCGGTCAAACAATAAAGCTTGTACTATTTCGGATTCAAGTTTAACGCTACAGTAAACAAGAGGTACATCGATCTGTGCCGAGATTTAACGATTGTCGAACTAGACAGTTCATTATCATTGCATTCGACTTGCCTTCCTAGTGGAACCTCGAAATACAACCCAACCCGGTCGAGCAAGAGCTCAATAAGTACAACAGTACAAGTCAATCACCGATCCTTGGAACACTAGACAGAATATTCACGAAAACTTGGGCACCAGTACTACTTTCTGGTTAAGTTATAGATTCCCAAGAGTCAAACGTTTTTGGAGGTGCGCCATGTGCATTAAATTTCGACTAAATTTGCCATTACGATTGTATAACCTCCAGCAAAACCACAAGGTAGTCACTACTGGATTACCGTTGAGTTTCTGTTTCTATCCTGGGTTATGTGTATATAGCTGTAATCAGGTAGACAACAGATGCGCTCTTTTTCTTCGCAGTGTATGTAAGCATTCTTTACTGATCGCAGCGTCTGGCATGAGCCACATATCGGGCTTCTATCGCTTGGGCTTTAACCGAATGAGTGCTTGTTGAGACCTCCTTTGTTACCATACTGAACATTGTCAATTAATGTCTACTAAATGATTCCACTCCTAAAAGCAGGTCCGAAGCAGGAAGGCACTTCAGCGCAGAACGCCTAGGTTCAGTGGATCTCTTGGTAGTAATGAATCTATATACTAGCACTACGGAAGCTCAACGTTTATCGCCATTTTACGTTCTGTTGAAGTCAGAAACTGTAGCCAGAAAAAAATTTTGCAGCAATATTTAGGATAATAAATTTGTCTTCGTCAGGACAATGGAGCGCAGCTGTGGCAGGTAATTGCGGTGGAACACCTAGCGGTCAGTTGAGGCCGTAAACCGTGAAATGAAAGGCAATTCCTCTTATCAAACTTTTTGGATGGTTGACAAAATTTCCACCCACGTGCGACCGATTTTCTTTTAGTGCACATGCAGTTTAACATAACTAACAATGTTCTTAATTTTTCGCGCAATGCTGGCAGTTAGCTCCAACAGTAGACCATGCTCGTCCAAACGCATAGATAGGCTTCTTCCATCAGCCGTCAAGAAGTTGATGGTGCTGCGCCCTAAGGCCCGGTTTATACTTCCGCCGTCACGCGGCGCGACGCAATGGTCGCTATAGATAGCGATTTTTCGCGCCGCTCGGTCAATGTCTATTCGGACAATGGTGCCGCGCCGCGCAGCGGCGCAACTGTAAACCAGGGCTAACGCGACTTCCCCCAGACGCGACGCGTGGCGAGCGGAAAACGGCGCTCTCTAGCGCCCTTTTGCGCCGCTCTTCATCTCTCGCGCCGCTTGTTCTGGTTGGATGAAGCGGCACGGCCGGTACTGTAGCGTTTACATGCAGTGTTTCTAGACAGCTACGCAAATTAAACGTCACGTTACGTCACTATGTTAATTAATCATCCGCGTACACCCGCAGTAGACCGCTCGGAGTTTCAAAATAATCATCGCTACATCTGTGCTGCTTGGTCCTTTATAAATGCCAGAAAATAAAATATTCCTTGCATCCTACTTGGACTGCAAAGTCATAAGATAAGTGTCTTCTATGTTTCCATGGTACACCATGGTTTTTTCTTATGCTGCCACCCTTTAAAAATGGTTTTGAGTTGAGGTGCTCGACTCAGATTCATTGCATTTCTTTCGATTTTCTTGCTTACATCACAAATGCATTGAGGATCTGCGTATAGTTTGAATGTGCTCTGTGGTTTAGTGGTTTCAGAACAATGAATGATTTCCTAAATTTCAGGGCTATCTTCGATACTCACCGCTGTTCTATGGGTACTATTCGGATGAAGAATTTCTAGGACAAAAATATCCGTTGCCGTTGGCATACTTTCTGGTCACTATCTTTATATTCGCCTACAGTTTCTTTGCAATATTGAGAAAGTGAGTTCACGTTACTTTTAAAAATTTATTACATTTGTAAATTTATTATGCTATTTAATGTTCATTATTTTTTCTTCACACTACATATTACCAAATGCATGATTACAACTTCCCTCATTCTTTTAACAAAAGGAATGCAGTGTTTGCTAGCAACTTCTTACGGGAAACCTGATAGATAAGATAGTCATTCGACTTTCTCCTGCAACTTCTACCGTTAACTTCATTTAAAGCGAACAATTTGTCCTTGTTTCCTTGCCAAAATGGCCCAATGGCTACAGAAACGTGAAGCATTTCGAATTCTTATTTCATGCTTCAGTATAAAAGTTACTGAAATCCGCTGAAAATAATCCTGTTGTTTTCTAAAAGTGTCATTTTTCAAAAGGCGCACGGTTGCACGATCTGAAGAGACCTTCAGCGTCGTCACGTTTTTTCACGTTCTTCAACCATTAAAGAAGAGCCTTTAGCGGGTCCTGATAGCGTCACCTATTTAAGACGATGGGGCAAGGCCTATTTATAACGATAAAGCTAGGCTGAGCGGAGTACGTATGACTTTGAAACTCTTGGGGATCACCTGCAGGTGAACTCGAGGTGATAGAACGGATTCGTAAGCGCAAGCGATGCAACCGCAGCGAAACTGGAGTACTTATTACGTACATCATACCATAGCCTGGTACAGAACAAGAACTCAAATTGGTCAAATACCAGCTAATGCAAGTATTGGAACTTCAATGTTCTGCTTACTACGGTTGATAGGAAAAGTAGACGCGCTAAACAACAGAACGACATAGTTTGCATGTTGACCGATCTGAGTACGGAGGTCCCGTGACGAATATTTGTGTTTTGTATAAAAAAGTGGAATAACGCGTAGATTCATTTCCTGTTGAGCTACTAGAGGAAAACCGATCACGATTTATCAGAACTTCTGTCATTTTATCAGTGATATCCGAATACCTTTCACCGCAGCTAGCTCCATTTTCCTACAAAAGCGTCACTTGTTAGGTTAAACGGTAGATGATCATTCCAGAATGGCTGCCAACGCTCGGATGTCAAAGCTATCAGGCAGTAAAGCGGAGCAATACATTTTCAATTGGCGTGTCTTCACCGGATGGGACTACACGATCGGTAATCAGGAGACAGCCAGCAATACCGTAATGGCGATTGTCATCAAGCTGAGGGTGAGCACTGCGACGTTGCTGTAATTCGGAACTAGGAAAGGCTTTTCTTCGATGCAGCTTTCCATTTAATGATGGTGTCCTCGTGCGTCATCGGCTGCTGTTTTTATAGCGGTTCATGAAACTTGTGAATTTATAGAAAAGACCGACAGGTACTTAGGGAGTTGTTGTCCGACTCCAGACGGGAGGAGGTACGAGGTAGTTGTAAGCCTATGAAAACACGTTAGCAAGCAACCCGCTGGGTGCTGACGGACTAGATAAGGGACTGCAGAATGTGGGCAGTTCCGACACGGTTGGACCAGATAGGCCACATCCCGGAGTTCCTTAGTATGGCGGAGTTCTGTGCTGTTCTCCGGGTCAGTGAATCGTAGATATTTCGGAAGGTACAGATCTTCGGTAGTGAACTCACTCCTCCCAACCTAGCAGATGATCTACATTGGCCGATCGATCGGGAGTCGTGCTTGTGCACTTCTACCCCGACTACAACTATTAGGGACGTCACCCGAACGCAGCCACTGCTTTGATTGGTTGATGCCTGCATCGCAACTCCTCTTTCCACCGCGTCAAGCAAAAAGTCCGAGAGCACCAATGGACGCAACCTGCTTCGCCTTCGAAGTAGTATAAGCAAAAGTAAAGTAAATCCAATCCTTTAAATTAATTTTCAGGAATCAATTGCGGATTGCCGCGTTTCGATCGGGTCGAAGTTTCGGTGCCTACAGTTCACTTTACGAGTAATAGCGAATCTCGTCATCTGCGGAATGCTCGCCTTCTCCATATACTGCATTTCGTTTGCCGTGCAGAAATCGCAGACAGCCGTCGAGCAGGAGGGCAATTTGTTCACGAAAAATCAGGTATCACATTAAAATAGAAGCTTTTCACTTTTGATCGATTTTTTATACATATGACCTTTGAAGCTATAGTTTCAAGGAAAAATTGAGGAAGAATTTGAGGGCGGGATCATTCAATACATGGCGCTATCCTAGATGTGGAGCAAAGTCTCCTGTACTTTAGGTAACAGTAGACAACATGAGAAGAGACAATTTTGCAACAACACCTTCGCAAGTTTATCTACGAAAAAAAGCTACAGCTTGTAGTTTCCTACTTGGACACGCGAGCGATGGATGTCTTCTTAACTGGGCTCTATTTGGAATACCTGCCATGCCTTCCGTACAGTTGTTGAGAGAACATGAAATATGATGAACTGGCATTTGGACTGCGCAATGACTATTCACTCTGCTTTATTCCCCATTGAAGTCTGGAAACAATTCACTAACGCTCAAAGAGGTGGCTTTGCCTGTGTTCAGGTATCAGAGCTCTATGCGTAGCCCCATTTTTAATAGACCCATGCTGTTCACCGAGTGCATAACATGCACCCTAGCATCCTATACGTCAAATCATGCCTTCTTCTCTTACGGTGCAACTAACTGTTAGAGATTAGCATGATGTAGATACCGTGATAGCCTTTTTTTTCAGATACCGTGAAGATTTTGAAGTTTTGAAGGAATTGCGGGAAAACGCATTCCATCCACACTATTGGTACTTATTTGAATTGGTGGTGTAGCATGTATTGTCCAAAGTGTTAGGTTAGATGGGTCCGTGTGTAGCGCAGTAGGAGAAGGTGTCGGCTGTCGCGTGCACCCGATGCCAAGTTCCTGGTTCGGATTTCCTGCCCTGGCGAACCAAGCCTTCCGTCCTTCCGGGATCCGTGAATTGGTACCAGACTTGTCTGGGAAGTGTAAAGCGCAGCCTTGTTCATCGGCTGGTCACCGCAAGTCATTGAATGGCCAAGTGCGCATTCAAAGTCGGTTACAGATACTGTCGACTGCTTCCCTCATCACCACCCGCTGACCGTATACAAGGCTTGCCCATGAACGACGAAGGGTCAGTGTCACGAATGTGGGCAGGTGGCAAGGAGCCAGTCAATCAGGCCGCATTGAAAATGCCGTTTGGAGAGGGTGTGTATGGTCATTCCCCTGATTGGTTGGCGTGTAGTAGGTGATCAACTTGGTTGCGATTGGCTGATCTATAGCGTCTTCTCAATACTGCCTTCTTCCGTGACCCGATACGTGCAACAAGACGCACTACTCTGTTCTTTTCTTGTTGACTGAATACAAAATCGTTCCCTAGGCAATCACGAAACCATGAAAAGCGTGGCGTATTCTTCCTTATTCGGTTAATGACATCGTCTGTAATTATCGGGTTCCGTCCCCTGGGAGTATAGAAGGTGGAAAGGGAAGCGTTAGAAAATCTAAGTATTAGGTGCGTTAGCCACCTAATTCACCTTGCAAACAGGAACTGGTGAATTAGCATTGACATTCGCTTCGGAGCCCTGATGTAACCCTGGCGTGTGGGCAAGTCCGGTCGAACGGAAGTCCTATGCGTACCATTTCTCCTATCAATGCTATTCTTGTCAATTCAGGTTCCTTCCGTGGTAGCGACAATTACTCACGTCTTTCCAATGATATTCGATCTGATTGGCCGTCTTGAGAACTACCATCCACGAACGGCATTACGGGCGCATTTGACGAGGTTTGCTTCAAATATTGATTCACACAAGTTCTATTTTCCTGATCGTGAATTTTTCGAAAAGTTCCACTCCTGCTCTACTGGTATAACCTGGGAAGGGTCTCAGGCGGGAGAAATGGATAGTACTACGAGAATCTCTACACTTTGTATAGTAGAAAAACATGTTTCGTTTTTGCTGATTCCTTGATCAAAAGAGGTACCGGCCCTCGAAGGTGGGGTCCACTGTCGCACCGTCAGTGCGTGCAAATGTGCATACGTGCGCGCGCTGACGTATGGGTCGTGGCAGAAAGGTTTTGCGACAAGCGAATCGGCGGCTCAGTAGGGTGCGACGCTGCTTTACGGGTGCAAGGCCAGATGTTTCACTTCCGTGCTATGCACTATTTTTGCATTCTTCATGGCGGCTGCCTCCTTTACAAACTAGCGTTCTACACATCTCCTATGCATTTATTTCACTCTAAATTGTCAAAAGGCTCAGATTCGTGATTAGCACCCCAAATAGCCCCTAATAGACAAAGGGTCGACGAAATCGGTGATTATGACCTCGAAAGCCCTAACCACCCGCACACGACTTGACCCCCGGTCGAAATTTCAAAAACGAACATCAGATTCGTGATCAGCACCGCAAACAACCCACTGGGCGAGGTTTGGAGTGCTGATCACGAATCTGACATCCGTTTTTGGTATTACGCTGGAGTACGGGACAGTAAGTATGGGTGACTAATGGTAAGGTCATGGTCACCGTCTTCGTCCAAACGTTGTCTATAGGGGTTATTTGGGGTGCTGATTACGAATATGACCCTTATTTGACAATTTAAAGTGAAATAAATCTGTAAGAGATGTGTAGCAAGCAAATTGGTAAGGGAAGCAGCGGACATAAAAAATGCAAAAATAGTGCATAGCACGGGAATCGAACAACTGACTTAGCACCTGCGAAGCAGCGTCGCACCTTGCTGAGCCACCAGTTCGCTTGCCGCCGAGCTATTCGCCACGTTCCATACAACAGCGCGGGGGCACGCGCTGACGGTGCGATACTGTACCCCCCCCCCTTCGAGGGCTTCTTTTGGTTCAAGTACTCAACAAAAACGAAACATGTGTTTCTTCTATTATTATATATATGAAGGATGGAGATTCTCGCAGTACTATCCATTTCCCCCGTTCAAACCTACGCCTGAGCCCCTTTCCTGGTAAGTAAACTGTTATGTTTGCATATGTAGCAGCTTTCAACATATTTTGCGTACGGATATTATTAACCTCAACAGCGCTTTTTTAATTATAAAAAATGATTGAAATGCTTTGCGGTTTCAACAGTGCGCTTTACCACAATTGATTTCACATTGAAACTTCTTAAATATAGTTCCAGTTGTTTTCTGTTTGCTTGAAGGTGTTTTTCCGTCATAATTCCGACTACTAAGCAGTGATTTCAATGTGTCCATTCCTTAATTGATTTCGAAAATTCCGATTCCCAGTACTTACATTTTTTCTATAAAAATACGTTTTTTTACGACTTTACGACAGGAAGAAAAGTGTAGATCTTCCGTGATGCTGTATTATGAGCAATTAATTAATGTCAGCATAGATTTTGTCAGAATCGATAATTGACTGACCTAATTCCCGCTCGTGTGCTGACGTTTCCCAAACCAATTGCAGAACAACCACAGTTCATTAGTAATCGTTCATGGAACAATCTAAACTAAAGGTGTTCCTTGCCTATGAAAGTGTGGAACTATTGAAAGAATCGCGGAGCTAATCGATATCACTTTGCTGTCTGCCTGATCGCATCTGTCTCGGCGGGCGTCGTCATTTTTCGTAGTCAAGGTCCCCCTATTAGTGTGACACGTAATGGATCACCAACAGCTGCTTGTCGTAATTGAAAAAGAAGGCAAGCAAATCGCCGGCGGCTTTAAAAAGAGTCTATTATTGATGGCAGCAATTTCACCTACAGAATGGGTTCAAGAGTGATGAAGCTTAAGCTGACATGACAGCGCTGATTTCTCGCAGAACCGAATCGAGCGACGTGAAGAAAATGTTGGGGTATGTGTACTTTCATATGTACCATATATAAATCGCTAAGAGCTATCGATTGGTGCCGTGCAGAAATTAGTCATAAAGTAGCGGAAATTACCCAGACGTCTTCTACGTGCCTGGGAATCCAGAAGACCTGCAGGACACTTTACCCAACGTGCCTGGAGATTCAGATGATCGTCGGCAGTAGGCCTTCACAGCAAGGGGAAGGCAATCAATATCGGCTGATATTATCGATTTCCTCTCAGATTTAACCGATCAGGGCGGGACACACGCGAGCCGACGGAGTGCTTAACATCAGGTGGAAAGTTTCAATGGGGAGCCAATATCGATCGATATTGATGGTGGTGATGATGATGATACTGCAGCATCGCGCGAAGCGCGCAATTGCGAAGCACGTTGGTAGGCGTAACTGAGTTCTTGTATGCAGATGTTTTGTGAAATTTTGAGCTAAGCAAAGTACATAAATGCTGCAATTTTTGCACCTATTCAGCAATTTCTCTCAAATCTGTTGAGATGCTGTTCTTGGAACTTTAAAGACCTCACTTCAAATGGTCCTTTAACATTGTTTTGAATTTCAGAGTGCTAGTACTGTATGTGTTGAACTATCTCACGTTGATCGTCGCGTTGTTTGACAAGATGGATGCGATTAGGAGAAAAGAGCCGGTGGTTGAGGTTGCACACAAGGAGAAACGTCAGCTCGGAGGACGGAATCCGGTCAGTTACAGCGTTGATTCGTCGCTTCGCTGCTCCGCTATTCGAAGGGATTTCAGAACATTCCACGACCTCCACCCTATGCTAGTCGTACGTTCGAAAATCGAAGCGACCTACTCCGATTCATCGAGAGGAGCACCCGACGCTTTGATCCATATCGTACAACACGGAAGGCTCCAACTACTCCGTTCACAGTGAGCGTTATTTCTGTTGGAAAGGCGTAGAGATCGATATCCATAAATAATTGGTTTAAGTATTTTTATGTTGAAGTCTATTACAGACTTTTGAATTTTAATCAATTATCATTCATATTATGCGATCAATCGCTGATCATTCTAATAACATTTCCGTTGATTTGGGACCATAACACTTGTGAGAATATTTGCAGCAGATTCACAGTTATTATAGCTATTATTTCTTATGAAATTCCTTATAGTTTGTCTTCAATTTTTCCACCTTTGTCGAGTTGAGTGCACCCCCAATTATGATGGATAATTGAGTTTGACGGCTTCCCCGTTTTTGAGACTTACTAGATTATTTCTCAGTCAAAATTCATCGATTTTTATGCTCTTCTTTTTGGAGTGTAATCAATAATCGATTGCCTTGCGCTTACGTTTCTAATTCTATTGAACTTTTCGTGCTCACTTATTTGGACTGTACATGCAGTTTGATTGAAAACCGGTATATATTCACGGACTGATCCTCGTTGTTGACGTTCTATTCAAAAGTCGCTCTGTTATCAGCGGCTTTTCAAAACTTTTTTTTTTTCTTCAGAAAATTGTTCATTTTCAGGTAGCACCACAGTTTGGTCCGGTCAACGTGAACAATCCGAATGCAATTCTTCGGAACGGCACACTGAAAAAGATTTTCGAGGCAAAACGAATAGGACCGGCTCCGCTGCCTATTTACACACCGCCGCCTCGAACGTTTCCACCGTATGAGCCAGGGAATGTGAAGGAGGTATGGAACTGTTAAGCCTGTTTTTTTTTTACTAAAAGAAGGAGGAGAGCCGACGAATGGCTTTTAAATCACGCGAAAAATAAGTACTTTCAAGGGCTTAGATCTGGAAAAGGTGGTGTTTTAGGGATCAGATGCTATTTTGGCATTTTCATAGCAGTTTCGATGGTTTTTTTAAAACTTTTCTTATGGCGCTCAAACAAATTTGCACTCCATAATTAATCCAAAAGACTAAGGTGAAACGTAATCATGTTGTTATTAGCAATCTTTATTGCTCGATGGGTGACGTTGAGAAACCGGAAATCCAAAAAGGGGGAGGGGTCAGATGGAAGAGCTGTGGTGTATCCGAATTGATTTTGAAAGATGTACGACTTCGATTAAAATCCTCCGCGGGAGCGATCTCATTATATAATTTGTTGATCGGAGCCGTATCATGACCGGAAACCCGCTGTGCAGCTGTCGAGTGTGGCCGACAGAAAACGTCATTCGACCACATTCCTTCCATTGGGGTTCAGCACTGGATTTGCGGACAAGGCGGAGGGTCTGGGTTATGTCTCCAATTTGCTGACCCCTTCTTAGTGAACATTCGAATTAGGAGGTTTATGGTACTCCTTCGTGCATCCTGCTATAAATATCACTTTCACGTCAAGTTCTACATTGTTCTGAACAAACTTGATGCTCCTGAAGTCAAAGTGAACATCCTCCAAATTGAAGCGAGCTTTTTGGAGGGTTCAATTACAGGCTCTCCAAGACGGTTAGACTTTTTTTGAAAAATGTGGTATAACTTTCTTTGAAATTGTTTACTTTGGCTGCCGGACTGAGAGTAAAAGTTTTATGAAATTTTTGCTCTCCAATGAAATATACACTAAATTTTGTTTGAAGTTTAACAAGCTAGGAGTCACATAGTGCATTAAAGACAATAACACCCATGTTCTCAGAAACCTCGTCGCGTTGTTTGTTTGATTGATGGCATAAGTGGTGCTTATATAAAGTAAAGAAAGTGGTGAAACGTGTGCATTTGTTCCATCGTTTACAGGTGTGAAGCTGAAACTGAAACTGAAATTTTGCTATCAATCGAATAAAATTCGCGGCGTTTTGGACGAGGGCACGGCGCAATCTCTTTTTGCCACTAAAATACAATACCGCTCAAATTCTTTGCAAAAAAGACGCTTTGCGACGGATTAATCCGTCACAAAGCGTCGCCTTGCCATAACTTCCTTTAAATTTGCTCCTGTGGATTCCAGCTAACACCATTCGAATCCCCTCTTCACTGCGCATTCGATGCTTCCAAGTTGTGTTTAGTTCGTCAACCTCTGACCTAGTTATGGCGCATTTTCGTCTGGAGGGCTCTTAATTGGTTTACGACCTCTCCAAAACTGCCATTGGCGCCCACTTCGGAGACTCCACCAGCCGATTTCAGCGAAATCCGGAATTCTCCATTTCTCTCAAAAGATCTGAATCCAGCTTGTTGTGACTATCATAGTAACACTAAACACTGCTTAGTTTGGTTGATTTTGATCTCAACGCATATTTAGTCCAATTGCTCGCAAGGTCCACTTTCAGGACGTCCTTTCTCACCAACCACCCCCTCCTTTGCAAGCATTTATCTACGTTAATTTAGCTGAGAAAAGCTCCTTTAACGTCTAGTAAAACGGCTCCAAGAGCTAAAAAGCGGCCGCTTTGATATGTCTTCAAAAACGCTGTTTTTCGTTCATTGTACAGGATTCTCTTATTTTGAATTCGTTGTAGTGCGTATAAAAAAACAGTGAAGGTGATCCAACTTCTTTCAGTGGGCGGTAGTATGGTCGGTATTCCAAAACCAGCAGCAAATAATACCGGCTTTTTTCGGGGTGGTAATTTTGTGGCCTTTACTGCAATCCAAATTTCGTATTTTATCTCGTTTTCTTCAGATTAACCTTCGGGTTGTTCTTGAATGAGAAAATGGTTTGGTTAGCCGTTCTGGCCGCGTCATCAGCTCTCCGGCAATACAATATGGCTCAAATAGGACATGGTTGAAATTTTACCCTTTCTGCACGCAGTCGGTTCTGGGAGTGGGACTTGGACTCGGCCCGAGCCCTGTGCTCGGCGTCCGAGTCGCGGGTGACCTCTGCTCGGTTCGCACCTTGGTGCGATACCCATTGGCAGTGCACTACCCCATTAGAGCAATAAAACCGACACCGATCGCTCTTCTGAGGTCTGTTTCATGTTAGCCGTAGTGTCCTCGGTTTTTTATGATTTAATTTCCCTCACTCATTCTAAAGTTTCTGAAAAACTCGCATGTCGTGTTGTTGGTTGGTTGAAATTCAAACATCTCCCAATAAATACCAGTTTTTCAGCCTAAGTAAAAAAACCTTGCATGCCTTTCCATCCCTGATGTCGACTTCGTGGTTGACCCAGTATTCAACTTATTAGAGTAAGAAATTAGAAAAACATGAGATTGAGTAGTAATCACTTTATGCGAGGTCTAAGGAGTGTGCTATGTGCGAAAGTTCTCTCATGCCCTATTCAGGTAGTTTTTGGGTTCCGGAGAATTGATTTCCAAACAAACTCGAACATCACTGCAATACTGACCCTTTTCATACCACCTTAACAAACGTTTCACTGAATTTGCAGCAGCCTGCAGGTATTCTACGGCTCGTAGGTTTTCCAAGCTGTCGCAATGCTTCATGCGACAAATAGACAAATAGGAAGGTTTCAAAATTGGAGATCTGTTTTGTTCATCTTAGTCTTTCTATTTCACAGGATTTTGTTCAAAAATTTCCCTTCATATATTACAATTTATTTAGAACCGACGCTGTAGCGCAGTCGGAGGGGGTGCCGGCTGTCGCGTACACCCGATACCAGGTTGTTGGTTCGGATTTCTCGCAAAATCCAACCAAGCCCTCCATCCCTCCGGGGCGGTGTGACTTGGTACCAGACCTGCCTGGGAAGGATAGGCACTGACTTGTTCATCGGCTGGCCACCGCTCATTGCAAATGCCAAATGCGCATTCAAACCACCTCCACAATATCCCGTAGAAGTAGGAGACGTGGCGCATCCCAAAAGAGATAGGGTAGTGTCTTCCTTTATTCTTTATATACCATTTTCACGTCGAACTGGACACTTTCCAAATCAAATTGGACAATCTTCTTTGGCCTATAAACTTTGACATCCAATTGAACGTCTTCCAAATCATGATGAGCTTTTTACAAGTTAAGCTAGAGACTCTCCAAAATGGTTAGAATAATTTTTTGCTCAAGGGAACTTAGAATAACTTTTTGTCAATTTTTTTTACTTCAGCTGCCGATTGAGTGAAATAATTTTATAAAATTTTTATATTTGAGAAAAAAAAATGAATTAAATTTTATGTTAAGGTGCAGCAAGGTAGCAATCATGTCGTGCATTAAAAGACTGGATCGCGCCAAGCACTTAAAAAGTTCAACGCATCGTTTGTTTGATGGTATGTGTAAATAGCGCTCACATGCAGTAAGAAAGTTAGGATGCGTGTGTTTTTTACAATTGTTTGTGCTGCACCGCTTGCAGGTGTGAAACTGCATGCAAACAAAAATTTTGCTATCAATCGAATAAAAATCACGAAGTTTCGAACGGAGGCATGGCGCGATCTCTTTTTGACAGTATAGAATGGATGCCTTCCTGCTCTTCTAAGCAAACTTTGAATCATTGTTCTTCCTCAAAAAATAAATTTTTGATAAAATTTCAAGCTATGTGTTCTCTTATTGGGAAGAAAATTAAAACTTCAAAGTAAGATATACTTAAATTTAACGTGAACAAAAATATTCCAACATTTTTGAAGAGTCCCTAGTTTAATATAGAAGAAGCCTAATTTGATTCGGAGAGTTCGCTCTGATTTGAAAAGTCTTAGTTAGCTTGGAGGAGTGTCCAATTCGACGTGAAAATAGTATATTGAGAACAGCAAATTTGTCGATGGACACTCAATCCAATGCAAATTTTTAAAAATACGCTAAAAATTTTGCTAAATTTCTGAAAATTTCCGTTAATTCGTTAAACCAGGTTTTAGCGGAAGATGTCGTTAGTTTGTTAAAAATGTCAAATCATTAACCTTTCGCTGTACACTCCTGGACAGATCTCAGAAGAGCGATCGGTGTCGGTTTTATTGCTCTAATGGGGTAGTGCACTGCCAATGGGTATCGCACCAAGGTGCGAACCGAGCAGAGGTCACCCGCGACTCGGACGCCGAGCACAGGGCTCGGGCCGAGTCCAAGTCCCACTCCCAGAACCGACTGCGTGCAGAAAGGGTAAAATTTCAACCATGTCCTATTTGAGCCATATTGTATTGCCGGAGAGCTGATGACGCGGCCAGAACGGCTAACCAAACCATTTTCTCATTCAAGAACAACCGAAGGTTAATCTGAAGAAAACGAGATAAAATACGAAATTTGGATTGCAGTAAAGGCCACAAAATTACCACCCCGAAAAAAGCCGGTATTATTTGCTGCTGGTTTTGGAATACCGACCATACTACCGCCCACTGAAAGAAGTTGGATCACCTTCACTGTTTTTTTATACGCACTACAACGAATTCAAAATAAGAGAATCCTGTACAATGAACGAAAAACAGCGTTTTTGAAGACATATCAAAGCGGCCGCTTTTTAGCTCTTGGAGCCGTTTTACTAGACGTTAAAGGAGCTTTTCTCAGCTAAATTAACGTAGATAAATGCTTGCAAAGGAGGGGGTGGTTGGTGAGAAAGGACGTCCTGAAAGTGGACCTTGCGAGCAATTGGACTAAATATGCGTTGAGATCAAAATCAACCAAACTAAGCAGTGTTTAGTGTTACTATGATAGTCACAACAAGCTGGATTCAGATCTTTTGAGAGAAATGGAGAATTCCGGATTTCGCTGAAATCGGCTGGTGGAGTCTCCGAAGTGGGCGCCAATGGCAGTTTTGGAGAGGTCGTAAACCAATTAAGAGCCCTCCAGACGAAAATGCGCCATAACTAGGTCAGAGGTTGACGAACTAAACACAACTTGGAAGCATCGAATGCGCAGTGAAGAGGGGATTCGAATGGTGTTAGCTGGAATCCACAGGAGCAAATTTAAAGGAAGTTATGGCAAGGCGACGCTTTGTGACGGATTAATCCGTCGCAAAGCGTCTTTTTTGCAAAGAATTTGAGCGGTATTGTATAATAATTGCAATTCCTTCATTTACTCATCTTTGTGTTTTCTATCGTTTTAACGGAGCACTGAGAGCACAGAGTCCAGCCATAACGACAGGAATCGTCAGTAATGCGAAGGAATCAGTGCCTTGATTGAGCTATTCCTTTCTCTTGGCTTTTTATACGGCAACGCTTCCTAGTGTACCCTTTGAAGCAACCTCTGGCTTTATTTCATTTTGGACTTTTCATGACTTTTCTTCAATGCTTAACTCAGGGAAGGCACAACAGAAAACATGGAACTGATCATTCCCGAAGCATGTCACACGTCCGTGAAACATATACTGCCACCAACCGTTGTCCATTTTCTTTTATGGCACCAACAATTTCTTCATATTCCGCTCGACCTAGGAAAACCGGAACCCTGAAAGGCGTTGCAGCGCCATACCACGTTTTTATCCAACTTTTTATAGATCAGAATAAAACTAGGCCAAGCTCGATGAGTACTATTAAAGTCGGTTATATTATAGCCACGCGGATATAAGATAAAGACAGCGGCCCTCAAACTTGGGTAATTAAACCATTGTAAAAGATATATCCTTATATTTAAAGGCAACAACTAAAAAACAACAAATCAGCCGATGATGATATCCGTAAAACAGTCCTAGAGACAATGCGTGGAGACAGAATAAAGAAAACAGCGAAATGACAATCATCCAAATGTTTGCATATTTATGCGAAAAAAATGTTTAAGGCGTTTAATTTTTCATCGAGATCTCTCTGCAAGACCACATTCTATTGGTTGTTAAATTCATCAACTTTAGGAGACGATTTGTTGTCAATCACATATTTTAGAGATATGGTGGTCCAGACTTCCAAACTCGCACCTACGATAAACCAATGACAAGCACCACCTCACCTCGGCCTAAGGTCACACGTCCACCTTCGGCGCGGAAGCTCGGCACAGAATCACCGTCTACCTCGCTCGTGAGTAGCAGCTGTACTCTAACAAACCGCTGAATTCATTCGCAGAATATCTTCTCAACCTCGTTTTTTAAGCCTGACTCTACGAGTGCTGAAGGAATCATTGACAACGGTCTTTCTGGAAATCCAATGGGCCTGAGCGAGGAAGACTTCTTGAATTCGAATGGTGAGGCTACTGAAGCCGTGCTATGAACATAATATTCGTAGCAAACACTACGTGATGGTAGACAGGCTTCTTTTCTATGATGCCCTCAACAATGCAAGAAATTATTTTTATACTTTTCGCTCCTTTTGTTTTCCTGCTCTAACATTCTTAGTATTTGTATCACCGGTTTCAGATTTAATGTTTTTTGTTTTTCTAGTTATCTTCTCCACCGATATTTATACTTAATAATTTTACAAAGCTTTTACAAAGCACCCGTGACGTTTTAGTGTAGAACTGTAGAAATGCAACCAAACTCATGATTTTTGCGAATATTATTAAAATTTCTATTAAACGTTTTTCATAGTCTTGTTTTCCAAGATTTCTATCCATTTTTAGCAAAATTTTGCTTTAATATTTCAAGCCCGAAACTACTTCAAGCCAGGTAGTCGTGACTCGTCCCTACCTTTATGCACACTTATGTTCGCACGGCTTGCTAAAGCATCATGATCTAATCGTGTAACAGGAAGGCTTCTTATTGATTAGCTGTGCGTTTGCTTTCTTGTGATTGGCTCCTATCAATATATATTATAGAATTTAATCAATAAGGCCCTAAAATAAAGGATACTTATGGTTGACAGTGACGTATGCAGACTGTTTTGTAAATGTCCCTTTTCTGCATGGTAATTATTGTAGCTTGAAAAGAAAACAGAAAAACTATGGAAAATTTCTCTGACGAGAATCGCTTTAATACGGATGCGCCAAACATTCGAGCTCAGAGTGCCATCCCTTAAATTCCACAAATCTTATGACAATGAACGCTATTGCATACCAGTTGATGCACAGCTTATCCTCTAACCAGTAGAACCCCAACAGTCCGTTGCTCGATGCATCATACATGCCAGTGGTTAAAATATTCTAAGTATTCCAAAGTGCTGTGCTGTCTTCAGAAAAAAAAGAAAAAGAAGAAAATCTTCAGAAAACTAAAACGCAACAATGCTCAAAAGGAATTCACCAATAAATGTAGACTAATCGATACAACATCCTGGGACATTTATTGAAATATAAGCTGTGCATCACGGGAGGCTGAGAATGATTCCTATGATTTCCAAACATTTATGGGTAAGCGATACTACAAAAAAAATCTTGCAATTAGTAGTACTTGCATATTTCAGCTAAAGTTGCAGTGATCTTTATTATTATCACTTTAGCGACCGCGCGATTTTTGCGTGTTTGGTGCGTGGGAACTATCGATTTTTTGCAATGTCTTGAGTTGTTTGACAATTGAGACCACTACATGTCAAGAGGTTCAATAAATCAGTAACTGGAAACTGTTTTCGTGAATCACGTTATTTATAACAATATTGAACGGTGAAGTACACATACACTAAGAAGTTCTACCAAAGATTTGCATCCAACTAGAAAAATAAATTGCAACACCGTGACACGACTTGACATCACACGGTCCCACGCGGCCGACAGGGTGCAGCACGACATCGTGTCACACGCTCGTCAACGTGTTAAACTGCACAAAGAGTTGTGCTTAAAAAGTGGCACAGGAAACCGCTCCACACTGATTCGTGTTTTTTGTTGTTGCTGAAGATTCGAAAAGATTTCTAGCGTGCTCTCCGGATTAAGCTTAAGTCATAACCCATGCAAAAAATTTTTCATCTAAAAAAACTAAGTCATAGGCAGAGGTGAATATGGACATTGTTTTCAAGAATGGCAGGGGGAACACGATGCAGCGACGATTTTTCTGCCATATGTGAGATTTTGTTTGAACATTGTTTTTCTGTTCAAAGAAAGAGAATATCTTGAAATGTGACAATATTTTGTGCACGGTTTTGCTGGAGCAAAAGGCTAGCGCCTCTGTAGAACTGGGGTAAATAAAAAATGCTGTTCATGTCGCGAACAGGGGCAACATTGGAGGTGGTGGTGTGCCAGCCAATCTCAACTAAGCAGAGCACAGGCCGAACACACACCAGCCAACCCGACTACTGACTGAAGTCCTCTCTGAATGGCATGCTAATTGGATGCGATCTGAGTGGCTGGTGCTCCCCATCTCCTAAGGCTGTCCATATTCGCAACATGTACCAAACTGCTTTATTGAGCAAAGGTATTAAAAAAGTTTTACCCTAATAAATGACGCTTAGCCGGTGTGTTTTCATTATTTATCTACTTGCCACCGTAAGCTGCATCGCGCCCATTCTAAACTTAACTATCTACTTGAAAAGAAAATGTTTCGAAATGCTGTTGCATCCTGTGGCGTTGGTAAACTGTTAGTAAAAAGAAAAAATAAAAATATTGTCAAAAAACAAAATATTATATATACATATATTGGTTATTGTCATATGGGAAAGAGATGTGGAGTCACTGAAACATTTCTGCTCCTGCAAAGTTGGTCTAATTTTTAGGTTCCATTCATTTCAAGATCATGGCAGTTTAGTCTCAGAGGACAATAACTGTAAAAATTGCTCTCTATTATGGTAGTGTTTATATGCAAAAACATTAATGCTAAATAATAAATCATTGCATTTGAAAGATCGCTGAACATGCGTTTAGCAGAAAAACAGTTTGAGGGAAATCTTCAGCATTTTGATTCTAATGTCATTATAACGGCGTTCTTCTCACAGCGATGGTAATCTGGACGACCGAGTTTATACATGTTATCGTCTCGGAAAAAAATCGTCCTCAGAGCTATTATTGAGGCGGACGTCTTTAGCGCACCAAATCAAAGCTTTTTCTTATTGCCTGCTTCTGTAACGTAAATACTTGTTTAGACTCTTGTTGATTTCACCAGCTTCTATGGATTAATTTTAAAAATTTCTTCTAATTTTGACCAGATATTACGTGCTAGCCTAGTGCATATTGAGAGAAAAATAATCTAGAATTTGAAGGTCTTCGAGAGTGTCTAGCCTGCATCCTCACGCTATCTCATTTCAAAAAGTCACCTAGGAACTGCTTTATATAGAAATTATTTAAGCTTCCCTACTTTATTGATCTAGAGCTTTGATACCGTTATGTTGACTACCTAGAAATGGAAAGAACCAAATGAAATGTATGATATGAAATGTGTTTAGAAACGATGCAAATGCCAGCGGCTGCTGAACGGAAAAGCTCACCCGATGAGGTCTACAACACCGATATTTGCTGGGAAACAATAATTGGCCAGGTTTTTCTTGAAATAATTGACCTTTTTTATGAGTGATGTTATTTACTAAAGCGATCCATATTAGGAAATCGTCAAACTTGTCACCATGGATCTGATTGTAACGATCGTCTCGATTTTGGTAATCGATTTTCTTCGCGGCCTCTGGATCAAGTACTGCTCGGCTTGGTGGTGTTGGGATATCGAGACGACGTTTGTGAGTGAAATTCACAACTGATTTCTGCAATTTCTCACTGGAACGTTGATGGCCACCCACTGCTCTTCGCTATCCGTCGAATACCCTGATATCGGCCGTCGATATATTGATGGATTCGATGGTGTTCGTCAAAGGCGGTGTGGTCCTCTTCGTGCCTTGTAAACTGTACATTTGAATGCCTCTTTCGCCCTAGATTTCTCGTCCTCAATACCACTGTTTTAAAGGTGTACTAGCTGTAGATTTGCAGCTCTATTCCTATTTCATGCATCGTTTAGCCGGAGTATGGCGAATTCAAAGTGGCCGAGAATGTTCTGCACATCATCAACAATCAAGGAATGATCTGGCTCGGACTGTTCTTCGCACCGTTGCTACCGGCCCTCAACAACATCAAGCTGATCATCATTATGTATATTCGTGGATGGGCTGTGATGACCTGCAACGTGCCGGCTAGAGAGATCTTCAGAGCCAGCAGGTGAGTGCTGTACGAACCCGTTTGTTAATCTCGTGTAGTTTGTTGTGCTTCTTTCTGAAACGCGCATTCTTGAGGAAATTAGGCTCTCCTCCCTTCATTGCCATGATTCTATGTTTCTTCGACTTCTTCATTCAATTTCGGCGAATCTTTCTGTTCTGGTTATGACTCGTGTGAATCTTTGACTCGGCTATGTCGTTGGACTACTACCTCAAACTTAGAAGTTGTCTCCTTACCCATGGTTGAGGCATTAATTCAACGATATGACCAAGTAGGGCCCGTGGAGCGCGGAGGAAGTGCCGGCTATCGCTGCATCCATAATCGGGTTCTTGGTTCGGACTTTTTGCTCGGGCCAACTAAGCCTTCCATCCCTTGAAGTTCGGTGAATCGTTACCGGACTTGTCTGGAAAGGGTAAAGCAACGACTTATTCATCCGCTGGCCACCGCAAGTCGTTGTATGCACCAATACGTATTCAAATCGCTTCCATAACATCCATTAGAAGAAGAATTCGTGGCGCATCCCATATGAGATTGAGCAGGGCCGTCCTTTATCCTTTATCCTTATGATCATGTAAAAGATCTACACCAATCAATCGCAACCAGATAGAAAGGCTCTCTGAAATGGATTCAAGAAGCCAAATGTCTTACGGATTCACTTCATCAGTTTGAGGCGGAAAATTCGGTTGTATGTGGGGAGACTGGGGCGCCGTTTCCGGTTGATCAACGGGTGGGGTAGGACGTGGTATTAAAGAATGCCCAGAATTGGGTTGGGCAGAAGTCGTACCGGCTAATAAGACAGAAGATGGAGCGGCTTTCGCCCAACATCACTCCAGGCGACGGGCGTTCGCTAAGGCCGGATGAGAAAGCCCGAGCACTGCGTCACCGCACAGCGATCTCGAACATTGTGCTGTTATCGTGGTGGGACCTTGGCCCTGCTGCGATGGGAGCTGCGCCGCGGACGATTCGTTACGATGCCGCATGCCGCGACGTGCCGTGAGTGCAGCCGCAGTTCTCGGCGGCATTCTGCCGCGGTGAGCTACTGCGGCACCACTCCGCTGAGGGGCATGGTGGTTCACTTCAAACCGTCCCGGCTGCGGGGAGGACTAGAGAATTCTATTTTTTCGATTCGATGGAATTTTTAGGACGCTCTCATTTGTCGCAGACGAAAAAGGGGACGACGATTGTGACATTGCACTTTACGAAGCAGCCTCTCTAGACAGCGCCATAGTACGCAGTATTGCGTACGGTGGGGTTCGCTTGCGGCATCTCGCCGCGTCGAAAGCGCGTTTATCTCCTCATGAACACAACAGTTTTCTCATCTTATCTAACTAGGGAAGGGTTTTGACCTCCTATGGAACTTCAAGTTGAGACCAGGATCATTAGAAAGAGATCGGAATGCTGACTACGAATATGGGTGTCAAAATTGCAAAGTGAAATTCCCGAGCGAGTTATGTCCTGTCGAAATCGGGTGGCCTCACCACATGCTGACACAGCTGGCGCGAGAGTGGTGAGTCATCGGGGCTCCGTAAGGACGACCCGTCACCTGCGGCGGTCTCGCAGAGGTAGCGCTGATGCTCGTCAGGTGCGACGTCGTTGGTTCGGTTCCCGTTGCCGCCAGTTTTTCTTGCAAATCATAATTTATCTTCGAAATTACCTTTTATTCTGAATTATGACACTTGCTTGACTAAATAGCCGGGAAAACCACCATTCACGTTCCGGAAATGCTTGAGGGCAAAAAACTGCTGTGGTGACAATTTTATTTACTATTTTGCACAAATAGAGTCCAAATCATATTTTGAACAACTAGAGGTGTTTCTAACAACCTTGTCATTTATGGAACAAAGCAACAAAAAAATGTATGAAGTGGACATGTTGCTCACATACTGAACATCTTATACATGCAGCCTCTCTACAACCAGCAACAAAACTATCAATTGTAGAAAGATCAAACAAATATTCACCAGGAGCGACAAACACACCTGAGTGATCATTAATATAACCTGCCTTATGCAATGAGTATCTCAAATAGCTTGAAAACCTAGAGGCACAAAACATACGGCAAATCTGTGACAGAACCTTCAGTAGGTTGTCTCTTTGGATGGGAATAAAAGGTCATTCCGAAGATAAATTATGATTTGCAAAAAAACCATCAGCAACGGGAACCGAACCAACGACGTCGCGCCTAACGAACAGAAGCACTACCCCTGCGCCACCGTCGCAGGTGGTGACGTTTCTTACGGAGTCCCAATGACTCCAACCTGTGGTGAGACCACCCGATTTGGCAGGCCATAACTCGCACAGGGATTTCATTTTGCAATTTTGACACCCATATTCGTATTCAGCATTCGGATCTCTTTCTAATGATGCTGGTCTCAACTTGAAGTTCTATGATAAGTCGAAACCCTTCCCTAGTACGCCTCTCTTTTCTTTTACATATAAAAGGCGTGCGTACTTTTACGATTCGTGTTTCTTTAGGTCGAGTAATTTCTACCTTCTAATTCTGTTGTTGTGGCTGTTGCTCTGTACACTACCAGTTGGATTCGTCATTGCTTCTACGAGACCGTCGAGGAGATGCGGCCCATTTGCGTGAGTTAATTTTCCAATGTGCCTTTTCACGCCCTTCTTTTCATGTAATGAGTTGATTCAGTAATCAGAAGTTGTGATCCTTGGCTCAGCCATGTCAATAAATCCCGATGGCTGACTAATTTCTGGAAAACTCGGTTTGCTTGCAGACAGCACGATCATTTTTACACCGTGATCACGAAGGAGATTGAGAAACGTGTCGATCCGTTCCTGCTGAGCTACATCCGTCATGTCGCCTCACCTGGTGTTGTTATTCCTATACTGCTGTTTCTAATGTGAGTTTATTTACCTCAATATTCTTTGAAACTTGCGTTTGTTGGCAAGAAACTACAGCTAGGTGAAACGCTGTTCCCACTGTTTTTCCTAGTAACGACGTCGGACCTGTTTCAACCCATACTAAATCAAAGCTTTGGTGCGATAGTAGCCCGGTTCCGGGATAATGAACGCCTCATCGATTCTGGACATTCATGTAATCTCCTCACTTTTCTACTCCCTTCTTTTATGATTTTATCGTACATCAACCACATTGAAGCTTATAACTAATACAATTAACTGTTTATTTATTTATTTCATACACTCACGGATGCCCCAAAATAGAAAGACAGTTAACAAACCATGAAGAAAGTATGTGCCATCAACATGATATCAAGAACGCAGTAAAAATGAAAAAGGAACGGCCACGAAAAAAAGGTTCAAGTATGTGATTAGAAAAATGAAGGTATTGATCACTGTGTAGATAAAGCTGAACCTTAAACTCGTAACTCGAAACAGGTTTCCGTTTTGACAATAATATTTCTACCGCGCTGGTGCAAGTACGGCACTAGGAGATGAAGCTCTCCGGATTTCATCAATTCCTAAGCAGTAGAGTGGCAACATTTGGTTTCCTAAAGTTACTCTGTTTTGTTATTTTCACGAGTGTTACAGAGTTGTAAAGTTTGGTGTAAATCGATTCAGCTAAGAAACTGATTATAAAAATAGGGTCACAAGAAATCGGTACTTGTCTACTATGCGGCCTGCACGGGAGTAACATGCCAGCAAATCAGAGCACCTTGCATACACACCAAATACCCTTCCTTTGCTACTTCTGTGGTCTCCTTCGGTACCTTAGACAGACCGTGTTGCTGAGTTTCTTCCAACACTCGGTTTCGTAAAATTACTTACTGAAGAGGGCAGAGCACACTCTCTTCTTGTCGGCATTGGCATAGCGCGCTCATCTCTTATCACGCAGGCCACATTACCGGCTAATACAAAAAGCCTATCGCTTGAAAGATTCTCTCACTAATTAACCCTATTTAGGTTGATAATTTACTTTTTGGTATCGCTGGTGCGAGGATTACGGGAGGCGAACACAGATCTGCAGCAGCAACTGATTCATGTGAGTTGCATTGTGCGATTATGCACCTTTATATAATTAGAGTGCAATTACATAGGGGAGTATTATTGGGGAAATACACATGCTGATTCAATGGAAGTAGATTTTAATGTGTTTTCCTCTATCCTTGTCGTGATGTTTTAGATGTCCCTTTTTAATCGCAGACATGGTTCAGAGTTACGTTGGAGATTTTAACAATTGTATGGTTTTTCAGGAACGCACGGAAGAAAAGAAGAAGATCTTCGAATTGGCCGGCGGAAAGAAGAAAGTTGATCAGGACCGAGACAGAGACCACAGGAAAACCATACAGTACCTGCCGATAATAGAGCAGCAAAGGCGTGAGCCTTGGAGGACGTTCAACGAGGTATCTTGGTCATGCTTGTGTCCACAAATCCAGCTCCTTATCCTACCGCCTAGAATGGCCATTTGTTAGTAAACAGTAATGCATGAGACTACAAGAAATTGCTCCTACGTACATCTCTGTTCTCGAATTTACTGTCATCTAGCACTGTTCGTTAATGTGGTCTACATGTAGAAGAGGTAGCGCGCCAGCCAATGGCGACCAATTAGATCACCGACCGAAACGTTCCAGTCAATCGAATCGCCGACCGTATACGCCTATGGCACATTCATTCAATGCGGCCTGATTACCATGGTGTTTCCTCACCCTCCATGTAGAACATATTAACGTCTGCATGAGATCATATATCCGATCATTTTCGCGCGCAGGTAGGACCACCAAGCCACGCTATTGTGACAGTATGTATATCTGAAGCTATTACAGGGGCCGGATTCATCAACGACACACCCGCGGGTATAAGGGGTAGAGATACCCATGATGAAGCATTCATCTCTATCCGTTGCCTTTCTACCCCTTGTATTACGCATACCAGTGGGTTTAATTGTTGTTGAATCCGGGCCCAGGTCAATTGCCGGTGAACTCGAGGTGATAATGGTATAAGTCACGCGATGCGCCCGTGCACATGTCAAATTATTGCTACTTACAGCAGTTTTGCAACGTATGTGGTAACGAACGCAGCATTAGAAATGTTGAATGTTCAGCAAAATATTGTGGATTTTTCGGTCAATATTGTTTTCACAGAGCGTTTTCGCATTGTTTGAGATACAGACATTGGGCAAGCGCGAATGCGCCGCGTCTAGAGATCTCATAACAAACGTCCTTATCTATTTAAAAAAAAAAACAGTGAAAACCGCATTCATTGATGTGCTACTGAACAACTGAGTCGGTGATGCCAGAATTACTATCCATAGGTTCTATTTACATAAGCCTCTGTTCCCCTCCCTTTTCCTATGTAGTCCGTATTACCGACTATGTAGTTCCAATTATCGCCTCATTTTTCAGCACCAGGACGAACCGCTCAGAGCTGAAGACTCGTCGGAGAGTGAGGATGAGGACATGGATGAGTCACCTTCACCGACTCCTGTACCTCGGTTCGCTCCGATGCCTTCGAGTACATCGGAGACGGTGGCTGCGATGCATTTCCATCCATCACTTGGGTACGTGGAGTCATTTTTAAATAGTAGCCCAGTGTGCTGGAATTCTTCTCAGCTTGAATTCCATGTAGAACTTTAGGACTTTACGAAGGCTAATTTTACTACAGCTATTTATGTTTTCTCTCTCACAACCGCAGAGTATATTTTTTATTCGTTTATTTCTAAATTCTATTCAATTCTATTTTTTCTATTTTAGATTTCGGTTTTATTTCGTTGGCCGTTCTATCTTTAAGGGCGCCTTCTACCTTATCGGCGAAATGTTTTTTGTGATGTTCTCACAACATCTTCGCTGCTTTCGGAATGTATCATACTCCTTTCATTTACCTTTCCGTAGAGATCCAACATGAATCCGCCACAGTGCTCAAAAGTGATGAAGCGAGTCCTCCTTAAGCACACTCTCAGGTCAATCCAATCTCCGTTGGGTCTGTCCTAGTCGGAGGGGGCATTGTTAAAAAAGCGAGACAAAATCTAGGAATATGATATCTCCCCGCCAGGAAATTTCTAAGACAGGTTTTCTCCTATGTCAGATAACGGTATAGTCTTTGTAAACTTGTCTGTCTTCAGTTTTGCTGTCGGTATCCAAGGGTTAGAGTGGACTATGTAACACTCCCGACTAGAATAGAATATTTCCGTCATCTCTTTCTCATACATCATCTTCGAAGTCTTCAAGTAGGGCTATGCATTTGACACAGAACAGGAATACTCGGAGCCACATTGCAATAGCTCTTCACTTTTCTGTCCCGTTTTTCCATCATTTTTACTCATATTCTTCAAAATTCTTAGTCTTTCCTTGTGCGTAAAAATTATTTGAGTAGCTGAATGATCATGGAATTCTTGCCCTTCAAGAGGTTTTGTAGGCGAAATATGGATTCGAGAATACCCTTCTAGAGGCAGAATTTCGTTGAGCATCGACCAACACCATATAGTGGCTCGCATGTAGGAATTCGTTGTCATCTTCCCAATGAATCCTTATCCTTAACAAGACTGTTAGTCATTGACTGATGCCCGTAGGGTTGAGCTCTTTGGTGCGGAGGCGAACCGACATTCGACCCGAGTTCCTATAATTGGTTGGTAATTTTTGCCAACTGTGCCATAAGCTTTCTTTGTTGATAACGAAACAGTAACAAAAAGTAACGAATTTCAAAAGCTTTAGAAAAGGTCGAAAAGCTATGTTCCGAACAGCGGCTAAGTGTTTGGTGTGCAGGGATTCGTGGTCATCTTCCTAATGAATCTTTCTTACGTTCAAACATTGCTATTTTTCCTATAAACTCCTTGAAAAGAAGGTACGTGGATGGCATAATGTGAAGAACTTTTGCAGATCGCTAGACGAAAGGGAGGAAGGAGAAGAGGAAGACAGCCCCGTCAACGAACCTGCTCAACCAGTAGTTCACTCCGTCTCGCAGCACTTTTCAAGCAATGTTTGTTCGCCTTCGTTCTTGCGGAAGGGTGTTGATGTACTAGCTTGTGAAGAATTACCCTGGTAAGATCGTTCGATTAAGGCTCAAACTGGATCGATGTCGGAGAGCCATGAGATTCAAGACGATGCAATTGATATCGCGACTCCCGAGGAAGTGCGGTTAGTCCATTGCGTGCTCCGATTGTTGGCTCCTTTAATTCCCTTTTCTCCGTATACACCTTAAAGCTGCAGATGTCTCGTGTATTCATCTGTATCACTATGTTCGTCTGGTACTTATCGGATTTTTGCCCAACTATCTGCAAGCGGTGCGGCAAAGGGGGTGTCAGCCAATCAGAGCGCTGGCTGCGCCAACTGCACCTCACCTACCGCTGGCATTCTATCATTAACATCAGTGTTCGCTCTGGCTCTTACTATAACTTCGGAACGTCACCCAACCCGACTGGGCATAAACCCGATAAGTACCGTTTTGATTTCCTTAACCCGCATGGTGATCGGCACGTTCTATTGTTTAGCTCGAATTTTTGTGTTCATTCTTATTTTCTTCAGAGGCCCTTCTATCGCAGTTGGTTACAGGACCAGTACTTTTTTTTATGAATATCTCTGTTATAACTCGTATTTCTGTACTCACCCGCATGTTGTTTAGTAGCCTTCTTCGACCGATGCTTGAGATGAAGGTAATGCAGCAAGTTCGAGGTCATCCACGAGGTTTTCCACGCGATCTCACCACACCGTCTTCGGTCGCTGTTCGGAGCAGCAGCTCGTCGCACTCGGCTCTGGCTGAAGGTGTGCACAGTCCGCCCACCACGGCTCCGCCGTCGTTGGTGCTGAGCTCGAGCCGATCGAGCAAGAGAAACTCCTACATCTCGCTCTACGAGTACGCCGGAGGAGCCACCTCTCGCGACGAACTCGGCTTTGGAGCTCCCACGTGTGTTTTGTAACAGTATTTTCAGTTTATATACTGGGTTTGCTCTGTTTGGTGTGTTGTGATAAGTTTAACTCGCGTGATACTAACCTCATCGTCTGACTGGAAGAAAGTATAAGGGTGCTTGTCGGAAATGTGGCCTGCATGGAAAGTAGGGAGTGCGCTACCGAATGAGAGTGGACTTCAATCGCTTTAAGCGGGGTGACATCAAGAATTCCACAGAGAGTTCGTGTGGTCTGTGCGCTCATTGGTCAGACATGTTCTCGCTTCCCCATGCAGGACATACTGTCGACCAGTATCGTGGGTGGATTATTTTACATATTGCTCTAGCATTTGCCGAGCACAAAGTACGCTCCAGTCGCAAAATATCAGTTCTGAGAGAAAAATCTCGTTGATGATGGATTACATTTCACTAGTAGACACGTCGAAAGTGTTCTGTACAAGCAATGTTCTGACCCTGTGCTGCTGAGCGATTGTCTTGGACGCAGTTAGATTATAGCGTACTTTCTGCTGGGCGAACGCCCGCCTAGTATTGCTGAATCAGGCCTTTTTTCAATTAAACACCTGTGAAGGTTTTCGCGGTCTTTCAGGACTCCACTTAAAAAAAAACTCACTTCCTACACGCTCAACGGGGTTATGTTTTATTTTTTCGGATACGGAGTGATGCCCAAAATCGTGCACCTCTAGGCGATGGGTCTAACCGACGTTTAACGTTCCTGTTCATACGAAAAGATTGTCGCTAACATTCGGCGTTGATAAGGTGCTCTCGGCTGTTGTAAAATTCATTGTTCAAAAAATGAGTGTCTCAAGGATTAGGATAAGAATAAAGGACGGCTTTTCTCAACCGCTTTTGGGCTGGGCCACGCATTCTACATCTATATGATGTCATGAAGGTCATTTGAGAGCGTATTTGGCCTATGCTATAACTTCCGGTGGCAAGCCGAAGAGCAAGTTAGTGTTTTATTCTTGCCAGATAAGTATGGTACCGATTTACCGACCCCGGAGGGATAGAAGGCTTGGTTCGCCTGAGCTGGGAATCGAACCACAAACCTGGAATCGGGTGCATGCCACAGCCGACGCCTCTTCCGACTGCGCTACAACGAGCCCCAACATTTAAAGTAAAAGAACAAATCATTGATGACCGGTTCTGTGTTCTCTTACGCTGACGCAGTAAGACCACACACAAACGGAGTTAGAGAAGGGTGTGGCCCGGCCGCTGACGAGGAGAGCACGGAACCGAAACCGAAGTATCCTTTCTACCATGACGATGTTTCGTCGCGATCATAACTCTAGCGGCAGGCGGGGCTCGAACCCGCGCCTTGTGCTGACCGGGCAGGAATGCTGCGTAATGGTGTAATGGCGTAGAGCATCATTCCCACCTGGTATAATTGTGCTCTCCCAAAAATTTCGAATAACCGAATATATTCGAATAGCGACGATTTTCGAGCATTCGAATTCGTATAACATTCGAAAATCGCGTTTTTTCGAGCATTCGAATACGAATATTCGAATTCGAATGCTCGAATATTCATTCGGGCTCAATTATACCACCTCGTCAGCAGGATGTGCGGGTTCGAATGCTGCGTGGCGCTAGAGTTCGCAACAAAACTTCGTTAAGAGAACTTGCAACCTTGACACTAGCCACTTGAGCTTGGAGAAGATGAAATGAATCCCTTCTACGTTCAGGGGCCCAATAACCACCGGTAAATGTACGTTCCGTTCACTACAGCCTACGCAGTTAGTTAGGCACCAACGTAGTATGTATAATGGAGCGCATAACAAAGGGTGTTAGTGTTTTCACAACTTTTCACCACTACTTTTGTTTTAAGTGTTCAATCATTCAGTCATACTAACCTACTCCTTTTCGAACGTCAACTGAAATGAGGTAAATGTTCGAAACGTTGACGACGTACATTGCCGAGTACCCTTTTAGTCTGATCACATCGCAGCGGTCGCGAAACGGTCAAGAAATGCGCGCTGAAGTCCATCGTTTGCCAACGACGAGGGAATCAGAAGAGGAGGCCGAGCGGCGGAAACAGTCCTCGAACAACCTACCTGGCACTGGAGCCGCGTCGAGCAGTAGTGGCAATGGAAACAAGTGAGAAATTGCTTGCCTGCCGTTACTATAGAGCTGTTCATTTTTTAAAGGAATTTACTTCAAAGGTGCATCGATGTCATGGAGGTGTCTACGTCCCTTATGTAGCCACGAACTTGGGGTAGTTAAGGAGCGAATAAAACCGGACGCAGTTAATAGACCTTTTTTTGGACTGCGCCACACATTCCACTTCTTCGATATATCGTGGACCACTTTGAATTGAACATGACTTGCGTTGCTTAGCCGATGGACAGTTCAATATTTTATCTTTTCTATACAAGTAGTATATCACCAAATAACTGACCTCTGTGGTTGGAAAGCATGAATGACATAGGCGGGACCCGAACCATTAACCTTGATTGGAAATGCCGGCGATAGCTAACATCACCTTCGACTGTTGCTACACGCGAAGATCATATACGAAAGCAAATTATGATTGGTCGATCATACATACGGATCGATAGAGTTAGAGTTTCACACCTGTAAACGATACAAAGGAAACAATTGTTTACGACACATATGCCCCCACTGTGATGCTTCATGTAAGCAGCATTTACACTATTAATCAAATAAAAATTGCAACGGACCTTTCATGTGCATGGCACGATCTCGTCTTCTAACAAAGAAGATTGCTGTTTTTTGCGCTTTAAACAAAAAAATCTAAAAAAATAAATATTTTCTAATTTGGTAAACTTATTCGGGCAGCTAGAATTAAAAAAATCTAAAGAAAATTATGCCAAGATTTCCCTAAACAAAAAGGTATTCTAACCATTCAGGAGAGTTTGTAGTTTAACTTGCAAGGAGCTTTTTTTGGAAGATGTTCCGTTTCATTTCAAAAGCGTTTGGCTTAGAAGGGCTTTAGCGGCTCTAGAAGAGCGTCCACCTCGATTTGAAAAATGTATAATTTGATATGAAAAGTGTCCAATTTCACGTGAAATTGACATACTCCACCTTCAAAGCTAAATCATTGCAGTTTCAATGGAGAAGCCACAGCTTCGGCATTCCAACCGTGGCCGTCTATAGATGAAGTACGCGCCAGAAAAGAGCAGTTGCTGAAGAAGTAGGTGACCTTGTTCTGCAGATGATTACACGTTCATCATCATGCTTCGTTTTCCAGAACTCCGCTGCCGTTCTACAAGACCCACGTTCAAAACACTGCTTCAACTCCTCAGCACCTACAACAACCAGGGCCGAGCACAAAGGCTCCGCCGGAGAGCTCGAAGAGGAGGACGTCACCCCATAGACGATATGAGCCAGAGGTTGGACACGCAAGTTGATTCGTTGAAGCCGTTCTAAACATGCCTCATAGGAGTTTCAGACGGATCAAATTTCCTCAATAAATCAGTAAGACATCGATTTCTCTCAGCTTAAGCAGTCGTGTACGTACGTGCTTGAGATTTTACGCGTCGCACATGCGTAGAACCGTGCAGCTTACCCTACTGGTTGTGATTGTGACGTACGCCCTTCAGAAGCACAAGTTATCTCGAGAAAAGCTGCGTCGTTTAGGCCTCACCCGCAGTGTCATCGACCGACGACGAAAGGCGGTCAGCATCTCCCTCCAGACGATTCCGAATCTCGGTCTCCCCGACAAGGAGGTTAGGAACGGATACTGCCACTTGCGGGTAAGCACAGCATCTTACACTTGAATAGTTAAACCTTGGATTCGATAGATACATACAGAAATTTTCAAGGGGTTGGGAAGAACTTTCAGGTAGACTTCGGGAGGGAAGTGTAATCAGAAAAATGCAAAGATAACCTGGGAGCGCATTCTACATTCACGTGTTTAGTCCCAATTCTGAAATATTCTGGATAAACTGTATAAGCTGTTTCACGTTAGACCCTGGTCTATGCCTTGAATAAATAAATAAATAAATAGATAAATAAGCTCTTCTTTTAATTAGTGTATTCTAGACGATTTGGTACTAGTCGTTAACGTGGCCTACATCGAGGACGTAGTCAATCACGGCACTTGCCTTAAGTGTCCCTCGCGGTAGTGTGCCCATTCGACCTAGCCTCACTGGTGCATCCCACCCTCCCATCCAGGCTACATTAATAGCTAGTACTGAATGCTTATTTTTTTAAAATTTTTGCCGACGGCCATAACGCCTCAACGCCCCAAAATACACCGCTTTTGTCTCAATGTAGTCGATTTTGGTGTTTGGAATTTGACTGGAGTGGTGTTGTTGTCAGAACAAAACTTGAGGAGGAGCGTTAACATATAACCTATGAATGGATCGATCGATCAATATTGACTAAATAATCGTCCTGACTTAGTAGCAGCATTTCTCAGCTGTTAACAATTCAACGCTGCAAGATCAATGCCGATCTATACTTGTGTGCAAAGTACCGATTTTGCCTTCAGTTGGCATTTCTCTGCCAGTATCGCAAAATATTCATGCAGCTCCATGCATACAGCAGCGCTTATTGTTGAGATGATGTCCAAACCACTGTCGCTGTTTAGCTTCAAGAGCCAGTAGTAATCTGTGCTACTGTAGAAAATTGATTTCTTACTGATTTTAATATTCAACGCTGTTTAAAAGTATGACATGCTACCTACAAATCGTGCCAATGAATGTATATACTTCTCATAGATTCTACGTCCCAGAGGCATGCATAGGTAAAGGGTAAAAAGGGTAAAGGACGGCGTTGTTCACCCCTCTTTGGGATGCGCCACGCATTCTACTTCTACGGGATGTCGAGGAGGCGTGTTGAATGCGTATTTGCCCATACAATGACTTGCGGTGGCCAGCCGATGTACAAGTCAGTGGTTTATCCTTCCCAAAGAAGTCTTGTACCAATTCACCGACCCCGGAGGGGTGGAAGGCTTGATTGGCCTGGGCGGTACATCCGAACAGGGTGCAGGCGACAGCCGGCGCCTCCTCCGACTGCGCTCCACGCGCCCCATGCATAGGTACTAGTCGTTAATGTGGCCTACACTGCGAAGTGGCGATGCGTCAGATCAGCATTCTATAAGGACTGCTGACTCTCGCGGAGATCCGTCGAAGAAGTCTGAAGAGCACACGGATGCGCCCTCCAGCTTGAAGGGAAAGGACGGGAAGGACGCGAAGAAGAAGTCGAGCAGCCACTACCTGACTTCGTTCCCGCTCGCGATGGGAGCCGGATTCGTGATAGCTCAACAGCTCCTCTAGGGTGGACCTCATGAATATATGCTATGAGGATGCCACCCATAGAAGACGTGTACGATCCGTGCACTAATTGCCCGACCCGTGTTTCGACAGAGTTCTGACTGGTTATGTTTGATTGGCGCGTTCCCGCCTTCCCGTGTAGGCCACATTAACGACTAGTATCGATGGGACGGGCGTGTGGAGCGCAGTCGGAGGAAGCGCCGGCTGTCGCTTGCACCCGATACCAGGTTCCTGGTTCGGACTTTCCGCCCAGGCCAACCAAGCCTTCCATCCCTCCGGGGTCGATGAATTGGTATCAAACTTGTCTGGGAACACGCCTCCACGACATCCCGTAGAAGTAGAATGCGTGGCGCATCCCGAAGAGGGTTGAATAACGCCGTCCTTTATCCTTTATCCTTATCCTTATCGATGGGACTTATCGACGTGCACAGAACCTAAGGAGCAGAACTGACCCTTTTTCAAAATCGTGTACTTCATTTCAGGAAACCCCGTCGTTTCACGATAAAACAAGAATCGGCCGCGCCATCGTTGACGTCAGTGCGTCAGATGACGCCGCCGTCGACGATGAACATCCCTGGGGTGAACGGCAACGCGCGTGCACCCACCGTGCAGTTCGGCGAGGACGACAGCCCCCGCGTGCTCGAGTGATGAGTGACGAGTGATTCCTTGACCCGCCGTCCCTATGCACTTACTTTCTAGGTTTCAAACGAATACTGTGTCTCACGTGTCATATGCTTCCGCGTAACGTGTTCTTCGTCTTTTTCTCGCCCTCTCTCATCTTCTAGTCATCATCGTTGTCTGTATTTCCATTATGTTGCTGAGCTTTCACTATACACACCCGTACCAGAACACTGCCCCCACCCTCTGATCTGTGACCAGCCTCCCTCTATCATCTTGCTAAACAACGTCCGCGTCCGGTGTGGAAACCCTGCTGATCATCATCAAAAATTTACTAGGCCATTTATAGAATTAGATAACTACTAGGTTACTGTGGCTACTAGGTAGAGAGGACAGCAGCTTGGCTGTTTCTTCTATTTTCAGCAGATTCTTGGCTATTAGTAGTTAATTTGGCCTACATGGGGAGGGTGACGGACTAGACCAATCAGAGCGCATCGAGTAGGCATGCCAACGTAAACGTGGCGACCTGATTGGGCAGCGCATTTCCGTCTCCCTATGTAGGCCACATTAAAGACTAGTAACGTTCCTTCTTTAGATGACTATTTTCGCATTAACGAAGAAAACATTGACATAATATCGACAGCGTTGCCTTGCGCTCTTCAACTTCACATTCCCACTCAGATTCTCATCACTTGAGATTTATCGTTATTTAGGTGAACAATTCACGTCATATCACAACTAGTTGTATGTACTTACTGCATAAAGATGAAACAGTTTATTCAATGACCATACAAGCACACACAGACACAGACACGCACACACGATGTGAGTAGAATCGGATGTGGTTTTCAGAGCTTCGCCTTTCTCTTCTTGTCAAGAACTGTTTGCAGCTTTTGTAGAAGCATCACGTTTCCCTTCACTTTCAGTTTGCCGCTCATGAACGCCTGAAACGAGAAAGTAAAACAAGGCAACACATCCAGGAACTCACTGCATATTTACGTGCAACCTACAGCAAACCTGCGGTACAGCACTAGCACCTCAGCTCATTTGCCGATTGCTGCGGAAATGAGGTGGGAAATTAGTACAGTTGCGCTCGAAAAAAATTGCGTTTTTCGAGTGTTCGAATTCGAGTTTGAATATTCAAATATAGCCTTCTTCGAATGTATTCGATTTGCAATACTCAAAAATTGCGGGCATTCGAAATCATTCGAATATTCGAAAATTTTGTGAGAGCACAACTATATTGTGTATATTCTATGCTTTGTCCCATCCTCTTGTTTCCCTACCATTGTCCCATCGTATGTGTGTGTCTCTCCATATGTGGGTGGATGTGTCCTGACGTACGTGACCCTGTCCTATACATATATGTGTGTGTGGTGCCAAGTGCGTCAGAGAGCTAGCCCATCCCAAGACACGACACATGCAGAATTCCGGGACGCACACACAAAGGCAGGACACACAGACATACAACGGCACACTCCCACACACACACACACATACTTGTACCAACACACACATACTGGTAGAGGCAGATCACGATACACACGGCGGACCGGATAAACACGTCCATACGGTTCGACACAGAAACGGGACTCGATGTAGATGACCACTGCGACAAGTACATATGTATACACACAGCACACAGGGTGCGGCGCTTGAATCCGCACAAATTTCGATTCAAATTTCCCGCCATACCGTAGCTCCGACAAAGGTCGCGATTTGCGTTCTTGAAGCCTTTAGTACACAGTCATAACCTTAGAATGGCCTTAATCTTGCATGCAAGTTCGGAGTATAACCGCGAAGGTGTTCGCGCTGGGCGTTCACCAGCAGAAATAATTCGATCCTTCGGGTACCCGAGATCAACCGTCTATGACGTTCCACTTCTGACGAGTCTGGGGAAGGCTCCGCACACCGAGTTTAAAAAAATCAAATTGCGGAAACACGTGTCAAGAACTACGGCACTCGTGGAAAAGGCCATGCGCTTACTCTGGAGGATGCGGGGGCATCAAGCTGTTACCAAAAGAGTTTATCCGAGGAGCTTTACAGACGGTAGTGAAAACGTGGCTGGTTAGAGTAGCCTCAGGGCCAGGTATTTTCCAGCAAGACTGCGCACCGGCTCACACGAGTCATTTAGTCAAGAACTGGCTGCTTGGGAATGGGAAAACTTGGGAATGTTTTGGTCTAATAAGGGAAGGGTCTGAAGCGTATGTCTGAAGGGGAGAGCGAGTCGTATAGGGAGACTCCCCACTCTTCAATTAGTATAAAAATATTTTTATTTTTTTGCCAAGTCGTTAAACCCAAGGAGTAGGGGGTCCTTGAAGTCACAATGGAATACGGCGTATCACGAGCTTGGGGGTCTTGTACGCCCGCGATGCACAGTTGAAGTGGGGTTGCTTCATGCGAGGAAGGTCGGGGGTTTGGTTCTTGTGCGCTGCTGTATTTTTGCATTTCGACTGACTGGTTAAGAATTGGGGATTCTGGTGTCTATACCATTTTCAGACGTTCTCTGCGCATTTTCCAGCTGGATGCTGTGGTACTCAACATGATAATGCATAAATGTTCAAAATCAGTGATACACAGGTACAATGTGCATGAAAAGGCTACGAGCCCCTCACAGTTTGTTTCCATACATGGACCGATGACCTCGGGAAAAGCCATCCTGCTCGGATTTTCAAAAGAGACCAGGATGTGACGTCGGAGGTGGTTAACATTAGAAACGACGTCTGTGGCTACCGCAAATTAACATAAACTGCATCGATACACCCTTTACTTCATCTTTGCCTTTCAACTGCAATTCAGAGGTCTGCTGGAGGTTTTCTAAAACCTAACACCAACAATATCTGCCGATGGTCGAGTGGTGATCACCCTGCTCACTGCTGTACACTGTGGAGACTACCTTTGGACAAGAAATCTTCGAGGGAAGAAATCAAGCTGGCCGAACGGATGGCAAGCATACTAAAGGACTTCGAAGCACATCAACTTGAAGTTGACGAAGACGTTGTGGTTAAAAATCCGGTCAGTAATAAACAAGTCGCAAGGAAGGTAGTCTCCACAGTGTACAGCTGGAAAATGTGTAGAAAACGTCTGAAATGGTATAAACGTCAGAATCCCCCAAATCTCAACCAGCCATTTGAAACGCAAAAATGCAGCAGCGCAGAAGTACCAAACCCCCGACCCTCCTCGCATGAAGCAACGTCACTTCCACTGCGCTCCTAGCCGCTTTCCGGCAGCGTGTGAGCACTGCGGGCCAAGGATGGAGGCAGGCTTTGCAGTTGACGTAGGATATTTTAAGCAATTTTGCTGTTGAGATATTTCTCCATTTGTGTGTAAAGGATTTTATGTTTAATTTGTATTTTGTGTTAATAAATTTGTTGAAAATAGAAGGTTTAATTTTACGGATTTGTAAGGCAGTACACTACACATACACAGATCATTACTCTGCAAGAAACGTGGCTGAACACAATTCCAGTGGTTGTTCCTTCGTTACGAATGTAATTCTACGAAACGTGCGTAGTTTTCAATGCCTTTCTACTGGTATAGGAGGAAAATATGCACGAGCATTCCCTTCGTTGTAGGCGTCACTTCAACGATTGTGGATGAATAAGCGGTCAGTAAAGCCTATGTTATACCGCACTGCGTAGCAGCCCGCGTAACACTGTCGCCGACGTCGCCGACAACAGCGTCGCCGAAGTATAACATAGGCCCAACAGAAGATACCGCCGTAATCGCAGCCGCCTCGAATCTTCACTATGTATTCCAGCGGCTTGTGAAGTGAAATACGTATTCAAACTGCCTCCATAGTGGTACGAATGCGTGGCGCATTCGCAAACAGCAAATGGTGGAATCCTTTCTTACGGTAATTTGTTGCCATAAATATTTATAGACCATGTGTTGGTACAACCCCGTTGGGTTCTGAATGGAGTCTAGCTACGGGTTTATGCTTCTTATATGCAGAGGTAGCACCTCCATAAAAAAACACTTGCATATGTACATTTTATACGGCAACATGTATATGATCCAACCAGGTGACTATCTCAACGGTAGGTTTGAACGGTCCAAGTGTTGTATATGGGCAGACTCGCCTTCCTCTGGGAAACAACAAAATGTAAATACCTCGACCCCAATACAACTCTGCACAGAGTTAGGGACAACAGAAGTTGGGCCGTCGGCGGCGTGAGCCCTCTGCCTGCACGCGAAGGGCGGGCTCCAATTGGCTGGAAACAGCGATCATGGGGATTACGCCGTCCCTCTACCCATCGCGCCACCACCGCTCCCTCGCCATCGCTGTTTCCAGCCAACTTGAGCCCACCCTTCGCACCCAGGCAGAGGGCTAACGCCGCCAAATGCCCAAATTCCGTCTTCCCTACTCTGCGCAGAGTTGAATTGGGGTCGAGATATTTGCATTTTGTAGTTTTCCGGACAGAGGCGATTCTGCCCACATACAACACTTGGGCCGCTCCGACCGTTGAGATAGTCTCCTGGCAAGACCTATTTGCTACCAATACACGGCGAAACCTTGACAGATTTGGCCTGATTGGCTAGCTTGTTTCTGCCTCTTTATGTAGGCTACATTAGCGACTTGTAACATTTTTTTCTATATTATACGTCTCATGCTGCCAACATACTCATAAAAATTACAGTTACATTAATTACGTTTACAGTTAGTTATTCAATTGTTGGTATCCTGTTTAACGAAAAAATGAGAGGTACACACGGCATAGGTGTAAGTAGCGTCAAGGGCAATTGTCTCCGTACCGTACGAACTATAGACAAATTTCCCAAGACAATTCCCAGCCCCTCAAAAACAGAGAAGTAGGTTCGCCATTTTCCCTTTCAGAACTCTTGGCTAAACTGTTACTGGCTTACTAAGGGATTAAAAACCACATGAGTACCGAGTCGGCTGCCCTCGAAACGAATAAATAGCCGTTAGAGTTGCGCCCAACTCATGAATTTAGAAAAGCGGTCAATGTAAAAGCCACTAACCTTCTGAGGGTTCAACCTTCCACCGGCGATCTCAAAGAAGTCGTCGTCAGCTACTGTAACCGTCACTGTAGCATTTTCTCCATTCTTCACATCACCAAAGTATACAGAAGGTGATGAGCTCTTGAAGTCCAACGCTAAACAGATGCACTAGACGAGACTGAGCCACTTTATCAATGTACATTCAGAATGTAGAAGGCAAAACTCACTGAATCTGCCAATTTCCTTCTTTCCGTCGGTCAGGATGTACAGTATGAGCGCCTTCACATTCTTTACAACGCTTGGGTCTTCCTTGAGAAATATAAGAATTACTTCTTCTTCCTTCTTCCCTTATTAAGATTCGTGATTTCTCCACGCTTACCTTTACTCCCTCATTCATTTCCTGGAAAATTGCTGAACACTTGATATGTGGCGGGAAGTCATTCGATGCCTGACCGCGACCACCTTCGGCGGGCTAAACAAGGAATTGGTAAAATATCGAAGCTTTGGAAAACTAATAATACGAACATTGCTTTTTACATGCCGAGGCTGACGCTACTGGACAGTAAAGGTTTGGTGGTGCGACCTGCATGAGCAGGAGATGCCTGTCAATCAGAGCACCTATCCTGCACCTCGGACCCCTTCCCCAGCCAAGTTCCGAGCCTCCTACACGTCAGCGGAGTCAATCTGATCTCCTATCCGTAAGGGTATTGCGTTCCCGACTCCCAATGCTGATTCTGTTGGAATATTATGAAAATAATGCTGCACTAAAACTTTGAGACGACTTTCTTGAAACGTGAAAAATATGTGTTACCCACCGTCAAAGGTAAAAAATGGTTGGCAACAAGCAGTTGCAAAAACTTGTCCAGAATCTTGTTTCCTCGTTACATTAAATTTTTAGGTGTATTTCAATAAGGATTCATACACTGAGAAACCACGACTTACTGCACTCGAATCGACGTCAGCCATCGCACCCATTAGGTCGCTCATCTGATCTCTCATGCTCTCAATGTGCTTCGCATCCTTCATGTCAGTTATGTGGCTCCAATTGTTTTTAACTGAAGAGTGGACATATTTCCGTACTACAGTAAGCATGTATAGCTTATACCAGAGCGTAAATAAACCGAAATGAACTTACTGTCTTCCACCGTTGCGTGAGGAATGACCTCTCCGGCGGATCGGTAATACTTGACTGAAAAACGCGGCAATCATGGTGTTACAACGAAGTGACGTTACAGACGAATTATGTAGACTCACGAGTTCCATACCATCCTGCGCCGGCTTCGAACACCTTACCACTTTCTGTGAATGACTCGTGACACAGGTAAACCGCTAGTGGTGTGACGTACTCCGGTTTCAGCGCATCGAGGAGGGACTAAATAGATTCGTTCTTCAACTTCTATCCGAAGATTTTGAAAAGATGCAGTGACCCGTTGAAAGGTAAAAGGCTAAGGGATTATGTCAATCAGTTTTCGTGTAAAATGTGCTACACAGCCTTTTTTCAGGGTTCCGGTCGTTAATGTACATAACTTGCATAGAGAGACAAGAATGACCAGCCGACCAATCAATGAGAGCTCTGACCGAACGCACGCCTACCAATCAGGACACAGAGAACATGATGGTTCGGCGTGGACCTCTTCACCTTAACTAACCCCTACCCTAACAACCATCCCCTTTTCTACTAATTCACTCCTTCCCCTTGGTGGTTCTTCTCGCTGAACCATGTTGCGCTCCCCGTGCCACTGCTGCGACTTGTTGTGTCTATATATTCTACTTTTCTGCTAACCTTCCTACATCTCCTCAATGACTTTCATTCAAAGCTTATTTATTTCTGGTGGTGTCTCTATAGCATTAATTCTCTAGGCGCAGGAGCGGCAACTGCACGCGGCGGAGATGAGGATGCTGAGGTGGGCATGTGGATGGACCCATCGGGATAGGGTGCGAAACGAGGATGTTAGGGCAGTGATGAAGACAGGCCCGATCCAGCTGAAGATGAGAGAGCAGCGCCTGAGGTGGTATGGACACGTCCTCAGAAGACCAGAGGATCATCCCACAAGGTTGGCCCTAGATTTCGAGGCACCCGGAAAGCGTCCGAGAGGAGCCCCAAGGAAAAGATGGAAGGACGTCATCAAGAGAGATCTCGCCGAAGTCGGCGCCACGACAGATGACGCCCTTGATAGGATGAGGTGGCGACAGATCACAAGAACAACGGACCCTGTGACTGCGCGGGACTAAACGCTCAGGAGAGGAAGAAGAAGAAGAAGCAACTCCTTCTTCCTTCCCCTCCCTTAATCATGAGCACAGAGGGAAGGATAGTTTGTCTGTTTGTTTTTCGTCTAAGGACCCGTGCGAAGCGAAAACCAAACTATTATACTATTATAATTCTTTACAATTAAACTATCACATTTATATGGCTTTACTCATTTATCATTTACATGGATAGACGAGAATGACCAGCCAATCACAACCAATCAGAGCTCTGACCGAACACGCGCCTACCAATCAGGACACAGAGAACGCCGCTTTTGCATGACAAGCCCATAGAGCCCATGTAGACCGAGTTAGCGACTAGTCCCATTGTGGTATAATATAAATGACCCCAGAGGGACGGTCGGCTTGGCTGACTTGGACGGAACTCGAACTATGACCAATTTGTGGGTGCACGAAGAGCCGCTGCCTCCGACTGTGGTAGCGTGCGTTCAACAACACGTCAACATCCACGAAAACGGTTCAACAACCCAGCATCTTGGAGCAGAAGCCTCCTCGACGGATTGGGTGGGGGCACTTATTCCCATAGCTAAAAATGCGTACATAGTACAAGCAATGTATTCTGTTTGTTAAAAAAACCTAAAAAATGCTCAAACAGTATGGAAATTGCAAAAACCAAGAAAAGGAATGAGCCATGAAAATGGGTGGGTACAGCAAATAGGATGCTTAAGGAGCTATCGTGCCCCCTGGGCGTTCACGTGGCCCAAGGCCAATCAGGCGACCATTTCGATGATCACCTGCGCACTGACGTGGTCTCCGGGCAACTCGCCCCTCGTGACCGCAACTTCGGCAACGAGCCACGTCTTCTTTGGCGTCTGGTGTATCAGCCACACCCCCCAGAGAAGGGCACAGAAAGGGCCAGACCGTCACTGGCATGGAAGCACCGGCCTCAGCGGCACGGACGCAAAGCACCGCGCGCTGGAAAATAATTTGAACAGCACTGGAGTGGATCCCATTCCTTTTCACTTTCTTATTTCTTGTGTTTACTTGCAGTTTCAGGGCCGTAGAGGGCTAGAAGTAGTCATACTGAGTGAGCGAAGTTAGGTGAGGTTGAAAACCCTTTTCGCAGCGTTACTTCTGCTAGTAGGCGTTTCACTCCACCACCCTTTCCATTAGGTTGCATTTTTCTTTATTCTTTAATTGATACTCGTCTGATGAGTAGGCATTGTGTTATATTCAGAGTAAAAACTACTAGGAATTCTAAATAAGCGACGCGGTACAACTGGAAATAAGCCATCATTGCAATAAAAAAGAAAGTACGGGTTTGAATCCTACAACCGAACCCCATTTCCTTACCAATAGGTCAGAAATGAACCGCTCGTCTTTCATTGGTCCTTCTATTACCCTTTATAGAATCAAGAGAATCAATTTTTCTTTCGGTTCACATATTTTTTCCATCTGCTCCGGATACACGACTTGCCCCAAAAACGGCAAGTGCTCGTTCACATGAGGAAGAAAAGTGGAACCCGTGGCATAGTAAAACTACGGCACTAGTCGTTAATGTGGCCTGCATTTGGATAAGAAACACGAGGCCAATGGAACTGCATCAAACTGGAAAGCTGCCCAGAAGGGGTGTGTGCGATCCGTGCTCTGATTGATTGCAAGATGCTTGGTTGATGCCCTGATTGGTTGTGATTGCATAGCGCGTTCGCGCCTCCCCATGTAGGCCACATTACCGACTATCATTAACATTGCATAACTTTGCACTGTCCTACAGATTTTGCCACTAGTTGGTTTTCTCATGCCCGTACATACTGCCAGACATAGGTGTGGCTTACTCCTTAAATCCTCTGAATAATTCAAACTCTACCTCAGGTAGAACAGTCTGTGTCAGACGAGAGCCAGCTGTAGGAATCAGCGTGTTCGCCACGATATTGTGCTTGGCCCCTTCCTGCGCCAGCGAGTTTGAGAATCCGATCAGTGCCGATTTCGCTGAAACAAGCGTAAATAATGCTATAATAAGTCGTTATAGGATGTTTTGTTGCGATCAAAACTCTTGCTCCAGGCGGGACTCGAACCCGCATCTTCTGCTTTCCGGGCAGCGATGTTCGCCTTACACCACCGGCGCTGTTTGACCGCACGTAACATCCGCAATATCCTCCAGGTCCGTCAGCACCCACCCGTGATACGGGCATGGGCCGGCCGCTGATATCAGCATGGAACCGGTTAAGCTGAAGACCTTACTAATAACAGTGTTTTAACAAATTTGCTTAAGCCTGGAACGGCTGGTAGAGAGGCTATATGTTGTTACAGGATGTTTTGTTGCGATCAAAACTCTTGCTCCAGGCGGGACTCGAACCCCCATCTTCTGCTTTCCGGGCAGCGATGTTCGCCCTACATAACCTGTTACTAAAACCAACCTAAAACAACCAACCTAAAACATTGTTACTAGTAAGGTCTTCAGCTTAACCGGTTCCATGCTGATATCAGCGGCCGGCCCATCCCGTATCACGGGTGGGTGCTGACAGCCCTGTAAGATATCGCGGATGTTACGTGCGGTCAAACAGCGCCGGTGGTGTAAGGCGAACATCGCTGCCAGGAAAGCAGAAGATGCGGGTTCGAGTCTCGCCCGGCGCAAGAGTTTTGATCGCAACAAAACATCTTGTAACAACATATAGCCCCTCTACCAGCCGCTCCAGGCTTAAGCAAATGTGTTAAGGCTTTATAACGTCTGCTCTGCTCGAAATCTCTGCTTGATGAGAGGAAATGACTCACCGGCTGCATAGTTTGTTTGACCAAAGTTTCCATAGATGGCGGCATTCGAAGAGGTGACAATGATTCTGCCGTAGTTCTGCTTCCTCATATGTGGCCAAGCGGCCTTGGTGACCGAGTACGCACCTTTCACATGCACTTTGAAGATGAGATCTGAAACCATTTGTAGCACAATTCAAAAGCTGCCTTGGAAACCGTAATGCATATAAGTAAAGCCACCAACCCCAGTCAAGATCGGTCATCTTTATCAGAGAAACGTCGCGAAGAATACCGGCGTTGTTGATCACAATGTCTAAACAATACTTTATTGTAACCTCCATGCTGGCCATAGAGTTTAGTAGGCTGACCTTCATAACAGTTTACAGAAATTCACCTCTTGATTGGTAGGCTCTCAGACCTGTTCTACAAAAAATCGCAACTTATTTTTTTCAAATTCATTATAATATCCCGCAAAGAAGATCTATGTATTGTTGATCATCTTGAAGATTTTTCTTCAAAATGGTTCTACTTCAACACCGCATTCAAAAAAAATCAGGTTTCTCTCTGTTTTTTTTCAGACATCGTAGGTTGAAGACGTTGGTGTTATTACCGCCGTTTCTCGCTCTAATAGAGAACGCTACCAATGTTCAATATCAATTCGATCCCCAGCCTAGGAGAACTGAATTTAAAAGTCTATGAGAATCTATCTCATGGCCCCAATGTACATATAATAGATGATGTAGCCAACTACGTATTCAAAACGCCTAAACGAAATCCGATAGAAGTAGAATTCGTGGCACATCCCAAAAGAGAGGTAGTAACACCGTGCTTTATTCTTTTGTGCTAGAAATGATGCCATATTTGGATTATTCAAAAATCACAGATCTTCAGATCTACCCACCGATTCTTCCGAAGCAATCAATGGCAGTTTTCACGACCTTCTCTCCAAACTCTACGCTGTCATAGTTGGCCACAGCTTGTCCACCAGCTGCCCTGATCTCTGCGACAACCTAAAATACATGAACTAAGCATTTTTATAATGTACTACCATGTAATACCATAATTTCTATGGTTTCTCAGGCTAGACTTAAAAAGAAGCTTTCCGTTAATAATGCAGATAGATAACGAGACTTTAGGAGCTTGCACCTTATAGATCCCTTTCTAACAAATCTGCGAACATTTGAAGTTCAGGCCTTTTGTTTTAGACTTTTGGCCACGATTTCATAGAGTTTATTCTGTCTTAAATATGGAATTGGGCGCGTGTAGCGCAGTCGGAGGAGGCGCGACTGTCGCGTGCACCCGATACCAGGTTCCTGGTTCGGATTTCCCGCCCAAGCCAACCAAGCCTTCCATCCCTCCGAGGTCGGTGAATTGGTACCAGACTTGTCTGGGAAGGATAAAGCGCTGACTTGTTCATCGGCTGGCCACCGCAAGTCATTGTATGGCCAAATACACATTCATGTCGCCTACACGACATCCCGTAGAAGTAGAATGCGCTGGCGCATCCCAGAAGGGATTGAGTAACGCCGTCCTTTATCCTTATTATCCTAAGTATGGAATTCCAGTTAATAGAGATTGTATTACTATCTCTAAAAGGCCTGAACAGACCCTAACATAGCAGCTGGTTTACTCTTACGAGTTAATTAGAAGTCCATGCAAATTTTCCACTGTTCTCACCTTGTGGGCCATCGAAGTTGACGCTGACGTTCCGTGAGCATCACCACCCAAATCGTTCACTGCAAGAATTCCATCTGGGTCGATCAGTAATCAATTACTGTCAGCATGACTGCGTTTGGTTCGAGACTACAGAAACTACGCTCAACTTATGTTTGATAAGACTACATTCCTTGATCTGATGAAAGTACAAACCCTGTTGCTAGGCCTCTACAATTACTTCACACTATTCAAGAAAGTTAAGCCTTTTGCGCAAAAATTTTAAACTCTCCTTCATCTGTGATCAAGCGTTAAACATACTACTACGATACTACGATACTTGCTGGTCGGGTTTTCGCCCAACCGAGCTGGGTCACATCCAGAAACTTTAGAGCAGGAAGCCAAATTGGATCTAGCACCAATCTTACCCAGCCCCTTCCACCCGGTCGGGCGAAAACCCAATCGGTACCTTAATATGCATCAATACTTAAAATCACTGCCGGTCGAATATTGCTTAGTAACCTACTCAGAAAATCGGTTCTGAACATAGCATCAAAAAGAGCTTGTTGCAATGTTGCCACGAGAGTTTGCAGTATAGTTGTGCTCTCGATTTTTTCGAATATTCGAGTGGTTTCGAATGCTCACAAATTTTGAATATCCAAATTCGAACGCATTCGAAAAACGAGATTTTTTAAATATTCTAATTCGAGTATTCAGTTTCGAATAAAAATCAATTGAATGCCCATCCGAATAGGTCATTGAAGCACAACTGTAATGTGTCGAGAATGTTTTGGTCAGACTTTGTTTTTACTCTTCTTTTTGGCGTGAAGTAGAATGAAAGGGACTCTGAAATGTAGCCAATTTTGAAACAGATTCTGCTCTATGTGGGCAGCATCATGAAGTTCCTTATAAGTACGAATACGCTTTCCTAAGAATCTGTTTATCAAATTCATTTCACAGAATGATGGTTCTGAAGGACGAAGTAGAAGCTTTGATAGCGATGTCACTGTAGGATCCTGCTGCTGGCCTTTTTTGAGGGCCATTAACCCTTCGTTTTGAAAAGGAGAAGAGGAATGGATGTAATATGGTTAGTAGATTCCTTTGGTGATTAAGATGGAGCTACTAAACTCCTTGTTGAATACTGTTGTGTAAAGGGCAACATCCCCCTAGTGCCCACTACGTCCTGGTTTCTAGTTGTAGTCGGAATAGATATTGATTAGGCGGCGCAAAAAATCGATATCCACGCGAATCGTATTGCCGAGCCGCGTGCTGGCGAAAGTATAAACTAGGACTTAAGCCCTCCGTACACTTTTGCGGCAGCCGCGTACGCGGCTTCCACTGCCGCGTGCTAAACTTCACGCGGCACTCCTCCCGCTCGCTCAATCACCAACGCGGCAATGCGGCAACAATGCCTTGAAGGATTACTGTCGCTGCCACCGCGTCTGCGGCGTAGGCGGCACCGCATCTGCCGCATCTGCCGCGTAGGCGGCACATCAGCGGCAGGCCGCGCGAGGCTAGTTTTCCTCGCGCGGCGACTCTGCGTCTCTGCCCCATGCTTAAAGATAAGGCTGCCGTGTTGCCGCAAAAGTGTGCGGAGGGCTTAAGGCAGACCAGTATCTTGTTGTGCATCCATACAATGAATTGTTGGCGCTTTTAGTGAAACATTACAACCAGTAAGCTGCAACGAAGTCTATAGTTTATTCCGGATTCAACACTTATAAACAGCAAAAAGTTAGCAGATCCGTGCTTCAAACTAGTTTGACTACATCTATATTCAGAGATGGCAACAAAACGTGTGTTCAAAAATAAATTCCTTCAGCATACCAACGACTTTGCATCCACGCTTTGCCAGCTCCAAAGCGTAGGTCCTCCCAAGTCCGCCGCCGGCTCCCGTCACAATTGCAACACGACCGTCGAAGCGAAGAGCCATATCTGTCTGACTGTATGGATTAAGACGAAGAAATCATACTCGAAAAAGAGCATCATAGCGAGTGATCCTGCGCTATGGAGGTAGGAAATATTTCAAAACCAGAGAAAGATTCCGCTTCCAGAAATTTATGGCGCCATTGAGGCGCATCGGTTTGTAGGGAGTTTTTTCTTACATCTCACAGTTGCTTAAGGCGTTTTCAATAGCGCCTACAAGCGACATGAAGGCATGGTCCATATGAATGAACTCACTTCCTACTGCAAGTTGGACCTGGTCGCATTCACCCAGGGAGACCAGCTTAACAAGCACAGGGTAAACCATAAGTAACACAATAGAAAGTCATAGCCGTTTAAAAAATAAAAAGGAGTCAAATTAGGCACACTTTAAAACACTTTTTGTACATGCATTTGAGATTATAGTGGAGCAATATTATTCAAAGATGGCGTGATATAATCCTTCAGACCGATTCGGTAACATTGCAGACCGCGTCGCAGTAGCTCTTACTGAGTTGTATTCGTCATTTGTTCCAAAGAAAATGTTAAACTGTATTTTTTTGATGCGCTGTGTAGAGCTGGACGTATTCTCCGAGATGGTGAATAAATGAAGAATAAGGCTTAAAAATGGATGTATTTCACAGTAATTCTTTTTCAAGTAAGAATTTAAACAGCTAGATGGGAAACCGCCACCACGTCCTTTCGCATACCAGAAGAAGACAGGTGGTCGTTTTTCGTGGCAGCGAACTGTTTTCTAATAAAAGTAGCTTCATCAACGATAATTGCAAGGACTATAGCACTAGGGATAGGATATGCTGCATAATAATCTTTATTTGGTTCTAAACAATTGAAAATTTTTCCTAATAAGGCAGCCTAATTTTGATCCGGGCGCGCGGAGCGCAATCGGAGGAGGCGCCGGCTGTCGCCTGCACCCGACACCAGGCTCCTGGTTCGGATTTCCCGCCCAGCCAACCAAGCCTTCCATCCCTCCGGGGTTGGTGAATTGGTACCAGACTTGTCTGGGAAGGATAAACCACTGACTTGTACATCGGCTGGCCACTGCAATTCATTGTATGGCCAAATACGCATTCAACACGCCTCCACGACATCCCGTAGAAGTAGAATGCGTGGCGCATCCCAAAAAGGATTGAATAACGCCGTCCTTTATCTTATCTTATCTTTATTTTGATTCATTTCCTGAGGACCATGGGTCTAGGTTGTACAGAGTTTTTTGTAGAGCACCTGTTATCCTGCTAAGCCGCCACTTGCATAAGAAAAAGAAATGGCTCAATTGCACACTTTGATCTGACATCTTAACAAATGAAGTGCTAACGACAATAAAGGGTCAATATTCATCCGAGCAGAAATTCTAAATAACATGTCGTTATATAAATCCGTATAAAAATGTAAGATTTGGATTTGAAAGCGACGTTTTCTTCTATTTAATTCAGGAGCATGTCGCTTTCACAACGTTATTTCGTCGGGTTCCTTAGAACAATGTTAAACGAGACATTTCACTGTGTACAAGAGGATGTCAGAAATGTGTTCGGACAGTTCATGAAATCTAACAATCTACAATTTCACAACAGATTTACCGGTGCAATCCCAATAAAAGGGTGGGGGGAGGTCCACTTTATACACACATTTAAATGTAATAGTAGTTGAACTGCAAACACATGCAGCAAAATGTACAACGTAAGGCAGCCACTAGACTCTCGAGGATGCCCAGGAGGTTGGAAGTGGATACGCCAAGAGGACGAGGGGTTAAACGCAGCTCCCGTTATAATGTGGGAACGGGATTTCATTTCATTTCTCTCACTGGAATTGCACCGATTTGTCAATGAATTTCATTGGCATTGATATTTAAAATATAGCGATTTTTACCTTAACTGAAAAGGACAATTTTGGCCAAAGTTATGGTCGTTTGAATTTAGAAGCCGAAAAAGGCGGAAACTTTCGGCTTGTCCTAATAGCTAGAGCATCCTGAGGACTCCCCCCTCCCCCCTCCCACCCCTTCTTCCTCGGCATTACTAATCATACTATTCTGGAAGTGAGAGCGATTTTTGGCGTAAAGCGGCTCGGAGTCACAATGTAAGGCAGCTTAAAAATTTTACGCAGCACTGGTGCGTTCTACTCCAGTGATGAACTCAGCTAGGCCCCTTCTGATGTAATCGGGCGTTTATATACCTTCTTGCCAAGGCGGATAACCACATGATACAAGGTGTTCCCTCCGAGCCGCTTTGTGCCCAATTTTTTGAGAGGATCACATTGATAGGCTTACTATCGTAGCGCAAATGTTGACGAGGAAAGATTCCCAACTCATGGTGAGCACTGGCGATGCCATTTTGACAGGATGTAGGGCCATGTGAGCAGAGTTAAGTTAGTTTTTGCTAAACGCTTTATTAAAGACCGGAGAAATTGATGTAAAAACATGTGCGCAACAATCATCAACCATTGTGACACTCTACGGGACGTGCCTCTGTGGCGCAGTCGGTAGCAATGCCGCCTCATACGAGCAAACCGGTGGGCTTTTGAGTTCGAGTTCGCTTACTGTCAGTACTTTTGCACATGCACATGTTACTTTGTTGTTATTAGACATTCTTATGATCACAGGACACTAGTACACTTTTGCACCGATATGGCCCGTGTTTATAATATTCAACGGTAAGGTATGCGTATTTGTGTGCAGTCACGGTATCATTGGTGGTATGGTATGATGTGCTGGTGGTGCAGATACGCATAGTTGAAAAACTAGCACATATGAAGGCGCAAATAGACAGCCTTGGTTTGTTATAAGCACTGATAGTCTAAAATTGCCTCCTGTAATCATGAGAAAGCGTGATAAAAACAAACTAAAACGTGCGAAAATATTGGCAGCACTCGGACTCGAACTGAAATGTCCCCCGGTGTGCTCCTACGAGGCGGCACTCCTACCATCTGCGCACCCGACGCATATCTCGTGAGGTTCGTTGGGGTTGATGACAGTTCCGCGCACGCTTTCAGACCTCCTTTTCAAGTCTTTAAAAAAGTGTTCAGCAAAAACCAATTGTAACTCTATACAATTCTCATACGGCCCTACATCCTGTCAAAATAGTATTGCAGATCTTCAACAGGAGTTGGGACCTTCCATTGTAAAAAGCGAAGGTAGAAGACCTCGAGCGAGCAGTTTAAGGAGTACTTGGTGACATCGGGAAACAGTATTCCAGTAATATAGAACAGCGGCTATTTCAGAGCAGATAAAAAAGCGGATAGAAAAATCTCGCCATTAAGGTTCAGAGTGAAGCAACCGTGATGGTCCGAGATCGTCAACGCTGGTGGGAGCACGTCGCCTGGTGTTTGATAAGACAACGTGAAGCGAGACTACACCAGAGGTGATAAGGGATTACTCGACGACGCAACCAAGGTCACCGTCGTGCATTAGGCAACAAACGGACCTATTCTCTAACAGAATGGTTCAAATATGAAAGTCGACGATAGAACGGCTCCCCCACGAGGCAACAGGCCATGTACGGGTGGACGAGTGAACTTGATCGATAGGTGATAAGAACGGGTTCCGATCACCACGAGCGTCAGATCAGCCCCGACTACACTCTAGTACTAATGGTAAAGTTGGAGGAGGAGGCTTCGTTATATATTGGCCAGCAATTACACGAAGCGCTAAGTGCACAGTTTAATGATGCAAACACGGTCGTCGTAATTGTCGCAATAAGCTCTGTATGCATACGTACTCTTTGAACGTTTAAAGCAACTTTCAGCAGCACTTTCGCAGGTTTCCACCACCCACCACTCATATTCTATTCGCACAAGCATACACAATGAAGATTCTGTTTATACAACTAGAGATCACTAAATCGCATCCAATTTAACACAATCTTCTTCGACCCGTCTTGTGGTCTCAGAAGGACATCACCGTTCGTGCTGCGATAGTCGTGATAGTAGAGCTCTCGAAGAGCCTGAATTTCAGAGTTGTTTGGCGTGAAACAAGGCACTGCTAAGAGAAATAAACTGTAAAGTTTTTTGGTTCATGTCGCGAAAGTGGGCAGCATTGGAGTGGAAGCGCGCCAGCCAATCAGGCCGCATCGAATGGGCACGCCATTCAGTCAAGGATTTACATGCTTGGTAACCTGATTAGGTATCATGTGCTCCGTCGGTTCTCTGCTTTGGCACGATTCACCTGCGCGTTCCCACGTCTCCATGCTGTCCATCTTCGCGACATGGACCGTTGTGTTTTGACCTACCTTGAATCCTTTCTTTTTTAAAAGCGCTTGATTTGCAGCGGAAGATGTTTCTGATACGACGCCCTCAATACCAAGCAACTAAAATAGTCGTATTAAAAATCCTTTTCATCCGATTAAAATAAAATGCGGGTAATTTCGTTGTTTATCAGCGCTTATATGTATACCTACAAAGTATCAGAAATGCTCAACTATTGCAAAGCGAAAACGGAAAAAAGTTTTAAAAACATTAATAACAATGGAGGAAAGAGGAAACAGTGCTGGGAGCAAGGAGTGAACATAATAGAAAAAGAAACGTTTAGGAAAAACGGTGGTAATAATAATAGAATAGAAAGAAAGAAGATGGAATTACAAGTCTAATTTCGAGATAAATAGAGAGCTCGATTTTAGGGCTACATGAAGGACAATAATTTACGGCGGAGTGGCGTTCTACCCCTCCCTCCCCCGCCCTTCAAACAGAGGCGTGGCAAATGTCTGCGTCTCCACTATCTCGTAAGGCAGCCACTGAACTCTCGAGCAAGCCCAGGTGGTTGGGGGGCTGGGCGGGTCAGGGGGACGAGGGGGTAGAACGCTCGACCCCTATAATTTACACCTACGTGATGAAGCCACAATGTGGAAAATGGATCTTCTTTATGTTTTCCATGAAATTTTACTAGAAATCTTCTAAATTCCACTTGCTTTTACTTTTCCAGTTTGCAAATTATGTCATTTATGTTCTCCCAACCCTTAGGCTATGGTTTTGCTATATACTTCTAGCCGCTCAGACGAAATTGGACGAGTTGTTGCGGTCCGACTCCGACACGGCTAGTGACTCGCGCTAGAGCGCGAAATTGTGTGCCGGCGGCTGTCGACCACGTTTTTCGGGTAGAAGAAGGGAAGTTTTCAAGGATTGCTGAGACGTCGAACTTTAGCTAGGATTTAAAAGCATGTCAAGGGAGCATTAATCCGTAGCTTTTCTCTTAATTCTAACTTTGTTATACATTTGAACGTCACCTTTCTCCAACTCACGTGTCATAGTTCATGTGTAATGACATTGGCAAGCACCCTTTTTAGCAAACACTAAAAAATGTCGTTTTTCTTATTTCTATAAGGAGAAGCAGAGGCCTTTTATACTGCTATACTGCTTACTGCTTCCTTTTTCTTCCAAGTGCTTCCACCGAGGGAGTTCGCCTCTGTCATTTCATTTGGGGCTCCCTGTGGTGGCACTAGGAGTGGGTTGAACCTGCAAGGGTAACTAAGGTATTTGATGGAGTAGACACTGGCAAAATTTCGTGCTTTGCGGGTAACCACGCGTCACCGAGCGCACGTCCGCGTGTCACCGCCGCGACGTCGCATGCGGCTAGCGCGCGACGTCGCGTTAGAGTCACGTCATGGAGCCTTTTTGGCTCCTTTTCTACCTGAGCAACCGAGTAACTGCATAGCATAGCTGGCCGGCCGGAAGGCTCATAAATTTTGAACTTGTCTACGATGTATAATGAAGAGTGGTTTACAGAGTAAGTTCCAGAAAATAGATCCCGCAAAGAATTCATTAACGCTCTCCATCAAACAAGCGTATCAATATTGTGAATGAATCGGTGGAACAGCCTCAATATGTGGTATGTCAAGCGATCATTCCTGCGCTATCAATAGAATCATTCATTAAGAAAGTAGTGATTCGTCAAAACGATAGTGCACGGTTCGAATAAGAATTCCTGTTGCTCAAATACATAGGGCGATGGAGCACAATTATGGCGAGGATAATTCTGTAGCCCATACCTGTCAACAGCAAGTTGAACTCCCTCCGATCAAATGGAATGGCAACCACTCGTTGTCCGAAATTCAACGATAGGTAACAGGATTTCCGCCTGTTGGTGACCGACTCTGGTTAGGTATATAGTTTAGCGCGCTTTTCCACAGAAGTGTTTATGATTTAATTCGCACGTAGAATTTGCGATGTGACGCAATTATATGTACAGATTCCTCGTAACAAAACGCCACCGTATTAAACCATCACCCGCATGAGGGGCGATCTTTATGTACGAATGGGCACCGCGCCCGCGACGGCGACTGCCGCGTGCGCGATGAGCTCCGCTGCGGTCGTGCGAGCTGTGGCTCATGACCTGCTGGAGACGCTAAGTTTGAGTTGCTGATATCCCCTCCTGCTGTTGCAGGAGCTGCGGGAAAACATGCTCAGGTTCAGAAATTGAGTTCGAGTTGCGAAACTAAACAACGTTTTAATGTTCAATTTGATATGATGCTTCTTCAGGAAAAGCTGAAAATATGACACACTATCGCAGTGAAACTGACTTTGTATACACTTTCTAACACTTGATCTGCAAGTTTTGATGCAGGTCTAGATATCACTGGCAGCTGAAGTCACCCAACTGCGACGTCTTCTGCCGCGCTCGCCGCGTCCGCGGCGACCATTCGTACATAATATCCCGCAGTCCACCCGCATCCAGCCACGGAACACTACCAGATGCTTAAATGTCGTCCTCGCCACAGAAGCGTTGTATCGTCCTACATATGTCGTCGAGCTATTTTTACTTAAGTTTGTATTTTTTCCAACAAGCTAAACGAATAATCTCTTAGTCAGCGTTCAACGTTTTCACGGTCTGGTGTGGTTAGAGACACACTTTAGGAGAAGCGATTTGAAAGCCACCCAACGCCTTCAAAATTCGAGCGCCACTAGAACATCAGTTTTTGGTAGGAGGGAGTGTGCGGTGCTATACAGATCTGAGAAGTCTTTAAGATGGTCTAGGTCATGTAAATAGTTTGAGCGTGGAAGGATTTACTACCGCAAGGTAAATATAAGCAACACGAAGAATGGTATGATACGTTCCGGGCCGAGCTCACAACTCCGCCAGGAGGAGGAAATTAGAAACACTCTGTAGCGGCAGGCAATCCCGAATCTCTTCCTTTGTCCTTCTTCCTACCGTCCTTATCTGACAGGGGAACACAGTGCTAACTGCTAGCTAGCTACTGCGATTAGCGAATAAAGGCGTCACTCTGCGTCGCTGTGAACTCAGCCCGGAAAGTTATGGAGTATAGAGGATCCGTGATCACTATTTCTTTTAAGGATGATTCATAATTCATTCATAGTTCAAGGATGATTCATAGTAGTCATAGCATTATCTAATAGCTGATCAGCACCGCTGTTGTTGTTGTAAAGTTTCAACATAGCCATACACCGCCCCTTCTTTACAGTACATACATATAAATACCGATGAGTAGAGCGGCCTGTCAGTCCTTTTAGCTTGCTTGTTTTACAGAGAATTTGTAGAATTAGATATACAGTAAAGGATTAATTACCCAAGTTTGAGGTGGAGCAGTCGCATGTCTACAAAGACCCGCGTGGTGCAGTCGAAGGGCAATCTATCGGAGGTCACGTGCTACAGATACTTAATGGTTTGACAGAAATGACGTCGTCAACATTAGGCAACGTTTGGAAGTTCTCCAGAGTTTCACCACAGTTTATATTCGTTGGTGTGCTGATTCACACATAGTTATATATCTCATTCATAACCAAGAGCAAACGATTACCCGAAGCCTGTCCTCGTTGAAGACTTTCTGATAAAGACGAGAGGCGATTCCTTGACGTCGGAATTTTGGATCGACACTGCTTATTTCTCTAAATATTGGTGTTTTTTCAGGTAACCTACTATACAATTTTTAAACACACAACTAACAGCAAGAAAAATTAACAAAATCTGCAAACGAATATCTTTCTAAAACCGAGAAATCCAAAAAACTGCGGTGTAGCACGAAAATCACAACACCTGTGAAGAACGGTAGACACGTCATTTGGAGCTAGTTTCCAGAAGGAAAGGTGGAGATCGTTTACAATGCTATCTGAAAAGCGCATACAATAGAGGAGAATACCATTACCTTGGCCAAGAGGCATTTCTGAAATATTCCAGGCTTGCTTGAATTAAAATGGGAAAGTTCTCCACGGCGATAAATATTTTTGGATACATATATCACACCTTTCAATTCAAAGATCGAAAGTGAAAATTAGGTGCTTTCCGGGCTAACCGCCAACGACTGGGGTATGTGGATTACCCAAATCTTCAGAAGCGAAAAATCACTTGATCACTCCCCTTATCCGGTCCAGTGCTTTCCTCGCACAGGATGAACGCAGCTCGAAACCACTCTACTATGATTGCCAGAAGAGCATCGCCCACAGCTGCACTAGCCAGTATCCCGGAAAGTTCTGTGATTTGTTTCTGCCTAGCGCTCGAAAACGGCTTCAGGAAGCAATTCAATACCGTGAGCTGCGGCTAGCTCGTCGTTCCTGGTTTTCGTGTTGTAGTACTCATTTTCCTCTTCACCTCTCTGCCATATCGAGTTCAGTGAGACGCCGACGATTTGACCAGTTTCTGTAAGAATTGTAGGATATTAAAAGGTTATATGACAACCCAAACTTTCTTCACCTACAAAAATTTAAGGAAGTTCAACCACATTTTTATTGCATATCAGGAAGTCTTAGGCCTATCCTTGCATGGTTTGAAACAGCTACTTTACGTGTATAATGACGGCTTCAGTTGTATTTATTTGATGCTGATTGAGTTCTCTGGTATTTCATTCTAAGGCCTGCAGCATAGTCTTGCGGATGCCGCGGATCCGCCATGCCAACGGCGGATGGTGCGGCGCTGCGAGGGTTACTGTACGCAATGCTGCGTACTTTTGCCAGGTGATGCACTGAAAAGGTCATTATTATTTTATTTGTTATTTTATTATTTGTTGTTGATAGTTATTTGTTTGATAGTGTTAATGCTACTTACATAACACATCATATATGTGTGTATGTGTGATTTTTAAATTAATTTTTGCCGTACCGCCCACAGGTGTGAAACTCCATGCAAACAGAAATTTTTCTTTCAATCGAATAAAAATCGCGACGTTTCGGATAAGGGCTTGGTGTCATTCTGTCTTGTAAAAATAAAAAATGGCCGCCTTTCCGCTCCTTCAAACTAGTTTTAAACCATTATTTTCCTTAAAAATAAGAAATTTATAAAATCTCAAACAAGGTTTCACTTGGTGGGCACGTGAATTGAAACTTTAAAGAGCTATGAGATGTCGTATACTGCTTCGCATACATTCTCAATACCATCGTGCTCGGAGCAGTACATATGACCGGACCAGTATGTCTCGCTTGCTCTGGCGACCAGTTGAGCCGATTTCTTGGCGCTGGTGGGATATCGGTGAGTTAGTTGGGGGCGGATGTGGTCTTTCTTCTTAACACTTCTAAGGACATGTTGTTCGTATACGCGTAGACGCGACGTTTCTGACCCAATGAACTCTGCAGGATCAAACATTTCGAGCTTCTTTCAGACCTTTAAAAATACGAGTTCGTCGAAACGTCGGTCGCGATAAAGAAATTTATACCAAACCTGTCAAGCAAAGAAGAGCAATACTTTAAAGAGAATTATATTGAAATTTTTCTCGAACAAAAAATTATACTAATTTTCTTTCTTGGAAAGTTTCTATTAGTTTAATGTAGAAAAAGCCCACTTCGACTTGAAAGAATTTGCTTTGATTTAGAATATCTTGGGTTAGCTTAGAGAAGAACGTTAACACAGCAGCTATAGCGCTTGCATAATTCGAGTAAATTTGTTGTAAAGGGCGAATTCTGGTCCAGCTGAAAGCGCACGTTCTCAAAAAAAGTGTGCCTTCACTACTTTGCTGTTGTTGAAGAATTGAAAATGTTGACACTTAGCAATTTTTCTCCAATATTTGAGCTTTTAAGCACTTCTTTCATTGACCTCCCTCCGTCATAGCTGCGAAAGGACATTCAATGGCAACTTTAACTGATCTGTTCATCAATAACGAGTACTTCTTAGAAAAAGGTCTTCAGTACCGCTGTATAGGTAAAGGAGAGAGCTTTGTGCTAATAACTCCACCAACCATTCAAAAGGGTTGTCGTGGAGGCAGTCTGAAAGGATATTTGGACTTAAGAAGGACCTGCGGCTGCCAGCTAATGGGAAGCCAAGTTTTGACCTTCCCAGGAAACCTTGGTGCCAATTAAGTGGTGCAGAAAGGATGCAGGACTTGTTTTGCCTGTACGAGGCCCGTACCAACTACCTCGATTCGGTGTGAACGCGACGCCCGACGCTTCTTCCGACTGTGCTGTCACGAGCCCACCGTACGGCTCGTGTTAGCACAGTCAGAAGAGCTCGTGTTATTTACGCTTAGCGAAATGGTTAACAACGCAGAAACATGAAGAAGCATGAAAACGAGGACAGAGAACCAAAGAAAACCCCCTCTCCCAAATTCCAATCCGACTACGCCCTCTAGCGGGTCTCATCCTCCAGCTCATGGCACTGCGGGTGAGAGACGCCGTGAACTACGGCAGCCCTCGGGGACCTTTGCGAGCGGCGGCTCCGCAACAACGCGTCCGCGCCGCTAATTCCACCACTGTAGCAGCGTGGGTCCCACTGCGGCGGGAGCGATGTGGACGAGTTCTCGGGGTGCTGCCGCGAGGCTCTGTAGAGGCCCTACCACAAGTGCTCCGATACGCTTATCGGTATGCTTCGCGCTTGCGCGCATCGAGCGATGTTGCAGTATCATCATCAGTTTCGATCGATATTGGCCTTTCCATTGAAACTCTCCACCCGATGTAAAGCATTCCGCCGGCCATAATACCCCGATTGGTTAAATCTGGGAGAAAATCGAAATCACCGGCCAGGTTATCGATAACATCGATCGATCCTTGCCTCCCCATTGAAACTTTTCACCTGAGGCCAATCCGCCTCATCTACCACCCCGATCGGTTAAATCTGCGAGAAAAGCGACGATATCGATCGATATGGACTGCCTTCCCCGTATCAGCCGATTCTGCGTAGCCAGAATTCTTCGATTGTAAATCTTTTTTAAACAATCAGTCATCAATTGTTGTAACGATAACAAAGGATAAAGGTAAAAGTGGGGTTATTCAACTTTTGCTTGAATGCACTACTGATTCTACTCCTAGGTGATGCCGGTGAGGTGATTTGGACACGCATTTCGCCATACACCGACTTACGGTTGTTAGCCGATGGAGAAGTCAGTGTTTTACCTGATACCAATTCATCGGCACTGTGGAGATGGAAAGCTTGGTTGGTCTGGTCAGTACTCCAACCAAGAACGTCGGGGTACACGCGGCAGCCGGCGCCTCATCCGACTGCGCTGCCATGCGTCGTCGGGTAATCCACAATGTAGCGTTGTGACAATGTAAACGTGTGTTAGCGCAGCCGGTGGGGACGCCAGCTGTCGCGTACACTCGATTCCAGGTTCGTTTTCCTCCCAGGTTAATCAATCCTTCTATCTATCCGTTGTCGAAGAATTGGTACCAGTCTTCATCGAACAGGATGAAACACTGATTAAGTGAACACTTCCCTCACTCTAACGACTAGCTTACGGCTAAAGCCCCCACACACTTCTGCGGCAATGCCGCTTGCCGCTATGGTTAAGGATAGGGCAGCGGCAACGCCGCAGAAGTGTGCGGGGGCCTTAAGTACTCGTGTACGTCAAATTCATCCGCGGCACTCCGCAGAAGTAGAATACATGGCGCATCCCGAAAGGGATTGGTTAAGGCCGTTCGTTACCGTTTTTATCCTTGAATCTTAGTGTTCAGAAAAATGATGGATTGAGCGAAGAAGATGTAGAATTTACCTTTATCACGAGCGACGAAGCTAAACGTACTACGAAGGCAACGGGAAAGGACCATGCTGGCGACCGGCAAGAAGTCGACCTCTCTCATCTTGGCAGCCTAGAAACATGTGTGTTTGACGATGTCACAAATTTGGGAAACAGCTCCCATGACCGCTTATTTAGTACACCTCACTGCATTCAACGGCTCATCCATGAGGAAATGCTTGACGAGAAACTCCAGAATCTCACGCTTGTCTGCGATTTGGGCTTCGACTATGGCAACGGATTCCTGCACCATTATTCAGTACGATGTTTTGCTCCTGAACTGCTGCTAATTGCTAGTAAAGCTCTAGGTAAGCACTAGGCAAACTGTACTTTAGAGAAAGGCCACCCGTCGTGTTATTCTGATGAAGATGCTAATTAATGAACTTGTCAATAATGCAAGAAATCTCTCTAAAGTCTAGTCAATTGGGTTGCAAGTGATTAGAAAGAGCGAACTAAACGGACGAGTAATTTAGTTATTCCCTTGAGGGAGAATACTGTAGAATTTGCTAATATGTACTTGCATCGTTATTCGTGTGCAAGTCGAAGCAGGTACCACCTAATTTGTATGAATTTGTTGCATGATGCACATAAAGGTATATTCTGCAAATGTGCCACCTGCAATAGAAAGAGAAGAACTATCGGCTGAACAGAACATGTCAAGAAATCTTCCGTACGTATTTTTGCTAAGTATTTAAGTTCTTCAAAATAAAGTCATTTTACGCGGCATTTTTTAGATTTGATCTTGTATTACAAAGCTATCTTTACACCCCAGCTTTGTAGCTTATCTCTGTTGAAATGTTATTTATTTATTGCACAATATAGTGCGCACAAAAGTAACACAAAATGAACACGGTAAATCGCAATAAACACAATGTGAGAAACAAAAAATTAAAAGCCACCAGCGACACGAATTGAAGTTAGTTAACTGACTAAATTATATTTCTTCAACGGCAAATTCAGTGAAAAATCAACCAGAAAGAATTGAGTAGGAGGGGACTGACAAGGGAAGGGTCTGAAGCGTATGTCTGAACCGGGGGAGTGAGTTACATAGGGAAAATTCTCACCACTGAATTAGTAAAAAATGTGCTTATTTTTTGCCAATTCGTGAAACCCAAGGAGTAGGGGGTCCTTGAAGTCACAATGGAATAGGGCGCATCACGAGTTTGGGGGTATTGTTCGCCCGCGATGCCTCCGCCGACAAGCGGCTCGGAGCGCAGTGGAGGTGGGGTTGCTTCATGTGAGGAAGGTCAGCGGTTTGGTTCTTGTGCGCTGCTGCATTTTTGCATTTCCACTGACTGGTTGAGATTTGGGGGATTCTGAGGTCTATGCCATTTTCATACCACAGCATTTGGCTCGAATATTTGGCATAAAACTTCTGAATATGGTATAGACGTCAGAATCCCCCAAATCTCAACAAGTCAGTTGAAATGAAAAAATGCAGCAGCACAGAAGATAGAAAAACCCCGACATTCCTCGCATGAAGCAACCCCACTTCCACTGCGCTCCGAGCCGCTTGCCGGCAGACGCATCGCGGGCTCCAACGTCGCGCGCTAGCCGCGTGCGACGTCGCGGCGCTGAAACGCGGACTGCGCTCGGTGACTCCATGGTTAGAATTGTTCTCACGTCAGTGTTTGAGCTCCCAGACTGTCCCTCGGTTGATGGTGCTGCCTTGTATCGTTTTGTGCGGACATTCCTGGTCCCACTCTAGTTGATATCCGTCCGTACTCCCGGTATTAGCCTATGTTCACTCTAACATAACATAATAACAGATATTATTTGGAAGAAGTCGTAGTTCATGAAATCACGGTAGAATCGGTCAACCGGAATACTCCACCAGGCATTTAGCCACAGAATCAGGCCAAACAACCGAACGAATAGACGCATGGCAGACAGTTGAGTCTTGCATCCAACGCATACTACCATAATTACCTACGACGATCTCAATTACCTGCAAGAAACTCATCTCGAAATGGAGAAGAGAAGTAAACATCAAGATTAGTAAAACTCGTCCAGCAAGCAGCACATAAGATTTCGGTTTGCTAGAATCTCCCGCGGTTGGCACAGCAGCAAACAAACATGCTTTTTCCTTTTGAGTTTCCGCCAGCAACAGGACTAGACCACCGCTGACAGCAACAATTCTAGCAAGGAACCTATGATCCCACAGAATATGGTAGGCAACAGTCTGCAGTAGGACAGTTGACCCGAGAATAGCGCAGGCGATAGTGGCCTTTTTCCGTAGTATAACCATAATCACGGGTAAAAATTGACCGAAGAAGTTGCAGATGGCAAAAACTGACGCTAAAAACCATCCACCTGACCAGTTTTCCTGCATAAACTGTGGCTGATCGTCCCATTGACACGATATTCATATGCCATCTTCAAGACACGTTGAAATGTGGCAAGGGCATGCCGCATTTCCTTGTCGGAAGCGCTTCTAGCCGTCGGAAGCATCGAACCGCGACAACTCGTCCAATTTCGTCGCGCACCGTGCGCGACGCCAAGGCGATTCGCGCGGCGTTGGAGTTATATCTAGCCCGGCGCATCACGGGAGTACAAGACCGCCAGACTCGTGATGCGCCGTATTCCATTGAGACTTCAAGGACCTCCTACACCTTGAGTTGAATGACTTGGCAAAAAATAAACACATTTTTATACTAATTGAGGGGTGGAGATTTTTCCTATGTGACTCGTTCTCCCCGTTCAGACATAAGATTCAGACCCTTCCCTTGTGAGGGAGGCTGAGAATTTGAAAGAGAAGAGCAGTGGGCCGCCAACACTGCAAGTCGTGAGATTGGCTCCGTATACCAATTTAGTGGCTCCGTCAACTTCAACAAATCTCTTACCTTCGGTTGTTGCGGAAACAACAGAAGAACAGACATGTATGCGTATGTATGAAACATTAGTAACCTTCTATTTTTTCTAAGTCCCTCTCTATTATTGACATTAAGATGGTTCTTACCCAACGTAGCACATTTGTAACTGTATGAAATGGACAAATAATCAAACCTTCGCGTTCCTCAAAAAGAACGTGGCTTTTTTACTTTTATCACAAGAAAAAATCGTACAAAATCGAATGTGCAACATGCATAAGCATTTATATAATATACGCAAAAAGTTGTTGAATGTTGTTCATGTGCAATTTATGTGCATTTTAGCCACGTAGACCTTTGTTATAGAAAAAAATATATCTTTTGTTGAACGTTTTCTTCGATTGGTAAATTGTCATTTTAGGTAAACACTTTGAGGCCTTGACTGCCTTTCCTTTTCATATTCACGTTGTTGTGATATCAAGTGAACGGGACCTGTCCAAAGTTTAAACCTATGTTCAGCTCAAGCTACGGCTTTCAAAAGTAAGGAGGTCTATAAGGAGACAGTTTTAAAAGCAGCTGTATATTTCAAATGCGCACTTGTAACACGTCACACTGAGATTATTCATAGAGAATCATGAGGATAAAGAACAGGATTTCATCCAGAAGCCACTCTACTAGATGCTATAGAAGTTATGGCGAAAGACGGGATCAAGTTCTGGTAAAGAACTGGATCTCTACTCTTAATGTGCCAGTCATGACTGGGAAATGATCAACATGTGGAGCATTCAGAAGCGGAAAAATGGCGGAGAATTTAGGCAGCAGAAGACAAGCAAATTGTCAGGAAAATAATGACTGAGCGTTGACCAGTGCAGGTAAATTTATTTGCAAATATTCTGTACAGCTATAATGTAAGAAGACAGATGATCAATTAAATAGTGGCGGGGAGAGAGAGTACTCTTGTGACAAAAGAACGATGAGCAACTGGTTTGATGCCTGTTGATCAGGTCGTTGTTGAACGTTGCAAGACCGCTCTCACTGATGTCTTGTACCAGTTTCAGACCGCTATCACATGTGTAGGGGTGTGGGTGCAAAGGGGCTAGTCACAATGCACAGATCAAACGAGCTAAAACACCAACGAACTCCTCGGAGTTGGACAAGAATTAACTGGCTCGAACAATCTGACATGCTTCCGAGCCGTTCAGGGAAATCCTAAAACCCTAGAGGGGTTTCGTACAAAATTTTCATCTATTTAAAAAGCAAAAAATAGAATAAATAGGACCTTTTTATTCCTTTCAGTGAAACGAAAATATCACGCGAAAATCACCCTTTTTAGGGAATGTATAGAAACCTGTTAGCAGAGCCTGCCTGACCTACTGAAGGGAACAGTCACGCTAGGAGGCGTGTTTATAGGGTTGCCACTACTTTTACACAATTACTAAGCGTCGCGGTCGCGTTGCGTGCGCTTACATGTCTTCATTAAGCACACTTTTTCCAGTGAATGGGTACGGGTAATGGAAGTACGTTCTGTCTAAAAACAAGCATTTTGCCGTTATGACAGAGCATCCCTCTATACAGGGTGGCTCCTAATTATTTGCGCATAGCTTATTACTAATGACTTCAACAAAAACAACAGATATACAATCGGATACAACTTCTATATAGAGCAATGCCTAACTCGAGAAGATGTTCGAAATGAGTTCCTTTTGCAGCAATATAGGCCTTCAGACTCTTCTCAACCGACAACACTGTGAGCCGCAGGAAGGTGACGTCGATATCGTCCCACGTCTTCTGAAGTGAAGATTTGAGAGCGTTAAAACTTTGGTGACACTTCGAGGAGACCTTCTGCTGCAAGCAGCCTCACACAGCGAAATCCATCAGATCAGGCGAGTTAGGTGGCCAGAAGTCTTTCGTCCAGTAGCCAGGGAAGTGACTCTTGCAGAATGCCAGTGTGGATCTCGCAGAATGAGCAGGTGCCCAGTCCTGTTGGGGCACGCATTGACCACGAACAAAATTTTCAGCAACCCAGGGAGAAGAACATCGCGCAGTAGACTTCAGCGTTAATTTTCACTGAACGGTCGACGAAAACCAGAGGTGTCTTCTTGTCCAGGGTAGTGCCAGCTCATACCATTACAGATTTCGGAAAAAGAATCCTGTTGAGAACATTACGTTGAGAAGACCTGTTTCTGGATGGACACAGCAACTGACGCTGGCTCTGTGAGTTGTGTGCCACTTCAATGGTAAAAATCTTCTCGTCCGACCAGATGACGTTTGACAAGCGGCCCTGCTTTTTCTCCTTTAGCAACAACTTGGATTTTTCCAATCTAGTCTGCATGACAGCTCCCGTAACGGCTTGTCCGCGATAACTGCGAAGCCCAAGATCCTGTTTGACGATCTTCTGTATTGTTTTACGGGAAACGCCAAGGTCTACGGCCATCCGATTCATGCTAACTCCATTGTTCCGGTCGATTATCTTTTTGATTACCTTTCGAAGACGGAGAGTGTTCACAGCACGTGGTCTGCCAGATCTCTTCCTCGGTTCGATCGTTCCGTCCTCTCTGAACTGTTTCACAATGTGTTGGACTGTTCTGGCAGAAATATGAAGTCGTCGAGCGATCTCTGCTGCAGAATGTCCTTTATCAGCGAGATGAGCGATGGTGGAACGATGTGGTGAAGCCTTCATTATCGAGGGTATTGAGTGTATCACCTTGCTTCGTTTTTGTACATACTTCCCCCATTCTAGAAAAATCCTAATAATTGATCTCCCGCCATTTTCAAAAATACAGTAGCGGTTTGAGTTTCGCGCAAAAAATTAGGAGCCACCCTGTATAAGGTATTGGTATCTCGTTATCATAAGCAATTTTTCTTTCTGCTTCAGAACAGAATTTTTGGCGATTCTAACCCTCAAAAATAATATTTGAAGCACACGAGTGGCCTACATACATAACGGAACCATGTTTTGACCATTATAGCAATTTTCTAGTTGAGCCTCCAGTGGCTGCCGTTGTAAAAGCGATTAAAATTTTTATAAAAGGAACTGCATCAGAGAGAAAAGGTAAGAGATGGGCAGAGGTTTCTTTACGTCGATTTGATTATGTAGGCCATCGAACTGGTCTTTCCTTTTCTTTTCCTTTGATACGGGTCACTTTGAAAGGAATTGCGGAAAACTACTAAAATCACTGTAAAAGAGTCAAATTTGGAAAGTCTTCAAATTTTTAATGCGTTCGGTATCTTCTCGAAACGAACGATTTCGATGCTTTGCGACGAGAAGTGCTACGTTAATTATCAGCGGTGTTGTGGAGCAGTCAGACTAGAGGCCTAACGGTTTTCGCCGTCTTAGAATCCTTGGAATGTGGTTCAAAAATTTAGAACTTTCCGTGTAGCAAGCAAGAATAAAGGATTAGGACTGCGTTGCTCAATCCCCTTTCGGATGTGCCACGCATTCTACTCTAAAGGGATGTCACGGAGGCGATCAAATTAGCGCTTTATCCTCCCATACAAGTCTGGCACCAATTTACCTACCCTGGAGGCAGGCGGAAGGTTTGGTTGGCCCTGGGCAAGAAATCATTGTAGAACGTCGAAAGCGTTTAGATTTGAGCGTCAAGAACGAGTAGAATCCTACGAATCATTGCTTGACTTCCGCTGAATCCAATTTACGGCTGAGTTCCATCAGAATTCGAGTCAAGCGATCAAGGACGTTGGATTATCAGGGAGAAGAAATTTGGTAACCTGTACTCTACGACCCGCACTAGCGGGAGTAATTGCACGATTTTCAATTCTTCTCGCGACAGCTCGTTTAACTGTTCTGCTGAAGGAACGCCGCACACTCACTGGTGACGACTTTGCGAAGGAATTTTCACTGCGGTGAACGAAATTTTGGGTTTTTACCATCGTGAAATAGTTATCGAGAGGAAGTCTTTCCACCACTTTGCCGGGTTTGTTTTGAAGTAAGCAGTCAGCACATGGTAGCAGAGTTACGGAAGGCGGCGACAACCGCGTGCAGCAGGTACAATACCGGCCTTATCTTTTGGTCCTTAGACGGTGCGTTGATGTTCTTGATTCGGATTTGTCCAATCATCTGAGCGTTCAGCCATCCGGGTCAGTGAATTGGTACCAGAGTTACCTGAGGAAGGTAAAACTCGAACTTTTCGATCTGCTGACCACTGCAAGCCGTTGTATAGGCCTAATACCCCTTCACATTGCCCTCCATGACATCCCGTAGAAGTATTAGGGGGGGGGGGGGCAAAAGTAATGAGACACCCCATGCCGTGTCCATATATCTCGTGGCTGGAGTCTGGTTTCGTGCTTATCGTAAAGATACAAATCTTTGTATGCTACTTACTGAAGCCCATCTGAGAAGTTACCACTTCCGCCCTTTCCAGAAGCATGCCAAAACCCCAGTCTGCCTCATGCCGAAACCCCAGTCTGATGAGTCGACCTGTGTCGTGCAAATCTCGCCCAATTCCCAACCCCGAGCAGCCTGGGCTCAATATTCACGCCAGATGAGAAGTACGTCTTCTACCATAACCCTGCCAAGCAGCGAGTCTGGGTGAGGCCTAGTGACCTGTTACCGACCTTCGTTCGGAGAGATGTTCACGGCGAGAGGCACCTTTGGAGCTTTTTGGGTCTGCGCCCATGGATCAGTTTACCGGAAGCTATTTACCAAAAGACGACGATCAACTCCAAGGCCATGGTAAACGAAATAGAAGAGATGGACCTGCGACTGACTCGCACTTAATCGGTCTCAGCGCTTCAAGAAGGCGAACATCGCTGCCCGGAAAGCAGAAGATGCGGGTTCGAGTCCCGCCCGGCGCAAAAGTTCTGATCGCAACAAAACATCCTGTGACAGCATATAGCCTCTCTATCAGCCGGTCCAGGCTTAAGAAAATGTGTTACAGCTTCAAGAAGGTTTTCCTCTTCGACAACGCCGCACCCCATCGGGAACAAGTAACCACGGATAAACTTGGCCAGCTGGGCTACGTTCACATGCCTCTCCCACCGTATTCGCCAAACATCTCTACATGCGACTACAACTACTTCTTGAGCCTACAGGACTTCCTGGTCGGAAGGGGCACAATAATCCAAACTGTCCTTGACAACCATATCGAGCTGTTGATCAGCACCAGGCCCAAGCAGTTTATTTATTTATTTATTTATTTATTTACTACGTCGCTAATGACGCGCCAAACCAAACCAAAACTATAAACTACCAAACCAAAACAGGAACAGTCAGAAACCAGAATTGAAGACAACTGCAATAGGAAATAGAAAATGGAAAATAAAACAAAATCGAACAATAAATCAAATCAACTAGTAACTGACAGAAAATAAGAATTAATCACAATCGACTGGCCAAGGGGCAGGTTTTCTTTTTCAGCAGACACCCCACTCTCCCAAAAAAAGTAACAAAACACTAGAGGTGGGTAAGTTTCAAAGATCGAATGATCAAGAATGTTTTAAGGAAGAATTAACAAATAATAACCATTTTTTTTTTTCTGGAAGGATGGGATCAGGAAGTTGGCTGAGCGATGGCAGCAAGGTCATTGCCCTTAATGGCAAATACATTCCTCAGCATCGTTGAGTTGTAATTGAGTTATAAAGAGATAAAGATTTTTTTCATTTTGTCTCATTGCTTTTGCCCCCCCCCCCCCCTAATAGAAGTCGTAGCTTATCGCAGCAGGGATTGGCTATCGCAGCCTTTCTATTTGTTGAGTACTATCTCTTCACCTTAACGAAAAAATGTGCGACTAAATAACATTTCATCTTCTAAGTCGATTTTAGGACAAATTTTCGACCGTGCCAATCGCTTCTTCCACATTGCAAGAGCAGGTGGATTAGTTCCATACCTGCGACGGAAAGCTTGAACCCAAATTCGGTCGAAAAGTCATCTTTAAGCAATCTATAAACCAAGCACCCATTTCATGGTGTCTACATGCTATCCAGATATTCTTCGGAAGCAGAATGCGTCCAAGAAGGTATTGATAAACGTCAAACTTTAGAATTTATCCGCAACATGAAGGCTGAATTCAAAAGTGCAAATCCGGGAATGAAGGCAGGAATGAGGGTGATGAATTAACGACCTAGATACGTACATCTCTGGAACGGTCACACAATTGTCGTGCTATCAAGGCAACCCCTCCTGCCGTGCAGGAAGAAATTTCAAACAATACTCTAAAACTGACCAAGACAAGTGGTGTGCTTGAAATTCCCAACCTGCAAAACCTTTGAAAAGAGATGAACGCGTTTAGCACCGGTTTCAGTGTTTCAGCTTCAACTGACCGAAAGATATCCGCCCATTCTGAGTAAGTGACTGAGAAGTCTGAACTGAACGGTTCCTGAATTTCAGGAGCGCTTCCAGTCCTTGATAACGGTAATATGTCGCTATTATTACATCGTACATTGGGAGTCTACACTCTATTGATTTAATTTAGTTAGCACTACATTAAATATATTTCGCCTTTTATTTTACTTATGTGAAGGCCCGTCAATCGATAACTCTTTGGCTTGTCTGTAAGGTATTAGTCATCCTCAGTAGCTAGGTCCGAAGTGTTCTTGTGGTCGTTAATGGCAGTTTAAATAGTTGTAGCAGAACGTCGTTGTATCACTCACAGTTTGTCTCTTATCTTCGTCATATCCTCAAAACTCGTATTACCATTTCTATGTATCGTTTGTATATTGATCTATAGAGAGGTTTAATTACCCAAGTTTGAGAACGTGCAGCACCAAAGCTCCGCTCCGCAACTGCACGAGAGCCCGTAGAAATGTATAAAACGAGCCCTCTTTTTCGCATCCCATAAGAAATGGAAGATGTTTCTCAGGCGATATCAACGGTTTAAGGCGGACTAGTTTCAAATCATTTATTAGCCTGAGAAAACGGAAGAACAATATTAAATAAGACAGCGTTACACCATATCGTATCGTAAGTATTTTTTGGTGAAATAAAAAAACGGAACTGAGCACTGGGAACTATAAATCACACGTAAAAACTTGAGGAATGCATGGTATTAAGCGGTTTTTCCTAATAAATACGAATGGCTACTCAAACACTTGAATATCTGCGTATAGGAACACACCAAATCAATGGGAGTCAGTCAAAAATCACATTAACTTAGCGCATGGCGTATCACCGTATCAATAGAAAGCTATACAAAGAAAGAAAAACAATGAAAAAATTCCTGAATTGTTGAGACTGAGAAGTGTGCTGCTCTCTAGGATAAGAGAGCATTCACATGAATACGAAACATGATTCAATCAATGACTGAATCTGTGGACAAGATGCCTGTGGGAAATATCTGAAAAATCATCATTTTTTGTTAATTCTAATCAAAATCGATCAAGCCTTGCTGATCAAACCTGTGCTACCTTTTAGCAAATTGGCAGTTTTTAGCAATCCATGCTGATGGATCTGTGATGTGGAAGACTCTTGTGAATTTGTTGATCGCTGCGCACTAAAAAAACAATCGATATCAAGAGTTTGCAATCGATTCTAAGTGCCCGATAAAAAGTCCATGAAGCAAACCTGTGATGGTCGCAGACGGTATCGAATCCGACTCGTCGTCAGGTCCGTAAACGGCACCGCCGTTGAGGTGAACTCGGCGAATTTTCTCGCCTCGTTCTCCTCGGCGATCTTCCGCAGGCGTTCCTGAAACTCAGCACGTTTATATGGCGAAACGGTATAGGGGCAAGTCGGATTTTCCAACCGCTTCCTGTCGTTGTTGTTCTTCAATTAGACGTTGCCGCATCAGCTCGTTCGTCTTCTGCTCCTCCAGGCGCTTCTGCAGCTCTTCGCTTCGCCGTTTCAGCTCGTCACGAACGCTTTCCTCGCCTTCCGTTCCTTGTAATCGTTCCAGCTGATGTTGTTTTTCGCGGAGATGCTTCTCCTGAAACAGTAATGCACATGACTTTGAATTCGTTTATCACAGCGTCATTCTCTGATGTTAAACCCAGGATGTCCTGTAATTAATTTTACAATGTGATGCTTCCTCTGCAAAAAAGGTCAAAATTTCTTAAGCATAATTTCGGTCTAATATGTAGTGTAGATGTACCTTATTTATAAGGCACATTCATGTCTACTGGTTGTGGCTGCTAATTCTGCACGGAAAATATTTCACTCTCAACTCCTAGTGATTACTGAGCCTTCTTTCAGAAAATGATGAGCTTTTTAAGACTAGCAAAAAACGATTCCGGCCTGGTCACGGAGGTATCTCCCCAACCTCATATCCGCGGAGAAATGACTCAAAATTGCCTCAGACTCAAGGGGTGCTCTCTAGATCCCGCATTTATAAAGAGGATAGAATTAGGCAATGTAGAACAGCATTGATGCTGCCTTCAAGGAGCGCAAGAGAAAGGACTAAAGAAGAAGTGCTGCGTTGAGTCAAAAGCGGCTATCTCGAAAAACGAAGCTCAGTCAAGCTAACTGATGAATAGCTCGTCATTCTCGATTCAATCTTCTTCTATTTAATCATGTTATGAGAAGACTGGGTGCGTGTAGCGCAGTCGGAGGAGGCGCCGACTGTCGCGTGCACCCGATACCAGGTTCCTGGTTCGGATTTCCCGCCTAGGCCAACCAAGCCTTCCATCCCTCCGGGGTCGTTGAATTGGTACCAGACTTGTCTGGGAAGGATAAAGCGCTGACTTGTTCATCGGCTGGCCACCGCAAGTCATTGTATGACCAAATGCGCATTCATATCGCCTCCACGACATCCCGTAGAAGTAGAATGCGCTGGCGCATCCCAAAAGGGATTGAGTAACGCCGTCCTTTATTCTTATCCATTTATGAGAAGAGTCGCAGCACTGCCGGAAGAGGTGGCGCCTCTCGCGTACACCCCGAATCGGTAAATTTTTAACGACAATTTTTCAACGAAAAAAGCGTTAAAATGGATAAATTCGTTAAATGAAATTGTCCTTAGCTGCAGTTCGTTTGGCCGTATTTTAGTATGTAAAAAGACAGATCTTCTTCTTTATTCATTTTTTCGACTCTACGGCAGATAAACGCATGACAATGTATTCGTCTTCAAAACAAATAATAACAGTTCATCTATCATCAATAAAATTGCTGAACGAGAAAAATCGCCAAGACTCTAAACCCAACAGTAACAACAAGACTTCTAGAATAGCAAATTTCTTACTTACGTCGTTTAGCTTGTGGAAAGTCGTCCAGTTTCTGGAAAGGGCTGAAGTGCTATGCACCGTAACAAGGCTGATCGTTTTAATTTGTTCTGATAACATTTTTTACAGAACTTGCGCTCGCAAAGTCGACTTTTACAGCGCCAGATTATTTTATAGTATCATATTTGTTTTGGATATTATAATCCCTTCTCTTAATGAACAATCTCCCAATGAAGAATTCAGGTAAGGCAGTGATCATCAATTCTTAGGCACAGTTCGTCTTCGGAAGATATTTACGAAGTTCACAGATCGAGCAGAGAATTGAAAAGCCACAGACCGTTAACAAATTTTTAGTCTAATCGAATGCTTTCCGCATTGAGTACTTTTGCCTCTGCTACCCAAGTATCGTAGATTTAAATAGTCAATCTCTTTCTCTTCTGTATTCCAAGGAAATTCATAAGGAACACGCGCACGTATATACAGGGTGCGTAAAAAGTATTGACGCACTAAACGTAAGCGTTAGAAATAACAACATACCGTAAAATTGAACAAGTTTATATACAAAATGTCGACAATGACTTAGCGAACAGAATAACATCACTTGCATCTTATATGGGCTTCTTTGCCGCGAACGCAGAGGCGAACACGACGAGGAAAGGCATCGACGGTGCGCAGCAAGTAGTCCACGTCTAGTTCGTTCCATGCTTTGACCTTCGGTGACTTGATACTTTTGCGCATTCAACCCGTAAACGTGTTCCATATTCTTTAAGCACCTCCAATGTGCTAATTCTGGCGGAGGGCTCGCTACAAGGAAGGCGCATTCGGCCAGTATCATGGTTTGTGCGCTCATCACAAACGTCTCTCATTTTCGTGGATACAGGAGTGAAGATAAATCAGTAGAACTATCTGTATTGACGTCCTAAAGAAGCAGTTAGCTCCTTGGCTCAAATCCCACCTCGGGAGTAAGCCGTATGTCTTCCAGCAGGATTGGATTCCTGCGCAGAGTCGAAGATTGTTCAGGACTGGTGGCGCGCCAACATGATGGACTTCATTTCGGGAGAGGAATGACCTCTGTATAGACCAGATTTGAATCCGTTGAATTACTCTATATGGGAAGATTTGGAAAACAAGGCTTCCGCTACTTACCACAAAAGTATGAAGTCAGCGAAGGATGATCTGGTCAAAGCATGAAACGAAATCGACGTGGACTACCTGCGGCGCACCGTCTATGCCTTTTCTCAGCTTCTTCGCTCCTGCATTCGTAGCAAAGAAGCCCATATAAAACATAAGTGATGTTATTCTGTTCGCTATATCATTGTTGACATTTTGTATATAAACTTTTTGAATTTTATAGTGCGTTGTTATTTCTAACGTTTACGTCTAGTGCGTCAATACTTTTTACGTACCCTGTATGTACTGACTGCGCTTCTCCCAAACGTAACTGCCAAGAGACCTCTCGAAGAGGACGGAAAGGATAAGCAGAATCGCTGACATGCGCAGTATGAAATTCAACGAAAGCGAATCAGTGTTAGTACCAGCAGCCGCGCCCTAACAGTTTATTTGTGTTCCGTTACGTCCTCTTCACATTTTCTATGCCTTTTAAACTCCACCTATGATGGGATGGAAAAAATATCACAAAAAACTGTGAAAAAAACTGACTGCTTGCTATGAATAATGAACTATGTAAAATGTAGCACTCTAACGTGAGAAACGGCCTAAAAAGTGAAAAAAATTGGTAAATGAGCAAGAAAAATGCCAGCAATTCTCGAAATATGAGGACGATATCGACTGCCTATTTCCAAGTAAGTAGAAGACTATATACCTCGGTATCGCAACGATTCTGCGAAAGCTCATCCAAAAAAAAATCGTCCAAAGTGCATTTACGTGAAGAAGTGAAATTTTAAAAAATGGCGTTTAAAATGTCGTTAATGCCTTTTTGTAGCGGAAATTTTTGTCGTTAAATTTCGTTAAAAACTTTTAACGAAAAATGCCAGTGAATCCGGCAATCGGTAAATCATTAATCGTTAAACGCATACCCCTGTTTCTGACCCCTATGATTTGGCACCACACTTGTCTACAAGGGACACAGCACTGACCTGCCTATTGGCTGGCCACTGTAAATCGTCGAATAGGTCAAATAGGAATTTAAACAGATTCCACCACATTCCATGGAAGCAGAGTGCGCGGTGCTTCCCAAATAGTTGACTAACGAAAAATAACGAAAACTAGTAACGCGTAAACTGGTAACACGTAGGTTGGACTTCATCGTGAGAGCCTTGAACGAACGATGTGGAGCACTTTGACACGCGACGGGAATGAATGGCGGACACGTTACTCACACAAGCTCGAGAGATTCGTGGATCAACGGTACGACAAGTGATGCAGGTGATTATTGCACCACTTTAAAAAAAATATATGATGACTGTTCCTAACAACGTCTCAATTGGTCAAATTTATTTGTCTCCACCTCTTCAGTAAGGTTCAGCAGTGCTTTAAAAAATCTTTTAAATCGATTTTTGAGTATATCTTTTGTAGATAAAGGCCCACGCTGTGAGACCAACCAGCGAGTTTGCAGGAGGACGAGTAAAATCAAAGTCGTGCGTAGAACTAACCTGCTCGAATCGAATCCGTTCCTCTCGGATCTTCTTCTCGAAGTCGTCGCTTTCATGCATTAACCTCTCATTAGCTCTGAACAGGAGGAATTTAGTGTTGCGCCCAAATTTAAGTTAGCAATATATTTGTACTAGAATCGCGAGATTTGAATGAGCATCAGTAGACCAGGGCTTAATTGGCCTAATAGGTAAACACGTAATATTTTAAACAGATTATTTTTATTAAAAAAAGTTCCTCGAGAGAACACACTTAAAAACCGATTTGAGAATTCTCTGCGAAGAACTATGTACGAGGGGAAGAACCGTCAGCGTTTCTTCTTCTAGCAGATTAATCTCCGCTCGTATTGCATTTCTCTACTGTACTTACTCAGTAACTGTGCTTGCTGCAGTTGATGTAGTTGTGGCCTCTGATGCTTTTCTAATCATAATGTCGTTAAGCAAGGCGGAGAAGAGGTTGTTGTTCTTCTTCGGCGCAGGTGGTCTGAAATCCAAAACATTTGTGAAGACCTTCCTACAAGCTTGCGTAACTTGGCATAGCTGGGTTTCGGATCCTTCCGGCAACCATGATCATAGTTCTCGTCGATTTCTCTCGTCCTACAGTGGTGTTCCCCAGGTGGGGGAGGGAGGCTGCGTCACCACCCGCTGCGTATGTATTAGGTTGGAAAAAAGTCTCTTCACACTTCGAAAAATTTTTTTACCGTTCTCCTTGTAAACGCACTAGCCAATATTGATAGCTGATTTCGTAATCCCATCACACTTGTTTACCGTTCGCACACGGACATAGGTCAAGACCCTTCTTGTATTTCATTATCTACCCATTCTTCCGGACTCAACGCCAGATCTACCTCAGGGCCATTTTCGGCACGTCATTCTTCATGAATTCATTAAAGGATCTACAGCACGTCAGGCAGCCAACCAAATTAACCATATATGGCTTGGGATCTACTACTCATCACGCATGTTATGAGTGGTTCGGAAAGTTTTTGAAGGGAGATTATTCACTCGAGGACAAAGCAAGGTCAGGAAGGCCAACTGGATTGGACGACACTGAACTACATACTCCACCTTCTTCGCACCGATAGTAGGCAGACGAAACGCCAACTGGCAGAGGAAATCGAAGTGTCTCTTAAGATAGTGGGAATCCATCTGAAGGGTCTTGGCTAGCAAAATTTGAAGCTCGAATTCCACATGCCCTGTCAGACACTCAGAAAGGTCAACGGCTCTCCATCACTGCTTCCCTTTTGTCCAGATACGAGAGAAAATCGTCTCTGCCGCGCATTGTGACAGGCGATAAGTCCTGGGTTCTGTATGAAAACTTTCGAAGAAAAAGACAATGCGTACAAAAAGGAGAGAACCCTGAACTTGATCTCAAGCCCTGTGTTCACGAAAGAAAGATTCTCCTGAGTATTTGGTGGATATCAGAGGAGTGATTTACTGGGAGACTCTCAGAAGTGGAGAGACACTGCTGCCACATACAGTGGCCAGCTCCACAAAGTCGCCGCAGCTCTCCAAGAAAAGAGGCCTGAGAATTCGAAGGCGATGATCCTGCATGACAATGTTGTCATGTGACATGACATGACAAACCACATGTTGCAAGACTCATAAGAGAAACAATAATGGAACTGGGCTGGGAGATAATGCCACATCCACCGTGTAGCCCTGACCTCGCTCCTACCGACTACCATCTCTTCCGTGCTCTCAAGCAAGAAATTGGAGAGAAATATCTTGAAACAGGGCGCGTGTAGCGCAGTCGGAGGAGGCGCGACTGTCGCGTGCACCCGATACCAAGTTCCTGGTTCGGATTTCCCGCCCAGGCCAACCAAGCCTTCCATCCCTGCGGGGTCGGTGAATTGGTACCAGACTTGTCTGGGAAGGATAAAGCGCTGACTTGTTCATCGGCTGGCCACCGCAAGTCACTGTATGGCCAAACACGCATTCATATCACCTCCACGACATCCCGTAGAAGTAGAATGCGCTGGCGCATCCCAGAAGGGATTGAGTAACGCCGTCCTTTATCCTTTATCCTTTATCTTGAAACAGACGAAGACCTTAAAAATTGGATTCAGCGATGGTTCGACTCCAGAACTGCAGTCTTTTACGCGAGAGGAATTACAAAATTACCCAATCTTTGAATAAGTGTAGTGGAACAAATTGGAGATTATATCAATTGATTTGACTTTGTAGTTGTGAAGTAATAAATCTTTGAAAAAAATGAAAAGACTTTTTTCCAACCTAATATTTGTAGGAATAGGGCGCAGTCGGAAAGGGTGTCGGTTGTCGCGTATGTACATCTGATTCCAGGTTCCTGGTTGGGTGCCGGCTGTTGCATGCACGCGATTTCAGGTTCCTACATAGTTCGGCTTTCCCGCCCAAGCCAACTAAGCCTACCATCCCCCTGGGCTTAGTGAACTGGAGCCAGACCTGTTGGGGAGTTACCTTACCCAGTACCAGTTCCTACGAAAAATTAACGAATTTTGGTACTTACTTACCGAAATAAAAATCACTCGATAAATCACAACTTGGGGTAATCTGTTCTTCAACCCGTTATAGACATGTGATATAAGATATATTACATGTTGTCCAAGATTCTAAATACGGAGGAGCCCAAATAGCTTTTTGAGATTCCACGACTTATCTTCATGTCTCTATGCCCTTCACAGCCGATGCCGGAATCTACAGCGTATGTTCCTTATGTTGTTTAAGACCATGACACAAAGAATTTCAATTGATCCAATTTCTTTCTTTGTTGCACCACTTACAATTTAAGAAACGGTAGGACAACGGGGTTTATATTTCTGTTGCATAAGCTGAGAAGTCGTCAATTTAAGTAGAATTTCCTTGCCTTTAGAGACATATGGGAGTTCAACAAATTATACGTGAAATTGAAGAAAAACTAGAACTGCATGTTCAAGTTTTTCAGAATCTTCTTGGTTGCAAGATTTTTTATTAAATTTGATGGATATGAGAGTACTTAGCTTCATTTTTCACTGAGTGTTAATAATTGCTTGTTGATAAAAAAAGGTGGTACATAGGAGTCTGTCCGAGCTTTTAGAAATCATATTAGTTCCAAAATATCTTGTGCGATTTGATGGGTGTTACAGTTTTGAAGTTTTTCAATGAGTTTGATTTGCTTCCTTTTCCCTGTTATGGTTGGGTTACCAGCTGCCTCACATGATCCTTATAAGTGTTATCGTTTGTACTTTGTTTCGCAGTTCTTTCTCACCTCATTTTGAATTTGCATATGTTTCTGTGTTGAATGTCAATGAATAAATAAATGAATAAACTTACATTGTGAAGGGCACCGTATTCTCATCGGTTGTATATGCCACCGTGATGCTGGATGCTTCTAAAAGTCTGCTCTTAAAATCTCACCAGATGGACTTGAAGGGAGAACCTACCAAGCGATGAATAAGTTGTCCTACGGTCTTCATCAGCCTCTTCCGACGACGACGCTGCTCCATTCTGGATGACGAATCCACCAACCGCTTCTACGTCACCGCTTGCTGTTGTTGTTGCTGTGGTTTCACTGCTGACGTCACCTGATGAAGACTCTGTGATGATTCCATCGGGAACCACCGTTGTTATGGCGTCTGTTGTCGCAGCGAATTTGTGGGATGAAGTCGGAACTGGTGAATCCTTGAAGTTCGGCGTCGTAATAGTGACATCCTGCGGAGTTGAGCGTTGCGTGCCCATCGCTGCCGTCGCGGTTACTACGGGGTCCTCTGGTGTGGTACTTGTGGGTGAGCCGTCATCGGAAGAAGGCGTCTGCTGCTGCTCACTCTCTGTCTTTCCTGTCTTTGAGACTGAGACCTCTTTCGGCGTCGTCGTCGACTTGCGACGTTGAGTTGGAACTGCCGCGGTAGTGGCTTTCTTTGACGTTAGTTCAGTCGTTGCAGCATTATCTGCAGCGGGTGATTTGTCCCCCTTAATTGATGCAACGTCCTTAGAGCCGATATTCGTAACGCCCTCTTCGCTTTTTGTAACGGCTGATGGATTGTCATCGATGTTAAAATCAACGTCTTCAACAACGCCAATAGGGGAAGCCGTGCTGTCTGCTACAGTGCTGGGTGCTTCTGTGGAAGTGCTAGATGTAGTAGAAGTTATGGTTGTCAGTTCTTCTGTAGTGACTTCCTCAGTGCTCGTGTCCAAAGCTGATGAGTCTAAAACACCATCTGACGGCATCGGGAAAGCGGAAGTCGAAGGCTGGGAATCAGAGGGTGATGAGGCTGTGGAAGAACCAACCGATTTCTCATCCGAGACATGTTTTCCTGCATCTGTGGTAGTCACGACAGGAGCAGACGCAGTTGTGACGTCAGATGTCGCGGCTTCATCAGCATCCACTGCCTTGGTGGATGCTTCACTAGTGGCAGCTAGAGATGTTGCTTCATCAGCTCTCCCAGTGGGTAAATCTGTCGTCAAAGCAGCAGCTTTCAAAAGTTCCTTTTCGACTCTCAAGGATTCCAACTTCTTCTTCAATCTGATCAGCAGTCCCTTCCACCGCTCAGGCAGATCTTTACGCGACTGTATGAACTGGACCTTCTCAATTAAATCTTGTGAAATTGTGGTATTTGATTCCGGAGCTTCATCTTGCACAGCTGCTACCGTCAAGGCAGATTCGTCCTCATTATTGGAAACCTCGCCTGAAAACAAATTTTTCATAGAAGTTCTTTGAAAGCAGTTACGGAGAACAGGCGCTAATAAAGGACGAGAGAGCACAGCGACGACGGGGCAAGCATAATCCTGATCCTGGTACACCTAACCTTCACCTTGGGGTGAGCCCGGAAGAGCTCAGATACTTGCAGCGCTTAACTGGTAGGGCAACTGTAGTTCACCAAAGAAATTAACCGGTGGGTGAACTGTACTGCTCCTGAAAGTTAACGAAATTTCTATGGAAAAAGTTTGAGGTGTACTTTTCAGCAAGCTTTATCCCGATTCAAACCCCCAGTCCAAGGTGGCCAGTTCCTGGGGAAACCCGCTCATCTACCCGTAAATTTCACCGAGGAACAGTTGTGTCTGAGACGACGGAAGACGGTGGCGTAAGATGGCGCGTAACTTGTGAAAACCAGAAAGGTGGTCGAAAATCTCATCCGATGAATTTCATACTACTACTACTTGCTCTTGCTGCAAGTTCCCCCACAGTTGGGAATTCAGAATCACCCCGCCACTCAAAGCTGTGCTCTATCATCCCACTTCAGCCAAAACCAGCCTACCTACCTAATGGAGCCGAAGTTGTTGGAACAGTCGTGGTGCTCAGTGTCATTGTAGAGGCCTCTTCGAGAACTGTAGTGCGTGAAGGAACCGTTGTTGCAGAAAGAGTTTCAGTTGCCTCAGCTGCATCAGCGGCTGCTGATGCATCTGTGGACTCTTTTGATGTAATGTCGGTGTGCAAGCTTTCATCTTCCTCATCATTTGAAGCAGCGTGCGCATTTGAATCTTTAGAAGAATCCGTAGTGCTTAGTTCTGGAGATTCTGTAGGCAATACTGCTGTAGTGGCGGTATCTGACGAAGATGTAACGGGTAGAACGGTATCCGTTAAGAGCGTAGGTGTGGTGCTAATGGACGTGCTGGTAGCCTCTGAGGCGGTTGGGACATCTGCTACTGTGGTGGTGGTCAATGGAGTCGTAGTGGCAGCTACAGTGGTGGTTTCGGGAGTAGAAGTGGTGGCCGTCGTCGTAGTAGTTGAAGGAGTCGTTGAAGTGGACGGTGGTGCGGTAGTTGTGGAAGGGGTGGTCGTTGGGGTGGTGACTTCAGGAGCAGGAGTCGTGGTTGTCGGTGGTGGAGTCGTGGTAGTGGTGAGTTCGGGAGTAGTAGCGGAGGAGGTTGTTGTCGTCGTCGATGTAGTCGTAGTCGAGGGAACGGGCTCTGTGGTGGTCTCCGTCGGTGAGACCACAGTGATTGTCGTTGTAGGAGGAGTGGTCGTTGTGGGAGTTGTTGATGGAGTCGATGTAGTGGTTGTTGAAGGGGTAGTCGTCTCAGAAGTGGGCGATGTCGTTGATGGGGACGTCGACAGGCTACTGGTGCTAGATGACGCTGTCGTTGTGGTAGTAGTGGTAGTCTCCTGTGTTGTGGCGCTTTTCTCCGAGCTCGTACTGACTGCTGGAGAAACAGAAGATTCGGCTGAAGCTGGTGCCTCACTGGTCTCAGGAGAAGCAGTTAGCAGTTCTATCGTTGTAGTGGCTTCTTCGCTGCCAACTGGTGTTGCCTGCACTTTTAACTCAGTCGTCCCTTCCACTCCGGCAATGGTTGCCTCCGCAGGTGACTCAGTTGTGTGCTCCAGAAGGGTCGTTTCAATTGCCTTTATGCTTTCCGTAATTATCGCTTCTGTAGTTGTTTCCGTCAGCTCCTGAATAGGAGTAGTCTCGACATCAACGTCTGTTGAAGACGTTGGAGAGACAGCAGTGGTGGTTGTAGTTGAAGAGGATTCATCCTTAGTAATACTAGGCACGGCGTCGATTGAGTCTAACACTTCTGGAGGAGGCGAGGATTGTGAGGACACTGTCGGGAGAGGAATAGTAATTTCTGGCTCTTCGGGCGCAAGAGTAGACTGCTCTGTCGTCAAGGGAGAACCTGAGGCGGCTGCGGTAGTTACCTGTGGTTCAGAGGTAGTCGAAGTAGTGGAGTCTTCAACAGTTTCAGTTGCTTCCTCTTCTTTCTCTGGTATTTCTGAAGCCACTGTTGACGTTAACATCGTTTCTGAAGTTGTCTCGGGTTCGCTTTTCGTCACAGGAGCATTTGAGGGCAACGGTACTTCCGCAGGTTTCTCCGTCTCATCCGTAGTTAATGCTGCAGACGTAGGTGGTGGTGATTCTGTGGTCTTCTGAGGGTCCTCCGTCGTGCCTGGAGCAGATGTGGGCAACTCCGCCTCAGTAGTCTTTTCAAGCTCATCCGACTTGGCTGTAGTTGGTGTGGGCAGTGGAACCTCCGAGGTCTTCACCGGTTCTTCCGTCGTGCCTGGAGCAGATGTGGGCAGCTCCGCCTCAGTAGTCTTTTCAATCTCATTCTTGGCCGTAGCTGGCGTAGGGAGCGGAACCTCCGTGGTTTTCACTGGCTCTTCCGTCGTGCCTGGAGCAGACGTTGGCAGCTGAGAGGCCTCGTCTGAAGCTGTAGTGATTGTCTGCTCAGTGGTGGTGCTGTTGAGAGTTGTTGGATAGACAGTGTGAGTAGTAGCCGCTGCTAGCTCCTCGACCATCGACGTCTTCAAGCTCTTCTCCTCCTTCACAGCATTGTCGTCAACTTCAACATCCGTTGAAGACGCTACGACAATTGGTGGTCGAGGGAAGAGATCCTGCTTCTCAGGCACGCATCGACATTGGCATAGGCAAGTGTTGTGCTTGATCTGCTTGGCGATTCGGAACTCTGAAAATCTAATAATCACGCCGAGACCTGAGCAAGGAAGAAACAGCCTCCTCCCTATCCCACAGAAAGAGATGCAGACTCCCCGATTTCTAAACATGAGCTAGGTATAAAGATGGTCTCTTACCCCTGCTTCCATCGGCATTGATAGTCTTGCTCAGCAAACTGCTAGCATCCACTAACGAAAGCCACAGCACCAACACTGCCCACCCAAGTATCCTCCTCATCGACCTAGAATATGCAGGTCTTTTTTCAAAGAAGTTTTTGGACGATAGATGCCTGTATTTGACTTTATTGCGGTTTGATTAAAAGAACGAAAAAAGCGAGAATCATCGGAAAAGATCAGAAGAAGAAGATGAGATAATGGCGAACCTCGAAAAGACAAGGGATAAGATTGTTGTAGAAAGCAGTCTTTTTTATTAAATTACAGAGCTTAAAAATAAGGTTAGTAATAAATATCGGACGTGCTGTTCCGGCCAACAAGCGAAAGCGGCACATTTTTGAGCCGAAAGCCCGTTTTCCGCAGCGCCACGAAAAAGCGGCGGACGAAGATCGCTGTCTGGACGTTACGTTTACTTATTTGTTATTCGCCAACTTATTTGTTGCGTAGAAGAGCATCTCCTACTTTATTGAACTAACCATGGCGCCCTCTATGAGCAATGCATGTAGGCCAGGTAGAATCAATCGAGTGGGCGTGACCGCTCGCAGAGTGAAATTAGGCAATGGAAAGAGCTTATCCGTGCGCTTAGAAGGGCATGACCTATTAGGTTGTCCCATAAGTCTACGCCGTTTTTTGAACGATTCATTTCAGATTTAGCGCTATGCAGCTTTCGAAAGAGAATGATCTGCTTTATCAGGAAATGCATTGCATTTCTTCTTTCATCATAAATTTTGTCAATTTTTAGGTCGTTAAATTGAAAAGTGAAAAAATGAAAAAGTAGCCATTTGCTCACTTGCTCTCTCCGTTTAGGTTTGGAATTTTTTGCGCAGTTTTTATAGCATTTGGAAGACAATGTTCTTTAATGCAAGAATACATGTTGGTCCTAATTGCTTATTCTTCCTTTATTGATTTTTAGGTCATCAAATTGGGACGCCCGACTTTTCCGTCCGAAAATTTACCGAAACTCGTGCTCTATGGTAGGAGTTTTTTGCTCTGTGTTATATGTCATTCGAAAGAGAATGTCTTGCTCTATAAGAATTCGTGTCGCCATTACTGGCTCCGCTGATTTCTGTCGAATATCAACAAAATTCCAAAAAGAGAAAAATCATCTTCACCAACAACTCTTTCGCCTTGTTCAGTCTGTCTTGCTCAGTTTTATATGACGATGATATGGCACTCGAAAGTGCATGTCTTGTTCTACCAGAATGTATAATTTGTTCTTCGGCCATTTAAATTTTTGCTAATTTTCAGGAGACCAAAATGGAGCAGTGCCAGGTCAACTAGGATGAGTACTTTTGGCACCTTCTTCTCTTTGCTTTCAACCAAGGTTCTAGTGCAGCTTAGGTATTAGAACCCTTGTTGACCGCACGACCACTATTTTTCACGCGCTGGTTCCTGATGTTCGTTTTTTATTTGAGTCGTTGCTGAAGATGATTTTTCTCTTTTTAGAATTTTGCTGATATTCGACAGTAATCATCATGAGCCACTAATCGTGACACGATTTCTTATAGAGCAAGACATTCTCTTTCGAACGATATATAACACTTAGCGTCCTACCATAGAGCAGGAGTTTCGGTAAAAGTTCGGACGGAAAAGTCGGACGTCCCAATTTGATGACCTAAAAATCAATAAAGGAAGAATAAGCAAATAGGACCAACATGCATTCTTGTAGTACAAAACATTGTCTTCCAAATGCTATGAAAAACTGCGCAAAAAAAAATCAAACTTAAGCGGAGAGAACAAGTGCGCAGATGGCCACTTTTTCACTTTTCACTTTAACGACTTAAAAATTGAAACAATTCATGATGAAGAAAGAAATGCAATACAAGTTCTGATAGAGCAAATCATAAGTCTTTCGAACGCTGTATAGCCTATGCAAGAGACCGCAGGCGGAATCTGCAATGAATCGTTCAACAAAAAAAAAAAACGGCGGGACTTATGGGACAACCTAATACTTTATGGAACTAACTGCCGCCATTGCACGCTTTGTGAGCAATGCATATAAGCCCGGCAGAATCAATCGAGTGGGCGCGAATGTGAGCGTTAAGGAGTGCACACAGATTTTTGAGAACTCCTCTATTTTCCGATGTGTGGAACCACCACTGAACTGGTGCTTTTTTCTACGAACCCTGCGAACGGAGAAGTGGTCGGCACGTTGCGGTCATTCGACTAATGACTCATATCTCAGCCGCCTTAATGACCGGTGTAAAGAAAGTGAGTCAAACTCGCTCAGAGAAAGGAATGCGGTGTGGCCTTCACGGTTTCCGCAGTTACTGCAGATTTTGACGGAGATCCTCGAGTTCCATCAGAACATAAAGGCAGTCACTATGGTGAAGTGTGTATGTGAGAAAGAAGTCAAGAGTGTTCGTTTATGTGTTTTCCTTTCATATTATCTGCATTTGACGGGGAATAGGGAAGCGCGTGCAGTAACTGGATAACCTTCATGCAACTTTCGTCTAACCAACAAAGCCCCAAACCCTTCTCTAAACATCCATTCTACGAAGCAGAACAATAAATTGATGAAATTGCGTTGCATTTGCAGTCGAGAAATCCCACCGTGGCCAGGGAGGATGGACCATAATTTTCCAACAGTAGCTCCTAAGAACAGATACCCGATCCAGGAATAGTTTTTTTGCATTTTCACGTCAAATTGGACACTTTTCAAACCACATTGGACACTCCTCTAGCGAGGGCTCACAATTTTGAAATCATACTGAACAACTTCCAATTTAAAATTAGCTTTTACAATATCACATTGAAGACTCTTGGAGAAAGTTGTAATAATTATTGTCCAAGGAAACGTTAGAATGATTTTTTGAATTCAGCTGCCTCAATAAGTGAACGATGTATGTAAGGTCCAAAATTTCATAAAATTTCCGATTTTAAAGGAAAAATTGTGGTTTACAATTTACAATCAGCACGAAAAAGCGGCAAATTTTAAGCAGGTTAAAAGAAGAAATTCCACGATGAACACGTTTTGCTAGCTGCGATTTTAATTTGAAAGTATAAATGCGCTTACTTAAAACAATGTGGCAAATAAATGTGTTTTTTTACATTTTCTTTTTGTACCGCTGAAGAGTGTACACTCCATGAAAATAGAATTAATTTTTGCTATCGATTAAGTGAATATCACTACGAACAGGATGAGTGAGTGGAGCAGTCTCGCTTGGGCACTAAAAATTAATGAATTTTTGCATTTTAAAACCACGCTTCAAACAACTATACTTCCTTGGAGGATAAAAATTATAAATATTTCAAACAAAACTGGGTTGTGTTAACTGTTAACTTATTAGAGATGGTGAATAAAAAATTTCAAAGAAGGCCATACCAATTTTTTGGACAGAAGATTATTCTGCCCTTTTCGGGGAATCTCTAATTTACTCTGGAGCACGCTAATTTTGTTTTGGAAGACGATATCTATGATTGACTTCAATGACATCAGGCTTATTTGGAAGCGTGTCCAATTTGATTGGAAAACTGTTCAATGTGATGTGAAAATAGTAAAAATAGGTATCTATAAACAGATACAGTACGTAGTTGTGTACAGGTGCAGAATGATTGAGTGAACGCTCTACGAGACATGTTTCCACCTTTCTTCAAGGCAACACATAGCCTATCTTGCTGGCTGAGGACTGAGGCCAGAGAATAATACTAGAAGACTCCTTCAACGAGAGTACCGCGTAGGAAATTGCGGCACAGAATAAGCTGTAAGAACGCCAACAGCTCACAGACAGAGCAGACTGATCTAGAGCCGTTATCAGACATGGAATCCGTAAAGTCATCAAAAAGGGTGGTGAGAGGAACAATGTGGAATGTTCGAAAAAATTTGCAAAAATTTGCCCGGGGTTCGCAAGTCTCTCGACGGCTTGTCTCAGAATATTATCATACGTGAATAAAAATTCACAATTATTGACTTTTCCTCGAACAAATTTCCACCGAATTTACAGGAAACAAAAAGAATGGTGTTTTGAAGAATGTAGAATACCTTGTTCAGCCGTGATATCCGACGTAGTTAAGTCTGATGAAACTTTTTACTGTTGAGGGCGCTCGACAGTCAAAACCGCGGCATCTTACTGAAAAACTCTCTCGAATGCTAGTTCTGTGCCCAAGGACTCTATTTCTAAACTATGACATGGTTTGGGTGAGTAACGTGGCGAAAAGACACCTGGATTTTATCGACGACAGAAATGTCAGCGGTCTGTCGCTTACAGCCAGGCTCAGCCCTACTTGTTGACTCCATGTATGTAGAAGGTTGACACTCGTGTTCGACAAATTCTCAGGCTTCTCAGGTACCATAACTATAGCTGTGCTTTCGAAGGAAAATTCTAATCCTAAAAAAGAAAAAGGCGGTCTCTTTGAAGGTTTGAATTCGACTACATTCGAAAAACATGATTTTGCGAATATTCGAATCCGAATACATTCGAAAAACACGATTTTCTGAATATTCGATTTGGCATGTTCATATTCGAATGAAAATCGTTTCAATGCCTATTTTAATAGATTACTTCTAACAAAACCATAACCACGGCTAGTGTGTATTCTGACAGGTCGTGGCCTCTTGCACAATTCTTTTCATCCGTGCCGTAAGCAATGTAGTCCTTAAGCCCTAGTTTATAATTGCGCCAAATTGCCATAGATATCGATTTTCGCGCCGCCCGGTCGATGTCTATAGGCCCGTGCACACTTCTGCGACATCGCGGCGCGGCAAGTGAGGCGACAGCTACCTCCGCGAAATCCGGCGGTCGCGGCGCGGGCGCGTTAGAGCACCGTTTTAGGCAACGGGACCGACGTCCCCATGGATGCCGCGCCGCCAGGAATGGTTTGAACCATACCAGCCTGCGGCGCTCAGCGCGGTGTCGCCTGCGATAGCCGCCGCGACAGTCGTAAAAGTGTGCATGCCCCCTCCCTGCGGCACGTGTCGCAGTGTCGCGCCGCGGACGTCGCGGCCCTATGCTTCATCATGGCCGCGCTGTCGCAGAAGTGTGCATGGGCCTTATCCCGACCATCGTGCCGCGCCGCGCAGCAGCGCAAGTATAAACTAGGGCTAACCGGAGTTGCCTTTTCTTCATTTGATCACTCCAACATTGTACCATAACTTGGCTGATTTCGTTAGTCATAATTTTGTTAATTTCGTTGATCTTTACTGAGTGTATTAAATAAACATAAAAAATCAAATATGAGTAAACAAATAAAGAACATTGATCTAACCTGCATCAAGATGTCATTTTAAAGGACACTTCCATTTTTATTCTAAGATCATTTTATAGAGACATATTTGGTGGTTCAGTAGGGGGGGGGGGGAGGGGGAGGGAAAGGGGATCGCCCGAACGCAGAGAAAAATCCGTTTTCCATTGAACTTCCCCGAAGTTTGAAGCAACGGTATGCCAGTTTTGTAGAATATTCTAAGACCAGTATGTCTCTCTAAGAGAAAGGCACAAAATCAACCCCTGCTTCCCGCGGAAACGTACTAAAAATAATGGAAGCATGTATCCATATTAAACAATATCTTTCCTGAGTGATTCGCTACAATTTTGTGGTCTACTGATAAACTGGTATCCCTTCTGCACGTCTGGTTCAGGGTTGTAATTTTTTTAGAAGTTCGGTGTCGCGCCGATAGCGGACAAGATGCGCGAAGCTCGCTTACGATGGTACGGCCACGTTCTGCGTGGAAAGGAAGATAGCGTCTGCAAGATAGACCTCGACTTTGAGGTAATAGGAAAGCGGCCTAGAGGGCGCCCGAAGCAGCACTGGGCTGATACGTTACATACGGACTTGAAAGCGGCTGGTGTCCACCCTGATCTAGCGCTGGATCAGGAAAGGTGGCGTCATGACACCAGAATAGCGGACCCCGCTACGAAGCGCGACAGACGCTGAAGAAGAAGAAGAAGAAGAAGAAGAAGAAGAAGAGAAGAAGAAGAAGAAGACTGATAAACTGGTATCGCATTTATTGTTATCGTAACACTAAGCACCTCTATCAGTGAACTTTTCTCCTTTTGTTTGGCCATGTTCTTGTTATTTTGACTTCACACATATCACACATGCTTCCTTATAATAAATATTACGGTATCTCACAGCTTGGGCACGCTTTCAAGCGTTTCTAGGATGTTTATATTTCTATTAAAACCTCTGCACGCCCTGGCGTAATGAGTTGGAGCCGTCACATGATCCGCGATTACTCATTACTGGTTCGAGTCCCGCCCAGGCAACTAAGTCTCTCATCACTCCGAGGTCAGAGTTGGCATCAGAGTTCTTAAGAAGGAATAAAACACAAAATTCTCCGGCTTACCTATCGCAAATTACTGCCTAGGCCAATTACGCATTCAATTTCAAGGTCTCTCGGTGATTCCCCTCCTTTTCTTTCTTCTTCTTCAAAATTTAGGTTAGAGTGTTGTTGGAATATGGAGCTGTGGTTTCTAACACTTTGAATTAGCCAGGGTTAAAACCTTGGAAAGTGCGCAAAATATAATGATATCATGCCTAAAATCATGACATGGGCTGCTGGATTTCCTTGTAATCAAATTTCGGTATATGTCGCATAGGTGAGCAGCATTGGTAGGTGGGAACGCCTAAACCAATCAGACCGCATTGAATGGGAATGTCGTTCAAAGAGGGCGTATTCAGTCGGTACCTGTTGGGCTGGCACGTGTTCGGGCTGTGCTCTGCTTGGATATTATTGGCTGGCGCATTTACACCTACCAATGCTGCTCACCTACGCGACATGTACCCTTCTCGTGCTTCACAGCGTTTTTTGTAGGTGACGCAGTCAGAGTAGGCGACTGCCAGCGCCTACTCTGACTGCATCCTGTGAGGGCGTCCAGACATAGACGGCATGTGCGTTCTCTCGCATAAAACGGCGCCATAATTCTTCTAGGACAGGCATAATACAGGCGGCGTATCGATATCTCCTGCTTTCCCACCGTCGCTCTTATCTTCTCACTTTTTTCGCTCTCATCTGACAGCGATTCTCTGCCCTACTTCGACGTTTTTGTACCCATTTACAGATGAGTCCCATTTTCATGCGAAACGGTCGTCATTTGTTTTTGGGGCAACATCTATTGAGTGTTACAGTTCCGTTGAAATTTGAAGAATGCGGAGGCCTCATGGCCGACGATAAAGTGGTCAACATATCGATGGCACATTGACAGGAAAATGCTTACCAAGGATAATGAATTTAAGTTGAAACCGAAAATTTTGCTTACGCAAACCAAACTCGTTTCAACCGGTATAAAATGTCAATATATCAAGGTTTATTGAAAGTCGAACCTGGACAGTATAACATGTATTTGTAAAGCCGGAGTGGCGTTCTACCCCCGCCCTTTAAACGAAGGCGTGGCAAATGTCTGCGTCTCCACTATCTCGTGAGGCAGCCCCTGGACTCTCGAGCAAGCCCAGGGGGTTGGGGGTGAGCGGGCCAGGGGGACGAGGAGGTAGAACGCTCGACCCCTACCTGTAAAGGATACCTGGGGACGGTCAGGAGGTAGAACATTTGGCCTCGCCCCTTGCCGTAGGGCATGCCATCTTCCTCTGATCCCCCTTGCTCACGCACTCCCAACCCCCTAGGCCTCACCGAGAGTGCAACAGCTCCCTTAGGAACCCTTTGAAACGCAAAACAAAATTTTCCGGTCCGCAGAAGCGGCCGTACCTCCTGAAGCCACGCCCCAGTAGCAGGCGGGTGTAGCTACTGTCGCGCTCTCAGAGTACCTTTACCTTGGTTAGTTATAAATACAAACTTTTTTTCGTGTGGAAAGCCCAGTATTATTTCTTTAAAGAAGCGAAAGATATGGATAATAGCTATAGACTAAAAAAGCAATAAAATGAAGAATGTCTTTATTCAATCCATCTGTCTGATTCGGATCGTTACTAAGTAGGGAAAGCCTAGCTGACGGGGATGGAGTCGAATTCGTGACGACTTCTCTATTTCTTAACCTCTCATCCTGTACCAAAGCGGATTTATCGTTGAATTATGCGGTTGCAGGCTAGAGCTTGAAATCGGTCATGTATGAGTGAAGCAGCTTGAATGCGTAATTGCCCTATAAAGTGACTTGCAGTGGCGAGTCGGTGACCAAGTCAGTCTCAGAGAAGTCTGGTTCCAATTCATGGACCTTGAGTGACGACAGGCTTGGTTGACATGAACGAGGTCTGATCAGAGAATCAATTATATTGGCAAAGTAATGCACTGCTCAACTACTGCTGCCGAAAAGTTTGAACAAAAATTAATTATTTATTCATTTATTTTATTTTGTAAATGACCTACAACATACACACGAAATACAAAATGTAGCACGTTTTTGACGCAGCCTATAAATAGAACGTATTGAACAGAAAAAAGGCATGAAGTCATAAGAATAAAGAAAGTTACCACAAGCAATACGCTTGGAAAAGCAGAAAAGTTTGGCGCGAGCGGTGTACTACTTTCTAGCGGCAAGCTTAAATAGCGAGCTCTACTAAAAGAGAAATAATTAACAATTTTTTATGCTTTTTGATGTTTTTGTATGAACCTTTTTCTCAACTACAGGGCATTTTAAAAGCAATTAATTTGAGGATTTGTAACGTACCAGTGTTCAGGGGGCCTGGAAAGATTCTAGGAATAGAATAGACATCCCTGAACTCAAAAGTTAATGTTTTAAGCCGTCAAAAAGTGTTCCGCGTTCTTGGACAGCTGATACTAGTATGCCGAAACCACCCGTTCTACGTAGTTAAAATCTCTATGCTACACTAGCTGCTACAGTTACTCTAACAAGCAATGCAGTTTTTTTCTCGAAGAGAGAAGAAAGTGCCGGACTAGGTTCCACAATCGGCCTGGCATTCGAACGTGACTTCTGAATTGGATTGGTGACAACAAATGGCAGAGTACAAAAATATAATGGAAACCGGCAGTACTACTAGATGGGAGTGACAGAAAATCGAACTAATGCAGTATTGCGCTAGAAGCTGAGCAAAACGCCCAACCACTTACTATTGCGCGTTCACAGAAGGAGGCGGTGTGTAACAGAAGAAGACGAAAGCGCGGCGGAATGCTCCAGCTAACCTATCAGAGCGGTTAACCAACTTCATCGACCAGGGCGGGAAATCAGTGACGAAAAATTTGAAGGTCGACGCCGCTCGCCCTCTCGCTCCAGCCAACAGAGTAATCTGGGTCAGCACCGTTTTCACACTGTTACCCTACCTAAGCAAACGACGTCGTCTCAACTTCCGTTCGTTCGAACGCCATTTCAGGCGAGCTGAAATGGTGCCGTGCCGCTAAATTTCATTCGCGCTTATACTAGCGATTCTTTTGAGACTCATCATTCCTTCATAGCTCGCATGCCTTTGTTGATGGTGACTGTAAATAGTTTTCAAACCTTTCTGAAGGATCTAATCAACCTTGTAAATGTTGCGCGATGATGCTGAAGATGAAAATTGGTACCCAAAATCAAATTTTTAAAAAGCAAGGTTAAAGCATACAGAATGGCGCTGGTCATCCTTTTGTGCGAAGCATTCTCGACATCTTACTTTTATGGGATATCGTGTAGACTATCCTATCTGTATTACACCTACCTACCTACCTAGACAATAGCTTCAGGTGGCAGCCAGTGGAAAAGATAGGGGGTCGAGCGTTCTACCCCTCGTTCCCCTGGCCCGCCCACCCCCAATCCCTGGGCTTGCTCGAGAGTCCAGTGGCCGCCTTACGAGATAGTGGAGACGCAGACATTTGCCACGCCTCTGTGTAAAGGGCGGGGGATAGAACGCCACTCCGCCGAAAAGATAGAGCTTTACCCTTCTCAGACATTCTAGTGCCCATTGGCAGGCCCTGGAGGGAAAGAAGTCTTGGTTACTCTGGATCTCAACCAAGAAATTCTCATTGAGTGCACGCATGCACGCTACATCTGGCACTTCATTGGACTTCTATGAATGAATGAATAAAAAATCGGTTCGTAGTGAAGAAGGAGTCGCTGCTTAGGGAACTACAACTTCCGCCACCAGTGAGTGTGAGGAGTATCGTCGAAAAATTATGTTCATTTTAATTTTTTTACCTGCTGCAAACTTGAATAAGCGAGCAATTTTTAAGCAATATTCTCGTAAACTTTCATTTTTAGGTAGACTTCTTACCAAAGATACTTAAGATAGCATATCTAAAGCCCGAAATAGGGTACTGAGGTTAGGTTGCTTCTAGATAGTCACGTTACTTTTCGGCTAATAAAAACCCATTGTCCCAGACAGCTTTAAAATGATATGGAATAGAAAATCTTGAGGGACATACTGTTGGTCAGTGGTCGTGAATTACCGATTACCCACACCTTTGTCAGGCGTCGTATCCTCAATACCCCATTTCTTAACAAAAAAGATCCATTTTGACCCTTTGATTGTTGTTACTCACAATTCGTTTGCATCCCTCGTCGTCTATTGCCACAAAATTTTGTAGACCGCCTCGGACGAAAACCTACTTCCTAAGGAGCTAATGTTTTGTGGATGCTTTTTACGGTCAGAATTGTTGTATAAAGCTTTAACGAAGTTGATTAAAGCTCTCGTCTATTCTTCATTTGCAATGCATTATACAAACTGCAAATTGAATTGGAACTGCCAAGCGTTTCAACGGTGCAATACATGGAACGAGTGCATGGCGCGACCTGGTTTTTATTTCCTTCCCCTGCGCGCGACCTCGTTAATTACCACTAAATATGTAAACGAAATTGTACTAAAAAAGTAGCCCCAATCTAGAACGCGTCATGTAAGCAGAAAGCAGCTACCTTCTTCTGTGCTCGGAACTGAGCGTGGCCAGTTCTTTTCATTGTTTTTCAACCAGATTTGGTTCCGCGCCTTCGCGAACAGAAAGGTAATGGGGGCTATTAATCAATGCCCGTGAGATGAGCAACGTATTTTCTCTTGGTGATATGATAACGCATTTTGAATGCTTGTCTATCACCAATCGCTTGCATTCACCAGACGGTAGGATTGCTCAATTCCTTTTGGGATGTGCCAATCATTCAACATCTATGGTCTGTCGTTGAGGCGATCTGAATGAGAATTTGGCCATACAATGACTTGCGGTGACCAGTCGATGAAAAAGTCAGCACTTTGTCCTTTCAAGGCAAGTCTGGCACCAATTCACCTACCCCCAGAGGGATCGAAGGTTTGGTTGGCCTGAGCGGGAAATCCGAACCAAGAACCTTGTATAAGGTACAAGTGAAGGCCGGCACATCGCTACACGTGTACAAGTGTGTAATTTTCTTCAAGCAGGTTTGAAGCCTAATTATAATTTAATGAAAGCAGATGCCTCGAATGTCCTCAACAGGATTTGAGCTTAAAAACGATTTCTGATGGATCAGCTCCAGCTGTCAAGTGCACCACATGCGTCCAAATTCCGAATGTTGCGGGAGACAAAAAAAATGTATACTTCTTTAATATTAATTTTACATACGAAAAAAATGCGAATGGTAGCGCAGTCAGAGGAAGAGCCCACTGTCGCGTACACCCAATCTCATGTTTCAGGTTCGGTTTCCCGCTCAGCCAACCAACCCTTCCACTTCTCCGTGGTCGGTGAATTGATAGATTTGTCTGGGAAGGATAAAACACCTGCGGATCGGATTTCCACCCTAAGTTATTGTATAGGCCAATCATGCATTTAAATTGCCTCCACGACATTCCGTGGAAGTAGAATGCGTGGCGCATGCGTGGAGTAGAGTACCTTCCCTTTCCTTTATTCCTTAATCTATATGCCACTTGAAAGCCAGAAGAGATCTGCGCGTGTGGCGCAGTCGCCGGAATACATGATCTCGTATGGCACATAGAATTGATTTAGGTTCGTTACACGTCCAGGGCGAAAATCCTCTTGTCCTATAGGGTCATTGAATAGATAGAGGTGAATGGGTAGGATAAAAACAGTGAGCTGTCTGTCGGCTAGCCATCGCAAGTAATTGAATGGGCCAAATTCCCACTCAAACTGCCTCCATGATGCCTCGCATTTGAAGGACACGTGGAGGATTCCAAATAGGGGCTGACCATAACAAGGTATTTAGCATCTATGCTTTATAAAACAAGGGCGCGTGTAGCGCAGTCGGAGGAGATGCCGGCTGTCACGTGCACTCGATACTAGGCTCTTGGTTCGGACTTCCCGCCTAGGCCAACCAAGCCTTTCATCACCTTCTGAGTCGACAAGTTGGAACCAGATCTAAATGGGAAGGATAGAGCACTGACTTATTCACTGTAATCATTATACGGCCAAATACGTTTTCAAACCACCTCCACGACATCCCGTAGGAGCAGAATGCGTGGCGCATCCCTAATGAATTGAGCGACACCATCCTTTATCCTTATCTTTACTTTATAAAACGAACGTGTAGATGCGAGTAGGATCTGACTCCTCGTTAACGTTTACGATTGCACCATCGCCCTCACCGTTAGCGCATCCTGTCTTATTTACGATACCACCTTATCAATCGTCCATTATTCACCAATCCTCTCAATCTTCTACACAAAAAGCAATAGTATAGTAACAATAACAAGGTTTTGAAAACTTAACTAGGACAAAATAGGAAACTGAGTTTTAAAAAGTTTCACCTTGAGGTTTTGGCTTTTAAAATTTCGAGCGAAATCGCGTTCCTATCAGATGTGCAGTAGAACACCGAAAGCAAGGTAAAGTCAGATGTGGTTAGAGCCTTCTACGAACCTGTATCATTTTTTTACATCGATTTGCTGAACTCGCTTAGGTGCACAGATTGGAGCTTTTCGACTTCATACCTACACTTTTTTAGTACTACAACGCATACACATACTACTGTGCTCTTATTACCCGAGCTTACGAAGTGGAAAAATAACAGAAAATGAATATAAAATTGGAAGAGAATTAGTTAAACATAAGAATAAAGGATGGAAAACGGCGTCACTCAATTCATCCTGGGATGTGGCACGCACTCTACTTCTACGAGATGTCGTGGAGGTGAGTTGAATGCGTATTTGGCAATAGTATGACTTGCGGTGGTCAGCCGATGAACAAGTCAGTGCCTTCCCAGACAAGCCTGATACCAGTTCACCGACCCCTGATGGATGGAAGGCTTGGTTGGCCTAGGCGGAAAATCCGAACCACGAACCCATAGTATCGGGTGCTCGCGACAGTTGGCACCTCTTCCGACTGCGCTACACGCGCCCTTTATCCTTTACTTAGGCATACAATATAGGATATTAAGTCGGACTGAATGTTTCCGCCATATTAGGATAAAAGTTTCAAAGAGCGAGCAGTTAGCCATTATGAGGATTAACATCATTTGGGATATCTTCTTTTCCAAAATCTACTGGTAGGTCTGCTTCAAGTTGTGAACGCTGGTGATCACTAACTGCAAATCGGGCTTTTCGGGGGTGACAAAAAATGGCAAAACTCATAACTTTAAAAAAAATCTGGCATATTTCACACGCATGCTAAACTCTCTCTCTTTACAAGTTTACTAAAACAACTTTGCACAAGGTGCTGCAAAACGCTTATATAGAAGAGGAAATCATCTAATCTAGTTAAACTGCCGAAACGTTCGATCGTATCTCATCTCCTTATTTAGCTTATTTGCTTACTTACATAAATACCAGCAAGACGTCTTAAAAAATTATCAACAAAATTTGAGTTAAAGATTGTGGGTTTTTTAAATATAGTTTTTCAAATATTTTTAAATACATTTCCAATCATTCTGGAGGGAAAAAAACTCACAAGAACATCGATCATTCATAAAACTCGAAAAAGGTTTTCAATTTTACTTTGGCTAAGATTCTTTATAATGGATAGCTTAAAACGAGTGAAAGAAGTGCATCTGGAGGAAAGTAAATTAACGAAGATTCAAATGCGTAGAACACAATGAGATGCCGAACGATCGACAAGTTTTTGTGAAAGTAAGAAGTGTTGGAGCTGAACCGTATCGCAAACGATAACGATCTGAACAGAGAATGGCCATGCCGACTTTCGAAACCAGTTTTTTCCATTTCACTTGATACCATTCGAGTCGAATCTCGCGAATAGGTATCAGTGTAACCTCCAGCAACTTGTATCTGACTATCACTTTACGCAAGCACGCAAATTAAAAGCCTACTGTTTATTAACGAGTGTGTTTCACTAAATATCTAATTGTCTTTATGGCTATTTTTCTTTCCTTTTCTTTCAAAGCTATGTTAAAGACCAACAAGGGGAGAACTAGCAAGCACGGCACTTGTCGAGAATGCGCCGTGCATCCGCCCAGCATTGCGCGACGCTCACTTGATTGATAGCTGATAGCGTGTATGCCATTCTAAAGCTTTTTTAAGAAATGCTGCATGGATTTAGGCTTTTAGGCTTGCTAGACCTTTAGCTTAACGAATACGTTGATCTATCATGATTATATGCGGAAGCTTCTGTTAGAGCAGCTGTTCTTAGGTCAGCTAAATTATTTTGTTATTGACCTCTTAGGAAAGACGACTTTCTTACTGAAACAATATCGACACCTTGGTATCTATATTTATTTTCACATGCCAAAATTATTGGAGCACTTATTGAAATATAAGCCCTGCGAAAACTTGGCCTTTCGATAGCGAGTAACGTGGGTTTAGCGGATTTAGTTCGATCTTCGACCCTCTGAAGCCACGCTGAATACTGCTGAAAATGAGCGTATCAAGATGTATGTATTTTCTGACCACCTTTTGACGTAAGAATTCGGAGGATGTATCCGTTTAAAGATGAGCTGTAGCTCGGCTAGCCAGTACTTCATTGACCTCAATAATCACTTATGTCTTGAAGTTTGCAAGCAGTTTTTTGAAGAAAAAAATAACGGACAGTGTTAATGAATTTATGTGAAAAAAGCGCTACGTATTCTACTTTCGCGGGATGTGGTGGAGGCAATTCGTATGCGTACTGTACCCATCTCACCGACAATTAGTGTCTTAAGCTTCCCAGAAAAGATTGGTAGGCGCACAAACACAAAATACCAAACCAGGAATGAGCGAATTTTGATGGCCTCAGCAGGCCTTGAACCAGGACCCTCGATTCGAAGCGCAAAAACCGGCCGGCTGGTCATCGGACTGTGCGCCTTTAAGTGATTCGTACTATTGTTACATTGGGACTCATTTTGAACTAATGTTTTAGCATAATAAGGTTTAGAATGCTGTTGTGCTCTTTGTTGAAGAAATACAAGCGAAATGGTATTTGCGCGATCGAGCAGAAGTTTCACAACTATGAAAGCGTGAACGGCATGAACTCAACATTTCGCGCATCAGGAGACTTTCAATTTCTCCGTATAAAAGTGTTAAGATGCATGATAGTGTTCATCGTTGGCCAAAATTGCTACCCTCCTTTATTCCGGCTTACGTTTCGGCGTTGTCGCCTTCTTCAGAGCCTGGAAAATTGAATTACATTTAGGAAGCTATCCCTCCAAACGCCATTCCATTTGCAGATTCTATCCAAAAAGGAAAAGAATTCAAAGACGGCACCTCAAGCCATGAAACGACCTCAGATCAGATATTCTTCCACCGGCAATCGCTGCTGGATATTAGAGAATGAAAAGCCAACCCTCGGAATCACTACGCATCGGTGATTACCGCGATATGTTCGACCGATCACAATCCACACATGTCGGTGAACGGTGCAAGATTTTGTGCCACTGTACTCGTTCCTTCTGTTACATCTGGGAGTCCTAGCCGCGCAGAGCGCTTCTAGAGATACCAGAATCGCGTACTAGGAAATTTACCGCTACTGAAACGCCTGTTTCTGTGGGAATTAACCCTGTGACCCCCTAAGTCCCAGTTGCAGTTACAGTGACCCAAGATCTTTCACCGGCATGTGTGGATTGTGACCAGCCGAACATATCACGGAAAGTACCGATGTGTAGTGGTTCCGAGGGTTGGTTTTTCATTCTCTCACATCCAGCAGCGATTGCCGGTGGACGACTTCCTGCGTCTCAATTCGTTTCATGGGTTGAGGTGCCGTTCTTGGGTTCTATCCCTTTTTTGGATAAAATCTGCAGAATGAAATGCCGTTTGGAGGGATAGCTTCCTAAATGTAATTCGTGCTCCGATACACCTAACGGCGTGTCTCGCAGTTGCGCGACTTTGAAGCATCACTGACTTACGTAAAGTAGTTTTTGCAAAACTTAAAATTCGCTAACATCTAGGATTTGCTGCGTTACCACTTCACTACCTTTATCATAGACATTCTTTCCGGACCGTCCAGTAAGGCCATTGCTTTGTCCTGCGCAGCGCTTCTGCGCTCAGGTTGCTCCTCCTCAACCGTTCTTATGCCCAACATCTTGCGTTACCAAATATCGTTGACACGTCTTCTGAATCCGTACGCCAGGTTCCCCTCACTCGTTTCTTCTTACTGGATCTAATTGCTGGTCCGCCTTTAATGGTCTCCCCCCCCCCCCCCCCTTTCCTCTCCCACCTTCCTTGTCCCAACCCCTGGCCCACTTCCTTGTCTCCACTGTTGACCCCCTTACTGGCCGCTTCCTGCTGCTTTCCTCGTCCTGCTCCCCCTTCCCCCCCCCCCCCTCTCCTCCAGGGTGAATGAAGCCGCTCGTCGTACGACGACGGTGTCACCTCTTCTGACTCTCGAAACGCACACTACTCAGAAACGCACGCACATGCCGCTCTGTTAAGCAGGAACAAGCCGCGCTTCCTCGGCTGCAGCAGCATCCCATGTTGGAAGGCATATTTTGTCCATGCGGGGTTCGATGCGGCGTATCTCACGCAGGTATTTGACCCCTGCGTGAGATACGTTTCATCATCTACAGCGTGGTTAGCTAACTCAATTGTATGGTGAGTTAGCTGCCCGCGCCTTGCCCGAGATTTTCCAGACTCTGAAGAAAGCGACAACACCGAAACGTAAGCCGGAATAAAGGAGAGAACAATATGGCCAAGCCTAAACACTATCATGCATCCTAACAAGCACCATGACAAGATTCATTGAGAGTCACACTTAGGATAAAAGTTGGAGTAAAGTAAACAGTACGCAGTCGAAATGTATGATTCCTTCCAACCCTGCCCAGCTCAGCGAAGTAGTCAATCGCACCTAGTCGGTTAGTTCACACCAGACTTGACTGGAAAGGAGAAAACACTACCTTGTCCACGGTCTGGCCCACAGAAGTTCTTGCAAGGGCGATTATATTGTCCCATGATATGTATCTCGTAGGAGTGCATTCTATAAGGGATTGACTATCCTTTTGTTCGCCACATTATACTAATTGGTTAGGCAGCCGCGCTTTCCTAACAGCCTTTCAACGGTTTTTAAAATGATAATACTGCTGATCGAGATTATTTTTAAAAATAAAATTTCACACGATTCATATCGTAGTTAGGGGACTCGTCAATGTTGCTGTAGTTCTGAACGAGCTGGGTCTCCCACCAAAACGAACAGAACAGCTGAAAATGTCAACTTTCAACTAAAATTTCAAACATATTGAAAAAATCTGATTATGTACCAGATGATGCAAGGAAATTAAGATGTCTAATTCATTGAGCAGGTCAAATAGGCAAGTTAGTGTAAACAGGGTGTCACCCAGAAATGCAGGGTGTCTTTAAAAAATGCATACACTGTTTGAAAGGTGATAACTTTGCTCACAGTAAAAGTACTAGAGAAGTTAGGAGCTCATATAAAAGCTTAAGAAAATAGAAATTTTCTTACATATGAGATCTATGGATTGCGCCATGCACTCGTCTGAAACCCTGTACTTTACACTCGATTGATTGTGTTTCGCTTGAATACATTATAATTTCTTCACATAGTGGTCACATTAATTAATTTGTGCTTTTTTTAGAGTTTAAAACTTAAAAACTTACCAATGCTTGTAAAAAATGCAGGTATCCCAATAATGCAGATACTATTTGAAAGGCTCTATGCTGTAAGTGAAGCTTTTGAAGACGTTTGAGATTCTTATGAAAGCATATGGTAACGAGTTGTCTCTAGCGTTAAGTAGCCAAAATTGCGCCATGCTCCCGTCTGAAACATTGAATTTCAGACTCGATTTTTATTTTGTACAGAGCCAGAATGGTCGTTACAATCTTGTTACTAGATACTTGGACGGATTAACCTGCGCTGTGCTTTTTAACGTTTTCCGTTGCCCGGTAGCTGCAATTAGGTTGACCAAACTCTCTATACAGCTTGAATGTTGCTTCATCAATCCACAGAATCCTTTTGGAAAATGGGGCTTCTGCTCACATTTAAATTATGCAATCAATAAACTTGCATGTTACATGAATTTCACGTAATTTTCAAGCTCTGAACGTCAAAAGAAGCACAGCACAGGTAAATGTGGCTAAGTAGTAGCAAGTTTGTAACAAGCATTCAGCCCATGCAGAACTAATCGAGTAGGAAATTCAAAGTTTTAGGGGGGGGCATGACGCAATTTTGAATACTTACATGCCACAGCCATCCCGTTACCATGTGCTTTTATACGAGTCTCAAATACCTTCAAAAGCTTCATTAGCAGCAACGTTAGAACCTTTCGAATAGTATCTGCATTTTTTATGATACCCTGCATTTTTTACAAGTATTGGTAAGTTTTTAAGTTTTAAATCTAGAAAGAAGTACAAATCAATCAATGCGGCCACTCTGTTAAGAAATTATAACAAGTATTCAAGCGAAGCATAATCAGTCGAGTGCAAACGCAAAATTTCAGACGAGTGCATGGCGCGTTCCATACCGCTTATATGTTAAAAAATTTCCAATCATTCATGCTTTCACGTGAACGTTTAACCTATTCAATACCTTTATTGTGAGCAAAGTTATCACCTTTCAAACAGTGTATACATTTTTTGAGACACTCTGTAGAAAGCGTGACATAACCTAGAAAAATCTTCATGTTATGGCTTCTACCTTCCATCTTGTTATTATCGAATGATTTTCTTTATTAGTGAAATAAATGCATAAACTGTAAATTAGTAAAAGAATGAAGAGAAAGAGAAAGCGGGAAATGTGAAAAGATCGATTTAGTAGAGCTGAATAGTTGAATAAAATAAATATAAGGGTCACCAAACAGATCAGTAATGACAGATCACTCTTGAACAAACCGCGGACATCCTACTGCTCTATCATCTAGAAGACATTCTTCTCTCCTGCCAGTCAATATCAGTCAATCTCTTCGACGGTCTCTATATTCGCAATTGGAGACGATTTGAAAGCCTTTGATCGTTCATGTCAGACGACGGTTCGACAGTGTCCTTGACGCAACTTGACCCCAACACGCGCTATCACAAAAACGCCACGAAGACATTTGCCGGTGTCCGTCTCACACTGAGCCAAATAGCGTAACATGATTTGACCACTCTGAGGTTAGGTTTCTCGGAAGTTATTTGAATTGAAGGGCAAAATGCAACAAAATAATCAGTTCAAAATTCTTCCTATTCCAAATACAGGCCCCTCCCGTTATAACGCGTTTAAAGGGACCGGAGAAAATCCGCGCTATAACGAGAGTCGCGTCCTAACCGGAGCTGACCTTTTTTACACTCTCTTGCGCGCAGAATTTTCTAAAATCGCATTAATTGATTAAATATGACGTATTGCATAGAAATATAGGGTCTTTATGGAAGTAAGAAGGCATAAAACAACTTTAGATTATTAACAAAGCGCTGTCCTTAAGACGTATGTTACATATGGTCATCAACAAAAATATGCAACCTACTGTTGTAAGATCTTTGTTGCAATCAGAACTATCGCTCCAAGCGGAACCCGTACACGAATTCCCTGTCTTCCGGGCAGGATGTTTGCCCACTATACTATCAGCGCTGGTAAACCGCGCCTCATCCGAGATATCCTCATTGCAAATGGCTTAAATGACACTCTTCCATGATTTGGGAACGTTGAGTGCGATCAAACAGCGTTGTTGCTGTAATTATTTCCACAAAGCAGATGGTACAGGCACAAGTCCCTAATGGCGCGAAAGTTTAGATCGTAACATAACATCATGTAACAATAAATAGCACCTACACCAGCTGCTCTCGGCTTAAAAGATCAAGTGTGGGCATTGTTTTGGATAATCTGATTATCATCCCTCATCTTTTTTCGTTCCTGATAGGGAAATCTCCCAACATACGGCAGCTTCTAACGACTACCGGGAGTTTCCAACCGTGCTCGACATACATATTGCTGCACTTTGTGGTCGCGTACCCATGAAAAACGTCCATATGCATTAATTCATTGTCGGACAGTTGCTGGATGCGACTACGATCGAGGCAGGATAAAGGTTGGCCTGATCGCAGACGCGGTCAACGTCTTGCTCGTCTTCATTTTCCGTGTAGAACCGCAAATGAGTCCGGGTCGCGTTATAACGGGAATAATTCTGAACGCAGAGTTCCTCCCAAAACCGCGCTATAACGGGAGTAGCGTTGTATCTGACGCATCTTAAGCGGACTTGGTTTGTACTGGCGTAAAGGTAAGCTGTCCGGGCCGGAGAAAATCTACGTTATATCGAGAGTCGCGGCTATCGAGAGGCCGGAGAAAATCTACGTTATATCGAGAGTCGAGGCTTATCCGAAGGCGTTATAACGAGAAGGCACTGTACTACTATGAATCGTATGGTACGCAATTCTGTCCATGAATTCACCTTACTCCTTCTTGTAGTTCTTTGGTTTTAATGTTCTTTTTTGTTCAAAAACTTTTGATTTCAAAATATCCACCAATTGCTGGTGTTAGGGCTAAAAACATACGTCTATATGTAGTGTCTCAGGAAGCATTCTTTTTATTTATTCCACCTGCCACTCTCATTGAGTTTTTCAATAATTTATTACAGACAGTCTTTTGTTAGCTTCATTAAATTAAAGGATAAACTCGAGCTACTCGATCTATTTTAGGATGCGCCGCACATTCTACTTCTACGGGATGTTGTGAAAGTGATTTGAATGCGTTCTTGGCCATACAATGGCTTTCGGTAGTCAGCCGATAGTAAAGTCAGCGCTTTATCCCTCACAAACAAATCTGGTAACAATTCACCAACCCCGAAGGAAGGGAATTCTTGGATAGCCTAGGCGGAAAATCCGAACCAGTAACCTGGTATCGAGTGCACGCGGAAGCCGGCACGTCTTCCGACAGCGCTACAGCCATGCTCATTAAATTAAGTCATTATTTTTCCAGTGTTTTTGTTTTTCGAGACTTTTTGCAACTTACTGAGAAGGACTTGGCCTTTTGTGGTCTTTGAGGTTGATTTGATATAAAGTCTACGCCATACAATTGAAGCCATTTGAAGTACACCACTCCTAAAAATCGCACTGATGATTTTTGCTTCTGTTTTTGCTAATTCACCAGCTATTCACAATTTGTATTCAGTGAATTTTTTATTCATAATTGTTGGTCTATCCAGCACATAGCAACAATTTTGAATATCTAAGACTGCACGTGAAAAAAATGAATTGAAGATAGTGTTTAAGATGCACACGAAATTTGGGTGACCAAGTCATTTAAAAAATAGGAAAGAAGTTTTTTAAACTGATTCTAAATAAATACATAGGACTAACAAGACGTGTACGGATATCGGATATCCATGCTGGTGCCATGATATCCAAAAACAACACCGTTTTACTTACCCGACAGCGGCAACAGTGGTGATTATGTATTTTTGTCAAATACTATATATGCCTAACAAACCGAGCCATTACTAACGTCATCTGTTTTTTCTGTACATTTATATCAGAATTGAAAAGTAGCATGTTTTAGGAATGAGCTGTTGCCATACAAAGACAATGTCAAAATGAGGAATGAAGCTGATGTGCGAGCGCGGAAACAAGAGACAGCTGGAGAACCACAACAGCCGCAAAGGTCTCTGAGAACGGATGACGACGACCTCTGGACGTAAAGAAAGAGATGATTTACATGAGATTCCATACGAAGTTCTCTGAATTTCAGCAATAAAGCTCCGAAACGGAGAGAATTGGAGCGTATCGACAAAAACACTCCGAATGCAGTCCTCAGCTGGTGGTCTTGTGATGCCTGTGAGACTAGGTGACAGATGCGGTAGTTCTCGCGTCTACAACTGCAGAAAGGCATTTTGGAGAAGAACGAAGCTTCAATACCGTCTAAATTCTTTGAAAGAAAGACAAGCGTCGCTTTGTCATAACTTACTTTAAATTTGCTCCTGTGGATTCCAATTAACACCATTCGGATCCCCTCTTCACTGCGCATTCGATGTTTCCAAGATGTGCTTAGATCGACAACGTATGACCTAGTTATGGCGCATTTTCTTCTGGAGGGTCCCTAACTGTCTTATGACCTCCCCAAAATTGCCACAGGCGTCTACCTCGGTCACTCCACCAGCCGATTTCAGCGAAATCCGGAAATCTTCACTTTTCTCGAAAGATCTCAATTCATCTTGCTGTGATTATAGTGACAGTGACACTATAATCACACACTACTTAATTTGATTATGACCTTGCCGCACATTTAATCCAATTTCTCGCAAAGTCCACTTTTAGGACATCCTTTCTCACTAACTACCCTCTCCTCTGCAAGCATTCATCTATGTTGATTTATCTGAGAAAAGCTCCTTTCAGGTCTGGTAAAATATCTCCAAGAGCTAAAAAACGGCCGCTTTAATGCGTCTCCAAAAACGCAGTTTTTCGTCACCGGACAGGATCTCCCCTTGTTAAATTCGTTGTAGAATGAATATAAAAGCAGTGATGGAACTCCAAGTTTTTTCAGTGGACAGTAGTATGACCAGCATCCCAAAACTAGCAGCAAATAGGACTTGCTTTCTTCTGTAAGTAAGCAATTTCACTCCTCAAAAAATTTTGTTGTCGAAAACCGATTTCCTCTACTTCCATGTCATTGTTTGAAATAAACTCTATTACACCGAGGAAATCCATTGAAGTACTGTTTTTCAGAACACTGCTTATCTTCTTACTTTTTGGACCACCCAGGAGCACTTGTTCCGTTGCCCCACAAGACCATATGTGTAGGTCTTGTTCAGAATCTCCTGACCGAGCTCACTGACTCCTCTTCTTTACGGAATGCGTGACACATCCCAAAAGCAAACGATTAACACCGTTTTTCATCCTTTCATCCTTAATTATCATATTTCTGTATGTGAACTGCACACTTTTGAAGGTTTCTTCCCTTCTTTTGATACATCACAAACTTTCTTCCTAGCGGTACAACTTCAATTCACTAACACCATTCTGAAGGCACGAAGCGTATTACAGGTCTGAACTGCTCGTGCTTCCTTGTAAAGAACAGGATAAAGTTTCTAAGAGTCTCTAAGAGCCAGATTCATTAGTCTGCGACCAAGCTAGAGAAATCCTCGTAAATATGTGGAGTATCCTATGAGGGTTGTCGCGTTTCCGTCACCTAGCAATACGCCATCGGTGGGAATGTATCTGAAAAATACCACATGTGACGTTGCTGCTTTCTACCTGGCATATCCCAAGGCTTCGATTCACTCAACTCACTGAGCTAATGACGTTGAGAGCCCAGACCTAGTGACATTATAAAAAATTCCTGAAATCACATCTGAAGCCATAACTTACTGATGCCTTAGACGTTGTCCACCATTTACTTTCTCACCTAGATAATATGTGTAAATTGTATTTGCTTTTCTCGTTTGGTGATTTTTTATACAGTTTGCGCGCGATTGTACTTGTACTCGTGTATAAATAAATAAATAAATAAATAAATGGTTGGTGAATCCGGTCCCAGAGCTGGGAAGTGCCTAGTCCTGGGCTAAAGCAAAATCTGCACACCAAGAGTGTGAGTGGGCGTTTTTGCCAGCATCTCGACTCCTAACTTATTTCAGAAATCGTCCAAACTTTTATTATGACCTCAATTCCTTTGATCTCCTGAACCCTTTCACGACATTGTCCGTGAAAGGGTTCAGGAGATCAAAGGAATTAATGAGTCTACTATTATCTATGGTCAAGATGGCCCATAGAAAACTTCATTTGTTATTGTGTTTCATATTTATCAAAATAAAAATAAAATAATACAAACAATCAGCGCGCGCGGGAAAAATGCGCGCTGTCCCACGCGGCATTCACCTGAAAATCGCTCGTGTCGTGAAAGGGTTAACGGAATACAGAAACTCCTTGACATTATGACAGTCTGATGAAGGCACACCCTTGCGACTTGAGATATAAGGATAAGGGAGCAGGATGTTCATTTTTTGAAGATGTCTCCATTGCTCCATGAAGTTTGGCGCTGACGGTTTGTTAATAGTAAAGTTCGGGGTAATCATGGTGGTATAGGTTGCAATCCCACCAAATGTGCATAAGTTAAGATGATTTATTTTCAGGATAGACGACGTATTCGTTATCCTCACTAATCAGTTTTTTAAATGAAGTAAAAGTGAATAGCCTTTTTTGAAAAAAAAATTGAACTGGATGGCCGGATGGCCTACATTTACGTATATTCCATGATGAGCAAGGTTGTCGTCCATGAGATAAAAGCAGATATAGGATATTTATTGCTAATTACCTGCATGATCTATTCGTCACCCGCAAAAGATTCCATTTTCATCAACCTTGTTCGACAGATCTGCCATCAGTGCCCACTGTGACCACGTCGATTGTAGAGGCGGCACCTACAATAGTTGAGGACTAGAGCGTTAATGGAATGGATCGATCTCTTGGGCATTTCGAAGGCACACCATGCTGTAAAGACGGAATGTTCCGTATCCGGATAAAAGCGCTGTTACTTTCATTTTTCAAATTGAAGGGAAGACAAAGAGTGAGAAAAGAAAACAAAAGGAAATATTCTAGGCGCTCAACAACATATGAACACAATGAAGCCAGTGCTATCTGATCTCATTGCTTCAAAGCCAATTCAGGAACAACCGGTAGAGCCCTCCTCTTCAAGTTGTGTTTATTTATTTATTTATTTAAGACATGGACAAGAGTCTAGCATCGTCACAACACAATTCGATGTAACGCTGAATCATGGAGAGACATCAACAGTATTAAAACCTCGTTAGAAAACCTAACAATCACCACCTATATATAAAAGAGTTTGTCTGTCGAGTGATCTAACCTAAGTGAGATACGCCTCATGATCTACAGCGCGGTCAAAATTTGCTATTGAACGTGGATGTTTCTGCAGCAGGCGAAGTGCAGCCTTTTACAGCTTAACACAACAGCACCTACGTGCGTTTCTGAGCATCCAGATTCAAAAGCCGTGCCGCCGATTTCGTGCTATTGGCATAGGAGGACTACTAAAGGGGTAGGAGTAGAAGGGGGACTTCGGCAGCGACCACGAAGGAGCGACCTGTAGCCGTATTCATGAACGTTTCCGGGATCTTCTGGGTTTCCCACGGGAAGCGACCGAGGCGAGAGAGCGAGGCAGGAGAGAGAGGCGAGAGATGATATCGCTATGATGTCGCTTATCTCCCTCTACAGCCGCTCATTCCGGACATTCCGCATTTGGTGTTCGCTCGCTGTCGTCATGCCGTGAGCGTGCGAGGGTTACTTAATTGGGTAGAGTAATAAGGACCACAATAGGTGAGGGAGGGATCGACAGGAAGAAGGAACCTGGAAGTGGGACCAGGACAGAGAATCAGCAAGAAGGGAGCCGTAAGGTAATTCATACGGGGAACAAGGAATTTGTCATCTGTGCAGCCTCTTCAAGCTCAACACACCGGCAACTGCGCGCGCTTCTGAGCCTCTGGATTCGGAAGACCGATCTTCTGAGCTTTTGTTTTCAGAAAGTAGGTTCTCTACGTCACGCTATAAGCATTTAGGTAATGAAAATGTGTCTCCGGCGCCGTGCGACGAGCGTAGAATTCAGAATTCAACATGGGATGGTGATGCTGCAGAGGAAGTGCAGCCCCCTCCTGCTTCACAGCGGCAACTGCACGCCTTTCTCAGCGTCCGAGTTCAGAAGACGGCTCCTCTACGCTTTGCTAAAAGCATCTGGCTTAAGAAGATGTATCACCGGCATCGTGCAACGAGCAGCCGCTTTCAGAATTCAACGTGGGACTCTTCTGCAGTAGAGGAAGAGCAGCCTCTTCCTGCGTGACACAGCTGCAACAGCTTGCGTTTGTTAGCTTCTGGATTCAGAATAAGTGCTCGCTACTACTGTCGCTTCTACTGTGCGCGTTTCTGAGCGTCTTGATTCAAAACCCGTGTCGCCGACTTCGTGCCATGAACATGGGAGGACCACTAAAGGGGTAAGAGTAGTAAGGGGACTTCGAGGGTGGGGCTAGGAGAGCGACCAGCAATGAAGAAAGGATCAGGATGGGAGACAATAGTCAAAAAGAGGGACACATACTACAATGAAGCAGACCAGGAGGTGGCACCAAGAAGGATGGAGGCTGCAAGGAGGGACCATTAGGGAGTTCAAAATATGTGGGAGCAGTAAGGAGGACCAGCTTGGGGATCCATTACGAGTGGACCAGTAAGGGAGACAAAGCGTGCGGGTTTAGGAGATGTGATAGATGTCGCTCTGTGAGCGTCCGCTTACCGTTGTCGTGTCATGAGTTTGGGAGCGCAACTTTATGAGATGGAGAAGGAAGGGGAACCACGACGGGGGGGGGGGGGGAGGACCCGGAGAGCGACCAGGAAGGAGGACCTGGACGTGAAACCAGGGGTCGGATTCATCAACGACTTACATAACATTAACAGAGAATTCACTGCGGAAAAACTAGATAACGCGGCATATCGCTCACCATATCGCTTGATAAGACGCGCTATCAAGAATTTCGGTTGTAATTTTCTCTGTTAAATTCTTGTAAGTCGTTCATGAATCCGGACAGAGGACGGGAATCAGCAAGAAGGAAGCTGTAAGAGGAATTAATAAAGAGAACAAGAAGTACATCATCTGCGCAGCCTCTTCCTGCTTGACACAGCGGCAAAATGTGCGTTTCTGGACTTCTGGATTCAGTGGAAATGTCCCCTACGTCGTGTAAGAAGAATATCACCACCTATATATAAAGGAGCTTGTCCGTCGAGTGATCTAACCTAAGTGAGGTACGCCGCATCATCCACAGCGAGAGCGGTCGAGTGATCTTACCGAAGTGAGGTACGCCGCATCATCCACAGCGAGAGCGGTAGAGTGATCTAACCTCAGTGCGGTACGCCGCACCATCGGGCAAACCTTGCTATTGAACGTGGGATGATGCTGCAGCAGGAAAAACGCAGCCTTTTACTGCTTAAAACAACAGCATCTACGCGCGTTTCTGAGCGTCCAGGTTCAGAAGCCGACTTCGTGCCATTAGCATGAGAAGACTTCTGAAAGGGTAAGGGTAGAAGGGGGACTTTGAGGGTGGAGAACCGACAGCGAACAGGAGGAGCATCGGGATGGTCAATGAGGGGAACAAGGAAGCAGGCCAGGAGGTGGCACTAAGAAAAGTTTAAGCAATATGTAGGGATCGTTACGGAGTTACCAATCAGGGGACGGGGAGGAGGATCAGCAAGGGGATCCATTACCATTAAGAGATACCGGATTTAGAGGATGTGACGCCGATGTCACACAATGGGCGTTTGCTCTACGTCGTCGTGTCGTGAGCGTGGGAGGCCTACTTAATTGGGGTAGAGTAGTAGGGAGGATCCTAAGGTGGGGGTGCGGAGGAATCTACCTGGAAGAAGGGACCAGGACGGGGAAAGGTGGAGGAGAGCGACCATTAAGGAAAGGAAGAACCTGGAGAAATGGCCAGGACGGGGAAACCAGCAAGAAGAGACCAGTAGGTGTCATAGTGGAAACAAAGAAGTGGGCCAGTAGTTGGGAAAGGAAGGTGGGGACTAAAGAGGGGAGGGAAGACCTGTAAAGGCTGACCAGCAATTAGATCCAGAAAGAAGGAACAAGTGAGCACCAAGCCCTAGATGCTAGCGAATTTTATATTTTACAAAAACTACTTTCCATAGGTCAGTGATGCTACAAAGTCGCGCGAAGCGCGCAAGTGCGAGACACGCCGTTAGGCGTGTCGGAGCACTTGTCAAAGAATAAGAGACTTAACTTGTTACAACTAACCTACAAGTTTGTGCAGAAAACCTCACCAAGGGCTGGTTTCATGAAGCGACGGGAGCGGGAAGGTAAGCGAGATCTTCCCGCTGTCGCTCCATTCCCTACCCGGCCTCCCGGTTCGCGGTTAACTTTCATGCTCATATTCGTTTCATGGCTCAAACAACTAAACCCGTGCCCCAGTCCTCCGCGCGCCGGAGGTGGACTTCTACGACGTCGGTTGCATCCACCTCCGGCGAGGGGCCATCTAATCCCGGAGTTAAACTATCAGGACGTCATTGGAATCGGACTACCGGAAACTCCCTCCCACCACGACACAGAAACTGCCTATTCGTCTGCACTTATAACTGTCGTTCGATCGCATCTGAGCAGGATCTTCGGACACTGCTTTACAGAAGCCGCAACATCAAATACGACGTTATCGCCGTGCAGGAAACGAAAGGCAGAACGGAAACCATAAGAAGGACCGACCACAACGAGCTTCTCATCATCGGAGCAAAGGTGGGCAGAAAGAATATTGGCGGAGTTGGATTTCTCGTCAATTCGACAGTGCACCACCTAGTAGACTCTTACAAGATCATCAGTCCGCGAGTAGCTGTTCTTCGTCTGGAAACCAGAGAGCAAGGAACCATCTCCATCATAAATGGATATGCTCCAACATGTGCGGCCACAGACGAAGAAAAGGAGGAATTCTACAAGCTATTCGAAAGGACTGTCAACGACGAGAAGAGCTACTACAAAGTTGTTGTTGGTGACTTTAACGCTATCGTCGGTACGAATGATCACGACGAATGGAGGCTAGGACCACATGGAACTTCCTCAAGGAACGAAAACGGAGAGCGCCTGATAGACTTCCTATCCGCGTGCCGTCTTTACCATGGAAATTCTATGTTTAAGAAGCCTTCAAACCGACGATGGACCTGGGAATGCCCAAATGGAGAAACACGTTCGGAGATCGACCATGTTATTACAAACAGACGCTGGAGTCTGTTTGACGTCTCCGAGCTGCCTTCATTTGACACCGGCTCGGATCACCGTCTTGTCCGTGCGAAGCTGACTCTCAAAAAGAGGATGTTCAAGCGTGACACTCATAAACCGGCACCGGTGAGGATCCCCACATTTAAGTCTGAGGAGTTGGAATATGCAATAAAGTCGTATGATTGGAATCTTCTTGAAGATCCATCGGAAGACTACGACCTTCTCTCCAATGGACTGTTGAAATGTGCTAACAGCTCTTGCGGAGCCACATCACCGTCTGCTTCAAGACTCAACGCACATGCGATTAAGCTCTTGGAGCAAAGAAGAGCTGTTAAACTGGATCCTAACGCTTCCCATCTGGAAAAAGTCACCATCTCGAAGGCCTGCCGAATTGCAGTGAAGGAGTCCATTCAAGCCTACAGAAGATGGAAGCTGTTAGAAGCCGCTGAGAAAGGTTCAAGCATAAAGCGCTGCAAACGAGATCTCTGCGATCAGAAGGCAATAATGTCAGCCCTTGTGGATAAGGATGGAACAACGCAAACGTCTCGAAGCGATGGAGGCCATCGTTCAAGAATTCTACACAGATCTGTTCCGTTCTTCCATCACTGTCCCGAAATGTTTGATGCCACCAGCTGAGGAAGTACCTCCCATTCTGGAATCAGAAGTTGCTCATGCCATCAGAAGGATGAAGCCGGGCACTGCTCCCGGACCGGACGGCATTTCTGCTCATCTCCTTCGTGCGGGTGGCAGTGCCCTCTGCTCACTTCTTGCCAAGCACTTCAACCACTACCTTCGACTTGGTAGGATTCCGGACTCATGGAAGGAGTCGAAAACAGTTTTAATCTTCAAAAAAGGTCAGCAGGAGGATATCAACAACTATCGACCCATCAGTCTTCTCTCGGTTGTGTACAAGATCTTCACCAAGATACTGCTTAACCGCATGGAGCGTTGCTTCGATGAATATCAGCCAGTGGAGCAAGCAGGGTTTCGCAAGGATTTCTCCTGCATGGACCATATTCAGACTCTCTCACAGCTCATCGAGAGGAGCCGCGAATACCACCTCCCACTTGTCCTTGTCTTCGTGGATTACAGGAAAGCGTTCGACTCTGTGGAAATCAACGCCGTTTTGAACGCACTTGTGCACGCTGGTATACCATCGCCCTACATCCGACTTCTCGACGAATGCTTCTCGAACACATCGACTACCATCCAGCTGTTCTATCGAAAGCTTAAAATTCCTATCGGGAAAGGAGTACGGCAGGGAGACACGATTTCTCCCAAGCTATTCACAGCGGCACTCCAGGATGCCATGAAAGACTTGAACTGGGACGATAAAGGCTACCTTGTCGACGGTAAACGGATCTGCAGCCTTCGCTTCGCCGACGATATTGTTCTCATCTCTACCAGCACGGCAGAAATCGAGGAAATGCTGAACGAGCTCAATGTGGCAGGTATGAAGATTGGATTGGACATGAATATGTCCAAAACGCAGTTTATGGTCAACCAGTGGTGTGACACGGGACTCGTAAGGTTAAATGGAGTCGCTCTACAACAGGTCGACTCCTACGTCTATCTGGGAAGAGAGCTGAACATGGATAACGACCTCGCTCCTGAAATCGCCCGCAGGAGACACGCAGCATGGGCAGCCTTCAGTTCGATTCGCGAAGTCACCGATCAGGTCAAGGATCCCGGCCTCAGGGCCTCGATATTCAACGCCTCTGTACTGCCTGCGATGTGTTACGCGACGGAAACCTGGCCCGACAACAAGACAATCGCCAGAGCGATGCAAACTACGCATCGTGCGCTGGAGAGATGTCTTCTAAGGACGAGCCTTCGTCAGCAATGGCAAGAAGGCCTACGAAGCTCGGAGCTACGGGAGAGGTCGCAATTAGCAGACCCGCTGCAGTACATGAAGAAGTCCAAATATCGCTGGGCCGGACACCTGCTTCGACGAAAGGACGATAGATGGAGTCTCCGTGTCACAGAATGGCTCCCGAGAGACCATAAGAGACCACTGGGACGACCGCCAACGCGATGGGCAGACTCATTCTCAAGATCTTTCAGAGAGCGGAGTCTGCCTCACTGGATGCAAACAGCCAGAGATCGAGCGGTCTGGAAGAGTTGTGGTCCCCGCTGAGAAGACCTCCAGCCTACAAAAGGACCATCAAAGTATCAAAGTATCAAAGTAAGTATTCGTTTCATGAATAGCCATTTCCAGCTCCTGACGAGACCGCTTCCCATAGGAAGCCAGGTGTGTTTCTGGGATCGCTCATAAATACGGCTACAGATCTTCATACATTCCAAGTAGCATGTTGACCTCCTTCAGGAACCTGTAGGATAGGAAGTGGCACCTGTCCGCAATTTGGCAACCTAGAGCCGGAGTTTCGTGTTGCAAACCAGTTACAGCTATTTCAAAATCCAAAAAGTAAAGCGTAAACTCACGAGTTTGTGGCTCCAAATGAAAAGGATATTTTGTGTTTTAGGGCCTATTCCTTTTTTCACTCTTAAGGAACGCTACTTAGAACGTTATAGAGATAAACTTTTTCGGAGAGTTTGGAGCCTTAAAAATAAGGACGTAAAATCCATGATATCGTGTTTATGATGAACGAAGATGTAGCTAATGTCCCATTCACGTTCGAAGAAAAATTAAAGGTGCTTCAGCCATGAGAATCTATGTCGCGATGTCTACATGACTAACCACCCAGTGCTGGAGGTCGGAAAGAGGGAACGAGCGGCATGGAGAACTTTCAAGAGCGTGAGGGAACCAGCGCAGAAGATGAAGAACGCCTGAATAGGTCCAGCATTTAATCCACCATACTTTTTCCACCAATAGTCGTTCAAATAAAAGCTTGTCGTACGTTACAGTGATCAACAGAAGATCCTCTGCGCTGCGAGGAATCAGTGGAGAATGTTAAACGGCGGAGAGGTGTTCTCTACAGTGCCCAAAGAAAGGAGCGGAGCAAAGTGCGCGCCGAGGACGAGATGTCCGGGTCCCCGCCATCACATGGAAGCATCGCATTTCTAATCACTTCCCATGACCTGGCAGCTCTATCCTGAGCAGATTTCATTCTTGAGACAACAATCACAATGTGTTAACCATATTTGGAGAAAAGGTCTTTTCAGCTGCAGCGCCAAGGCTTTCTTCAGGTCCCGCCACATAGCTCAGTACTAAGGCGCAGTCCGCGTTCTCCGACAAGTACAGCGAGACGAGGCGAGATATCTCATGACAACAACGCGATCATCCGCTAGAAAGTCCTTCAATATAAGGAGAATTGTTTGATCCTTTAAAATGAGAGGACGGCAGGCCGGTTTTGCGCATAGTTTCAAATAGGCGTTCAATGTAGAGACCACCGACTTCTGACCGGAATCACCCATAGTCTCCAGTTGTGGCAAAAATTTCAAGAATCCACCTCCTTCCCTCAACTGCCTCCACAACCGAACTGACTAAAAAATGATTTCGGAGTTCCCATGAGACGCGCTCCTCAATCGTCTCCTATCGCCTGTTAGGTTTGGCCGACGTTAAGCAAATTAACGAGCCTGCAAACTGCGGCGCGGTTTCGCGCGCCATAAACTCGTCCAAATAGGGCAGCGCGGGTAGGGCGGGAAGTGGGAGGCGGGCGGGATCGCATAGGGAACGAACGCCCCATGTTAAGCATAACTTGACTGCTGAACGTCAGCTCACTCAAGGTCAAGGGAAGCTGTTTCTGAAGCCAAGTTTCCGAAAATCAAGTGGGCCAATCACGTAAAGCGTTCCTGAATTTCAAGGGTGTCACAATAAGACCAACAACAGTGCATCTGCGATGAACACATATGAAAGTTCTGAGAGAGAAGGGAGAGAATACTGAACTTTTAACTCGGAAACCTTCAATGAACAGTTGACGATTTCAACACTGTTTCATTTCTAGCCGCTGAAAATGGAAAACCTGAAAATTGGACGGACAAGAACAACACTTAAGTATGTACTAGCTTAGTTTGTAAGTTTCAAGCACATGCACCAAAATTTACTCTTCGACCTAGAATTTTATACCTTGGGTTAGAATTTTCGGCAACAGAATGTTCTAAAAGGACCTTACAGAGAAATGTATATGTGAACACATTTCACAGCTATCCAACCATGACTTCGACGAAGAAAAGGCAAATCAGAGTCAAATAGCAGCTGGCCACCTGAATAAGTACGTGTCAATTTTTGCATCTGTGCACCCATAAAAGGATCTTTCTTCATTACTTTACTAACTATAGAGATCAGAGTTGAACCACACATTAAAGAAAAGTTGGCTCGTGAGCCGAAAGGAGAACTACAAAAACAAAGGCCATGCTGTGTTGTTATTGGGATTTCGATGAAATGCTGCACAGAAATCTCTTGTGCCACTTGGATACATCGTGACAGCCTAATATTTTTTGAACAGAAACAGAAATTAGCCTGAAGAAAAGGAAGATTGACCATACTGTTCCACCTCCTCAACAGCCCTCGACCTCACGTGGCAAAGTTTGGGATTGAAACTGAATTTACAAGCAAGGAAACTCGATGTTTACGCCGACCTGGAAAATGAGACTTCAAGCTTTTTTCGACTCGCAGCCGCCAGAGTTCTGAAATTCTGTAACCGATAGCCTTGTGAAGCACTAACATGTGGCCCGTCGAAGATTATGTTGACTACTCTTTTGGCTGGTTAATATACACAATATAATTAATATTCTATGTCTGACCATCGCTGAATCTTTGCATAATGTTAAACTCAAGTCATAAAATTGTACAGAGCTTAAGGCCAATGTTATTACTAAAAAGTTAAAATTGTTCGAAAACAAAAGTCCTTATAACTCGTATCCATATATCCGTATAACCTCACCACAGAGAACACCGTATTTCAGGAACGCGACCACTAACTATTTAGATTTGTTTTATGTATAGTGGAGACTCCATATTATAGTGGGGAAATTTGGACTCATGCTTAAAAACGCAATAATGAAGACATTCTGTCGTGTCAGTAAATTGTAGCATTACGTAATCCTTAGCTCTAGAACTCCGATCCTATAGAACTACTTGTGCGGATTTTTGCCGAAAGCAATGCTTTATAAGGCATCATGAATGGCTAGTCCTGGGCTATTGCGGACCCCAAAAAAGAATTTTCTTGTTCCAAAATGTCACAAAGTTTTTTTGCGAGAAGCCTAGGACAGAAGAACGCGGCTACGCCGAAACGTAAGCCGAGTAAAATCGATATCAGTGTTGGCACGACAGCTCTACGACTATCGTCTCACCTGTTCAAAGACATGCCGAGATTCAAGTACAGTCGCACGTGGATTATCTTTTTTGCGGAATTTTGGCATCATGAAAAACAACAAGATTAATCGGTCACTTGCCCGTTCACTTCCATTCATTAGCATGTTGGAACAAGTATTCGGTGCCAAATAGAGGCTCACCTGCTACTATCTAATAAAACGAAATGAAATAAGATGGCAAGTGAATAAAATGTGAAAAATAGTAAGTCTAGGGCTAGCCAACACATTTACTTAATTCACCACATAATAGCAAAGGATAGGAAACCTGCGGGAGATCATTAAGTAACCCATGAGTTCTTTAATGCAATCAAGCGAACTTACGTGATCAACTAATTTGCGTCCGAAGATGATCGCTACACTGAAAACAATCCAAATAAAAAGTTTGTGAGACATCAAATTGGGAGGAAATTCACCTGCTACACCGGCCGTCCCGTTGATAATCGAGTTTCTCGAGCGGGAGCCAGCAGCGTCTCCATTCGTCCCTGTCGCGTGCCAAAGTGCTCCAATGGGTCCTCCTCGCTCGAGGAACACGAAGAGCGTGATCGTTCGTTTAGGGCTTCACGAAAGATCAACGCGTTGGTGGGCGTCCTGGTATTCTCTTAACATCCCGTGGAGTTGAGTAGGTGACGGCTCTCGTCCACGCATTTCTACCATGGCCGGCCCACCTAATTTTCGACAACTTGGCCCACGCGACCGCGTCTCTGATCTTCGAACGTCGGCGATGCTCGGAACTCCGGAGGCCTTCTCTCACTTGCGTGAATCATGTCACTCCGGGCATCGTCCTCTTGATTCCACGCTTCGCGACGCTGATCGCGTGCTCATCCCGCTTTCGTATGGCCCAGGTCTCTGAGGTGTCTGTTAGGGCAGGAAGAACGGTAGAGTCGAATAGGTGGGCACAGATCCAGACGTCCTTCGGCTTCTTCACGACTTCTTTGACGCTCATTAAGCTCCTCAAAGCGCTCGTTTCTTCCCGTCCAGCGCCGGCACTGCGTCGCTGTTTTGGGCTGCATCACTTCCCAAAAGTATTGGTTTTGCTAATTCATTAAATAAGCTTTGTTTCACACATATTTATTTGCAACTAATTTACAATCGATAATCGAATAATTTATCATACCTACAACTTCAACCAATCTAGAAAAATTTAATCTAATTTGACATGCTGAAGTTTGGGCTTCAGTTATGGATCTTGACCTACTTATTGAATCTCGAGTCTCTTGAATCTTAGAGAGTCCGCCGGCCGCCGGCTAGATTCGTGCTGCTCGAGCTACCGTATCTCTGGCGAAACGTCGTGGAGAGGCTCGACCGACGATGACGAACGAACGCGGGAAGAAGAACTCCGCTTCCGCCTAGCAAAATTTTGAAGGTAGGCGAAATTTGGGTGCTGCCATTTGTCCTTGAAATTTTGGAGGCTGATTCATGAGTTACCAGTACAAATGATCTACTGATTACATCATCATTAAAAACAATACATCTTTTTGAATTACAGACAATGAACACTTCATATTACTACAAAAATACTTTTAGTAATCACGACTGTCGACGAGGCGTCTAGCGTCGATCCATCCCAACACATCCGCTACCAAAGCAGTGATTTATTTTGTGTCGTTGCCATCTTGTGTTACACGTGCTTGCCCATTCAATTTATTGCATTTTCGATGAAGCACACAATTGAGACAATCTGCCACGAATTGAAATGCAAAGTTAGAACGACAATCGGCCGTGATAAACAAGAGCAATAGACAAGAGTTCGCCCTGGAGTCCTAAAAAAAGGAAAGACAAATTGCGTCTTGAACTTGTACGCTCAGAACGCGCTTTTATGCTTCGTTATCGTATTTGGCCGTCCTACAATGGAAGCAACGGCTCTACCTTTTGCATGAGGTGTTGAGGTAGCTATGTAACGAGCAAAAGGCATCACTCACAGCGGTTTCTTTCAATAATGCACTTGTGGCGCTTCATATGAGATATCACACGCGTAATCGTTTCCATCGCAAAGCGCAGAGGATCGGGAGTCGAAGAACGACGTTTGTTAGCTGAACCTGGAGATGGTAAACGGTGCCGACGATTGAGACGACTTTCTTCCTACAACTGACGTGTGATTTGTCCTTGTTTGTTAAAGAGCTGCTTCACGCCGTCCAGTGTGTGTGTGTTAATTTTGGCCATCCATGCGAAACGTGAATTCATCTACTGCTTCGAGCAGCTTCGAAAGAACAGGTCGAGGCTCTTGAATTCGGTTGATATTAATTGCTATCACTCTGTTTTTATATTCACCTCCCACCTTTCTCTTTTGTGTGTTGGCTTGTCAGAGTAAACGTTAGAGTTAGAGCGAAAGCACATTGTTTAAGTAAATTGTGAAACGGAAAAGGATAGTGAATGTCGATGCACCATGTATAAAATCCCTCTAGGATTTTGGAGAGCATCAGTGGTATTGTCCGTGCAATATTTGCTACACTACAGAACCCCTATTTAACACTTCCTTACTTCGTCTGATACAAACATAGTCACTCACGAAGTCCGTCAAGAGAGAGCCGTAGCTCTTTTGACAAATAAGTCGGTTCCGGTAGTAGTTGGTCAAGCTGTACAGGATGAACGGAAGCAAGTTGACCAGACCGCTCACCAGTCGAACTGTATCCAAACTCCCAGCTGGGTTCACCTTTTCCAAGGAGCCACGATAGAGTTTTTATAATGGATGGGGATTCCCCTTGCTGCAATTTTCTGCGCATGAAAGTTGCACATTTTAGGCGTGTTTTAAATTTTACGTTTACAGTGTTTTTTAGTTTGATTTCTGTGTTGATTTAGTTACTTGAGCTTCTCCGATTCTTGATAGCCGAGATTTCTTCAACTTTGCTCTTGACTTGTTCCAACTTCGCGTTCATCTTCACAAGCGCGATAAGGGCAGATGGGCAATGCCGGTAGTGGGCTCTTCCGTCTTTGTATTATCTCTTCCAGCAAAAGCTGCGTGGAGACTCATCGCCCATACCTTCCCAAATGTATGACTGAAGTTATTCAATATGGCTATAACATATAAGCATTCGGTGTGAAACGACTTGCATTTGAAAGTAAATAATAGAATGAGTCAATGAGTCATCATGATACTACAGTGATCTAAATTTGAATAGAGCTAGGGTGTGCAGCAGTATAGAGTTCAAGAACATAGAGTTGTGAACTAAATTGAAGAGTGGGTCTGAGTATGAAGAAAACGTAAGTTTAGGGAGAAACACTTGTGGTTTGAGAACTGCGCACTTGAGAATAGAGAACTTTTTGCTGATGTTGTAAATAAAATTGCTGTTTAAGTGAGTGAAGCTATAGCAATATCCATGAAAAGAATTTGAGCAAGGAGAATACTATTTGAAATGGTAACCGCACAAAAAATTTTATAAGTTTGGTAAATTGTTGAAAAAGGAGAAGTAAAAGCGCATCGGCGCTGCAGGCAGGAAATCAAATGGGAAGCCGAGAAGATATTGAGGCTTGAGATGGGCGTTTTGTTTGCTCGTGCTTGTCGTATTTGTATGTTTGTATGCTACTTACTGAAGCCCATCTGAGAAATTACCACTTCCGCCCTTTCCAGAAGCATGCCAAAAACCCCATGCTGTCTCAGGCCGAAACCCCAGTCTGACGAGTCGACCTGTGTCGCGCAAATCTCCCCCAATTCCCAACCCCGAGCAGCCTGGGCTCAATATTCACGCAAGATGAGAAGTACGTCTTCTACCTTAACCCTGCCAAGCAGCAAGTCTGGATGAGGCTTGGTGACCTGTTACCGACCTTCGTTCGGCAAGATGTTCACGGCGAGAGGCACCTTTGGAGTTTTGGGTCTGCGCCCAGGGACAGGTTTACCGGAAGCTGTTTCCCAAGAGCACTACGATGAACTCCAAGGACATGGTGAACGAAATAGAAGAGATGGGCCGGCGACTCGCTCTTATTCATTCGCTGCGCTTCAAGAAGGTTCTCCTCTTCGACAACGCAGCACCCCATCGGGAACAAGTAACCACGGATAAGCTTGGCCAGCTGGGCTACGTTCACATGCCTCACCCACCGTATTCGCTGGACATCTCCCCATGCGACTACCACTATGTACTACTTGAGCCTACAGGACTTCCTAGTCGGAAGGGACACAAGAACCCAAGCAGTCCTTGACAACCATATCGAGCAGTTGATCAACACCAGGCCCAAGCAGTTCTGCAAGGATGGGGTCAGGAAGTTGGCTGAGCGATGGCAGCAAGGTCCTTGCCCTTAATGGCAAATACATTCCTCAGCATCGTTGAGTTGTAATTGAGTTATAGAGAGATAAAGATTTTTTTTCATTTTGTCTCATTACTTTTGCCCCCCCCCCCTAATACTACACAGCGCTTAGCAGCCAGCGCTACACTGTCGCGGACGTCGCCGACAACAGCGCCCTGAAGTATAACATAGGCCTAAAACATATGCCTAGGCAAAAAAACGCTTCATGATGGGACGCAGTGAAGGATGTCCTTCTCACAGAATTTTCGGCACTGGTCAAGTTTCTATCCGAGCTGTTTGTGTCACATCATGTGGTGCCAGAGTAGTTTAACGTTAATAGATGATAGATGGATGTTAGTACTTGAGAGCCAGCGCTGCATTCATTGAAAATATATGTGCGATGACGTCCACTTAACAGCTTCAAGTTTTGAGGACGCATAAGGCAGCTGGAGAGAAGACTTCCGAAATATGTCTTCTGGAAGCGCGTTGCTGGGACCATACATGGCGAACCCCAAATGGTGACAGATTTATTGCATCCTTTTTGTTATTTCCCTCTTCTGGGGAGGAGCAACTCTGAAAGCCTCTGGCGTTGTCCCTGCACCTTTATACGTAAAAGTTGAAGCGTCATCGAACATAAGCACCTGGAGACTAGGGCTGGCGAGCGTATCCACCGGCCGCTTTGTGCAGTTCTGCGGACAAGTGCCATCTTGTACCCCACCTTAGGCAGCACGCCCCCCCCCCCTCTTCGTACTGTTCAGCCTTGTCACCTACAGTTGTTAGGATGTTGTCGCGCAGATTCTAATGTCGGCTCTGCGCCGCGGGTTTATATAGGCTGGGAGCCTATGCGCAGACGCAGGAGGCGGAGTTATGCAAGAGAGCTGGTCTTAGGTGAGGTCAATTATTTTATTAAAGAGATGCAATAATCGTATACGCCTCAAAATTTTCGCACTAGCATTTTACACCTACAATCGGGAAAAATTAGAAAACGTGGAGGAAGCCTTGTAATTTGCTTGAAAACTTGTCATACTTCTGGTGCAGTGTCAGTCAGTAAGCTAGACACCGACTACCCAGGCCAGCTGCATTGTCTAACCCTGCACTTGCATCAGCCCTCATAACATCTTTGCAAATTTTCCGAGTAAAATAAAAGACTTTCGCCCTAGTTTCCATTTTTCGCCGATTACCAGTGAAGTATGCCAATGGGTGGAATTCCAGTCGAACCGACTTTTCGACTTCAAAGGAGCTTTGTGAAGACTAAAGGATAAAAGAGGGTTAGTCAATCCCTTTCTTGAGGGGGGCCACTCATTCTACATACATCTTCGTGATATCATATGTAAAGACAATTGGAATGCGTATTTATTATATAGAATGAGTTACGGTAGCCAGACGATAGGAAAGCCGTTCTTCTATCCTTTCCAGACAAATCTGTTACCAATTAACGGACTCCATAGGGAGGGTGGGCCTGGGTGGCCTGAGCAGTGTCAAATCAAGAACCTTGAAACGGAGTGTTATCGACGACCGGAGCATCGTCCTACTGCATACCTTTGTTCCTTTTGTAGAGTATTAGGTGAGGAATCGAAAATGTGGTGGTGAGAAGGTGAGAAAGTGGAAAAATTGGATTATCCTCAACTTCATCCTATTTTTGAAGCATCTAAACTTGTTAGGTTGAGTCATAAATTTTGCAACATTTCTGTTTTTTTCTGAAATTCAAAGTAAACCCGCTGAAGTATTTTACTCCGTCTGAGAGCATGTTTCCTGCAGAATCGTTTCGAGATATGACTCGTTAATTTTCCTTTCGTTGTTGAAAGGTTTTATTCACTAGAACGATTACCACCTAAAGTGAAAAGTGTGTGATTTCATTTTCAATTACATAGTTCAAGCTCGGCAGCAACCCAGCGGCATGGTCAAGCACGTTCATGAAGTCACCGGCAAGTTCACTCCTAACCGAATAAATTATTGGAGATGACATTACATCTACGCTGGACGAGAGCCGTCGCCTGCTGGACCCCGCGGGATGTCAAGAGAATACCAGGACGCCAAACCGCGCGTTGGTCGGAATTCTTCGTGAAAGCCCTGAACAGACGACACGACGCTCTTCGAGTTTCTCGAAGACGTGACGAAGACGTCGTCGAACGTGCCTGAGGATCAAGATAATCGTCAATAGAAGGCCTTCTCAGCAGGAGGAAGGCAATCGAGATCGATCGACATTACCGATCTGCTCTCAGATTTAATCAATCAACGTGGAGTTAACTGTTTATGATGGGAGAGAGAGGCCTTCACATAATGGGGGAGGGTTTTCATCCTGAGGCCAATATCGGTCGACATTACCGATTTTCACACTGCCGATTTCTGTGTGAGAGACAAACGGGTGCTGCGACCGACGGAACGGCTTCGCCGAATGCGGATTCAAATTGTCTCCAAGAGATTTCACAGAAGATCAGTGCGTGGCGCATCCCAAAAGGGGTTGATTATCGCCGTTTTTCATCCTTTAGCCATCTTCTTAGAAAAAATATTTCATTGAGAAGGAAACTCTTGGAACACTTGAAACACAATTTTTTTTAACACCAAGTCGCAATAAACGTTCTCCACAGCAAAGAATCTGCCTGACACCGAAGAAATAAATCCTTTCCCACATTCCATTGTTCTTTTTTGAAGTGCACACTTCCTCGTGAAGATGGTATGTAAACGGACGTTTCTTCCAATAACGAAAGAACGATGCCGGTGGTGTATTGGCTTGGATAATTTCACTTAGCCGGTGGTGCGAGTTCGAGTCCAGCCTGGGCTATAGTTTTGTCGCAATAAAAATCGCAGGAGCAGATATATAAAGCGGTCCCATTTTATTGTTCTTGTTCTGAACAATGCTGCATAGTTATATAACACAGTAGTTTTTAACGCAATTTCATGATTTATCGAAAATTTTACAAAAATTTACATATGTTAAAAATCGCTTGAGAAAATTGGTGGCCAAATGGCCAACCCTGATTTGTTCAAAATTCCTTATACCTCCGGTGTCCTGCTGCATATTCAAGAAAAATGACCCCTCAAGACCGTGCAGTAACGCCAGAGAGGGGCTGACAGGGGCCGTGCTCTCCTCGCGGATCAATATGATCAGTCACGCAGAGGAAGAGGGGTATGCTATTTCTCAGTTCTCGCATCTCTGCAGTCTGCCAGTGAGATCGCAGACAGTCGGCCTGCTCCACCACCGCTGCTGGTGCGTTTCAGTGCTTCACGCTCCCGACGGCAATCGCAAGCTGTCGGCTTCCTTCTCTGTACTTAGTCTTCTTCCGTCGCCTAAAGAAGCTTGCTTCACATCAAACCTACCCTGCACAGAAGAAATGAATCCCTTTCCACATTCCTTTTGTTCTTTTTTGAAGTCCACACTTTTTCGTGAAGATGGTACATATTTAAAGCGTACGTTTTTTTCAACAACGAAAAGAACTATGCCGGTGGTGTATTGTCGTGCGTGGATAATTCTACTTAACAGGTGGTCGATTTCAAGTAGAGCCTGGGCTATAGCCTTGATCGCAATAAAAATCGCAAGGGCAGGTATATAAAGCGGTCCCATTGATTTTGATGGTTTTTGTTTTGAACAACTGCATAGTTATCTATATTTTTAACGTAATTCAAGGACAGGTCGAAAATTTAACAAAAATGAAAAGTTACGTTAAAAATTGCTCGAGAAAATTGGTGGAGAAATGGCCACCCCTGATTTGGTCAAAATTCCTTATACCTTCGGTGTCCTGCTGCATATCCAAGTAGAATTGTGACCCTTCATCGTTCAATAACGCGGCAGGACTGCTGGGGCAGTGTGACTCATCGTTCTCGCCGCCCGCCGCTCGCCGCAAAAGTGTGTGGCGCCTTCAAGCGTGGGGCATCGATTCCCGCCAAATCGATGCCCCTATGCTTAAGCCGCTGCCACTGCCGCTGCTGCCGAGTGTGCAAAGGGCCTTTAGAAGTGCCCTTCAGAACTTAATAGCTGTCGCAGAAACAGCTGCTGCCTTTTAAAGAGAACCTTCGACCGCACCTTCGCACAGTGCTGTGATCGTTCCTAGATTTGTTACTTGGAGAAGTAGGCGCGTACCCATTTTGCCTGTTCAACACGTCACTACTAAGTTCAGTAAAAAATAAGCTTATTCATGTTTATGATTTTTCAGATATTAAATCGCAACTGATACAACCTCTGCTGAGATGTCGTCGAATTCGAAAGAAAATATCGTATGTTGCTATTTTTCGATTTTTCGAGACGAAGGAAGACGTAGTGTTACTTTTTCACATTTTTTAAATCGACTTCCCCAATATTTCAACACAGTGTTTAAAATCTTGCAAATTTCTTACTTTTTAAGGGACAGAATGCTCGGTTAACCTTTTTGTCTTGAAAAAAAAAAACAAAATTTTTTGTAAAATTGCAAACGGTTCGTCAACCTATTGGTGCAGATGAATTATTAATTTCAAAATAGGTAGTGCTAAATTTTTCATGGGAAATAGCATTCTAGCAAATTGTTTTTTTTGTACTTTCTAATGTGATGTGGAAGAAGCTCGTTCTAATTTGGAAAATGTTCTGTTTGATTTTAGAAGCGTCAAGCTTGCTTAAAGTAGTGCCCAGTTTGCTTTAGAAAGTGTTCAGTTAAAGATGGAAATGGTGCACATATATGGCAGTTTGTTACATGGGAAGGAAGCTCCGCTTCCTTTCATCCTACTGCAAAACGACATTCTGCCTTTGTTTGGAGTTCTCTGGCAGTTTAAGTCTCCGGTCTAGGTGACACTTTTTTCAGGAATAGCTAGTCAGAGCAAAATCCCTGCAAATTCATATTTTGCTAAGTGGCACAGTTGATGATCATGTGAAGTAAACCAGAGCAGAGGCGGTTCTATGTACATACACACTATCACACACGGCTCTTTGGTGTCACAAGTACAATACTATCCTCGATTGTCACGAAATATTTTAGGATCCTAAGCAGGAGCTCGTTACGATCCGCGACGATAAGGACGAATCCAATTACGTGAGTTTATTTTAATATACAGTTCCGTTCAATGCAGAACAAAAGAATGTGTGGAGCAAACTTTGCCGGCTATGTTAGTGATTTAGGATTTACACCTCACTAGAACAACAATTTCAAAGTATCATGAAAAGTTACGGCACTGTTTGGCATATTTTACTTCCCACCCTAAAATGTTTGCTCTTCTAAATGCCATTCGTTTTCTGATGACTTTTGTTAATGTTTCCGGATTTCCAACCAAATGTTTTCATCATTTCACAGCATTACGCTAAGTTTTTCTGAGCAACTGGTGAGTCTCTGCGACAGTTTTTTGTTCTGAATAGTGAACGATCGAAGAAAGAAATGCCTAGGAGCAACTTCTTAACAACATTCTGTGCGCGTTACACGACACATTTCTTACTGTTTTCCAGAAGGCTGTGGTGATTGACTTCACCTTGTGTTAAAGGCCGTCTATGACAACAACCGCAAAAAATCTATTGGGAAGCGATTTCATAAGTCATCTGTGGGCTAAAAATGTGCAGTTCAAGTTCTTTATTTTTCTTCGCAAAAGCAAGCGTCCTTTTGAAAACAAACATAAAGTCGCACGAGCCTCAAGATTTGGAGCGTATGTATTACGCCCTCAAATGTCGACGCGATTGACCGATTCGGCCACTACACAGAGCGATGCAACGCCACGTATTGTGGCCATATTGATCGCGCAACGTGATCGATCAATTTGGCCGCTATGTAGGCCATCGCTTTGCGGGGCGTCGAAGTATGAACGGGCCCTTCTAACCATTTCGATTATCTTACAAGGAAAGGACACTAGGTGAGCATGGGACGTTGAGATGAGATGCCTATCACGTGATGCGGCTTCAAACGCTGATTCCAAATATGTGCTCCGTTTCTGCTGCGTTGCTTTCATCTGTGAACCGAGTTATGGAGCATTTTCAGCATGGCTCCATTGCCCTTTAGCTGCGTGCTGAGTCGACGAATCGCAAAAGGGCGAGCTCAAGTAGCCTGAAAACTGCATTGTGTACGTTGGGTCCGAATGAATTATTCTTGGATTTCCTACTCGGATGTCCCTGTCCGAGTCATCCAGAAATCCGAAGCCCGCGAAATCGCCCGTATCCGAATTATCCAAAATCCGGGTCCACGAATAATGCACGTATCCGAATCATCCAATTGTCAATACTCTGGAAATGTGCCATGATTTGGATAAAATCGGATAAAGCTTAGGTTCTTCGCTCCAGATCGAAAACGCGCACCTTGCATAGCAGCACATTCAAAACGAATTGCGCAAAGGGGACGTGCTGCTGACCTGGGATGAACGGACAACGAAATTTTGACACCCTGATAACGGATACCCGATAATTTTGTCCAAGAACGGTCGGACAACGGAAAAACGGATATCGAACAAACAAAAGTTAAGACGGGCTTTGTATTGCTCTAGTTTCAACAGCATATCAGGAGTTCATGCGCTGTTAAATTGTAAGACTTTTCTTACCATTTTAATTTATTTTTGATACACGGTTCCGTCTAGGTAAGTCCTTCGTCCATGAGGCCGTGTGGGATTTTTTGGACCTGTCATTAAGAAGACTCGACAATTCACATGGTATCTCTTCCTGTTCAGTGTACTTGTTGATTGTAGTTGTATCCTAATATAAGAGTATTATGCTTCGTCTTACTGACGCAGGAGCAATACATTTTAACCGACACCATCCCACCATATATAAAGGAGGAAGGCATTAGTCACTGTCTGAATCGGTTCGCCTTGAACCATATCTGAACGTTCGTCGCATCGCCACCGTCCACCATAAACACCACAACATGGCAGCGTGGCAGGCTGCGGTTTCGAACCGGTGTTGACTACGACGACGCTTGCACTTGCGAGCGACCGGCCGTGTTGACTACGACGACGCTTGCACTTGCGAGCGACCGGCCGTGTTGACTACGACGACGCTTGCACTACCGGACGACCGTCGCTGTTGATCACAAACGACCAACCCCAATGATGATCTTTCAACACTGCGGCGGCTACAGTGTTGATCACCAACAAACACACCATGATGAGGTTTCCACAATATCTACGGCGGTTATGAGGTCTTGGACAATTGCCAAATGTCCCCAAATTTGGGTGATTAAGCCGGCTAGCCAGTATAGGACGCCCGAGCCTGCTCTATCGCTACTGCCTCGACGTTGAGTTAGGTAGCAGTATCCCGCTCCTTCTCACCTTTCCACCTCCCATTCCTGTTCAACTGTACACCTCTTCCTTGCAACCATTTTCCGGGCTTCCTTTTGCGCCCAATTGTTATCGAATTTCTCAGCGGTGATATCGCTTCTCTCACAATTAATGGACCTCGAGGGAGCTGCGTGCATATGCGACGAAAGGGCTTCAAATAAGGCGAGGTGCTTCTATCAGGCAGTCAACTCTTGGACAATTGCCATTCCCTCAAAATTAGTGGCTAATGAAGTCACCTTCTCCGGAATTCGCCACACCTAGCGGCTCGAAGCACGACGACTGGACAGAAATGTGAGACATTTCTTTAGGCTTGACGAGCTGCAGTAGGCTGTGAACACAACGCTAGACGAAGAAGGAGTGCTGAGGACATTCTTCTGTGTGCTATACTGAGATGTGAGTGGGAGCAAGCTAGGAATCAATCTAGAGTAAGCGCAAGTTTCAACGTGCTCGACGCTACGGATGCTTCCTTACCCAGCGTTGGTTGCCGGCGAAGCCGGCGACCGACGCTGGGTGAGGAAGCATCCGTAGCTAGGTTTCGGCTACATCCCTAGCGTGGCCCGCATCCAGCGTTGGCGGAGCCGGCTAGCCCGGCGTGGCCCGCGGATGCGATGCCGGCGAAGCCGGCTAGCCTAGCGTGGCCCACATTCCAGCGTTGGCGGAGCCGGCTAGCCCGGCGTGGCCCGCGGATGCGATGCCGGCGAAGCCGGCTAGCCTAGCGTGGCCCACATTCCAGCGTCGCCGCCGGCGAAGCCGGCGACCGACGCTGGGTGAGGAAGCATCCGTAGCTAGGTTTCGGCTACATCCCTAGCGTGGCCCGCATCCAGCGTTGGCGGAGCCGGCTAGCCCGGCGTGGCCCGCGGATGCGATGCCGGCGAAGCCGGCTAGCCTAGCGTGGCCCACATTCCAGCGTCGCCGCCGGCGAAGCCGGCGACCGACGCTGGGTGAGGAAGCATCCGTAGCTAGGTTTCGGCTACATCCCTAGCGTGGCCCGCATCCAGCGTTGGCGGAGCCGGCTAGCCCGGCGTGGCCCGCGGATGCGATGCCGGCGAAGCCGGCTAGCCTAGCGTGGCCCACATTCCAGCGTCGCCGCCGGCGAAGCCGGCGACCGACGCTGGGTGAGGAAGCATCCGTAGCTAGGTTTGGGCTACATCCCTAGCGTGGCCCGCATCCAGCGTTGGCGGAGCCGGCTAGCCCGGCGTGGCCCGCGGATGCGATGCCGGCGAAGCCGGCTAGCCTAGCGTGGCCCACATTCCAGCGTCGGCGCCGGCGAAGCCGGCGACCGACGCTGGTTTTGAATAATTCACATTTCTCTTTTTTCTACAAACTTCTGATAAAGGAATTACTCCGATACATTTTTGGGAAGTCCGTATCTTGAATGAATCAGATAAGTGTGATTTTCACCGACCAAGTTTTTATGTCATCCAGGTAACTTATTTGAATCGTAAATCCGATATCCAAGCCGATGCGACCAAAAGTCATTTACATGAATTATCACAAAACTTGCTCTAATAAAAATTAGCCTTACTTGAACCACCTTAAGATGCGGGGTTTCCGAAAAAGGCATTATTCGATTGGTATACTAATTCCAGCTTTGCAGCACATCCGGAATTCTATTTATCCGAATCAGGTCCATTGTACAACATGAACAGTCGATGATTGAAACACCAATGTCCCCTATTAGGAGAGGGTAGAACGGTAGAGAGTGACACTTATTATTGGGTTGATTGAAAAGTCATGCAACAATACGCTACTGCCTGTTAAATTTGTTAAAGCTCTTACAGTATTGATCTTGTGTGGTGACGTCACAGCACCTTCTCGAAGCTCCCTCAAGCATACTGTATAAGGCCTCGTCGAGTACGAATACAGTAACAATGCCAACGATAAGCAGCAGCATGCTACAACCTATCGTCTTCTACGAATTTCTGCAAGGCCATTCTGCAAGGACTGCGGCCTCCAACATCTGCGCTGCATTCAAGGAGGAAGTCATTCACTATTCCACAGTGGCCCGTTGGTATCAGCGTTCAAGGCTGGAGATCTCTCCTTCGAAGACCGACCTTGTTTTGGACACCCCTCTGTTTTGGAAGAATACAGCTTGCGCGAAACCTTCAAAGTGAAGCCAAATTCAACCGCTCGTGAATTGGCGGCGACACTTCGATGTACGCAAAGCACCGTCGTGAGGTACCGCAAAGTTTTGTCGTCTTGGGTACCACACTAGCTGCGGAACTCTGACAAGGTATGCCGATTCAGTGTTGCTTAGTCGCTGCTTCTTCGCCCGCACAGAAAGGACTTTCTGGAGGACATTGTTACTGGTGATGAAAGCTGGGTTCTTCGTGTTAACCACACCTGCAAGAGCGAATGGTTCCCACGCGGAGAACCGGCTCCAAGACAACCGAAACCTGAACACCACGAAAAGAAGGTTCTTCTATGTAGCTGGTGGGACTCAGAAGGCATGCTTCACTGGGAGTTGCTGGACAGTGAGACCACATCACAGCATCTGTCTACGCTACCCAGCTCCAGAGCTTGGCCGACGCCATGCGCGAAAAACCTTCAGAACGGGAAAATGTCTACCTGCTGCAGGACGAGGCGCGTCCTCATGTCGCAAAAGTGAGTCGCGAGGAAATCCAGTATTTAGGCTGGGAAGTTCCGCCCCATTCACTATACTCTCCAGACCTCGCTCCTTCTGAATACCACCTGTTCTGAGCTCTGAAGCTTCGAGTTCGATGATCGACGTCAACTGAAAGTGGAGGTTTCTGAATTCTTTTCCTCACAGCCGTCGGAATTCTGGCGGAAAGGAATTGAACGGCTGCCTGAAAGATGGGACAGGATCTTAGACTTGGATGGGGAATATATGGTGGACTGAGTTCTTGATTTAGCAAACAGGGACAAATTTGAATATGGCGTGCTAGTGTTGCAATACTTTTCGATCAACCTAATATGTTTCTGCAAAACGAGGTTCTGAAATGAAGCCTACATCCTCCCGATGTTGTACCGCTTTGCGAGATCCTGGAAAGGCAAATGTGTCATCACACCTTGTGCATGGTGTGGGTGTATTCCGTTCCGTTTCGCATAGTCTGATCACATCATAAGGAGTCAAAACTACGCGAGTTAAAATTGCCCGGAACCCGGTTCCTTTCTTTGCCCAGCTTTCTGTCTGGGCCACGCTGTGTTCACTTCGGCAGAAACTTTGCGATGCAGTGCATCTATTCTACACGCTTCAAAGTTGCCCGAAACCTAAGCATGTACCACTTACCACTTACAACACCGAAACAGCCTGTCTGTGCTTCTATGCTCCGTATGAGCGAGAGGGCGGTTCCAGGCAAAGGTGCGTCTCCGATCGTTACCCTGACCGACCGATTACGGTCATGCTTTAGGGCGTTCTTCCTTGATTCCGCTAACGGAGTTACCACTAAGATACTGCAAAAAGGTTGTAGATTGAATTTTAGTCCATCGCTGGTGTAATGAACGGCAGAGAAGTAGAACTATTACCGCTTCAACCAGCTATAGTATTAATCCGATCCAAAGGTTTCCGCCGTTTTTCACTTAAAGTTTCGTCACATCACCTGTGGCGTCGTTGATTATCTAGCTTCTTCAGCGGTGGTCAGCTGCGTCTCTCCGTCGCCTGCGAAAGAATTCTAAAGGAGTCCCCCCCCCCTGAACGACCAAACGCATTGCGGTGCGGACGCACAGTCTTAGGCCTCGTGCATACTTCCCGTTCCCGATGAATTTTGCAGAGGGACGCGAAAGAATTTGAATTTCTCTGTACTGGTCGCATCGCCCATCGCTCTGAAAAAGAACGCGACGGCGATCCGTCCAGGACCAACGCTAAACACCGCGCGCGGCGCGAAAAAGTATGCCATGCCCGCGATGGGAAGCCATCGCGCATGCCGACCGCCACTGTTGCGGCGGCCGCGGTGAAGTTTTCTTTGACTATTCTGCCGCGTACGACGGAATGGCCATGAACTGAGCGCCGCGATGGCATCGCAGTATACGCCCGGCCTTATGCGAAAAGCGCAAAAATTTCGAGAAAGGCAACTATTGTACGCTGTAGAGCGCTGGCGGATTTGTACGTGACGAATTGTTTCGTCCCATTTCGGAACTTGCCAAAATGGGGCACCTTAGGAGGCTCGAATCCCAAACCACTCCGTCTCACACACGGTCCGCAAGGAACGACCCTTCTTCTTCGTTGAGCGCGTAATCTGTGGGTGCGAGGAAGGGTCCTGGTTGAACGTCAACGTGGCCAACTACCATTCACGAGTATGACAGACACGGCCGAAACACCGGAGCGCAGAACTGTCGGTTGGTCTGGCTTATTTATAACCTGCAATCACATCCATCTCCTCATCTAAACGCACTTATGAAACCAGCTAGCTGATGCGTGTAGAAAAGTCCCATTTTCATTATACTACCTCTAACCTGTAGCGCCTCTTCTTCCTAACAGTCGATTCTCTACAAATGGCGTCCAGGAGGAGTCCTTTTATGGCCGTATGTGTCTTTTATGGTGTCGTAGGGGTTGACGATAGTTGCCGCCTTCTCAGGCCTTTAAAAGCGTTCAGCAAAAACCGACTGTGGTTCTGGACTCCGCTCTCAGGACAATACATCCTGTCACAATAGTATCACAAAAGCCCACCATGAGTTGGGGACCTTTCCTTGTTAGTTCTGACAACGCCGTACAATTCGTGGAATCAAAGGATTCAATGACATGAGTACGAACAGTTTTTGCAGAGTGCAGATGTATTAAAGCAATAAAATAAGGACGCTGAGTGGCTCGGATCGGATCAATTTTTTCAATGATTGCCTGTTTTTTTTAGAATAGTTACTGCTAACAAAGGGGCTCTAGCGATAAAGAAGTCTAATCAGAACTTCTGCTCAGTAGCACTTTCAGAAGTCACCTCTACAAATTTGAATGTTTGATCTTGACTAGTCTCAGATATTAATGGCAGCGCTATACAAACCGTTCCTTACGGATATCGGCTTCTTTATCGCTGCGACAGCCGGCTGGGTGGCACTAGAAGGGAAATCAGAAAACAGTGGTAAATTTCAGCAAATCTGAAATCCGTCTTTGTTGCGTTTTTAGATGATCTCAAAGTCCTTTTTATCTTTATTTATCCTCAATGTCTAATTGGTTGAATTGAGGTCGTCGAAGGCACACTCAAATTTTCCGGCGGTGTCAGCTTGGCAGTCGATGTTGCTAAGCGCGATCTTGCTGAGGGTGCAGCACTCAGTGGAGCGATGGCCGAGTTCCTGATGTCTTATTATATCCCAATGGTCATGCTGCCGCCCGAGTCCAACACGTTAGTTTAAATGCCTCTCTAGTACCACTCACCCACAATGATATACTGCAACTTTCAGCAACTAATTTCGTTATCGTTTAGCAACGAGCTGTACATAGCAGCCACCAGTGACTTCGAGTACATGTTCAAAACGTATCGCAAAATCGCGGGCGAGGAAAGCGACAATGAAAGAATACCTCGGCAGGCGAGTGCACCCACAGAAAAACATGTGTTTTCTGTCTTCACCTTTGTTTTTAGGACAAAATGTATCTTAATAAAAGGGGATGTCTTCCAAAGCATCTGTCTAAGATATTAACATCAAAAATCACTCTACTGCCAGTTTTTTGGCTAAACAGTTGGTAGGTATCTGCATTTGTTAAAAATTTGCTTTGATCTGGAACCAATTTTTGCGTTAATTACTCTCCTCATAATATTTCTTCCAGGTCACTTGGTGTTGTGCAAATGTCGCAGCCGGATAAGGTAAAAATTGATCATATATTATTGTTTTGAGAACAGAACATGCATACCGTTCTCTATTCTTCTCTCTACCTTCTTACCTTCTTTGATTGAAATCGGAAAAATCAGACACTCTTGAACGATGTCGGTTTTGGAACGTTTGAGGGTTGGATTTCTGATATTCCTTATTGAGAATTATACTGAGCAAATGCACGCTCTGAACTGATCGTGAGAGCGGAATGATCTGGAGCCGCCATTTTTATTTATCTCCTCTATCGGTCCAACCTGACAGAAAATCGATGTGCTGTAGATGTCAACCAGAACGTGTCACAGATCGATATTGACTATCGACACGATCTGCGACACGTTCTGTTTGACATCTACGGCACGTCTTCCGAATTCCGACGCAAGTTGGACGACATCTTCTCTTTTACTGTTCCACCCTCACCGACCCACCCCCTACTGTTCCCACTTCTCCCACTGGTCCTTCTTACAGGTCTTCCTTACTGGTTATCCTTAATGTTCTCTCTTTACTGGTCCCCCTTTACGTCGTCTGCATCCCGTCACAATTGGACGACGTCTGCGGCACGTCTTTTGATACCTCATGAACGTTGGGCGACGTCGGCGCCAGGTCTTTTAAATACCGACGTAGGTTGAACGTTTTCAGCACGTCTTCTGAATCGGGGCGCTTGCATCGGAGTACCGGACCTTTGCCGCAACATCATCCCATGTTGAACGGAAAATCTCGCCCACGTGAGATGAGTCGAGGCGTTCACACATTGTCCACACGCCACCGACGGACGAACTCTTCTATATATAAGTAGCCATAGCGATAGTGATAGCTTCATTTAGTGTCAGACAGGGATGAGCGGATAATAAAATTTCGAAACCCGGATAACGGATAATTTCGTCCGAAAATGGCCGGATAACGAACAAACAACCAAAAAATAAATCTCGTTTTAAATTGATCTAATTTTAACGGCAGATCAGGAGTTGAAGCACTTTTAATTTATAAGCCATCCCTAGACATTTTCATAGTTCTTTAAGGGGTCGTTTAGTGTGCGCGCGGCGCACGACGCGATGTCATGTGTAGTGGCATAATCGATCACTCGCGTCGCTCGATCAATTTGGCCACTATACATGCATCGCGTCGCGCGTCGCGCGCACACTAAACGAGCCCTAAACGTAGGGCGGTCGCCTCATTAGCGACGCTGCATAGGAATTTCTGCCCATTAGCAGGAAAATAATCTAACACCGCCTTCCTCCTGTTTTGAGAGGGTTGCCTCTATTGTTTTATCTATCAGCCGCCTAATTCTTTTGTCCAATTGAAGCTGCTGAAAAATGGCATGGTACTTGGAAGGACAATTCTCCCGATGTCTCTTGACTTTTCCATGCTATGAAAAAGGCGGGAGACGTCCAGCCCAATCAAGTCCATATAACAATCTTGATTCTACACCATGGTAAGAATGGTTACTGTTGTTGCCGCTCGATAGCATCCGAAGACCCAAGGTACTTAAACGTGGAATTATCTGGGATGGATGCAATACCACTATCTTTCTATCGGGTAGTAACTGCGAGTAATTGTGTAGGACAAACACAAAGTTAAGCACTGACATTTTTCCGGATTCATCAACGACTTACAGCGATTTAACAGGGAAAATTACAGCCAACATCCCTGATAGCGCGGCTTAGCGATAAGCCGAGCGATAAGCCGCTTTATCTGCGTTTTGTTTCCCGCTGCGAAATCTTTGTTAAAGTTATGTAAGTCGTTGATGAATCTGATCCCAGAGGGGTGTTCGATAGTGTACAATAGCATACAATCAGATAACTGCAATCACGGAGCCACAAATGACACGACGCAAACGTCGGCGGTAAAAATTCTTTCTTGCTTGAGCCATGCCCTACCAATGTTCCAATGGTCGCAAATAGCAGTTTGTATTCCTTCTTGGTGTACAAGTGAGTGGAGGTGAAGAAACAATTCTATGTCCAGTAGGCCTCATAGATGTAAGGTTCATGTTTAGTGGCTCTGGAACGACGTATGTTGGGTATTTTTGAAACTAAGTGACCATTTCCCAAGTGAGGAATTGCATGTGAGGAATTAGCCTTCTGGATTTGAATGACTTCTGTTGTTTTTGACGACCACTCTTACGATCGTGAAGGATCATCAGTCCATCCATCACCACGTCCAAACGTTGGAGTCGTCTAAATTGTTGTTCGTTATCCGGCCCAGGGCGCGTGTAGCGCAGTCGAAGGAGGCGCCGTCAGTCGCCTGCACCCATTACCAGGTTCCTGGTTCGGATTGTTTGCCCAGGCCAACCAAGCCCTCCATCCCTCCGGGGTCGGTGAATTGGAACCAGACTTGTCTGAGAAGGATAAAGCGCTGACTTGTTCATCGGCTGGCCACCGCGAGTCATTGTATGGCCAAATACGCATTCAACTGGCCTCCACGACATCCCGTAAAAGTAGAATGCGTGGCGCATCCCAAAAGGGATTGAGTAACAATAACGGTGAAACCGGATAACGAATAACGGTTTTCGCTCTAACTTTTAACTTTTCAACTTTTCAATAATCTGCGAACTGCGAAAAAGGTATTGTGGTGAGACCACTGAGCTGAGAAAGCTTCTACCGAATTACTTTTTAGGGAGTGGTCAACGGACGCTTCATTACGGTTGGCGGCCTGAACGAAAGCGAATGGAATTCGTAAGTTTTATGTTTTACTAAACAACACTGATGTCCATTTAAGACTAATTTTTTTTCAAGGCGTGCCGCAGAAGCAAATGATCTATATGCTCATGCCGCTGTCCGATGCGCAGTTAGCGCTGCTGTCTCGCTCACGAACAGCGACAACCACCTCGGCGCATTCCCGTTAGTTTTGTTTCCCATTACTTAACTGATAATAAAGGTCTCCACGTTATAATCAAGGGAATGAACTAGGTAATTACGTAGCTCTATCGCAGGACAAAACCAATCATACAGTAGCTTCCATATGTTTGTGAGCCCTTGCCTTTATTTCTGGATTTTGAATAGAATTGAGTTCGACCTAGACGTTCCACCGACGATGAGGCATACCATGTCGTGCTGAAAAGGCGCTGATTTTTCTTCTGTTTTAGCCGGCTTCAGGTGAACTCTTGACATCTTCTCATTGAAGTGTACTTTTTTCAACGTGCATTCCGGGCATCGGAGCAGTTTCACCGGTTCTTACATTACAATTCGTTGGCAGTCCCTTTTTGACCATATCCTCACATCCAGTGGGCACGTGCGTGGAGTTGGAGGAGGTGCCGGCTGTCGCGTGAATCCGATTCTAGGTTTAGATTTATCGCCTAGGCCAACAAAGCCGAGTAGGAGAATTGATACAAAATTGATCTGGGAGAGATAAAACACTAATGTGGCCATCGGCTAACCAGCACTAGTCATTCGATCAACGCAGCTTGTAAAAGAAGAATTCGCGGCGCATCACACAGAGAGATTGATTAACGCCATCATTTACTGTTTATCATTCATCATCACATCCCAGCCAGTCGCAGACGATCTTCCACATTGCTGCAGAAGGCGCTAATATGTCCTGCTCGGACGGGGGTACTGCTAGAAAAGTGAAGCAAGCACAATAATGATGACCTGTCCCCGGAAGGAAACTGCATAGAAAGATCCCGCATTGGGTAACTCAGTGTTAAGTGTCTGCAGCATACCACACTTTCAATTTTACTTCACTTCAAAAGGATCGAGTAGAGTTCCGCTCCCCATTATAGTAGATATTTTCAAGTTTTATTTTTATTTTCCTTACTTTAAACTTTTCCATACGACTCTGTCACCATATTCGCAATGAGAGGTTCTTCAGTCTGTCATTCGTTTATTCGTTGACTCCAGAGCACTGTGATTCGTTCGGGATTCAAATTTCCTAGGCAATTCTGCAAAATGGATCCCATGTGTGGACATGTCAAGTATTTTTCGATCAAAGAAGCACCTTTTTTCTGCTGCTTGCTGAATGTGCTATCAGACCCTTTTGCACAGTAACATGCGCAATCCTTTGGACAGCCTTCTTCTTCGAAAACAGGATAGTCGCTCTTTGCTGCGATGTACTAGGCCTCTTCTCCGCAACAATCGTGTTGAAACGTTGCATCAGCTATTCCGTGCGATGTCATCATCTCGAGTATCATAAGTCCTCAGCTATGTAAGTCTTCGAAAACAGTGGCTCTGCAATCTTCATGTTTTTCGAATTCTCCTGTGCCTCCTCAATAACGATCCTTCGTGCGGAAATGTGTGTAGTTGAGCCGCGGGGAAAAGACAAGAGAGCAAACCTTCCGGCAGTTTCTCGAAGTAGGTGTTGCTCTACGGGAATATGTACCAAGACGTGGACAGGCTTCGACCTTGTGACAGATCGTGACCGAAGCCTCGTTATAGACGCGAAAATCTTACCACATAGGGTGGGATCTGCACATTAAAGATCGCCGCGGCGAGCTTGAATCAAATTCAGCAATGCGGTGCTGCAAGAATTAAGTCATAGTCACGGCTGTCGATAAAATTTGGAAGAAGATTACTGGCGCGATACGCCAAGCTGCGTGGGCGGGACACGGCATTACGAAGCCTGGACGTCGACACGTAGACAGGTAGCCATGGGTGCGGATAGGCGATGTGAAGGAAAAGGTACGACATGAGAAGGTGCTTTATCATGTGTTTCCCCATGGCACCCGATAACTTGCAAAAGTACCGGAAAAGAAAAAAGCTGCCACTAATGGCACTCATTACAACGATGTCTACGAGAAGCTCGAACCTCGGTGAGCGGTATCTGTACCGACTTGCTACCAGACGCAATCTAAAGGCCGAGAATATTGAAACGTGCCTCGGTATCAGAGAGCGGCCATCTCCTTATGGATCAAAAGTAGGCGCTGAAGCGACAGTGTAATTACATAGGGAGGATCTCGAGAGCTAGTGTTAGAGCTCATTCTTTCAGCAGCCTATCCGAGCTTCTACCCACGACCGAAGGTCACCGTGGACGAAGCTGAAGTGGTTATGAGGAAGACAGGCAAAGCGACTGGTTGCGATGATTTGACCGCGAATTTATGGGGGTCGAAGATCTGGTGCGGAGCTGAGTGGTTAGGAATGCTGTTAAACCAGGTTGTGGCAAAACGTGAGCGCTCGAGGGTCCCGAGAAAAGTACGACAATTGTCAATTGGAAGAAAAAGGGCAATCCTGCGTACGGCAGAAGTTGCCGTCCGATATGCTTGCTTTTGCACAGTATGACGGCTTCTGAGAGTAACGGACGAACTCATGAAGTCGTCTGGCTGAGGCACCATGAAAAAGGCATGCAAGCTGCCGCCTTCGAGCGGAGAAGCATCGCGAGAAGCAGAAGCCGTTGCATCGTTAATTTTTGGAGTGGTCCATTGACCACGTGCCACCGATATGACACGCCATACGGCAACGTTCCCGGAGCAGTTGTAGAGTGTGAGCGAATGATTTACTCCTCCCCAAAGAGAGTGTTGCGAGCTGAAGGCAGGCAGCCTGCTTTATGCCGATGACGTAATGCATGCTTGCAAAGATCGATTGATATCGTTCCTTGATTCGCACAAGGTACAGGTTGATTTTGAATTCAATTGTGTGTATTGTGTGCCTATGTGCTTTTCAGTGGCTAATTTTTATTTATTTATTTACTTATTTACTTATTTATTTATTGTAAGGGTTCCGACACGCCTCACGACATGTCTCGTACTCGTGCGCTTTGCGCGAGCTTGATGAATCACTAACCTACGGAAAGCTGTTTTTGTAAAAACTAAAAGCCACTAACATTTGGTTTCTGCTGCGTATTCTTACTGCATGAAGCCGTTCACCACTGCCTTGCCTTCATCATAGGTATTCTTTTTGGACCAGTAACGTCGTCTATTTGTGCTGCTCAGTACTTCTGTCCCTCAGGTTGCTCCGCTACCGTTTTCATGCTCAACAGCACTCGTCACATGAGGTTGACACGGCTTCCGAATCCAGGCGCTCAGAAACGTGCGCAGTTGCCGTAGTGTCAAGGAAAAAGAGCTCGCACTCCCCCTCCTGCAGTGTCACTTCCCCTCTTGCAGCAACATCCCACATTTAACACATTGATGGCAATCGCGTTTTGCGGCAGAAAGCTGAGTGGGACACACGCGTGCCGTGAGCCACCAGTGGCTCATAATATCCCTCGCGGACAACTTTTTTGTTTTGCATGCTTTTTTCCATCAAACTTCGACCAGAAGGGCAATTTAGGGTGCTGATCACGAACTTGATATCCGTTTATGAAATTTCGGCCGATTACGATAGGTTACGGTAGATACCGGTGACTAAGGCTGCCGAGGTCATGATCACCGTTTTCCTCCAAGCGTCACCTAGGGTGGTTATTTGGGGTACTGATCACGATCTGTCATCCATTTTTGGTATTACGGTGGAGTACGGTTGGTTACGGTAGGTATTGGTAATCGCCGACAGCCTTAGTCACCCGTACCTACTGTAACCTACCCTAGTCCACCGTATTACCAAAAACGGATGTCAGATTCGTGATCTGCATCCCAAATAACCTTCTTGGGGAAAGTTTTGGTGAAAAATACTGACTTAACTTGATTTGATAGTTGAGTTGGTCTCCTTCCCAGTAAAATTTTTTAATTCGATATATCTAATGAAAGCAAGGAGAAGTTTCTTGCTTACTCCTTCCCCTATCACAGGTAATTAGGGAGCAGAAAAGACATCTATAAAAAACCGACGGCAGCAGTACAAGAAATAGCGTGAGATGTTGTGCCACGGGGACAGACAAGTATGAGCCACCGGTGGCCCATATTGTCGTGAATGTATTAATGACAAACTATCCCCACCACGGATCTCCCTCGATAGAGAGCCTTTGGGTTCTCTTGTTAAGAGGGATCTCGGGCCGCTTGTCGCAGGGCCACGTGGCGCGTCCCCGGGTGGTGGATAGGGGAATTAAACGCGAACCAAATGCGACCGTGTACTGCCCAGAGACGCAGGTGGGATGCAGGGGATGGACTCCTTGCTCCTGCTGTGTCGGTTCCTTGTGCGTGGGAGCGGCATGTTCGTGCACAGTGTGCGCGGATGTGTCCGTGACTGTGCGGATTGTAACTGTGTCGGCTCGGCCAAAAGCTTGCACTCGGTAGACTGGGAGTACATGTAAGGCGATTCGAGGCCGCCTTAAGTCTCGCCCCGTCCCTTCGGGCAGTCTGGCTGGCTGCCCGGAGTACCCTGCCCGCACGACAGAGCCTGACTAGCTACCCGTGTTGTATTCCAGTCAAACACAGCAGCACTAAAGGGCCTCATTCCCCTGACCCCGAAAGAGCCCCCATTTCTGCAGCGATGGGAAGGACGAGTACGGAGAGGCTGCTAAAATCTCAGGGCCTAACCAGGCTGCGCAAACTGAGAAGGACTAGGATGACGATCTGTACTTACAACGCCCGCACGCTTGCGTCGGAAGCATCCGTCGAGGACCTGATGATGCAAGCCAGGAAGATCAAGTACGACGTCATCGGACTGACGGAGACGAGAAGACACCACTCCCTACACGCCGCCTACGACTCCGGAGAAGAACTGTTCCTCGGAACATGCGACAGCAGGGGAGTAGGCGGCGTTGGTGTCCTCGTCAACACGCACTTGGCCATGAACATCGATTCGTACGAGTCTCTGACAAGCCGAATCGGACGTCTGCGACTGAAGCGATGTGGCTCCGTGCCAGCCTTGACTGTGTTCGTCGCGTATGCCCCAACATCCGACTACGACGACGAAGACGTCGAGGCCTTCTACGTGGAGCTGGAGAAGTTCTATAAGGAAGATCACACCTTCTACAAGGTGATCGTCGGCGACTTCAACGCCAAGATCGGGCCACGAAGGTCGCCGGAAGAACTTCACATCGGAACCCACGGTTTGGAGTGGAACGAGCAAGGTGAAAGGCTGTCTGAGTTTATCATGTCGACCAAGACCATCCATGGAAACTCGCAGTTCCAGAAGCCTCCATCCCTACGATGGACCTGGGAATCTACCGGTGGTCAGTTCCACAACGAGATCGACCACATCATCTTCAATCGCAAGTATTGCCTGACCGATGTCTCCGTTGTCCCCAAGTTCTACACGGGATCGGACCACCGCCTCCTTCGCGCGAGGTTCCGCTTTTCGCGTCAAGGAGAGAAGGCCGCGAAGTTCAAGAAGAGGAATCCCAGAACGACCATCAACTGGGATCTCTACACCTCTCTTGTCGGCCTTTGGGAAGATGCCGTCATGGACAACGTCGACGAGGAATACGATCGCTTCGTGCACCATCTCCACGATAGTGCTAAGGGAGCCGAGAGCTTAAAGACCACCAAGAGACGCCTGTCTCCGGGAACTCTTGAGCTGATACGCCAGCGTGGAGCAGCACGAGCGTCAGGCAACTACCAACTGACGTCCGAGCTTGCAAAGCTATGCAGAGCGGCGATAAAGGAAGATCTCAAGGAGAGAAGGGCGGAAGTGTTGGCTGAAGCAGCAGAGGCAGGGCTGAGCATCCGCAATGCCCGCCGGAACTTCGCCAACTTCAAGACCAAGATGACCGCTCTCCGACGTCCTGACGGAACCATCACCTCTTCCAGAAGGACCATGGAGAAAGTCATCCACGACTTCTACTCCGATCTCTTCGATAGCCACGTCCACCTGCCCCCATGCCATCTTCCGCAGGATGGATACGTCGTCCCCTCTGTTCTCTCTTCCGAAATCCGACACGCCATCTCGTCGGTGAAGAAACGTACAGCACCCGGTTCTGACAGGATCAGAGCTGAACACCTGAAGAACCTCCCGCCAGCGCTCATCAACACCTTGGCGCGGCTCTTCACACGCTACCTGTCCGAATGCAAGGTTCCATCTCAGTGGAAAACCAGCAAGACCGTTTTGCTGTACAAGAAGGGAGACGTGCACGACATTGGCAACTATCGCCCGATCTGCCTGTTGTCCGTAGTCTACAAGCTGTTCACTCGAGTCATCCTGAATAGGATTAGTAGAACGCTGGACGAAGGACAGCCATGCGAACAAGCAGGATTTCGGAGAGGATTCAGCACGATCGACCACATACACACCATTACGAAGCTCATCGAAGTGTCGCGAGAGTATAAGCTGCCGCTGTGCCTTACGTTCATCGACCTGAAGAAGGCATTCGACTCCGTCGAGACTGAAGCGGTCATGGAAGCCCTGCTCACCCAGGGCGTTCCTACTCAGTACATCAGGGTCCTTCGAGAGCTGTACAGTGGATTCACGACCAAGATCTCTCCATTCTACAACGACGTCGTCATTGACGTGAAGAGAGGGGTTCGACAAGGGGATACCATATCCCCGAAGCTCTTCAGCGCCACCCTCGAAAACGTCATGCGCGAACTAGAATGGGAAGACATGGGAGTGAAGGTCGACGGCCGGCAACTGCACCATCTTCGCTTCGCTGACGACATCGTGCTCATAACACCGAGCATCAGTCAGGCGGAACGAATGCTGGCCGACTTCGATCGTGTATGTGGAAGCGTTGGACTGCAGCTGAATCTTACGAAGACGATGTTCATGAAGAACGGATGGGTTTCTGATGCCCCATTCTCGCTCAACGGAACGAACATCTCCGAATGCTCCAGCTATGTGTATCTGGGTCGCGAAGTCAACATGGCCAACGACCTAGCACCAGAGCTGAGCAGGAGGAAACGAGCGGCTTGGGGAGCTTTCAAGAACGTCGAAGAAGTCGCGAAGAAGACGAAGAACGTCCGACTCCGTGCCCACCTATTCGACTCCACTGTTCTTCCTGCCCTAACATACGCCTCAGAGACCTGGGCTATACGAAAGCAGGATGAACACGCGATCAGCGTCGCGCAGCGTAGAATCGAGAGGACGATGCTCGGAGTGACACGACTCACGCAAGTGAGAGAAGGCCTTCGGAGTTCCGAGCTTCGCCGACGTTCGAAGATCAGAGACGCTGTCGCATGGGCCAAGTCGTCGAAAATTAGGTGGGCCGGCCACGTAATGCGATTCGCAGACACCCGCTGGACGAGAGTCGTCACAGATTGGATTCCGCGGGATGTCAAAAGAACACCAGGACGCCCACCAACGCGTTGGTCGGACTTCTTCGTGAAAGCCCTGAACGACCGATATGACGCTCTTCGTGTCCCTCGAGCGAGGAGGATCCATTGGACCACTCTGGCACGCGACAGGGACGAGTGGAGACGCTGCTGGCGCCCGCTCGAACAAGTCGATGATCAACGGGACGACAGGTGATACAGGTGATCCCCGCGTGAGATACGATGAAGCGTATTGTCGCGAGGATAAGATTGGTCACACGACCATCGTTGGTCAACTCACTCAAATAGGGGAAGATAGTTCTGGTGCAGTTTCTAAACACATTCTGATGTCGCTCCTTGAGAATTGAAGAATTTCCTCAACGAGTTTTCATTTCGACCAATCGGGGCAGGTTCAAGTTAAAGGTGTAAAAAGGATGAAGGACGGCGTTATTCAATCTATTCTGTGATGCGCCACGTATTCTATTCTATTCTACGGGATGTCGTGGAGGTGATTTGAATGCGTATTTCGCTTACACAATGACTTGCGGCGGCCGAACAGGTCAACATTTCATCGTTGCCATGCAAATCTGGTACCAATTGAAAGACCCCAGAGGGATGTATGACTTGGTTGACGATGGATGGAAATCCGGACCAGGAACCCGGTATTGAGTGCACGCGACAAGCGGTACCTTCTCCGACTGCGCTCCATGCGCCCATCTGTCAGTTACTTCCTACCAATATTTATTGCTTTAATCCTGAACATTCTGAATGGAATACTATGGCTGCTCAAAGCGCTACTGTATCGCAGTGCGAAAGTAGGTTAAGCAAAAAAAATAGCAACAGAAAAAATAAAAGTCGAGTCTTTTAAAATTGAAGCACATCGCGAAGCGTTGAGAGATGTGCCTGTGTAATTAGTTCACTGAGTTCTCTGGGAAAATTGCACGCCGTTGAGTTTCGAAGCTAGTCTTTCCTGCATCTCTTCCTATTTTGAAAATTTTCTCACATTTTGGATGATGACTATGAGCTTTCAAAGCATTCTACTGATGAGACTCAACAAAATGTTCATTGAAACGCATTCTCATTGATTTACGCTGAAAGCTCGCATTTGTTTCTAGACTTCTAGACGAAGTTGAAGCAGCTATTTCAGCTTAATCCGATGCGGAGGTTTGCCCAGTGAGCGAGATACGGTGGATTGTGGCTGGTTCATGTGTTTGCACGCCGAGCTGTTTTCGAGGAATACGAGCTGGACGGTAGGTTCAATTAGGGCCTATTTCGATATGTAGATAAGAGCCAAGATCACTCACTTTCTAGCTTAACTCCTCAAATTCTACGGATATCCCATGTTAGAGGGATCTCGCGTTGCTTGTTGCTGAGACAATCGCGCGTCTCTGGAATGGGGAGAGGGGGGGGGGGTACCCAGAGATACGGGTTCCTGCAGGGATGGACTTGCCCAGGATGTACCTTCTGCGTGGGCGTGGCATGTTCATGCACAGAGGAAGTGGATGTTTCTATGCAGGCGATAACCCTTGAATCTCAGCATGTCTTTGCTTACGTTTCGGCATAACCGCCTCCTTCAGAGCCCTACGTAAATGGCCAGAAGGCCAGTTTTTCCCCTGTTTCTTAACGTTGGTGGGAAAGTTTTCCGCCCTCATACAATTTTTGTTCAAATTTGTTAATTTTTTCGTAAGGTATAAAAGGATAAGAAACGGCGTTATTCAATTCTTTTTCGGATGCGCCACGTATTCTACTTCCACGGAATTTCGAGTTCGTTGAAAATACGGGCCTACTCACGCGAACACGATCAAGCACGATGACCTGTTCAGCGACTGCCCACTACAATTTATTCTAGATAGAGTGTGCAATCCAATTGCCTTAAAGAAGAATGAGAATTGCTTTTCGGCAACATTTACTATTGCGCTTATTATTTTAAATGAATTAAAAATAGGAACAGAATGAGAAGCAAAGCTAGCAAATGACTGATTCCTTAAGATTAGTCGACTCCAATTGTTACTTCAGCAGAACTCCTTGTAGTTGTTTTTATTGTAGTCAAATCTAAGACGGTAATGCTTTATTTGACTAACGTTTGCGATCCAACCAGTCCCAGCTGCCTTTTTAGGCCACAAGGCAAGGCATTCATACATACAATCTAGGACACAATCTACGACGAAACCCCACAAGGAGTTCAACTTAGGCCTATATTATACATCGGCGACGCTGTTATCGGCGACGTCGGTGTCAGTGTTGAACGGGTGCTACGCAGACCGTGCAACACTGTCGCCGACGTCATCGTCGACAGCGTATAACATAGGCCTTACTATGCCAAAACTCACGGGCAGTCGAACATTGTCAATGTTACTTCAGCCATTAACCGCATATGTCTTCTGAACTGAGTTGCTGTTTCATGTCTGAGTAACTTTGCACATTTTTAAACACCGGATGTACTCGTGTTCGTGGCATAAAAACTGGTTTGCTGCGGAGAAGTTTTTGATATTGCATTTGTGGGATGTGATCACAGGCTTCCGGAGTGGAACTAAAAAGGGATCAATGGCTTAATAATCTGCGCTCATTGTTTGAAACGGCGAGGCACACGGCGACATCATTCAACTCAATGTTCAAATGCTTACTCTTGATGACGAGCATCCTAATTGTAATAGAGTGTTCAGAAGCTCACCGACGATGAAATTCGCCTCTTCAAGCTCGGCGCGGAGGAGGAGGCCGCCTTTAGAGCCCGCATTCGCGGTATGCGCCGCGAAGTCGCGGGCTTTCTGGAGAAACATGCTGGACGCCCCCTGGGATTTGAGGGAGGGCTGGCAGCACCTGATGCCGGGTCGCAGCGTCAGGCTTGAAGTTCGAGAGCCGAAGGGGGTCGTACTGCGACCTCGTCTTAGTGGGTGGTCGTAATCTCTCCTGGTTTTAGCAGAAGACTGTCGACTGCCTCGTTTTTTTCTTGAGTTTAAGTGATGTGTCTAAGTTACCTTTTCCTTGTGACCTTAACACTGCAGAGATTCGATTGCTTGAGCGGGAAGTTTTGTTCACTGAAGGAGACCGTTTTTGAGCAAAAAAAGTGGATCCTTCAACGTTTTGAATGCTACTTGTTCTACGGTTCAATGAGGACCGGTCCAATTTTTGGCAAACTTTCTGAGCATATATTTTTCTACCTGGTGGAGCGACACTTCCGTCTGAATTTGTACTATACGAAATTTTGCGGGTTATTTGCTACTGGTTACTTAAGTGATATACCGACAAAAATTTTTTGATGCGCTTTTCGAATTGATAACGGAGTCGCGAACTAAGGATAGAATTGTCACGGAAGTAGTTTTCTCCCATCTTAAGTGAAGAAGACCAGAAAACGAAATTGTGCCACGAAATTATAACCCTTGGTTATTGTGCAGTAAAACAACTAAAGGATTCCTGCTCCCACCAGATCGTGTATCTGTATGAGCTGTTGGATAAGCTCCGGTTGATCTTGCACCGACATTAATGGAACGACTTTACAAAAATGATCATAACTGGTCAAGTTTTTCGAAATAAAAAACGGACTTTTTTGAAAAATAGAAGAAAATTTATTTTCGCCACATAAAAAACTGTTTTCAAAAAACTGGGCTTCGTACGGAGCGGGGGTTGAATTTCTGGTAGATTTTTGTCGAAAATCTAGTAGAAATTAAACTTCCCCATGTTGAAAAGAGAAAAAGCTGCAATGTTCTTATATGAAACAAAGACATTTGATTTTTTTGGAGCAAGAATACTTTGCTTTTTATTGTAGCATAACCAGCGCTTAGAATTTTAGGGTACAATTTCGTTTTTTTGATGTCGTTTTCTTCAGATGGGCCAAAATTGCTTCCGTGACAAGTTCATCCCTGGGTTGCGACTCCGTCATCGATTCGAAGAGTGGTTTTAAACAAATTTGTAGAAGGTTACCATTAGCAACTAATGCTCGAAATTTTTTAGAGTACAAATTCAGATGCTGATGTCGCTTCTTCAAGTAGAAACATGTGTGTTGTCCGTGACATCCTGGAAGAATCTGCAGAAATTGAACCGGTCCTGACTGATTGGAAGACTGCTCTCTTTTTTGAACTAGAAAAGCAATGAGCATTCAGACTTCTGAAAAATTAAATTTTATGCTCATAACATGTCCTCTTCAGTGAAGGAAGCTGCGCGCGAATCTCTACAATGTCGAAGCCGCACCTGAAAGAACAACATATTAAGGGGTAAAAACACCAACTATAATAATAAGTTGAGAGTGCGAGACAATTCTCTGTCTAAACAAGGCGAGATCACAACCCTCGTTTATTTTCGGCAACTTTGTGTGAAACCTCATGAGAAATAGAGCCGTGGGGGGGGGGGTGGAGCTGTATCAACTTGGGAAGGGGGTAAAATTTTCCACAAAAATCGAACTTCACGCTTGACTCTGCCCGAAGGCCTTCCATCAATGTTTTGTGTTTGTGTTTGTATTGAAATTATTTTGAACATGTTATTTTGCATTTGCCTATTTTCTATATCACTTTTAGAATAAATTGTTGTTTTCTGCCTCTAGAGCATTGAAAAAAAGACAACGGTTTACCTACAAATATCTCCAATATGGGGGGATCTTGTCTTATAATTAGACAATTACTAAAATTCTATTCTAATAGAGGCATGACTTGTGCTCATGCCTCTATTAAAATAGAATTTTAGTAATTCACCTGTTTCGCATGTTACCGTACTGATTTCATAAAGAGCTCGCTCTTACCAACGTCAGGACCACTGGATGCTTAGTCAACGATCTGGACAAGGGACACCTCAAGGAGTTCATTTGCTAACTGCTTTCACTCAAAATTTTTAGCAGCAGTGTCACCTACATACGCACCTACGGCCATCAGCAAACGTCTAAAATTTGAATGGCTTCTTGATATCAAGGTTTAGATCCACCACAATTCTCGCCTCGTTCTTCAGGAATTTCTCCAGTGCAGCATGAAAGTCTCATGACAACAGTGAGACCTGCATGGTTATGTTGATGACGCCCACAGCACTTTCCCTCAAAACGTATCTCTTACTCACACACTGACAAGTCAAAGACATCGTCTTCGGCTAAGAATACCCGTATTCGCCTTGCATCCATCATCAAACCCAGCGTTCACTGTTCGACGTATTTCTGGATTTCTCGCGAAAAAGCGTAGTTCGTTGAAGTGTATGTTCTGTGCACCTCTGGCGTTTGGAACGTTTCACTTCTGAAAATAGCCAAACACACAGTTGAGACAACATGTCTACAAACCCCACCTTAAGGACTGAAAAAAGCTGAAAGAGGGAAAAGGAGGAAAACGGTGGTTGCGGCACTCTTAATGTCTTTTCTCGTTGATACCTCAAATTATAAATAATGAATATGTAATTAAATATGTTGTGAACATCTCTCTCGGCCTTCTTTGCAGTGACCTCATATTGGTAAGTAAAAGTGATTTTCCTGTCTATAATAAATCCCAGATACTCAAGCCCACTGGGTGAAAAATGAAGCACGAGAAAGAAGAAATAGAATTGGAGAAATAGAATTTGCGGTGCCTACCTCTTGACCTTGAATTCTGCAGAGTGTATAACTCATTACCTGGTAGTGCTACCATTTTAGTAATCATTTTGGATATCATCAGCAGACCATTCCGTTTCCTACGAGTCTCAAGACTGGACATGTGGTTCGCTTCAAAAATATACAGCAATAGTTTTTATTTATTTTTACCTGCCTGTCTACAAGCGGCAGGCACATTCATGTCATTCACATTCTCAACGATTAACTCCGGATAAAACCGTTACTATCGATCATCCTTGATTGATAGCCCTTTTGCAACGAAGCTTCTTCACCCGTTCCACAAATTCGCTTGATCCCCACCTCAATGCGACAAATGTGGGAAAGTCGAACCTATCGATCGATATTGACTTTTGTGCAGTACCTGTATCCATCAGCTAGCATAATCGCCTAAGGCCCTCCTTAATCGGTTACGTCAACTTCGGTGAAACATGCATACCTGTTGACGGAGTCGAACCAAATGGTATTACTTACTTCATGAGAAGTTTCTACAACTGATTCTCACCACAAGCAATCACCTTTGAACGAAAATCGAGTTTAAAATTTTGAGAACTTCTGGAGATCATCAAGTCATACAAAAATTTCGAAATATAATACAATCAATAGAACATACACCAGAAATGGCTCATTGTATCGCCTCCGCAGTTATGAAAGGCCATAATCACTACACTGAAAACAAGCCGCATAAAAGATCTAAAAGATATCGTACTGAAAGTAAATCGGCGTGTAAATATTGGAATGAGAGTAATTCAAACAGAAAACGCAACCTTTGGTAAACAGAAGAGAAGAACATGAAATAACAACACAAAAAATGGAAAACAGATATGAATAGTTGGGGGCTAAATACAGAGAAATTCCTGAGTGAAGAACGCACTGAAAGGACAGCGAAGCGGAGCACAAGTGGAAGATAATGGTTTTGATTAATGATCATTGCTACAGCCTTAGGGAATCTGGGAAGGTAAAGAATTGCCCCAACTGGGGTTAGACTCCCTAATCTATGTATTTACGTACTACTGCACAGCTATGTTCAGAGAAAAATGCTTTGACAGCACGGCTCGCAGGAGGGTTGAACCCTCCAGGTAATCCGTGGATCACTGTGTATGTGCGATTGACGGAAACTGTTGCAATTGTCAGAATCCCGTAATGCATAAAAGAGCTAAATTTGTCTGTCTGCATGTCTGTCTATGCGTCCGTCCGCCCGCCCATCGGTACAAGTGATCGGTGGAGAGGCTTTACGTTAGAGCAAAACTGTTGGTAATTGCTCAGGACAGGTCTCACGCAAACATGACGAACAGTAGGCAATATTCGCAGCAAAAGTCAGTACCCATTTTCGTCCCGAACTAGCATCCCAAAGAGGAAATTTACCGGAAATAACCATTTGAATATGTTAAGCGAGTCAAGAGTTTTTGCAGAAACTAGAGACCATTGATCGATCAAACAATAAGGACTTTAATTATCGATTTTTATTAAAGTGGACGCCAGGCAGGGCTACTTGTCTTTAAGTGGCTCTTCGAAGTGCGACTCCCTTAGGTGTGCTAGCCGGAAGATAAGCTTTACAAAAGCAGGAAGCTATGTGGATGTGTAACTCAACATCAACCGATAATATCGATTTTGTTCAAAACTAGCCACTGAGTGGCAATTCGACTAGAAATCATCATCAGAAGGTATCACGTCAATATGGTTAAAACGATCACCAAGAGCACGTGTTAACGCAGAGTTTCTGCTCTGCGTTAACCAGTGCTGTTGCAACCATAGTGACGACCACGAGGATGGCAATCCCTTGCCAGTAAGACCAGAGCAACAAGCGAACGCCGTTCACGACTCTCCAGATGACCTTGTGGCTCAACATCGGCATCAGAAACGGGGTGCGGCAATTCCTTTGTATTCTGAACGCGCGTGTAAGAAGTGGGAATGGCCGCTCACTGGATGGAGCAATGCGCGAGCTGGAGTCTTCTGACGAGGAGTCTCTCGAAGGCGATGACGGTGCCACTTCCAAGGAAAATGGTAGTGAAATCAATCCGAACTTTGACGTGCAGGAGTCTTCAAAGCACCAGTATCTCTTCAAACCTGCTCGTTCATCGGAAGAGATCGACGTGGGTCTCTGTGGCTTCAACCAGAAAAAGTCCACACCTTGCCTATTATCAGTTTGGACTTGATTGTTCTACATGGTCAGATGGTTCCAATGCAAATCCAGAACTTAGCCTCTCGTCCAAGTGTGCAAAGGGCCATCGGTGGCAAAAGCTATGTACCTCGGTTTGCTGCCGATTGTTCAAGGAGAACTTAACGTGAACAGGCCGCGGTACGGGGTCTTATTTCAGGTCAACAAATATTTGAGCGATTGGTTGACAAAGAAGGTCCATGCAATTGGCCGACAACGATCCTGAGTCATGTATATGGAAAATGAAACTTCCAGCACTTCAATGGCTAAAGTCGAGGTTCTGCACGACTACGCTCGAACTTCTCTTGTGCAGGCTGTGTGTTCTGTGAAAGTGTGGATTTGCCGAAGAGAAAAAGCTGTCTTTGCTTTCTGAGATGTGCAACATTCCTTCGTTCGTTGCGGAGAGTACAAACTTGGATAGCCAGTGTGATGATCTAGGATCTTGGATAAAAATGTGGTTCTCGAGCGCCAAATTCAGGGAGCCCTGAATCAGGGTCCAATCAGCTTCAGCTATTGGGCGGCTAGAAATATCGCTATGAACGAAATGCGAATATCTGGTCGAAGATGAAACGAATTTACGCATCGCGTCGCTCTTAAACCTGGTTGATCAGATGACAGACCTCATGTGTCGAGGATGTGGTTTGCTGATATGCAGTGTTCGTGACATTTGTCATTATGAAGACTGAAGGCACGAACTCTCATTTTGTTAATAGCGCGGGCTATATTCACGATATGGTGACTGTGGCCGTTGCGCAAAACTTCGTTTCAAGGGACCAACCCTGTGCAAAATTCAGTTGGTTCCCAGGATGCAAATGGCAGATCATTGAATGCCGATTCAGCCCGTACCACCTTGGGTTGGAGTTCACGTCTCGCAGCAAAGTTTTATGGAATAACGAGAAAGGCTGTTGTTCCCGCAAAGCCAATTCTGATAAAGATGAGCAGGCCTATCTTTGTCTTTCCAAGGTCTCAGTCGGTAGGTAATGAATCTGCGCTCTTCCCACTACTCTTCGCCGTCGTTATGGATGCCATATCGCGTGATCTTCAGCAGCCTGTTCCTTGGACGTTGCTTTATGCTGATGATGTAATGCTCGCTAGCGACGACAGGATTGAACTCCAGAGGCAGGTACACGTGTGGTATGATCGCTTGGAGAGATTTGGGCCCAAGCTCAACGTGAAAAAGACCGAGAACCTGACTACAGACGAAAATGAATCTCGCTCCATTAAGGTGAACTGCATTAAACTACCACCTACTTCGGTTTTCAAGTATTTGGGAACAGCAGCCGCGTCCGATGGTAGTGCACTCGTTGAAGAGAACTCACGAATGAATGCAGCTTCTTCCAAATGGCGCTCTCTGACAGGAGCGCTCTGCGACAAGAAAATACCAGCACGCCTAAAGTCGAAGATCTACAGAAGGGTCGTCCGACCTGTAGCTATTTACGGAGCTGAGTGCTGGCCCGTTACTAAGAAATTGAAAGGCGCCTCAGCGTAATGGAAACGAAGATGCTGCGGAGGACGGCCGGAGTTACGCCTTTGGATCGAGTAGGCAACTACTCCATACGGCAGAGGTTGGGTGTCACCAAAAGAGTCTCGCGCATCTGAGAAGATGCGTGAGGCTCGTCTGCGATGGTACGGCCACGCGCAAAAGATGACACCGTTCGAAAGGCTGGTCTTAACCTTGATGTGTCCGGGAGGCGCCCACGAAGGCGACCAAAACAGCGGTGGCTTGATACATTGCATCAGGACTTGAAGCTGGCTAGGCTGCACCCTGATCAGGCATTTGATCGGGGAAACATTCCAGGAAAGCGGACCCCGCAGCCAAGCGGGACAAACGCTGAAGAAGAAGAAGGATAAAACGGTCAACACACATCGCAACAAATGAACGGCATCAAATTTCCAACCACTACTGATCCATTTTCTCGATTCTTTACCAAAGTTGACCGCCACAAGATGTTGAGTCATACGGAAGTGTTGTTACGTGTATGTATAACTCTTGTAACTTGCCGTCAATATCAATCGTTCCACAATTATCGATCGACATTACCGATTTTTCTCCATGGATGGCCTTTCACAGATGAAAGCGGACATGACTGTGGACGTACTTCGCGGCAAATGAATATCGAGAAGTTATGAGAAATAGTTGGCTAATAGGGGGGGGGGGGTGCAAGACTAATGGGACTTTCCATGCCGTGCCTATATAAGTCGTGACCGAATTCCGGTTTCGTGCTTCTCCTAATTGTATGTTTGTATGCTACTTACTGATGGCCACCTGAGAAGTGACCACTCTCGCCCTTTCCAGAAGCATGCCGAAACCCCAGTCTGACTAGTCGACCTGTGTCGCGCAAATCTCGCCCAATTCCCAATCTCGAGCAGTCTGAACTATGTAGTCACGCAAGATAAGAAGTACGTCTTCTACCTTAACTCTGCCAAGCAGCGAGTCTGGGTGAGGCTCAGCTGAGCTAGCTTCACAACCCTCAATCACCGTAATCGCCGGACATCTTTCCATGCGACTACCACTGCTTCTTGAGCCTATAGGACTTCATGGTCGGAAGGGACACAAGGATCCAAGCAGACCTCGACAACCATAACGAGGAGTGGGTCAGCACCAGGCCTAAGCAGTTCTGGAAGGATGGGATCAGGAAGTTGGCTTATCCATGGCAGCAAGGTTATTGAACTTAATGGCGAATACAAACCTCAGCGCCGTTGAGTTGTAATTGAGTGATAAAGAGAAAAAATTTGTTGAATTTGTCCCATTACTTTTGTCTCACCCCAATAGCATCGCAAAAGCTCACCACGAGTTTGAGTTGGAAACCTTTCCTTGTAAGAAGCTTCTAAAATGAAATGAAAGTGTATCTTGGCTTTTTACCTGGTATCAGAGTTTTCCAACTTCAAGTCTAGTCAAGCATAAAAAATATTGAATCGGTGTTCAGTGTAGTACGTGCAGTTATATAGCACATCTCAAAACACGAACCTTTGAACTGTCTTTAAACCTAAAGAGTCACTTAAGTCCGCCAAAGGTAGTTTCATGATGCGCCAGCTTACTTGAAAAGTTCTTGGAACGAAGAGAGCACACTAACCTTTCACCCGGGCACTCGTGCAGGGCAGCAGTCGTGGAAGGACCTGTCAAACTCAACCGAGACTCACTGCATGACGTACTGCCACGTGGCATTGTCGACCTCGCCACGGCACGGCGCCACGGTTCATTTGCATCCGTGAGCTTCTCCTGCGCGGTCGCCTCATGCTCACTACCGTTCTCTCAGCGTCTTCTTCGTTCATTTCCTCTTCCTCTTCCCCTCTTCCTCTGCCTCAGTTTCTTCTATCATGTCAACGGAATAGAGGGTGTCCCAAAGAAATGTGCCTACTGTATGAAAGTCATAAACTTGCTGACAGTAAGACTATCAAGGCACAAAGAAACCATGAAAGCACAGGAAAGTCGAGATTTTAATTTGAATGATAGGATTCACACAATGCACTCTAAAAAGGTTTCAATTTTAGGCTCATAGCTTGTCCATGGCCATGATTCCTATCACAATTCTGTCTGTCCAGCGCCACTGCCCTTCCGTTGATTATTGAGATCCTACTACCTGCCAAACCTGCCAACCACGTGTCCATCAGTGCCTGTCCTGTGTCAGAGTGGTCCAATGCACACTCCTTGTTTGAGGGCCATAAAAAGGGTCAAATCACTTGTTTAGGAATTTCACGAAGAACAACGGCCAAGCTGTTGGTGTGAGGGGGACGTGGGCGCCGAGGAAGCGAGCCGGTGACGGTTCCTTTCTAATGATTGCCCCAATTCCATCATGTGGTTGGGCCACCTAGTTTTTGACGAACTGGTACCAGTCTTTGAAAGTAAGCGAAGGAACTCATCAACTTTTCTCAGTTCCCTGAATCGCGTCGCTCTGAGCATCGTTCTTTCATGTACTCACTGCGCAAGATTGGTCGCGTGTTCATCCTGCTTTGGATGGCACAGATCTCTGAGGCGTACGCGCATAAATAACAGAGATGTCCAATAGGTGGGCACGGAGCTAGACGTTCATCGCCTTCTTTACGACTTTTTTGACACTCCTGAAAGCCGCTCTATTCCTCCTTCCATCTCCGGCCCTAGATCGTTGACCGTTTTCTCTTCGCGACCTAGATACATGTAGCTGGAGATGGTCATTCCGTTGGTGTGAGCAGAGCACCAGAAACTCGCCCGATTCTAATAAATATCGCGATCGTCATACTCAGCTGTCTCCAGTGTTTCCAGAAACATTATCAAAGTTAGCTAGCATTCGCTCAGCTTGGTTAGCGGCCGACTGCGTAAGGGCAAAGAGGGATATGTCGCCTAGAAGCTTGAAGTTTCACAAAAGGTAGTATCAGCGACAGCGCAACTAGGCGGAATACCCATTCTTAGATTTATTCGGGTATAACCTTTTCACACGTTTCGCCAATGTGCCGCAAACTTCCAACGTTGGTTGGTTTATCACGCTCCTTCTGAAAGAAGCCACTAGAATTGCAAACTTGGAGATTGGTCGTTATTGATCTGGTTATCCTTAAGGATGAGGCCTTGGTCACCTGTCTGAACACGTAAAGCGGTGCGGTCGTGGATGAAGCCGGTCCTCTCAGCCGACCACGTGGCATCGTCACCCACGGCACCATCACGGAAGCTCGGCTCATTCGTTGCCGGTGTTCTCTCCGGTGCGGTCGCCTCACCCATCGGAGCACCTTCCCAGATTCCTCCTCTCTCTGCTCTCAGTTCAGCGTCGATCTCCAACGAGTTCCTTCGTCATGTCTTCAACGTAGACCACTCTTTCCTCTCATCTAGGTCATTCCCATATCTGTAGAAACTACGGTGATAGCCATCTGCAAGATTTATACCATTTTGGCTCGTCAAGGTTCTTTGTCAGATCACTCAGCTAAGAACTTTAATAATAATACAAACCTTTTTGCAGGTAATTCGTTTGTCTTCCTATATCGCTCTATTCACTCGTGTTCTCAAAAAAGGAACAACTGCATTCAAAAAGGTTGGTCACTTTATCCCATTTTAAGGTAGCACGAAAAGGCTGCCAATTGGAAAAAAGTGATTAGAGGCACAGCTGCTATCTTCATAAAAGTAAGATTAAAAGTTAGTAGATATGGCTTATAATCCGAACTAAACTTATCTTAACGAAGCATTTGGAACAAGACTGTCATACAACTTCTTACCGAATTTTATATATTTCTCATCCAGTTACCTAATTTATAAGTGCACCTTATAAACCTATTTACAGAGTTCTTTAGGCAGTTTTACAATTCTTCAGGCAGTTTAAGCTAAAGCGAAAATCCGATTAAAGAAAGAGTTTAACAAAGCAGAAGAAGCGTAAATTCTGCAATGGAAAAACTTCCTGTAGATGGATTACTGCCTATGATGAGACAGCGCGAGACGTTAGACTGAATTGCAGCGCAATCTCAGTTCTACAATAACCGACGGTTTTCGTTTCCCTGTCCTTCATCTTGCTATTAAATTTTTATGGAAGCTTCTGGAAGTAGAAAATTTCTGCCCATATAAGCGATGCTTTTTAGCCACGCACTACTTACATACATCTTTCCGCATTTCAAATTTCAATTTTTGGGAATGCAAGCCTCTTCAAAAAATGCCTGCTAACTTGACTGCCTGAATCCCCTGTACAATCTTCTTGAGTCCTTATAAAGAATGGGGTCGGTATGTGCTCGACTTTCGAGTTCGGCGCGCCATTGGTTTTGCCTACTGTAGCTGCTCTTTTCCCATTGGGCGAGCTGTCTCGCATTCCAAATTGTCGCTCGGACTGAAGGTTACGGCAGGTTCGAAGTGCTGAACTCGTCCTTCCTTCAATTGCAGAACTTCATTGAAATATAATTTAAGCTGCAGTCCAGATCAACATAGCGGAAGAAGAGGCGAAGGCAATTTGTATCGCCGGACTCTTTCCCTGTTGTCTTTCGTACAAAGATCGAAGTTTTATCATTGCTCAAGAGTTCAAACAGCGATAACAATTTCACAAATTTCGCAATCCTATTTATTTATTTATTTATTTATTCACAGCATGGTGGTAGCCACGCATATAATAAAGAAACAAAAAAGCAACACAAACATTAATAACTCAAACTTGAGGACTAAGTAGGCACCAATAAATGAGAACGGAAACAGTTATAACAATGAACGCTGGACAACAATCAAGCGAGCGAATGCTCAGATAATCCTAAGAGATTCTCGTTTTGGGCTAGTAATAAGTTGAACTCCCGCAAGCTTCTATAGGTCAAGAATGTTGATCTGACTGTGGTCCTCGCTACCGGCACATATAGCTGAAGCTTACCTCTCCTTGTTCTAGTCAGATGGCCTCGGAAAAATATGCACGGGTTTATGTGCACCTTTTGGGTGAGAATCTTTAAAAGCATCTTGAGATCGAATGATTGCCTTCTACATTCAAGAGACTTTAATCCCAACATCCTGTTTCTTTCTCGGCCATTTGGGATTTGCGAGTAGTCCATGCCAAAGCATCTCATCACTGCTTTGCGAGTGAAATTATTCTGAATTCTTTCGAGCATGTCAATGTCTTTCTTCTTGAGAGGGTTGAACACAGTTGTTCCAAATTCAGCTATCGGCCGCACATATGATTTATAAGCCCGCAGAAGGAGATCAGGATTATTGCTCTTCAAAACTGAAAATGTTGTAGGTGCGAAAATTTGCCATTTTTACCAAAGATTTGTAGTGAGCGTCAAAATTCAGATTTTTGCGTATTAAAAATCCAAGATCACGAACCTCGTCAACTACTCTAAGTGTTGAATTCTGTAGTTTGTAGGCAGGGAGAGAGACAACATTTCGGCCACCAATTACTAAGCCCAAGATTTCTCAGGTGCAAGTGGTAGTTTCCACTCATTCGCCCAATTGGAAATGTAGTCAATCGCTGTTTGAACGCAAATAGAGTCTTGGTCTTCTTTGACAATTTTATAAATCTTTAAATCATCTGCATACATTTTGCATGTGACTCCAAACCTGGAAACTGTGTCTGGAAGTTCATATGTATAAATAAGGAAGAGGAGAGGAGAGAGCACTCCGCCTTGTGGAACTCCAGTACACGCATTAAAAACGGAGGAGAATGCTCCCTCAACTTTAACCTGATATGTCCTTCCAGTAAGGAAGCTGCGCGTCCAATTAATTACCATAGGGTGAATACCGACCATGCTCATTTTGCATAATAATTGTGTTATCGGGACTCTATCGAAAGCTTTGGAAAAGTCAAAATATACCACATCAACGCGGTTCTTACTTTCCATTCCTACAGTCCAGTCATTGAGGGAAGTAAGCATTGAAGTTTCAACAGATCTACCTGGTAAAAATCCAAATTGGTTATCTGAGATTATCTTATTGGCTTCAAGATGCCTTAGAATATGTTTCTTAACGATTTTTTCCAAACGCTCGGGCTAGAACTGATGTGATACTTATTGGACGATAGTTACGAGGGTCGTTTAAAGGAGCTTTCTTGGAAATAGGAGTGACGAACGCATGCTTCCACCTTCTGGGCACCTCAGCTGTAATGAAACTAAAATTGAAAATATGCTCTAATGGATAAGCTATGTGGTGCAGAATCCTTTTGAGAAAACTCAACGGAATGAAGTCTGGGGAGAGAGAACTAGACCTTGGCCACTTTAAAAGAATTTCATAAATGTGCTCCTTATGAAACCACAAGGAAGACTCCATTTGGGAAGCACTACGAGCGGGAACTGAATTTGTACTCACACCCGCTTTAGCCTGGCTTTGAGACGGTTGCGAGTACGAATTCGTGAACGTTCCAAATTGTCTTAGGAACTGTGAAGCTAGTAAATTGGCTTTGTCCTGAGGAGATGAGTGACAGAAGCCGCGTTCGTCAATCAAAGAGTGGATTGCGGAATTGTTTCCATTACGCGCATTAACGTATCGATAAAATTTGTTTCGATCCGTGGATCCGAGAAGTTTCTTCTCTAAGTAAACCTGATATCTAAAGGTAGCTCTTTCCAATTTTCTGCTGTACACAGCATACTTACTCCAGTCACTTACATCGTTGGTTGTGGACGCCTCATTCCATAAGCAGGTGCGATAATGGTTCATCCTCTTGAGGTAGTTGGGAAGTCTTAGATCATTCTTCTTTATTCTGACAAGAGGGACAAACAACTCTATAACGTGATGGAGAATGGCAAGAAAGGTCTCATATTTGTCGTCAACTGACTCCAGATTATATATGCTACCTATCCAGTCAACGTTAGAGAGGTATTCTGTAATTGCGTCATAGTTCGCACCCATAAAGTCTCGTTTACACACGAAAGTTGGGCGATCTGCCTTAAGATAGATTTTAAAGGATACTGTAGTATGATCGCTATTCCCTAAAGGTGGACCAACGCAGACTTCGCCTACAAGATTTTGACAGTTGCATAAAACTAGATCAAGTACAGTTTGATTTCTAGTAGGAGTGGTTACTAACTGTTTAAGGTCATGCGATTCAAACAAATCGCGAAAAACATTTGACGTTCGACATGTGGTGTTCAATAGATTGGGAATATTGAAATCACCAAGAACAAGACTTGGCTCAGAACACGAGGAAAAGTCGCTAATTGCTTTTGCCAGTTGAACAGAACCAGCTGAGTCGCAACTGGGTGCTCGGTACACTCCAATTACTCGGAACAAATTGGAGCGAAACCCTACATCACATACTAAAATCTCATACCTATCCTTAACAGATTCGTGGAAAACCAAATCACATGTTAAGTAATTTTTTACGAGCAGTAGTATCCCTCCGCCTCTCTTGGAGTTCCGGTCACACCGCACAGGCATATATTGACTACAGGCTATTCCTAGGAGAGGATTTACTTGGTTTTGTGAGGTCAGCCATGTTTCGGTAAGGAGGACCACGTCGAAGTTGTTTTCACAAAGGTTGAGAACCAGAAAGTTGCAATTTTTTACTAGAGATCTTATATTCGAAAGTAAGCATCTCAGTTCACATCTGGATTTCCTGCGACATCTCAGTAGTTTCCCAATGGGCTACTGGGATGTGAGGACCCAGGTCCATTGCTGGTGCTTTGCTGAGAGGGTGCAATCTGCTGCAGTTGAGGAGATTGTGTACCTCCTCCGCTGCTACCAGATGGCTGCCCTCGTTTGCTAAGGAGTTCGCTCCGCCTGCGCTCTCTCTCCTCCCAGGTAAGTGACGGGCGGAGGTAAATGCCCTTTTGGAAGGGAAAGAAGCGCAGCCTCGGCGCGCGCCTCACAGCATCAGCTTGGAACCTACTGGCCGGAAGCACAACTTTTACTAGCCTTGGCCTATTTTGCTGCGGTCTTCCCATGCGGTAAACAGCAATGGGTTTACATTTAACTCCGAGAAAATCTAATATTTTAAACACACAATCGAAGTCATGAGCATTTCTAGCAAGAGAACTAGAGATTTAACAAACATGCCATGCGCTATAGGCATTGAGCCGTCAGTATTAGGTTTCTGCATATGAAATCACAGATTTTGACTGAAAATATTGACAGATCATAATTTTTCTTGGATCAATTTTATTAAATGAAATAAGAACCATTAAGTTGATCTACTTTTCTCAGCGCGACAATTGCTTAGACATTTCGTCTTTGTAAAATCAGAACTGCGAGAATTAATAAAACATATGAAATCATTTTCGGCGTCATCTTGGTTGCTGAATTCTTTATCCTTCACAAGACGATCTAAACGCTTGCAAAATGACAGTAGGTAGGGGACAGACTTGGAAAATATGCTAGGTGTGGCATGCTTCGTATCCCAACTCACTCAGATTTTGGACAATTATTTTTGAAACGTGAGGAAGCGCGGTGCCACGCAGTAGAACTTCGATTGACCAAAGCCGGCTGTTTTTCAATAAACTTATGGTGCACCACTTCAATTTCGGCACGGTACTTCTCCGCTGTGATAGCATCTTCAGCTCTCAAGAACTTGTAATGGACCATTCCAACCAACGCCTACCATACGGTCACCATGGTCTTCTTCGGATGGCGACTTCGTTTCGGCACCTCCTTGGGACTTTCATTTTTGTCCAGCCATTGTGCACAGCGGCGATGACTGTCACAAGAGATCCGTCTTTCGTCGCATGTCACGATCCTGTCCAAGAAAGGCTCTCTTAGATTGCGTAGCCTTAACGAAACACAGGTGTCGTGGGGTGTCAGCATCTGCCTGGCGGGTCAGTTCGTGCGGGATCCATTCATACAATTTCTTTACTTTTCCGATCGCATATAAGTGGCGACCCGTAGTGCTGCCGTCAACGCCGAAATGCTGTGCCAGCCCTTTTACAGTTTGACGCGGATCCGCTTCCACCATGGCTTTGAGTTGGTCGCCGTTGAGGACTGATGGCGGCCCACCTCAGTCTCCATCTTCCAGTCGTTCATCTCCAGATCGAAACCTTTCGAACCAGTGGCGACTCAGCGAAATAGGGCCCAAATGCAGCGTTGATTTTACAAACCGCGGCCGCGGCATTGTGTGCACTTTCCCATTCACATAAGTAGAGCACTCGAAAATTTCGCTGATTCATATTGTAAAAACGGCGTCAAAACCCCCGCAAGATGCAATTATGTCAGAAAAGCTATAAACGGTAAGAAGGGGAAGATTCTGCGCTTTCAGCAAACATATAGAGTGCTGAAATCGAGAACATTCGTTGCCAAGAAAAATCGACCTGAAACTGAGGTAGCAAATTACCATTTCATATGCAACTACCTAATATTTGTACAGGATGTGTAGGAAGTAACGAGACTAGCTGCCGTGATGCCATTCAGTTGTGAAGTGAGGTACAATGAATCGTGCAAAATCAACAAATATCCTCAAGGTCCCGTTTATGCTTCCGACGCCGAGCGACGCGACGGCATGTAAACTGGCCACGTTGATCGATCGCGTCGCTCAATCAATATGGCCACTATACGTGGCGTCGCGTCGATCGGCGTCGGAGTATGTCTCAAAATTTCATTATCCGCTCACCGATGGTCGACTGGATGAGTCGTAAGGGCGAGGCTTGCGGCGACTCACCGCTGACGTCAGCCATTTTCCCCTACCTCGGGCCGGTCGAAGCGCCTCGTCGGCAAGCCACCGTGGGAAACAGCACGCTCGGCCAATCATAGGACAGAGGAGCGATCGCGTGGCCCCGACACTACTGCAGAAAAACATACATTTCACGCCATCAACGAGAAAAAACGACAGTAACTATCGAACAGCCCAACAACACAGATTACGCCACATTTCAGTTTAACACCCGCGTGTTTTACTCTTAGGCAGTGAGCCTTGTACACGAGCTTTTTCAGCTTGAGAATTTTCGCTCCTTCCTACCTTGCTCTAAGCAAAACTCTATTCTTGTCAGCCTTCACGAGGGACCAAGGATACAGGGTGATTTCTTTGGAGCCTAAAAGAATCGAATGAATCTGGAGTTACCCAAAAAATGTCGCCCAACTTTACAAGTCAATGACGCTGTCAAAAATTTGAAAACCTCTCCAGTGGAAAGGATCTAAGTGCCGCAAAACGCTGCTGTCCACTGGTCGATCAGCGGAAGCCGTACAGGGCAGACAAGAAGTACGGGATAGCATCTAAACTCAGGGGCAGACATAACTCCAACGCCGCGCGAACCCCCCTCGCTGGTGTCGCGCACGGTGCGCGACAAAATTGGACGAGTTGTCGCGGTCCGATGCTTCCGACGGCTAGAAACGCTTCCTACAAGGGACATGCGGCACGCCTTTGCCTCATGTCAACGTTTCTTGGAGATGGTATACCAATGTGGTTTCAGTGGGACGATCAGAGACAGTTTATACAGGAATCCTGGTCATGTAGATGGTTTCTAGCGTCGGGACTTCCCATCTGCAACTTATTCGGTCAATTTTTACTCATGGTCATGGTCATACTACGGAAAAAGGTCACTATTACCCATTCTCGGATCAATTGTCCTACTGCAGACTGTTGCCTACCACATTCTGTGGAATCTTAAGTTCCTTGCTAGAAATGTGGTCTGGGAGCTTCAACACTGAGAACATTTCGTGCTCCGCGGCTAACAATGCGTCACCGAGAGCACGTCCGCGTTTCAGCACTGCGACATCGCACGCCGCTAGCGCGCGACGTCGCGTTGGAGTTAGGTCCTGGAGCCCACATACACTAGGTCGAAATGCGAGCCTGAGGAAGGTCTTGATCTTGCGTGCTAAGGCACCAATACTGTTCTGCGGCAACGCTACGTCCCTATCCTTAACCGTATCTCTGCAGCGGCGGCGCCGCTGAAGCGGCAATAATGACTCACATCCATATTGCCGCCGCCGTTGATTTCGCGCCGATTCGGCGCCAGCAGAGGCTGTCTGCGCTCAAGCCTTTTGCTGCAGGGAGCGACCAGGTAGCGGTCAAAAGCTGGGAAGGCGAATAGCAGCAGTAGACCCCACTGGAAGAGCAGGCAGTGCAGTACCTGGCCGTTCCGTGCCTCTGCTGCTTGCCGTCGGCAAGACTGTGTGAGCGGCGTGACTCATCGTTTTCGCCGCCAGCCACCCGCCGCTCGCCGAAAAAGTGTGTGGGGCATCGCCATCCTCGCCTCTACCGATTTTTCTTTGGTTTACTTGAATCTGTTGAAAATGGGTAAGGAATTTTGCACTTCGATGTCTAAACTTCGTTGCCTACATCCTCATTTCTATATCTCCCTTGTCATTATTATTAATTACCTTCAGGAAATATTGCTCAGGAAAACAATGTGCTTGGTTTAAATTAAGTGATGTACTTGGCTTCATGATGAGTTTCTCATTTGTGACAAACTTTTAAAAAAGCTTCAATAATACGTGATACTTTTCAGGATTGCCATGGCTGGGAAACCGCTTGACAAGAAGGTATGACAACGAATCTACAAGAACTTACTTTATTTTTTTATTTTTTCATATGTATTGTTTCATTGTTGTTTGCTGTGTCATTGTTTGCTTTTCATTGTTTGCTTCAAAACGCTGACGGGATACTATCAAAGCCTTAAGAAGGGCGTTTATTCCAGAGCGCTCTACGAGTCCTATAGTCGCTGGCAATAAGCTAACTGCTAAGGACTTTAGGCTGAAATCCCTGCAGGGTATTTTGACACTTTTATCCTTGTCGAGAATCGAAAAGTGCATAGAAGAGATCCCCCGGCTCACTTAGCAGCCTAAAATCCTATTCCGAAAAGCTTGTAAATGTTGAGAATCTGAAGAGGTCATACATAGAAGCGCATAAGCAGGATGTGAAGCAAGGGGCACTCCTACATATACATATTCGCAGATCAGGCCGAAGGGAAGAGGTTGCTGAATAGTGGGAGCGTGACGGTGCAAAAAATATTTCCGCAAAGTTGGTCAGCGTGAAAATTACTAGTATTTATGATGTGGCAGTGACCCAGACGTTTGACCTGATGGCTGAGTCCGTGTTCGGCAAGTTGGACGCCGATGACCACCCAAGGAGTGGTCTCCCGCTAAGAATTAAGTAGATCGCGAGCAGGCGAGGCGGGAAGCGGACTGCATAAAGGGCCGGCAGCAGGAGGCCTTGGCATGCTAAGGTCGGGTCCACGACTCCCCAGTTGTGGATATTGTTCTCCTCATCTTTCCCTTAATAAATCTTCTCTACTTTTCTCTCTCTCACCAAGTGGCTCTCGGAGCAGACGGGTCGCAGGAAGGAGACCCAGCAGATTTGTATACCAGGCAGAGAGGTATACAACAGTGGCGATCAGGAGTAGGAAGCCACTTGTCGCAAAGGAAGGTGCGACATTGTTTCGAGCTCAAGAAGGAAGAGCTACAGGTGGCCTTGTTGCGAACAACACTGATTGTTGTTCTGGAAGAGAGAGCGCGTGTAGCCTGTAAGAGGGTAGTTGGAGAGAAACCGAGTGGATAGAAAGGTTCTGTGATTGAAGTTGGAAGAAAAGCCATGGGTCCTCAGCTGGTGATGACAATGTTTAAAGAGCTCATGGAGGAGCAGAGGAAGATAGCGGAAAAACAGCAAAAGGATATGATTGCCATGGCTTTAAGTAAAATGGTAGGGACGAGTAGAGTAAAGACGGAACCCGAAGAAGTATCCGTTCCCAGCGTGATGTCGGCATTGAGCAATCGGCTCGAGAGATTCGTATTCGATCCAGAGACGGAGATGAGCTTTACCAGGTGGTATTCAAGGTTCAAGGAGGTGCTGGTTGACGATGCAAGGCAACTACCAGAGAGTGCCAGAGTCAGACTGCTTTGTGAAAAGTTAGACTCAACTACATTTGAGAAGTGCCAGAGGCATGTACTGCCACGAGAGGTGTCTCAGATTGGTTTTGATGAAACAGTGCTTACACTGAAGCAGCTGTTTGACTTCAAAACATCGGAGTTCACCACGAGGTACCAAGGTTTGAAGTTGGAGAAGAGTGACTCCGAAGGCTACCTCACCTACACGGGTAGAGTGAACAAATTCTGCGAGAAGGCAAAAATCCATGAGCTGGATTCTGATGGAATTAAATGTTTGCTATGGATTTTCGGTCTGAAATCCCAGAAGGAGGCTGAAATAAGGCAACGGCTCATTGCAGTGCTAGACTGAGAGTACAATGAAGGGAGGAAAGTGTCAGTCCAGGAGTTGCACAAGGAATGTGAGAAGTTCTTGAGCCTGAAGAGGAACAGTGACACTATTGCTGGCAACGTGAAAGTTGTAGAGGAAACGCACAAGGTTGAAAAGAAGCCGGTGGTTTGCTGGAATTGTGAAGGACAGCATTATGCGAGGCAGCGTAAGTTTAAGCCCTGGTTTTGCAAGAAGTGTAAGGAGACTGGACATAAGGAGAGATACTGCGATACCGTCTTCCGAGGAAATGGTGCTCGCAAGAGTGGCACAGATGCAAGACGTCGCAGTAAAGACAGTAGTAAGAGAACTAAGCAAGGCTCCAAAAGGCACGTTAGAGTGATCACAGCGAATGCCGCTGCTGATGTCAATTCGACACGCATGTATGTGGAGGCAGTGGTAAACGGTCACCGAGTGGAGTTCTTACTCGACACTGGCTCGGATATAACCCTGCTAAATGAAGATGTCTGGAGGCAGATGGGAGCTCCAAACCTTGAGAGGACAAATGTCGTTGTGAAAAACGCCAGTGGAAATTCCATGAAGATACACATGGAAACTGTGGTGTAAAATCAAGATGAAGGGCCGTAGAGCGGAAGGCTACGCGTATGTAACGCCCTTCAACTCCCTTATGGGACTAGAGTGGATCCAGAAAAATGAGGAGATGATGTACCATATGAAGATGATGGTAGCGCAAGTGAAAGTGAAGGACTCCGATCTGGGAGAGGAATTGAAGAAGACCTTTCTTAGTGTTTTTGAATAGGGTCTGGGACTCTGCACAAAGGAGAAAGCTGAACTACAGCTTGTTCAGAATGCTCGTTCAGTTTTTGGAGGTTGCAGACCAGTAGCGCATGCTGCAGTAGAGTCCGTCGACATAGAACTCGATAGACTTCTGCAAGTGGGTGTGATAGCCCTGGTGAGTATGCGTAAAGAAGCAGAATGGGAAGTTGAGAGTTTGCGCAGATTTCTCAACGGGTCTTAACAAAGCACTGCAGTCTTTCGATTATCCTTTGCCAGTGCCAGAGGATATCTTTGCGTCGTTAAATGGAGGAACGGTGTTCTCGCAGATAGATCTGTCAGATGCCTATTTGCAGATAGAGTTATCTGAAGATGCGAAGAAGATGGTGGTGATCAACACGCACAGAGGATTGTTTCAGTATAATCGCTTACCGTTCGGGATGAAGACTGCGCCTGGAACCTTCCAGCAGATAATGAATGAGATGGTATCAGGTCTGAGAGGAGTAACGACTTATTTGGACGATATCCTTGTGTGTAGTAGAACGGAGCAGGAACACAAGGAAAACTTGTTTGCGTTGTTTGGAAGAATCGCGGATTACGGATTCAAAGTACGCCTGGAGAAGTGTGCGTTCTCCAAGCCAGAGATACGATATCTTGGTTTTATCGTAGACAGAAACGGTAGAAGACCAAACCCGGATAAGGTGGAAGCTATCAAGAACATGGTGGAACCGACGAATGTCAGCCAACTGAGAGCATTCCTGGGCATGGTACATATTATTCCGCATTCATGCCAACGATAAAGGAATTACGAGGACCGCTAGATGTTTTGTTGAAGAAGGATGTCAAGTGGGAGTGGACATCGCGGCACCAGAAAGCCTTTTGTGACCTGAAGGCAGCACTGTCTAGTGAACTGAATCTCGCTCACTACGATCCTAGGCAGAAGATTGTCGTTGCGGCGGATCCATGCGAATATGGCATCAGGGGTGTCATTTCGGTACTCAAATGGTTCTGAGAAGCCTATTTCACACGTTTCTCGATCACTGACAAGCGCTGAGAAAAACTACTCGCAGATCGAAAAGGAAGCACTTGCGCTTGTGTTCGCTGTCAAGAAGTTCCACAAGTATGTGTTCGGCAGGAAGTTTCTGCTTTTGGCAGACCACAAGCCGTTGTTAGCCATTTTTGGTGACAAGAAAGGAGTTCCGGTTTACTCAGCGAATCGACTTATGAGATGGGCGACAACTTTGCTTGGATATGATTTTGACATAGAGTATGTCAACACAGCGAAGTTCGGTCAAGATTGATGCAAAGACATCGTTATGAAAAAGAAGACATTGTGATCGCTGCTGTAGAAAGCGATGTGTCTCTGTTGTTGAAGGATTGCATCGGGAAGCTGCCTGTCACTCATGAGCACGTAGAGACGTGTACGGAAAGGGATCCAATGCTTAAAAAAGTCAAGTCATGTGTGAGAACAGGAAGATGGTCCAAAGGAAATTCCGAGCTGGTTCCGTTTCACAACCGAAGGGAGACACTGTCAGTTGTAGGGAAGTGCCTTATGACTGGAGAAAGAGTTGTAATTCCTCGGGAACTACAGGCAAATATCTTGAAAGAACTACACATAGGACATCCTGGGATTGTAAGGATGAAGAAGTTGGCAAGAAGCTATGTGTATTGGCCGAGCGTTGATAAGGATTGCGAAGACGTAGTAAAAAAGTGTTCAAAGTGCCAGGGGAATGCGAAGTCTCCTATCAAAGTGCCTTTAGAAACTTGGCCAACCCCAACTCGGGTATGGGAACGAATACACGTCGACTTCGCTGGACCGATGCATGGATATTACTACATGGTAATAGTCGATGCTTTCAGAAAGTGGCCAGAGATTGTAGAGATAAGAAATATTTCGGCGATAGAAACCATGAAGGTTTTGAAGAGCCTGTTTGCGCGATATGGACTACCGCAAACCATTGTGAGTGACAATGTACACAATTCGTGTCAGATCAGTTCAAGAGTATGTGCGAAGAAGGAGGAACTGCGCACATTAGAACTCCCCCTTATCATCCGCAGTCGAATGGGCAGGCGGAACGCTTTGTTGATACTCGGAAACGAGGTATCAAAAAGCTTAGAGGGAAGGAGAGACCTACGGAGGAAACGTTGAACGTAGTGCTAGAGGAGTATAGGACGACGCCAAATTCAGCATTGAACGAGAAGACTCCCGCAGAAGTGTTCTTGGGGAGGAAAATTCGGAAGCGGCTAAGCTTGTTGATACCGCTGAAGCAGGAATCAGAAGATCCTCGCGCAATAGAAAGGCGAGAGGCAATGGAAGAAGAGTTCCATAGGAAGCACGGAGCTGTTTCGCGGAAGTTCAAAATTGGTGCCAAGGTATTTGCACAGCAGTGGAAAGCACCACATTTTGTCTGGACGAAAGGCGTGGTGAAAGGGCGTGTTGGAGCCGTGAACTATGAAGTTGAGGTAAACGGAAAGGTGATTCGGAAGCATGCGAATCAAATGCGCCCACGCCTTGATGGAGATGACAGTCTTAAAGACGATTCGGCACTGAAGACACTTTTGGATGTCCTCGAGCTACAAGATGATCAACGTCGCGGTGTACCTCTTTCTCAACCCGTCAACAACGATGCAACCAATGCACGGGATCGCCAACGCCACTCTTCTCCTCAAACGCCACCTCCTCTGCGCCGATCAACGAGGATCAGACGACCAGTCCAACGATATGGATCTCCTACCGCGTAGTTTCAGTTGTTGAGTGTATTTGTCTAAATTCCATTTGTAATTCTGATTTTGGTAGTAGTACAAGTATTTACCAGTTTAAATTATTTTCCTACTAGGGGAGGTGTTGTGGCAGTGACCCAGACGTTTGACCTGATGGCTGAGTCCGTGTTCGGCAAGTTGGACGCCGATGACCACCCAAGGAGTGGTCTCCCGCTAAGAACTAAGTAGATCGCGAGCAGGCGAGGCGGGAAGCGGACTGCATAAAAGGCCGGCAGCAGGAGGCCTTGGCATGCTAAGGTCGGGTCCACGACTCCCCAGTTGTGGATATTGTTCTCCTCGTCTTTCCCTTAAAAAATCTCTACTTTTCTCTCTCTCTCACCAAGTGGCTCTCGGAGCAGACGGGTCGCAGGAAGGAGACCCAGCAGATTTGTATACCAGGCAGAGAGGTATGCAACAATTTATTTTATACATGTTATTATTTATTATTTATTGTTCATCTTTTTGTTTAATTGTTTGAAAATTATTAGTATTTCTTTCATTTATATTTTTGTTTATTTATTATTCTAAACTTCCTGGCATATGAAATAATTTTTTCGGGATTGGCATGTCAGTGCTCTATCTCTGCAAATTTCTAGTTTGGTGAAGGGTGTATTTTATGACTGTGCCAAGTGAGCCAGGATAGGATTCCTGAAGAATAACGTTCTTCAAACTACATATTCCTGTAGTACATTGTTATCCTTTATTATTACGCATTTTTTAGGTATCCAACGAAGAAGTGATCATTCTCAGCGACGATGACGACGATGCTACCACCGTTAGTTTAATTTCACGTACAGTTCCATTCAAGGCAAAAAGAAGAGAATGCGAGAAGCAGCCTTTGTCGGCTAACTGTGGTAATCATGAACCCATCTGGGCTTGATGACTTCATGAATACTCCCCAATCCTTAACTCATGCCGGTCTTGTACTATGCATTGACCGGTGCTGGATAAAACAATTCCTCCATAACTTGCCCTTGGGAAAGGGTTGATCAAGAATCTATTCCGTGCTCACCAAGATTACCAGAGCAGACATTTTAACTTCTGTACAGCGTATTTTACTGCTACTAAACATTCACAGTGGCAGGTTCTTTTCTGATCGCATTTGCCAATGTTGCTTAATCTTCAACAGTGCCTTCATAATTTTAGCAGGACGCTTGGCTCTTCTAAGCATTTGATGGGCTCCGCAATAGTTTTTCGAACTTTGAAGTTAATTATCGAAGTAACATATACACAGTGGCATCTTCCCCTGTTGCAAAATTCTCCTGCTAGGTTGGTCTGAAAGCCCTGAGTTGATCGGCATTTTTTTCAACATTGATTGTTTTTTATTCAGCACGAAGTTTGTTCAACAATATATTTACCACCGTCAGTCGCTACTCCCTAACTAATGGGTAAGGTAGAAATTCTCTTCTCCCAGCACTGAGGAGAATGGAGGTCGAAGAGTTCACCACAGCTCTTCCCACTTCAAATTTTATAATTTTTTCTCAGATGGGAATGTCTTAGGGGCGAAATAAGTGGTAGAGGGATCAATATCCTACTATACTAGGGATCAATATCCTACTATCAGAGGGATCAATATCCTACTATATATTATCGGCTAATGTATCACGTGTCCGTCACGGGGAGGTGGGACTGAAGCCAAGCGATGCCTACGACAGTGCACCGTATGCCAGCCGGGCCTTCTTTGAGCTTAACCACGGGCGGTTTCTGGTGAACTATATCCTTGGCGGCGGATCACTCGAGTGTACGATACATTCAGCGGGCAGCGCGTCACGATATGAACGGGGATCAAGTGCGAAGCGTAGGAATTCAGAAGACGTGCCCTAGACTTCATTCAACGCGCGTAGAAATTCATAAGACGTGCTGAAGACGTCGTACAGCGTGCGTAGGCAGTCAGAGTACGTGATGAAGGCGTCGCCCAACGTGCGTATGGACTCAAAAGACGTGAGGAAGACGTTGTCCAAAGTGCAGCTAAGGATTCAGAGGACGTGACGGAGACGTCGCCCAACGTGCACAGGGATTCAGAAGACACGCCGAAGACGTCCAACTTGCGTAGGGATTCCGAGTAAGAGGGACCAGTCAAAAGGGGTTCAGCAAAGGAGGACCACTAGAAGGGGATGGGGAATAAGGGAGACCAGTATTTTCCCTCAATATCGCGCAGTGTGTGTCGGGCTTCTGAAGACGGGCCACAGACGTCGCGACAACGTGGTGATACGTGAGTCCGGACTCAGTGTCACATGTAGGTTCTTGACTCTCACTCCGCACATAGGTAAGGAAGCATTAGCGGGGGTGGGGAGGGCAGGGGGGGGGGGGGTGGAGGAGGTGGCGACTATAGGATTCGGTTCGGAGGAGTAATATTACCGTCGAAAAACAGTGTCGTACGTCGACCTCTCGACCAATACCGATTGTTTTTATTTGTTTTTCCGGATTAAGCAGATCCGATTGGGACTCTCGCCATCACGTAGAGAACGGGTACTTCTGAGCAAAAATCGCCTACATACGATAGATGTTGGATGGGCTTCATAGGACCAGTGAAGATTCTGCCCTACTATATCCCGCTGCACTAATCTATATAGTAAAACCGGTTTTTATTTGATAAAATTAAGAAGGCCTGAAGGGGAATGGAGGAAGATTGGGGTTGTTCTATTCTTGGGGTTTGGAGGCTAAGCCCCAACCAGACGTTTGGCGGCGGCTAGGTCACTTAACGTCTGGTCAGCGAAATAAAGAGCGTAAAGAATTGCGTCCCAGCACTGCTCTTCCGACCTTTCACGGGTCTCTTTAGCAATATGTGGCCACGCCTTATCGTGGAGTAGGTGAACAGAAGCTAGTCTTGGTTGTTTTTCTCGTAAGGCGAGAGCCACTTTCTGAAGCTGCTGGGTTGCTGGTGACGGTTTTTCCTTGCGCTGGCAGCTAGAGGAAGCCACACGGCACGAGGCGTGTTTAGATCGTAGGCGAGCCAGCTCCCATCTCCAGTGATCAGCTCCTCAGGAATCTCCTTTCAGTGCGAATCTTCTTTCGGAGGAAAGCCTGGCAGATGCATACCTGAGTGAGCCGCTTGCTATCAGTAAAGACATGAGGAATCCAGCGAGTCAGTACTTTTCTGCACCCGTGGCATGGAGGCGACTGAGATATGGATGTGCACCCTCCCTCGCCTCCCAGGTTAGCGCTCGTAGACTGCTGGTCCCGAATGTGCGGGCGCTAACCTCTGGATCCTCCTTGACAGCGTCGAGAGTGACGGAGTTTTCAACCGTGGGGAGAGTTCAGCTAAAGGCTCGCCTTCGAAGTCCGTGTCTCCTTTGAAGAGAGCTAACCACTGCTTGATTGTGCTGTTGGAAGAGCTGTCTTCTCCTGATGCGCCGTTAGTGATTCAAGCAACTGCTGTTGCTGCAAGCCGCCTGCAGAGTGATGGCCTGAAGGTGTTCTTGTGGAAGGAAGGCAACGTGTCTACGTATGCCTGACCTAAAAAAGTTTCGAGAATGATCTACACCTACATCAGACGGTAAATCTCGACCACGGATCAAGAGTGGAAAGTTGTGGAACATTCACAGAATCGGCGCAAGACTTCCTGACCAATCTATTCGCCGAGAAGGCTATGGTGACTAGTTTCACTATGTAATAGAAATCAACAATGGCAAAATCGCAAGCAATGCATTGCCGAAGTGATTCAAAAGGTTGTATAGGCACAGCTTGAAAAATCTTCAGAATGACCACTAAGGCACATTTACCTGTTTTCGCTAACTAGCTTCAAAATTTTTGCGCTCAGGTGTCAAACCTCAACTTTTGCAGCATTTTATTTATAAGTTAAAAATAAGGAAGCCCTTCAAGAAAATTTCGACATATGACTCAAGGGTGTTCCAGGAATGTTGCCACTATGCGTGCGATCTTACCTTACATTTCTTGCCATTACAGATATCTTCTCCACGGCTTAGCTGAGATGCCTATAAGCAGTAGGTAGTTCTGAGTTGAATCTAGGGGGTAGATCTAGAAAGTTGTAGCCACGCAATTTTCGGTCAAAAAGTTCTCGCGCCCCCCAATCGATACCTATTCCTACAATGGTGCTGAACCGCTTAAAGGCGCAACTATAACCGTGAGCTAATGCCACGAAGTCCATCTTAGACAAAATTTTAAAAAAATAACATGTTGTCTCATTTTTACTTATGGCACCACCTCTGGCGCAAAGCTCTTGAACATTTCGTACTAGCAAACTTTTCCGTAAATTACAATTACACCAGCAACCGAGCAAACATGACAAACGTTCAAGACGCGGTCTCGACATCAACCCCTTCGCAAAATCTTAAGGCACTACTGCTTTCCAAAATGAGCTAAAAACCTTGTTGGTGCTAAGAGGTTGATACCTTAATGACCCTTCAAACAATTTTATTTAAAAAATGGCATATCCCGCATATGTAATCAGACCCTAGTCTGTTACTGCACTCAAATCTAAATACAAATGATTCTTCTATTCCTTATTGTCTCATTGTTCATTTCAAGAAGGAAGAGTGCCGAGTTCGTTTTCCGAATGGTGTCTCCATCACAGATGACGATCTTCGAAGGGTGCTTGCGCCAGGGAGCATGATGACTGGCGCTCTAGCCTCTGTTCTATTTCGCCATTTTTTGCCAGTCTATAAAATGTGCAGGTTTGCAGTTAAATTTTATCGGATAACATGCATGCTGTGAAAGAGATATCGGACATGTTCATTGTTAAATTTTTTTGATGATTTCGTATCGCTTCATATTTTTTTCTGTGGACATTTCAGAACTGGGGGAATCTATTTCTGTCATCCGGACGCATATTCGACTATGAAAGAAGCGTATAGGAAATTTATGGGTAGGAATCCGGTTATTCTACCGAGGGTACGGTCACTGACTCCATTAACACGGGAACAAGTGGGTGCGATCATCGCATGGTGTTCTTCAGGTCGCTGCGTATCTCAACAGGAAAGGAAAATTTCCTTTCTACCTCTGGAGGCTACACCATTCCAACATATCTATGATCCCTATTTGCTCCAGCGGCCACTGGTAGGAAAATTATGTTGACATCAGAATATTTCACTGCGAATTCGCTAATTCTCACCGGTCTAAGTTCCCTTCGCTTCAGGGTACTAGCCATCGTTCAACTGCAGAAAGCACATGAGGTATGGTTTGGAATTAAATTCGAATCGCAAAGTCGAAAGAACTGAAAAATAAGAGCGATCTATCCTATTGTACTTTATGATCTCTCACTCTTTATTACAGTAAGACAACTGAGCAGATATAGAATTAATGTCGTATCTCAGCTAACCAATCTGACATCGGGTTTTCGTATTACGCTGGAGTACGGCTAGTCACCCGTACCTGCAGTATGTTGCTGCAAAAGTGTGTGAGGGCCCCAACCGTTTCACGACACACGTGATATTCAGGCGACTGCCGCGTGGGACAGCTCGTATTTTTCCCACGCTCCGAGTAAATATGAATAAATAAAATAATAAATAAATAGAGATGAATAAAACAGTAACCAACGAAGTTCCCCATGAACCATCTTGACCACAGATGTAAGTGGACTTAGTGATTAATATTGTACTATTAAGTGTTTGATGGGAGCGTGTGGCGCAGTCGGAGGAGGCGCGACTCTCACGTGCACTCGACACCAGATTCCGGTTCGGATTTCCCGCCTAGGCCAACCAGGCCTTCCATCCCTCCGGGGTCGGTGAATTGGTACCAGACTTGTCTGGGAAGGATAAAGCGCTGACTTGTTCATCGGCTGGCCACCGCAAGTCATTGTATGGCCAGATACGCATTCATTCGCCTCCACGACTGCCCGTAGAAGCAGAATGCGCTGGCGCATCCCAGAAGGGATTGAGTAACGCCGTCCTTTATCCTTTATCCTTAAGTGTTTGATAACTTTCCATGAACTGTTTTTATGATGGTATCCGCCGACGTCGTCGGACAATCTCCTACGCGGCAAAAAGCATCCGAGGACGTCGACAATGTCGTGAAAGGTTAACCATAGGGCAGGCCCGCAGAGCTTGCAGTCGCAGATGATTTGCGGCCGCATCGCTTTGCCTGTCTGCGCTCCACAGACCGCGGCAGGGATCGGCCATAGCGCAGACAGAAGGCGGGAAAGCGAATAGTAGCAGTAGGTCCCCACTGAAAGGAGTACAGCACCTCTGCCGCTTGATTCGAGCAAGACTCGAGTGCACCAGTGTGCATGAACTGCACGCTTTATGAGTTCTGCCGTCCGCCGCCAGTCGGCTGCCCCAAAAGGGTGCGGAGGCCTTAGGAAAAACGTGTTCGTCGAAACCTCGATTACAATAAGGACATTCATACCAAACCTGCCAAGCAACGAAGACTAAAACTTGCCGTTTCTCTCAAAATGCCCCGGTTTCATGAAGGTCGAACCTGGACATTGTTTAGGCTTAACTTCCGACTTTATATATGACAGCCTCATTTAACGTGGAAGTACTCGAACAAAAGGAGAGCTTTCCGGAACGTAGTGATTGGTTTAAGCGGTATGCAAAAAACCTTCTTGCGCTCAAAGTGGTTGAAACAAAACCATACTAAAGGAATCGATTCCATCTAGATTTCGGTTTCAGGTTCTCAAGAGCCGATTGATTATTGTTGATAGTCTGTATCACGAAGAGATCAACAAGTGAGTCAGACGTTAGGAAAGCTCTTCCTTAATTGTGGCTTATTCTTCAGCGAATGTTGTTCAGATTATTCACATTCCGAATAGCGTGTAGAGCCCATGAAATCGTGAGAACGGCTCTGAAAGCCACCCACCTTCTGACCGACAGCCCGTACGATTTGGATTCGTTTCGGTTAGTTTACCACGCTTTATTTATGTCGATAATGAACTGCTGTATTCATTACACAATACGTAGTGTTGTCTGTAAAGGATGGCCTATAAACACAACAAAAACTGGCCACGTTTCTAAGGGGGGGGGGGCTTGTCAATTGCGCTGAACACTGCTACGACTACTATGTAGAACATCACCGGTGCTATGTCCTTAACAACTGTCGTGGCTTCAGCTCCGCATATGAATAGTCGGCCTTCATTTAAAGCAAGCGGATGTCGTCTTCCGCGTTGGAGCGCTCACATTTTAAAGCGGCTAATTTTCTGAAGATTGTTCGGTGAGCATTCAGTATTGAGCACTCCAATTCCTTCTTAAACATTAAGGGAATCGGTCTGAGCTACTGTAGTAATCGCTATTAATTTGCGGATCATCCGCAACGTAGCAGCGAGTTGAAGCAAATTCAACATTCAGCGATGTGCGCAACCTATTACTGTACATCGTGCAATTTATAGCAAACTGCAAAGACACCTCTACAGTACGACGAGGCAATTCGCTTAAGGGTGCGGCCTCCTCGACTTCTGGATGTTGCGCTTACTTGTTTGTTATTCGCCAACTTATTTATTGAGCAGAGGAGAAAACATGCCCTACTTTTTTGAACTAAATGCCGCCATTTCTCCCCTTTGTCGACGGTGCATATAGGCCCGTTTTAATCAATCGAGTGGATACGACCTCTAGCAGAGTGAAATTAGGCTGACGGGAGAAGCTTACCCATGCGTTTGAAAGAGCATGGCCTATTTTTTCGAACTATTTAGAAGAATGTGGCTTATTTTTTGGAATTACATAGCTACTGCCATGGAGAATAACAAACAAGTAAGCGCAACGTCCAGATGTTGAGGATGCCGCGCCCTAAAACGATTTGCGTCCTGCGCGACGCGTGGCAAGCAGAAAACGGCGCTTTTCGTCTCACTTTTGTGCCACTCTTCACCTTTCGCGTTGCTTTTGCTTGTTGGACGGAACGACATGTCCAGTACTGTATCTACTCAGCACAGCGTCATTTCGATCGCTTGTTTTAACACATCACTCTTAACCGCTGACAGCTACTGAATAGAAATAAGCGAAAGCTGGTTTTCGAAAACTTGGAGACGTATGAAAGTTTCATCTTGCGATTTGAGTAAGGCAGAGAAGAAAAACTGGAAGGACTATGTGAACAGATGAGCGATATAAATTAGCTTATGAAGAACCTGATCGCAAGTAATCAAAAGATCATGAAATCAGAAAGCGAAAGCAATTTGCTAAGATAATACATCATGGAAAGAACCGCGCCAGTGTCTCGACGAGAACTGTAAAAACATCAATGTTTAAGTGCGCAAGAACTGGCGTTCGTGTTTGGCGTACTTCGTCGCAGTCGGGGGAGATGTCAGCTGTCGTGTGCAGCCGACTTCAGGTTTCTGGTTTGGACTTCCCGCCCTGGGCAACCAAGCTTCTCATTTCTGTGGGATCTGTGAATTGTTGCCATACTTGTTTTTGAACGATAAGGCGCTGACTTCATTGTATAGATAAGCACGCATGCAAATTGCTCTCCACAGCTGCCCGTAGGAGTAAATAGAACGCATCGTGAAAGGGATTGACTTCCCGTCCTTTATCCTTCATCCTTTAGGGTTCTGCTTTACCTTTTAGCACCGCTGTCCACTCGGATTAGCTCATAGGAACAACAACTGTCATAATCCATAACCTCCTGCAGTTCACAGCATCTTTGCAGACTATTCACCGGGCAGTATCCGCCGGATTCTTATGTTTTTATACCAGGCGGCAGACCTTCTCTTATGCTCAGTTTTCTAGAACTTGTCATTTTAGACTTGTGCGGATGAAGTGTATGCCTCGCCAAGATAACGGGTTCGACTGCGGATTCTTCATGACGGCATTTGCAGAACTGTTCGCGAAGAACATGGCATGGAGTGTAAGTTGATATCAGATCATTTTGAATGTATTGATAGAATACTGTTCAAACAGTAGCGTTTACCAAACCTCCACACTGTCGCTACTTTTACTCCTCCTCGTTGTGGATGTCTTCACAAGAGGTCTCCAACAACCGACACCCTCGACGTCTTCTTTGCTGTCAAAGTGATGATTGTTCTGGAAAGCCGAACTGACTTGCAGAGTCGCGTTCCTGCTTGGAGTGGTCGACTTGCAGCGTTTGCGTTATATCTGAGCGTTAGGAAGTCGGACTATGTAGTTCAATAACATCAATAACGACGGGGACTCAATGGCAATGGACGGCGTCGAACCGCCACGAACTGATTTTCCTCAACTGTCACCAGCGAGGGAGGGTTGCATCATACCGGAAAATCAGCGATAGCTTGAAGTCGAAGGCATGTCCCACCGTAGTTCAACCCGTGACATTGCATGTATCAAAATGCTACATCGCGGCCAAGAAGCACAGCATCGAATAACTGTAGCGGAGATGAAGATGCTGCGCTAGCATGCAAACATAATGCTAATGGACCGCACCTGTAAAGCATTTGCTATTCCTCTGCGACACGTCGCCGGCGCTGTCTTCGACAGTTCTGGGCGGCTGCTACGTGGTGCACAGCAACCCGCACAACATTGCCGCGGACAGGGTCGCTGATGCTGTCGCCGACAGCGTCGCAGGGGTGTCATACTACCGTCGCCGACGGCGTCCGCGACAGATTCTCGCGGTGTCATCCTCCCGTCGCCGACAGCGTCCGCAACAGATTCTCGGTGACCTGTTGGCGCTCGGCGCGAGACGAATAGAGTGCACGCGTGCTCTCTAGCTCGTCATGCCAGGGCTGCCGCGCAGTCGGAGACAGATTGTATGTATCTACGTCTTGGCATCGTTCCCGTTGATCTCACGGGGTACGAGAGCTGTCTAAGACGGTTCGGTCAGCCGTTGCGATGAAAGCACTACGAAGACTGCCATTGCTCCAGATGTGCCTTGCAGACGTGATAACCATAGAACACAAATATTCAGGATCCGCGCATAAGTTTCATTGCCTTTTGGTATACTTTCTTTATGAGAATTGTATTATGAGCTTTGCCATCCTGCTTTCCGCTTGAAATGATTGCACCCTTCGACAGAGTAGATTGCAGTTCTCGTCCAGCAGGCGTAACGGAAACAAACTACGTGTCTGTCATGCTCAATCTTCAACAACCCGACCCGTCTATAATCTATGTATGAACGTCGGCGAAGCTCGAATTCCGAAGGATCAAGCGAAACTTTAGAAAATCTATCCGCTTGACGACAGAATCAAATGCCAGTGGGTCCATTGACGTCAACGGCACAACGCTCGCACGATGGAACGCATAAGGCCCCGTTTATACTTCGTCGCGGCGCGACTCGACGCCACGTATAGTGGCCATGTTGATTGTGCGTCGCGATCGATCAATTTGGCCACATTGTGTGGCCATCGCCGCGACGAAGTATAAAGGGGCCTAAAGCATGTTGGGTTTGCGGTCGGCACCACCGTAGGGTTATTTTGAAGTCATGCAGCTGGATATGGCGAACATCGCCCTTACAATAACGAGCCCCTGGCTCATTCGCATATATACATCGCTGTTCTCGAGGAAATCGAGCTGAAGAGGAAATGGCGCCACTGGGAAACTACGCGGATCCTGTGCCGACTAAGCCGTAATCGACACTATTTGTTCTCAAGCGAGCATTCACAGGACTTCGTTCTTTATTCCGATTTTCTTTGAGCAACTCTCAAGAAACGTTATTTAGATAATGCCCGACGAGGAGCTTAAAAGAGTTGTACTTCCTCCTAATATGGAAATCGAGCTTCGAAACCATGTGAAAGTCATGCGAGCTGAGATCGCAGCATATGCCGAACGTGTTGCAGGCCGCCCATTAAAACTGGTGTAGTGCAGGTATGCTGAGTGTGTTTTACATGCTTCAGAAGGGTGATCATCATGGCGCTTACGGCTCTGTAACAGACTCAATTGCTACAACAAACGAAAATACTTGAACGCAGGACAAGAGCTCCTGTCTGTATCAGACGCTTGCGATGCTCCTTGTCATCGCTATCAATAAATAGCTTATAAACACTTGAAGGCAAAGGTGCAATAACACCTCAAACTCCCGTACAATTGATGTTTGCGATAACTTTTTCCATAAATGAGAAGACTTCAAAGAAAGTTATTCTAAAATTTTCCTTGAACAAAACATTATTGTAGTCTTTAGTTCAATGCAGAGGAAGCTTATTTCAATTTGGAAGAGTTCGTTCTCATTTCAAAAGTATTAGGCTAACTTAGAGGAGTGTCCAGTTCGACGTGAAAACGGTATAAAGTGCGTGCCGTATCCGAAAAGTGATTGAGCAACGCCGTGCTTTATCGTTTTTCCTTAATGTCGCCTTTAGCAAAAAAGAGGAACTTTTACGTGCATGAGATTTGTTCCGTAAAGTAGACGAACCTGTGGGTTTCAAAAACACACTCCAAGGACGAACTCGCACTCGAAAACACACTGTCACCAGAGTTGAATGCCGCCATACGCAAGTGCCAGATACAAGCAAAGAGCTCCCCACGATATGGCGTCGGAGTAGCGAATGAATGGCGCATTCTCGCGGGTTTTATCAATGTTGATCTCTCTTAATTCGCATTTTCAGGCTCTATCCACTTAGACTTTCCGGTTTATTAAACCCTTTTCAAAGGCTTACTAAGGCTTGCAGCAGATCAGTCACTCTATGGCTGCATTAATTTTTTAATCACTTCTCGCAAGTGAATACTTACTTGAACGGCTGAGGGTGCAGCCAGGTAGCATAAAGTGCTTGTACTTTGCCTGTTTTTTAGGGTGGTTTTTCTAGTATGGTATTTTATGATCGATTTTTCAAATCCGCTCGGGATCTGCTAACGTATCTATAGAAATAGGAACGATGTTCATGTATAGTTTTTCATGCAATGATGATGATGTGCAGTGGAAGCCGTTTGCTTATTCGTTCATATCGTTTTAGATTCTGACAGATTCTCTGAGATCGCAAGGACGTCGCAGTTATGCTCGTCGAGGCGATGATGCTCCCTAGTTGCAATTTCGTCTGCGGTTACTCCAAACTGATTCTGTTCCAATTTTGGAAACAACGACGCTTCGCGATGAATTTTTCTTTATGCTTCTCGAACTGAACGTTGATAGCAGCAATCAAATGTGCCTTGAGGAGCGGAATCGTTTGGTACTGGCTGGCGTTCTTTCAAATGAATTTTTAGTAAGTTATTTCATTGTGACCTTCTGCCACGAACTATTCCGTCGTCCGTCGCAAGGCGTACTTTTTTCAAAGCGTTGGAGCAATGTTGTATTCCTACCGGTGAATTTAATTCTATTCTACCTTTGCTCATAATCAGGTGAATCTCTTTAAATTATATTCTTTGTTTGTCTTTTCTGTAGTGTGCTTGCTGTTTTTTTATACTTCATCTGTTCAAGGTGCCCTGTATTGTTAAAGCATTAGTTTCTGCTTGTGATTTTAGCATAGTACATATGTATTTAGGTAAATTTTCAAATTTGCGTTCTTTCTTTGTATTTAATGAGCTGTACTTGTTGTTTTCTTTTATGCTTCGTCTTTTCATACTGCCGCTTATTGATAAGGCACATTCCTGTGATTGTATTATTAGCAGAGTACATACACATTTCGATAAGTTCTTATTCTAAATTTGCGCTTTTTCTTGTATTTAATAAGCTGTTCTTGTTGTTTTCTTTTATGCCTCGTCTTTTCATACTGCCGTGTATTGATAAGGCATTTCTCTGTGGGTGTGCTTCTAGTAAAGTACATGCACATTTCGATAAGTTTTTTCTAAATTTGCGTTCTTTGTTTGTACTTTGTGAACAATGTTTGTTGTTTTTCTTTAGTGTTTATTCTTTTCATAGTGTCGTGTACTGTTAAAGATTTGTCTGTGATTGTGTTTCTAGTACAGTGCATAGGTGGATTGGCGACCAAGATTTCACCAATGCTGGCCTATTTCGATCATGTATGTGGGAACGCTGGGCAGCAGCTGAGTCTTGCGAAAATGATGTTCATGAACTTTCTGATGCATTCTCGCTCTGCGGTACGACCATCATCGAATGCTACGTGAATCCTGGTTCAAATACGCGTATCCACGTCGCGAAATCGACAAAGCCAACGACTTAGCGCCGGTGTTCGGCAGGAGGAAACGAACGGCTTGGGAAGATTTCAACAGCGTCGAAGAAGTCGTGAAGAAGACGAAGAACGTCCGACTCCACTGTTCTTCCTGCCCTAACATACGCCTCAGAGACTTAGGCCATACGAAAGCGAAATGAACACACAATAAGCGTCATGCAGCGTGGAATCGAGAAGACCATACTCGGAGTGACACGAACACGCACGTGAGAGAAGGTCTCCGCTAGTCGGATCTTCATCGTCGACGTTCGAAGACCAGAGAGGCACGCTGTCGCACGGGTAAAGTCGGGGAATATTAGGTGGGCCGGCCATGATATGCGCACCGGAGATAAGCGCTGGACGAGAGCCGTCACCAACTGGAATCCGCGGGATGTCAAGAGAATAAACACCAGAACGACCACCGACGCTTTGGCCGGACTTCTTCGTGAAAGCACTGAATAGACGTCACTACGCTCTTCGTGCTTCTCGAAGACGTGCCGAACATGGATGGGCGGAAATTGCAAAGATTTACGCCGAAAACAGAAAATCGACTTCGTCAGAAAACAGAAATCAATGAATTCTCTGGGGTATGTGCGTCGGTACCTCGGCATTAAAGCCCTAATTCAGACAGTCGGTCTGAGCCACCTCTCAGCACCGCGCACACCTCTCAAGAATGCCGCGTGCCTCGGGGCGTTGGCCTTTTATGGCCGTTGGCGGGGGGAAGCCACGCCTCCCTGTGGCCAACCGGCGGGCTCGGCCGCGGTGCATCGGAGACACGGCCAGGCACATGCAAAATAATCAATACAACACCTTGACTACGAGATCTACAACCTAGAAACAATTCAAAAAACTACTAAATACAGCTAGTAAACACTATATCAGAACAGCTACACATGTGACTACTAAAAACACACTCCCACGATCAATACTTACCCCGGGACGAGTAAGAGTCGTCGATAACCCATTGGTTAAACTCGAGCGTGAGGAGTGTCGCGTGAAAAAGAAATGGTCTCCTATATGTAGCTCCTTGCCGTGAAGACGTTGCCAACTCCTTCGGATGTCCTTTCCTGCGTTGTCGAGTCCTCGGCGCCTTCGCTTACTTGCTCTTCACGCAACATTCTTCTGCAGACCTCACACTGAAGCAGCTTTTGCATCTGCTCTGTTTCACTGACAATGTGTTTATCACCATTCGAACTCCTCACCATATCAGCTTTACTGCATAAGGAGTCTGCATTCGGCTCAGCAGCTTTCCTTAAAGGGGCAAATCTTCAGACTGTTTTTCTCTTGTGCCCATCACAGGACTTTCTCTGAGGCAATAGGTCGTCTTAGGAGTGCCCGTAGCCTTGAGTGGATGGTACACACCTCTATCGGTAGCCCATACACATATTTGTGAACTAAGGACCTCCTGACTATGGACGGCACCTAGTCCTCGCTGACCAGCATCGGTGTGAATCTTAAGTGGCTTCGTACCATTTCTGGCAGCTTCTACATTAGGATGCGTAGGCACTGGATTTTGTGCGATTACGCTTTTCAGCTTCCCAAAACAGCCTTCATCTTAAGACCTTGCAACGCTATTAAGCGTCAATTTTTTCTGCAAGCTATTCAGCGTCGCGACAAGACGTCTCAGACTCCAGCGCATTTGCTTCGCCACACTTCAGGTCTGTACCCCTTGCGAATGTAGCGAATCCAATTGGCTCACTGGAAGCATTTCGCTTTCTGGATCTCCTAAAATGTCGTCTTTTCGATGCCTGCCCACAACCATTTTGATCAGTGACCGATGTAGCTGCATCGAAGGACAGTTGCAAAACTCTCAACGCATTGGTGCCAAGCACCACCGTCCCGTCAGTTCCATCCATAACAAATACCACAATCCAACGCTTCCGTCCTGGAGGAGCCTCGACGTTTAGTCTTATCGCGCCTTTGAACCGCATACGATTCCTCGAAGCATCACAGATGGATTGCTGTGCTTGATTTCTTCGACCTCTCGGTCCAAATCAAATCCAGAATCGAGCGCTTCCTCAAGGATTCTCAAAGGCATGATGCTAACCTGAGATCCTGTATCAAGCAGCGCCTTTTTCCTCATACAAAGCAACTGGATGTCAACCAGTGATTGCTCTCCCACAAGGTCGCTTTCGTTGGGCCGTACGCCTATCGCTCTGCAAGCCCACCGCGTGAGAGATGTCGTAAAGCTTTCGGGTTCAATCGAACACAACCTCGGTTCTGTTTCGCAACCACTTCATCTTCATTGTCCCGATGCGCGAGCGTTCTCACACTCTGTCCTCAGATGTCCTACCTTACGACATCTGTAACACCTGAGACTCCTTGCTACTTGTTTAGAACCTGGCGAAGCTATATAACCTCGGTTCTGTTTTGCAACCACTTCATCTTCATTGTAAGGGCCTCTACAGAGTCTCGCGGCAGCACCCCGAGAACTCGTCCATATCGCTCCCGCCGCAGTGGGACCCACGCTGCCACTGTGGTTGAAGCCGCGGCGCGGGCGAGTTGTCGCAGAGCCGCCGCGCGCAAAGGTCCCAGAGGGCTGCCGCAGTTCACGGCGGGTCTCACCCGCAGCGCCAGGGGCTGCTGGTGAGACCCGCCGGAGGGCGTGAAAGAAGGGTGTCCATTATGGTTCATCTATTCTAAACATTTTTAAAACGAATCTACATGCTAGGGATAAAGTGGGTTGGTGCATAATATCTGTCCATAAAGAAGCTTGATAACCAACAATATAATCACCGGTAGTGTCGAGAAATGGAGGCGTATGGAATCCTGCACTCAAAACATAACGCAAAAAAACTTTAGCACGATATTAGGTGACCTTATTTGCACTGAAAATCTCAGTGGCCTTCCAGTCGCAAGTTACTCGCCTGAGGTTTAGGGAAAACCTTTGCACAGAAATGCAACAACAAGGCAGACCGTTCTTTTTAGTATCCCACCATATGAGCTATAACTGCATCGGACAGACTTCCCGGACTCAACAAAGCATCGGAGGGAATGCTGTCATCACAAGGGCTACCACATTATCTTCGAGCTGCTTGTCAAGCGAGGAAGTTTTAGTGAGGGTAGATCGACAAAAGTGAGAGCAAGCGCAAAATTGCACAGAACTGTTGAGTTATAAGAAGTGTTCTATTAGATTTCGGGGCTTAGTTTCAACAACTCCTAACTTAACTTAGAAAACGCTTCTTCACAAAAGAAAAAACGTTTTCCTTACGACATCTTTTACATTCCCAGAGGTCGCAACTGCCGCAAAAGTACGCAGTATTGCGTACAGTAACTCTCGCAGAGCCGCACCACCCGCCGTTGTCATCGCGGGTCCGCGGCACCCGCAAGACTCTGCTGCCGGCCTAAGACAAGGCTTCGTCGCCGTAGCACTTGCTCTGAACTGAGTTTGGCATTCCACCTCCTCAAATTTTTGCTGCATGGCTAAAGCCACCTTTCTACCACGCTCAAAGCGTTGCGCCAGATTTTCAGCATTTCGTATTCACAACCTTTCAATGTAATCTTCAACGTCGTATAGAGCTGCAAATATCCGGCCAATCAGAGAGTTGAAACACGACCTCCGCTGCTCTTGTTTGAGAGAGCTTCTCCTCCGATGCGCAAGGAACCTCTAACGCGGCAAGGTGCTCAATCTCTTAGCAGAATCGGGCGATATCTCTATCTCTTTTCAAACGCTTCAACACCACGTAGGCTTTCACTTGACAAGCTGAGTTGTTTATGCCAAACTTCGACCGCACAGCGTCTAAGAAGTCCAGGAAACATCCTACCCTCACATGCCTTGGCAGAGCTTCCGCAACTGTCTCAGGAGCACCGCCCAGCTTTAAGATCAGAAGGTGGATAAGCACATCATCCCGCAGTCCAAGGTTTTGGTACTTCATCCTAAACCTTAACAGGAAGTCGTCAAAGCGTTTCTCTTGCGGGTCCGTGAAAACATCAACGTCAGGAAGAGACATAGCTGCAAAAATATTTCCCAGGGCTGGATTCTCACAATTATCACACCAACTTTGCTGGGAAACCTGCTTCGGAATGTTCAATGAACTCGAAGCCTTGCCTGACGATCTCAAGGTGAAAGGCTGTCTGAGTATATCATTTCGACCAAGACCATCCATGGAAACTCACAGTTCCAGAAACCTCCTTCTCTACGATGGACCTGGGAATCCCCCGGTGGTCAGTTCCACAACGAGACCGACCACATCATCTTCAATCGCAAGTATTGCCTGACCAACTTTTCCGTTGTCCCTATGTTCTACACGGGATCGGACCACCGCCTCCTTCGCGCAAGGTTCCGCTTTTCGCGTCAAGGAGAGAAGGCCGTGAAGTTCAAGAAGAGGAGTCCCAGAACAACCACAAGCTTGGACCGTTACACCTCCCTTGCCGGCCTTTGGGATGATACCGTCATGGACAACATCGACGAGGAATACGACCACTTCGTGCACCATCTCCGCGTGCTAAGGGAGCCGAGAGCTTGAAGACCACCAAGAGACGCCTGTCTCCGGAAACTCTCGAGCTGATACGCGAGCGTGGAGCAGCACGAGCGTCAGGCAACTACCAAGTGACGTCCGAGCTTGCGAAGCTATGCAGAGCGGCGATAAAGGAGGATATCAAGGAGAGAAGGGCGGAAGTGTTGGCTGAAGCTGCAGAGGCAGTTTTGAGCATCCGCAATGCCCGCCGGTACTTCGCCAACTTCATGACCAAGATCACCGCTCTCCGACGTCCTGACGGAACCGTCACCTCTTCCAGAAAGACCATGGAGAAGGTCATCCACGACTTCTACTCCGATCTCTTCGATAGTCACGTCCACCTGCCCCAACGCCATCTTTCGCAGGATGGATACGTCGTCCCCTCTCTTCTCCCTTCCGAGATCCGACACGCCATCTCGTCGGTGAAGAAACGTACAGCACCCGGTCCCGACAGGTCAGACCCGAACACCTGAAGAACATCCCGCGCTCATCAACACCCTAGCGCGGCTCTTCTCGCGCTACCTGTCGGAGTGCAAGGTTCCATCTCAGTGGAAGACCAGCAAGACCGTCTTGCTGTACAAGAAGGGAGATGTGCACGACATTGGCAACTATCGCCCGATCTGCTTGCTGTCCGTAGTCTACAAGCTGCTCACTCGAGTGATCCTGAATAGCATTAGCAGAACGCTGGACGAAGGACAGCCATGCGAGAAAGCAGGATTTCGGAGAGGATTCAGCACGATTGAATACATACACACCGTTGCAAAGCACAACGAAGTGTTGCGAGAGTACAAGCTGCCGCTGTGCCTTACGTTCATCGACCTGAAGAAGGCATTCGACTCCGTCAAAACTGAAGCGGTCATCGATGCCCTACTCACTCAGGGTGTTCCTACTCAGTACGTCAGAGTCCTTCGAGAGCTGTACAGTGGATTCTCGACCAAGATCTCACCATTCTACAATGACGTCCTCATCGACGTAAAGAGAGGGGTTCGGCAGGGCGATGCCATACCCCGAAGCTCTTCTGCGCCACCCTCGAAAACGTCATGCGCGAACTAGAATGGGAAGACATGGGAGTGAAGGTCGACAGCCGGCAACTACACCATCTTCGCTTCGCTGACGACATCGTGCTCATAACACCGAGCATCAGCCAGGCGGAGCGAATGCTGGCTGACGTCGATCGTGTATGTGAGAACGTTGGACCGCAGCTGGATGTTCATGAGGAACAGACAAGTTTCTAATGTCCCATTCTAGCTCAACGGAACGAACATCTCCGAATGCATCAGATACGTGTATCTGGGTCGCGAAGTCAATATGGCCAACGACCTAGCGCCGGAGCTGAGCAGGAGGAAACGAGCGGCTTGGGGAGCTTTCAAGAGCGTCGAAGAAGTCGCGAAGAAGACGAAGAACGGTATTCACATTTCTGCGCCGCGGTACATAGGCGATACACGACATGTGAAGTGCCGCGGGAGGTCGCAAAGGCAGCGAGCGGCCCTCCGCCATGTTCGCGCTCGGGCCGAATCGCAGCGCCAAACTTGTTTCGGCGGCCGAAGAGGTGAAAATGGTTTTCAGTTTGAATACGGAAAATATTACATCTGTGGAAAGCTCGCAACGAGCTGAGAAGTGCTGTTCAGTTGATTTTTCGAATAAACTCATCCATAAAGAGGTAAGCGACTGATACAAAATTTTCTGTTGTTTTCGTCAAACTTTGGCCGCATAGAAATCAACTTTGAACGGCCTAAATCTTTTCGTTCTTCTTAGATTCAAATGTGTTTGTGGTCTACTGTATACAACAAAAACACGGCTTTCGCACTCATCCTGTACAGGAGCAACCGAAGTTTTAAGAAAGGAGAAATCTAGCGCCGCATATTGAGATTGGACCAATCCCTTGTTGGAAAAAAATCTAGTCATTTCTGTTCATTTCTCAAAGCCAATTTACATGTTTTATAAAGACCATCGTTCCCACAACGGAATAGTAGAATACTGCCTTCTCTAGCAGTCTACTAGTTGGGTACTTCTTAACTGAATCTTAGGTTTCCGCGCGTTTGCGCTTAACTGATGGGCCTATGTTATTCAAACTTGGCACTATTTAGTACCACAATGACACTTGATGCGTAACAAATACAGATCTGCTAAAACCATAGAAGATTTCTGAGTTTTGATGAACTTCGTCAACGAAAAGCCTTAAGGACATGTCACTGGGGATCTCAGAGGAGTCGTAAATCAATTAACGGAGCGAACCGAGGAAGCAAAAGCTTCATGACTAGGTCACTGTGCAACCATTTTAAATGACGTTTAAATCGCTGGATAGAAAATAAGACGGGGCTTCTAATGGTGTTAATTAGATTTAAAAAATAACTTTGAGAAGAGTTATGGCAATGTGACGCTTTCTGACGGATTAATCCGTCGCAAAGCGTCTTTTTTGCAAAGAATTTGAGCGGTACTGTACGCCTCTGCGTACCTCACGCGGGCAAGCTTTGCCGTTCAGCTTGGGATATGGCTGCAGCAGAGGAAGCGCAGCCTCCTCCTGCTTGACACAGAGGCAACTGCACGCGTTTCTGATCGTCCTGATTTCGAATACGTGTCACCGACGTCTGCTGTGAGCATGGGAGGACCGCTAAGGGGCGGTGGAGAAAGAAAGTAAGGGGGGCCTCTAGGGTGGACCAGGAAAGCTACCACGAAGAAAAGGAATAACTTGGAGGAGGGATCAGGACGGGGAAACCAGCAAGAAGAGACCAGCAAGGGGTAAATAGTGGAAGCAAGAAAGTGGGCCAGGAGTTGGGACCAGGAACGTGGGGGAGGGAAGTGGGGAGACCAGTAAAGGCCGACCAGCAATTAGATCCAGTAAAAAGAAACGAGTGAGGGGGAGCCTGGCTTTGCAAGACATGCCAACGATATAATGGAAACGCTAGCTGTTGAGTATGAGAACGATTACGGAGGAACAACCTGAGGAACAGAAGTACTGCGTAGCGCAAACCAACGACATTACTGGCCGGTGAGGAAAGGATGTCTATGATGAAGGTACCGAAGTGGTGAACGGCTTGATGCCGATAAAGCATGCACAAGCTCCTAGATGCTAGCGAGTTTTATGTTTTGCAAAAACTACTTTCCATAGGTCAGTGATGCTGCAAAGTCGCGCGAAGCGCGCAATGTGAGACACGCCGTTAGGTGTGTCGGAGCACTTGTGGTCCATAACTCGTTCACAAATGCGCACAGCAGAAACGGAACACATATTTGGAATCAGCATCCGAAGCTGTATCCCGAGGTATGCATCTCATCTCAAGGTCTCATGGTCATCTAGTATCCTTCTTTTGTAAGTAATTGAAATGGCTAAAAGCCTGAGCTCGCACGTCGACATTTGAGGGCATAATACATACGCTCCAAATTTTGAGGCTAGGTCGACTTTATGTTTAATTTCAAAAGTACGTTCGCTTTTGCGAAGAAAAACGAAGGATCTGAACCGCTCATTTCAGGGGGGGGGGTTCAGTTCAGCCCACAGACTACTTATGCAATTGCTTACATTTTTTGCGATTGCTGCCATAGACGGCCTTTTATACAAGATGAAATCAGTCACCACAGCTTTTTCGGGAACTATGAGCAATGTGCCGCGTGGCGCGCACAGAAAGTTGTCAAGATGTTGCTCCTAGGCATCTCTTACTTCGATCGTTAACTATTCAGGACAAAAAACCGTCGCGGAGATTCACTAAATGCTCAGAAAAACTTGGCGTAATGGCTGTGAAATAAGGAAAACATTCTGCTGGAAATCCGAAAACATTAACAAAAATCATCCAAAAAGCATATCCCTAGGAATGGCATTTAGAAGAGCAAGCATTTTAAAGTGACAAGTAAAGTATGACTAGCAGTGCCGTATTTTTCATGACACTTTAAAATGCGTGCTCTGGTAATTTTCATGGGTGAGAGGTAAATCCTAAATCACCCACTTCTCACTGGCAATTAATTGAAGGGTTCAAATATTCTAGGGGTAACTGACTGCTACCAATACATGCATGAAATCTGCAGGGGCTGGGAGAGTACCTATGAAGTGCCGAATAGAATTTCGATTTGGACCACAGATAGCCGCCAAAGGTTGCTTCACACATTCCTTTCTTTTGCATTGAACGAAACTGCATGTTAACCTAGACTCACGGATTTGGCGTCGTCCTCATTGTCGCTGATTGTGACAAATTCCTGTTTAGGATCCTAAAATATTCATGACAATTAAGGATAGTATTGTGCTTGTAGCATTACACAGCGTGTGTAATAGTGTGCATGTACATTGGAGCCTCCTCACCGACTCGATTTCTGGTCTTCTTACGGCCCCCAGCTATACCACTCAGTAAAATAAAAATTTAGTGATAAAAAATTATTTTTGAATTAGTTTAACTTTTTTTAGTAAAAAAAGTGTTGGCCAGGCTGGAAACATATTTAAACTGCCAAAAGAACTCTAGTCAAAGGTAGAATGTTGCTTTGAAGTAGAAAGAAAGGATGCGGAGCTTCAATTTCGAACGTGTAACAGACTGTCGTATATGTTCACCACTTCCACCTTTAACTGGACTCGTTTCAAATCAAATTGGACACTCTTCAAAGCAAGCTTGACGCTCGTCAAATCATATAGCACATCGTCAAAATTGAAACGAGCTTCTTCCACATCAACTAGAAATTCTCAAAGAATCTTAGAATTCTCTTTTTCCCAAGAAGAAATTTAGCATTACTTTCTTGAAATTGGTAATTCATCAATTCCAATAAGTGAGCGAACTGTTTGGAATTTTATAGAAAACGTTCTTCAAGAAAAAACTACAACATTTATTATAAGGCACCGAGCATTAAGTCCTTTAAAAGACGAAAAAATTGAAATTTCAAATATTTTGCTCGCTTACTGGGTCAGCCGATTGAAAAAAAATCAAAAAGGCAATTCTCCGTTTTTCTAAGGCGTTTTCCTTAGTCAAAACAGTATTTCTATAGATTCCCTGAAGAGTGTGAAGCTCGCTCTTATCTTATTGTTAGGAAGATGTTCAATTTGATACTGGAAGCCTCAACCTTGCTTAGGATATGGTCCAACTCGATATGAAAAGTGTCCAATTTTGCGTGAGAATGATAAAAATTGGGTGCATAGAATTACACAAGTTTTTTGACTTTCCCAGTCACTGAAAAGAGCAGTATCCGATGGGTAAGCAGAGCCAATTCAAGTTGATCACAATCTTCGATACCAGCTTGACGATTCAATATCGGCACCTAAGGCCACCACCTTAATCAGCCTCCTCAGTTTTAGTATGCTCTTCAGGCTTCCAGAGTCTTAAACGAGCCAATGAATTTTGTCAGAATTTCAATGTAGCTGAACAACGAAGCACAGGAACCCTTTTCACGATGTTCACCTTCACGGAGCAATTCATCGCACCCGTCATACTCTCACTCTTCCGCAACCCCTTCCACTCCGGCCCACTCAGCGAAGCCTTCTCAACGTTTTTTTTCAAAATCCCGCTTTCAAATGCTCAAAATCGAAACACATGACAACATACGATATTCCCCGTCGAGGTTGATGACTTGCCTGCGGGTCTACGGAGAAAATGCCCGAATCTCACGGCGCGCGTTGCGTGCGGAGAAAATGCCCGAAATAGGGAGAAAATGCTCGCGATCAGGGGAGAAAATGTCCGCGATCAGGGGAGAAAATTCCCGGGAGAAGAATCTATAGTACACCATCATGTGGTGAATAGCAAAAGCGCCGTAATAAAGAAAACAACCTTGAGCGGTAATCACCACTTAGGAAACTAAGAAAAGTTTGAAAATGTGAAAAAACCGTAGAAGAGCCTTAACCGGACGTATCCGCAACGTTTCATTCGCATCAAAGCCCTAATAAGAAGTTGATAGCAAAATTTCATGTTCGAAAAACACTCTATACTTCGAGAAGGTGGCTTGAAAGATTTTTGACGATGCGCTACACGTAGGTTCTGGTCATTTTAATAGCGTTTTTGGTAAAACCTAGGTTGCAACTAACCATTCAGATGCTTAAATCCTTTATTCAGATGTGTGGAAATATCACAAGAACAGCAACAAAACAATCAAAATAGAAATCCTATACCGAGAAAAACTTTAATAAAAAAGGGCACAACAAGTATTTACGATACTAACGGTGTATCAGATGAAAATCACTTGAAAAGCAATGAATGTTGAAATGTCTATGTTCAAATCGAGTTTTAGTAAAGAAGGAAATGATTGGTCAAAAATGAAGACTTCATCAGAAAGACTCAGTAGAACTAAAAACCAATTTGTAAATAAATTCCCAAACAAGTTCTGCCATTTTTTCATTTTCTACTTCTCATGACTTTGGAGTGCATGTACTTTACTGTCCACTCCATGTGGCGTTCATATGGCTTAAAAACAAACTCAACAATTGAAGTGACCTACAGTTCCGCAGCTCAATGCTTCGAAAAGTAATTTTAAGTTACCAGGTCCCGTTGATGTTTCGAAAAGTAATTCTAAGTTACAAGGTTCCGTTGATGTGCTTGTTCTCTAGTTTTACGTGCTAGAAATTGAGATTTGGGCGAAAAAGGTTCTTTCGCTCCTTGCAGTGTTCTTTTCACATAAAACATCGTTGGTACTAATTTAACCGTTTAGCATGCCTGTTAACTGTGTAACGAGAATCCTTCATCGTATTCTCCAAAGCTTCTCTATCACGGTAAGGCCATCAAGTCTGCTAGGGAATCCAAGTGAAGGTGCCGCAGTTTCAGTTGCCACGCCCACGATTTCTCATGCCTTCTACTCGACGGCATGAGAAAAATACCGTATCCTGTCCACGTGATTACCATATGTGTTGCTGTAGTGGTTGTTGTAGTGGACCCTATCTAAAACCGTTCAATGGCCACAGACATTTTCTCCCCTGGCTGTGGACATTTTCTCCCCTGGTCGCGGGCATTTTCTCCCCTGGTTGCGGGCATTATCTCCCCTAATTGCGGACATTTTCTCGCAGCGAAACAGACTCGGCGCGGTTCGGGCATTTTCTCTCGTAATCTTACCTGCGCAGGGTTTATTGGTCTCCATTTCCAACATGAATAAGCGCGTTAACATTTTTACTGGACGGAGTAGTGGTATGATGAACAAGCAGAAGGGATGGACTCCAACTTCTCAAAGCAATGGATTTAGGACGATCTCGACACTATGCAAATGTGCGGTCGAGGGTTTTCTTTAAAAAGGCAGCAGCCGTTTCTACGACAGCTACCTATGGAAGAAGAAGAGAGAAGTTGGAATTTGCTGTCTGTAGCGTTTTGCTTGAAGTCAACCTATAAGTTCTCAAAGGCACTTTTAAAGGGGAAACGAGAGAATGGAACAAATGCAAACTCCTCACCAAACGAAGCAGTGTACTTATTAATCTTGTTCAAAATAGGTCTCGTAGGGGTAACCTGCCATGGAAAGAACGATAATCAAGGTCATTTTTTTTGTGGAAATGCCTTATAAGCCCGTTATAGTAAGTTCGAATCGCACATGGCCTTGTGGAATACCACGCATTAGTAAAGGGTCGTTTAGGGGTGGCGATGTCCGTTCCTCCACGTGGTGCCACTGGAAACTGCTCCCTCTGCGAGCTAAGCTAATCACGGACATTCGAATGCAGGCGACAGGCCCTTGTGATATGCCGGCCTACGAGGACCCATGTCACATCACACGGTGTATGATAAGTCAAGTTTCTCGAGATAGTGCTACGGCGTCCGCGGGAGCCGACGCGCACTCGCAGAGACCGGCGAGTGTGAGAAGTATGCGAGGGTCCCTGATGCGAGGACGGCATCGGGGGGCAACTGAGGTAGTCCGAAATTCCCGTAACGTAAGCAGGACCCGCGTGGCTACGCTGAATGTAGGTACGTTGACGGGCGAGTTGGTTGAAGCACTGGAGCGAAAAAGAGCTGATTTCTGTGCGGTGCAGGAGACGAGGTGGTCCTGCCGCAAGTCAAGGGACATAGGACGTGGTTTCAAGGCCGTTCTATGTGGAAGTCCCAGGACCACCAGCGGTGTCGGAGTAATCGTCTCCGAACGATTTCGTGACTCGATTGTAAGCGTCGGGCGCTTTGACGATCGATTGATGAAGATCGTTGTCGCCGCTAAGGAGCGACTCTATCCCTTCTTCTCGTATGTAGTATGTAGTGTAGTATGCTCCGCAGACTGGCTGCTCCGATCAAGCCAAGGATGAGTTTTGGAACCTGCTTGATGAGAAGACAGCAGAGGTACCGTCGAAAGATGTAATCATTGTCGCTGGTGACCTTAATGGGCACATGGGTGCTGCGAAGGACGGGTACAGCTGTCATGGTGGTTTCGGATACGGGTCTCGTAACCCCGATGGTGAGCGTATTCTTGAGTATGCGGAATCGCATAGTCTCACCATTGTGAACACCGTTTTCCGAAAACGCGACTCCCACCTCATCTCATATTATAGTGGGAGCTTCAAGTCTCAGATATACTTTGTGCTTGTGAAGGATCGTGACCGAAATCTCGTCACAGACGCAAAGATCGTGCCGTATGAAACGGTCGCCCCACAGCATCGTCCGCTGATCTGTACTTTGAAGATCGCCTCTCCGAGGCTGAAGCAGGTCGAGCGATGCGGTGCTGCAAGAATCAAGTGGTGGCGAATGAAAGAGAAGGAAGCAGCTGTGATTTCTCGCGTGCGGTTACCGACAGTTACGACTGTCGATGAAACTTGGAAGAAAGCAACCGACGCGATACGCCAAGCTGCAAGGTTGGAACTCGGCACTACGAAGCCTGGACGACGCAAAGTCGACAAGCAGACATGGCTGTGGACAGACGATGTGAAGGCGAAGGTTCGAGAGAAGAAGTCGCTGTATCATGTGTTTCTCGGCGACAGAACAGCCGACAACTGGCTGGAGTATCAGAAGGCGAAGAAGGCTGCAAAGAAAGCCGTGGCTGTTGCGAAAGCCACTCATTATGGTGACGTCAACCGAAAGCTCCAATCGCGCGATGGTGAGCGGTATTTGTACCGACTTGCTAAGACCCACCATCGCCAAACCGAGGACATTGAAAAGTTTGTTGGCATCAATGATGAGAGCAGCCATCTTCTGACAGACCGCAAAAGGCGCTGAAGCAATGGCGTGATTACTTTGAGGAAACTTCCACTATGGGATTTCCTCATCCGGCCATCCCTTCTGTGGCTTCTGTTCACGGTCCCGTTCACAAGATCACCGTGGAGGAAACAGAAGCGGTTCTGAAGAAGATGAAGCCCGGTAAGGCGACAAGGCCGGATGATCTGGCAGTCGATGATTGGAGGTCGGAGCTCTGGTATCCTGCTGAGTGGTTGGCTGAGTTCTTCAACCTGGTAGTAAAGGAGAAGAAAGTACCGGAGTGTTGGCACAACAGTATGACGATTCCGATCTGGAAGAAGAAGGGCAGTCCTGCGGACTGCTTCAATTACCGTCCGATTCGCTTGCTATCGCACAGCATGAAGATCTTCGAGCGAATCCTCGATAGAAGAATCCGTGAAATCGTCAAGCTCTCCAAAAACCAGTGCGGCTTTGTGTCTGGTTGTGGGACCACTGATGCTATACACGCCGCCCGCCTCCTAGTGGAGAAGCATCGCGAGAGACAGAAGCCGGTGCATATCGCCTTTCTCGACTTGGAGAAGGCTTTCGACCGCGTACCGCGTGAGGTTATATGGTACGCCTTGCGACGACACAACGTACCTGAGGAACTTATAGAGTGGGTGCGGATGCTCTACTCTTGCCCAAAGAGTAGAGTGCAAGCTGCAGCTGGAACCTCGATGGAGTTTCCCATCTCTGTTGGGGTGCACCAGGGTTCTGCGCTTTCTCCACTCCTCTTTGTTGTCGTCATGGATGCCATTACGCGAGATCTTCAGCAGCCTGTTCCATGGACGCTGCTTTATGCTGATGACGTGATGCTCGCTTGCGAAGAGAAAGACGATCTCGCGCGGCAGGTGCAAGCTTGGTGCGGCCGTCTGGCGAGATTCGGACTCAAATTGAACGTCAAGAAGACCGAGTACCTAACGACTGACGTGAACGAGTCCGGCTCCATTAAGATTAACGGTACTGAACTTGCACGCACTTCGGTGTTTAAATACCTGGGATCAGCAATAGCGTCTGACGGCGGTCTGATAGTTGAAGTGAACTCACGCGTGAATGCAGCTTGGTTCAAGTGGCGTTCTCTGATTGGCGTGCTCTGCGATAGGAAGATACCAGAGCACCTGAAGTCGAAGATATACAGAGCCGTCGTGCGCCCGATAGCGATGCACGGCGCTGAGTGTTGGCCTGCGACTAAGGAAGTTGAAACACGCCTCAGCGTCATGGAGACGAAGACGCTGCGCTGGACAGCTGGAGTCACGCGCATGGACCGCAATCGAAATGATGTTATACGGCAAAAGTTCGGTGCCGTGCCGATAGCCGACAAGATGCGCGAAGCTCGCTTGCGATGGTACGGCCACGTTCTGCGTGGGAAAGAAGACACCGTCCGCAAGTTAGGCCTTGAGTTGGAAGTATCTGGAAAGCGGCCTAGAGTACGCCCGAAGCAGCGTTGGTCCGATACGTTACACACGGACATGAAAGTAGCTGGTGTTCACCCTGATCAAGCGCAGGATCGGGAAAGTGGCGTCGTAACACCAGAAGAGCGGACCCCGCGACGATGCGGGACAAACGCTGAAGAATAATAAGAAGAAGAAGAAGTAGTAGTAAAGGGTCGTTTAGGCCCAATTTATACTTCGACGCCGAGCGACGCAACGCCAAGCATGGCGGCGGTATTGATCGAGCGACGCGATCGATCAATTTGGCCATTTTACATGCCGTCGCGTCGCTCGACATGAATGGTGGCCAAATCTATCGATCGCGTCGCGCGATCGATTTGGGCCTATCATAACATCGCGTCGCGCGCACACTAAACAAGGCCTAAACGACCCCTAAGGCGCAGAGCCTTCGTCTCCTATCGAATATCTCGCCGCCTCTAGCCAGTAGCAGAGGCTTGGGGGGGGGGGTTCAGGGATTTCAGGGCATAAGCTTTGAAAGCTCTCCTCTGTGATCTCTTCCGCGAGAGCGGAAGATAGCACAAAATTGGGTAGGGGAAAGGGCCCGGGGTGTGGGCTCACTAGCGCACTCATGTTAAAATTTCCTATGCAACAAAGGCAGTCTCTGACGCAGCCTCGAACCTAATTTTGAATAAAAGAAGTATATGTATCAATTCCTATTACATGTATCGTGATACGGTTTTGATGCATTCTTCAGCTCTTCTGTTTCGTTTTCCGTCTTATCGACAGAAAAACCCCCGCACACTGCTACTTGTGGCTGTGACTCGCTGGTTTTCAGTAGAGCTTAGATCACTTCCTATTGATAAGGGTTAGCAGGCGAATCGATATTGGCGAATTAGGTCTTTGTTACAACATCGCTCATTTCGAACAACGCCTAATGATACGCTCCCATATCGATCGGGCGCCGCGCTGGGATAGATATGGGGCGTATCATCAGGCGTCGCTCCGGGTGAGCGGTGGTATAACAAATGCCTTAGCCTTGCTCGGTGTCTGTGACATTGACGATATCGTTCTATGCTTTACTCGTTCTCCCTCGTCTCTTAGTAAGCCGTTAGATGTGTTTGCTGAACAGTATGCTGAGTAGAGTGCAGAGCCAGTATTCCACAGAGAATATAGCTTTTTTCAACCTTACCGTTAACTTTCTACTGCCGTGTTCATTTTTGTCATACTGTCACTGGCCAATAAGAACTTGGGAAATTTCAGTTTTGCGATGCTATTCCCTCTATTTATTAAAATAATTCAAAAAAGTGAACCAATGTCAGTAACACTCTTCGGTTCCTCTGCGCGTCTAGCCTCAGGCTCCGCCCAATGGAGTATGTAACCCCCCGCGAGGATGGGGTCGCATTGTATCGATCTCCTACGAAATATTGAGCCGCTGGGAAAGGAGCTCAACAAGCACCTCGAGAAGAAGAGGGAGAGGATGGTGCTGCCCGTTTACTCCAGGCTGAGGTATGCACATACGCTGTCGTTGCCGTCAGATGCTCTGCGCTAGCAGTACTTCTTCAGACATGGGCCTTTGCCAATGAGGAGGTGCTACTTCTAACAGTGCGATATGCTTTATTGACGACTGACGTTTCAGCGATGTCGCCTTCTTCAGTGTCTCCTCAAATAATAATTCGTATGAGAGTCGCGATATGGCAACCGCTTAACCAGCTCAACACTAGTGAAATTTAGAAATTAGCGTTTTCTCTAGTGTTGAGCTGCTTAAGTGGTTGCCATATCGCGACTCTCATACGAATTATACTTTGAGGAGACTCTGAAGAAGGCGACATCGCCGAAACGTCAGTCGTCAATAAAGCATGCACTATCTCGGTATCGAGTTCAACACCACATTAAACAACTGGACAACGATCAGTACCGAGATTCATCGAGGGTCGAACCTGGCAGTGCGATATGCAGCGGCAAATAGGGTCCGGAGTTGTGGGGGGGGGGGTCATCATGTAGGACAGCGCTACAAAACGTCTGTGCATTTTGAAACCGGATTTTTCGCGGAACTGGTGTTCTCTACCCCTACACTGAACCGAGGTAGGCCATTCCTCATGTAAAACACATGCCTTCTCACCAAGGCCTGCAACCACTGAGTAAGGGGTAAGCACCCCCGGAGTGTTTGATAAACTTACAACCGGAAAAAAACCCGTCTGGGTTGTCCACCGTAGTTCGGAGTGAAATTCAGGGAAATCGTTATGGGACCACGCAGTTGCCTACCCTTATGCTAACCAGTCGCTGCAGCTAGTGATATTTGCGAGCTTGTTCGGCGCAAATGGGGTCGGGAGGTGGGGGCGGGGGACAGAAAATGAACAGAAAATCCCATACAGCCCCCTCTCCGACCCTACTTGCGTCGTTAATGTCCCTCATCCCTGACTCTAGTGTATAGAGCCTGTAGTAAGGGCGCTCCATGGCTAATAAAAACCAGGTTTGGACCGCGCGGCGGCGGGCGTTACGCACCGGACATCTCGTACGAGTTTTTTTTCGGTTGTAAGTGTATCGGCGAGTACAATGTTTTACTTAACGTCTTCTTTTCCGAAAGTAGTTTTATCCACCTTTCTCTTCCAGGGCAAAGCGGGGGATCACCTCAGCATGCCTTGGCGTGCAAATTTGGCGAGTAGGCTACATACAGCGAATATGAATTTAGTCTTATCTCCTCGTTTCTCTGTCTCTTGTACTCCATAGCCATTGCTCTTCCTTTCTTTTTTAACGTCTTTACTAGCAGAAAGCAGGAGATTCCTCAGTTTCAGAATGTGCTACCTCGCTACCGCAGCCCCTTGCGGCTTTAATCGTTCCGTTTTTGTACTTGGGGTAGAAATACAAAACGGAGATTCTCCCTAGTATACCGAAGGCAAAAGCGTCATTGAACAGTCAAAACCCGGTTCACTTACTATTCACGTGACTGGCCGCAGGACGCTCGACGGCGTTCAAAGGAAGCAGGGACGCAGCGGAGGTCAGCGTTTGCCTGCGCTTTCCTCGCGTGGACTAACAAGGGAAGTGTCTGAAGCGTATATCTGAGCGGGAAGAGCGAGTCATATAGGGAGAATCTCCACCCCTCAATTAGTATAAAATGTGTTTATTTTTTGTCAACTCGTTAAACCAAAGGAGTAGGGTCGGTCGTTCTAATTACAATGGAATCGGCGTCTCACTTGTTCGGGGGTCTTGTACGCCCGCGATCCCTCTACCGCGAGCGGATCGGAGCGCAGTGGATAGAGACGTTGCTTCAAGCGAGGGAGATCGGGGGTTCGATTCTCCTGCACTGACTGCTTCACTTTTGCGTTTCAACTGATTGGTTGAGATTCGTCGCAGTTTGATCGACGAGCGAAACTCAAACAACGTTTTTATCATAAGGTCACACTTCCCTGGTTTTCGAAGAGGAGTGCCACTGAATTTTTAAGAGATTGGTAAAGAATATTCGAATATTCGATATTCGAAGGCTTCGAATATTCGAATAAACGAATATTTAAATGTTGACCTCTTTAGAAGATTCGAATAAACGAATAATTGGAATATTGAACTTTCCCGGATATTCGAATAAACCATTAATTTGAATACTGGACTTTCTCGAATATTCGAATAAACGAATAATTCGAATACTGGATCTTCTGGAATATTCGAATAAACGAATAGATCGAATATCGGACTTTTTTTCGAGTAGTCGAATATAACAATATTCGAGATTCGACTATTCGAAATTCGAAAAGGACAAAGGTATACTGAAGCGGTGTACCTCCGTGCCGGCTTTGACTATGTTCGTCGCATTTTCCCCAACACACGACTACGGCGACGAAGACGTCGAGGCCTTTTACGTGGAGCCGGAGAAGTTCTATAAGGAATGCCACACCTACAGGGTGACCGTCGACGACCTCAACGTTAAGGCCGGGCCACACAAAAAACCGGAAAAGCTTTCAATCAGTACCCACGGTCTGAAGTGGAACGAGTAAGGCGCAAGGCTGTATGATTTCATCATGTCGACCACGACCATTCATGGAAACTCACAGTTCCAGAAGCCTCCCTCCATACGATAGACCTGAGAAAACATCGGTGGCCAGTTCCACAATGAGATCGACCACATCATCTTCAACCGTAAGTGTTGACTGTCCGACGTCTCCGTTGTGGCAAGGTTCTACTAGGGATCGGACCACCACATCCTTCGCGCGAGGTTCCGCTTTTCGCGTCAAGGGGAAAAGACCGCAAAGTTCAAGAAGATGTGTCCCGTAACAACCATCAACTGGGGCCTCTTCACCTCTCTTGCCGGCATTTTGGAAGGTACCGTCATGGACAGCATTGACGAAGAATACGACCACTGCTTGCTCCATCTCCGCGATAGTGCTAAGGGAGCCGTGAGTTTGAAAACCACCAGGAGCCGTCTGTCTCCGGAAACTCTTAAGCTGATTCGCCAGCGTGAAGCTGCACGAGCGTCAGGCAACTACCAACTGACGTCCGAGCTTGTGAAGCTATGCAGAGCGGCGATAAAGAAGGATCTTAAGGAGAGAAGGGGGAATGTTGGCTGAAGCTGCAGAGGCAGGGTTGAGCATCCACAGTGCCCGCCGTAACTTCGCCAACTCCAAGACCAATGGACCGCTCTCCGACGTCCTGACGGAACCGTCACCTCTTCCAGAAGAACGCTTACCACTACGAATCTCATCGAAGATCGCGAGGGGACAAGCTGCCGCTGTACCTTACGTTCATCGACCTGAAGAAGGCATTCGACTGAAGAGATCATCGAAGCCATGCTCAGTACATTAGAGTGCCTCGAGGGCTGTATAGTGGACTATCGTGTATGCCGGAAGGCTGGGATGCAGCTGAATCTTAACCTCAATACTGATGATTTGCAGTTCCTCTAGAGGAAACGGTCAAGAAAAGGAGAAATATTGCAAGGAAAACAAAAATTAAGTTGGATTTGTCCTAGTCTGGAGGAGGCAACCGTAATGTGTTAGTTGTGTTCGTCATCCCAAACTAGACAACCAAATCCCCAGAACAGAAATAAAAGATCTCGCATAATGGGACAGCAGATGAGGCTGTCGAAGAAGCTGAAGTAAGGGATTGAAGACGCAAGTCGCTCATAAATTCCCATTCGATTAGGACAGATCCCTTTACGTTTCCTATTAGTTTAAGGCATATGTCGGCGACGCTGTCGCCGGCAGCGTCGCAGGGACTGCAATACTCCCGTCGCCGACGTTCGGCGTCGGCGACAACCTGTCGTAGTGCGGAGTGTGGGGCCCTCTGGCCGCGGAGGGGGCACGTCAGCAGCCCTCTCTCGCATGCACTCTCTAGCTCATCATGCCGGAGCTTCCGTGCTGTCGCTGACAGGTAGTCGGAGAGAGGTTGAGGTTGTCTAGCGTCGCCGAAGTATGGCCTATGTTAGGCCTATGTTATACTTTGGCGGCGCTGTTGTTGGTGAAGTCGGCGGCAGTGTTGAGCAGGTTCTACCCAGCGCCTAGCAGCCAGCGCAACACTGTCGCCGACGTCGCCGACAACAGCGCCCCGAAGTATAACATAGACCTATAACATATGCCTGGGAAAAACGCTTAATGATGGGACGCAGTGAAGGATGTACATCTCACAGAATTTTCGGCACTGGTCAAGTTTCTATCCGAGATGTTTGTGTCAGATCATGTGGTGCCAGAGTAGTTTAACGTTAATAGATGATAGATGGATGTTAGTACTTGAGAGCCAGCGTTGCATTCATTGAAAATGTATGTGCGATGACGTCCACTTAACAGCTTCAAATTCTGCGGATAGTGGCGCCTAAGGCAGTTGGAGAGAGGGCTTCCCAAATATGTCTTCTAGAAACGCGTTGCTGGGACCATGCATGGCGAACCCCAAATGGTGACAGATTAACTGCATCATTTTTGTTATTTCCCTCTTCTGGGGAGGAGCAACCCTGAAGGCCTCTGGCGTTGCTCTTGCACCTTTATACGTAAAAGTTGGAGCGTTGAATTAGACGTCATCGAATACAAACACCTGGAGACTGGGCTGGCGAGCGTATCCACGGCCGCTTTGTACCGATGGGTATCATCTTGTACCCTGTCATGCTTTTGTGAGTTACCACTCCGTCCACCTTCGACAACACGCTCCCTCTCCCTTCTTCTGTCCAGTTTTGCCACCTACATTTCTTGGCTCGTTAGCTACGCAGGAACTAATGTCGGCCCCACGCCGCGGGTTTATATAGGGCGGGGAGCCTATGCGCAGACGCAGGGGGCGCAGTAATGCAAGAGAGCTGGTCCCAGGTGCGATCAATTATTTTATTAAAGAGAAGCAGTAATCGTACACGCTTCAAATTTTTCGCACTGTCACTCTACACCTACAACCGGGAAAAATTAGAAAACATGGAGGAAATATTGTCATGTGAAGTATCCCAATGGGTGGAATTCCATTTGAACAAGGATATTGTACAATTTTAATAAAATAATTTATAATATTAATCAGCAGCGCCACTTGCATATCTCACTGCGTCGCTGCGCTTAGGCTCCGTCCACAGCCTACATATACCGACGGCGTGGGATCGGCGTTGGTTATCAACTATCCATGGACTCCGTTGGGACGTGAGAGAATGTTTCTGAACTTACACGAGGCTAGGAGGACGACCTATCTTGACGGAGTGTGTGCCAACTCAAAGGAGGCGGGCAGTCTGCATAGTTTTACCCATCCGGTAGACGATGGACACTTCCATCAGCTCATCGGACTAGAAGCTGTCTATGTATTTAGCTTATGCAACAGGCGTTTCGTTTCGCTAGCTCCTTCACTCGCACGCTGTCAGGCAAAACCCCGCTAAGTACAAAATCCTCGTTGAAACCTATTTGCGACCACTTCGTCCTTGAATAGTTCTCCCCTAAATAGCGCTGACTCACCTGCGAGTTGTCAGATATCCCGAGAGCTGGTGATCCCGTTCGACCCGATCCAGAAGCCTGTTGTGGCTGTGGTTGTGGACGCGTGCAAGTAATTGTATGTGTGGTTGGTATCAGGGATGGGCGGAAATTTTAAAAAATTTCCCAGAAAACATAAAATCGCCCTCATCAGAAAACCGAAAAGCCGAAAACACCGAAAAACAGAAAATCAGAAAACCGAAAATTCCGAAATTATCAGACGACCTAATTACTCGTCCCAAACATTCGTTTTTCCAGTAGCAGATGCTTTTGCATGACTAGTAGTTTGGTCGAAGAGAAGCGCTTTAAATTGTAGGCGTTTATAAAAATTTCTAGTCCACTCAAAATTCAACACAATCAGCAAGTTGTAAATCTTGACACAAAGATCCTAGGATTCTTGTCAATTGAAGTATTCAGCATTACTCATCTGCTCCATTTCGCATCTAACACCATAACGACCACACTAGTGATCGAAATACTATGAGTGTTTCTGTGAAAATAAATTCTTTGGTTATTCCAGGTTAGGGCTAGAGAGGCGTACAAAAAAGTGGCTTATAAAGGATAAATTTTACCAATCACATTCGTATTAAAATATAGGCGTATATTTCTCTGCTCTGCTGTGCGGGCGAAGAACTCCGGGCAGCCAGCCAGACTACCCGAAGGGACGGGCGAGACTTAAGGTGGCCTCGAATCGCCTTACATATACTCCCAGTCTACCGAGTGCAAGCTTTTGGCCGAGCCGACACAGTTACAATCCGCACAGGCGCAAGCACATCCACGCACACTGTGCATGAACATGCCGCTCCCACGCCCAAGAACGCGTCGACCCGACACAGCAGGAGCAAGGAGTTCATCTCCTGCATCCCAAATGCGTCTCTGTGCAGTACACGATCGCATTTGTGGACGGATGGTGGACGGTGGACGTGGCTATCGAAGAGATCGGAGTAGGTGGTGACTCCAGCCTGTGCATTAGTTTTGACCCCGTTGATTTGTATTGTTCTTGTTTTGAACAGTACTGCAAGTTATCTATATTTTTAACGTGGTTCAACGAAAATCAAAAATTCATCGAAATTTAAAAATTTAACAAAAACTTAAAGTTACGTTAAAAATTGCTCGAGAAAATTGGTGGAGAAATGGCCTCCCCTGATTTGGTCAAAATTCCTTATACCTCCGGTGTCCTACTGCATATTCAAGAAAAATAGGGGCCTCTCAAGATCGTACAATAACGCCAGAGAGGGGCTGACAGGGGCCGTGCTCTCCTCGCGGATCAATATGGTCAGTCACGCAGAGGCAGAGGGGTATGCTATTTCTCAGTTCTTGCATCTCTGCAGTCTGCCACTTATATCGCAGACAGTCGGCCTGCTCCACCACCGCTGCTGGTGCGTTTCGGTGCTTCACGCACCCGACGGCAATCGCCTTCCTCAAGCTGTCGGCTTCCTTCTCTGAACTTACTCTTCTTCTGTCGCCACAAGGAGCTTGCTTCACATCAAACCTACCCTGCACAGAAGAAATGAATCCCTTTCCACATTCCTTTTGTTCTTTTTTGAAGTCCGCACTTTTTCGTGAAGATGGTACATATTTAAAGCGTACGTTTCTTTCAACAACGAAAGGAACGATGCCGGTGGTGTATTGTCGTGGATAATTCTACTTAACAGGTGGTCGATTTCAAGTAGAGCCTGGGCTATAGCATTGATCGCAATAAAAATCGCAAGGGCAGGTATATAAAGAGGTCCCATTGATTTTGATTGTTTTTGTTTTGAACAGCTGCATAGTTATCTATATTTTTAACGTAATTCAACGACCTGTCGAAAATTTAACCAAAATGAAAAGTTACGTTAAAAATTGCTCGAGAAATTTGGTGGAGAAATGGCACCCCTGATTTGGTCAAAATTCCTTATTCCTCCGGTGTCCTGCTGCATATTCAAGAAGAATAGTGACCCTTCATCGTTGAATAACGCGGCAAGACTGCTGGGGCAGCGTGACTCATCGTTCTCGCCGCCCGCCGCTCGCCGCAAAAGTGTGTGGCGCCTTCAAGCGTGGGGGCATCGATTCCCGCCAATTCGATGCCCCTATACTTAAGCCTCTGCCTCTGTCTCTGCCTCTGCCGCTGCTGCCGAGTGTGCAAAGGGCCTTTAGAAGTGCCCTTCAGAACTTAATAGCTGTCGCAGAAACAGCTGCTGCCTTGTAAAGAAAACCTTCGACCGCACCTTCGCACAGTGCTGTGATCGTTCCTAGATTTGTTACTTGGAGAAGTAGGCGCGTACCCATTTTGCCTGTTCAGCATGCCACTACTAAGTTCAGTAAATAATAAGCTTATTCATGTTTATGATTTTTCAGATATTAAATGGCAACTGATGCAACCTCTGCTGAGATGTCGTCGATTTCGAAAGAAAATATCGTATGTTGCTATTTTTCGATTTTTCGAGACGAAGGAAGACGTAGTGTTACTTTTTCACATTTTTAAATCGACTGCCCCAATAGTTCAACACAGTGCTTGAAATCTTGCAAATTTCTTACTTTTTAAGGGAAAGAATGCTCGGTTAACCTCTTTGTCTTGAAAATTTTTTTTTGTAAAATTGCAAACGGTTCGTCCACCTATTGGTGCAGATGAATTATTAATTTCAAAAAAGGTAGTGCTAAATTTTTCATGGGAAATAGCATTCTAACAAATTGTTTTTTTTTTGTACTTTCTAATGTGGTGTGGAAGAAGCTCGTTCTAATTTGGAAAATGTTCTGTTTGATTTTAGAAGCGTCAAGCTTGCTTAGAGTAGTGCCCAGTTTGCTTTGGAAAGTGTCTAGTTAAAGATGGAAATGGTGCACATATATGGCAGTTTGTTACATGTTCAAAAAAGGAAGCTCTGCCTCCTTCCTTCTTACTGCAAAACGACATTCTGCCTTTGTTTGGAGTTCTATGGCAGTTTAAGTCTCCGGTCTAGGTGACACTTTTTTTCAGGAATAGCTAGTCAGAGCAAAATCCCTGCAAATTCATATTTTGCTAAGTGGCATAGTTGATGATCATATGAAGTAAACGAGAAATCGAATCAGAGCAGAGGCGGTTCTATGTACATACACACTATCCCACACGGCTCTGTAGTGCCACAAGTACAATACTATCCACGATTGTCACGAAATATTTTAGGATCCTAAGCAGGAGCTCGTTACGATCCGCGACGATAAGGACGAATCCAATTACGTGAGTTTATTTTAATATACAGTTCCGTTCAATGCAGAACAAAAGAATGTGTGGAGCAAACTTTGCCGGCTATGTTAGTGATTTAGGATTTACACCTCACTAGAACAACAATTCCAAAGTATCATGAAAAGTTACGGCACTGTTTGGCATATTTTACTTCCCACTCTAAAATGTTTGCTCTTCTAAATGCCATTCGTTTTCTGATGACTTTTGTTAATGTTTCCGGATTTCCAACCAAATGTTTTCATCATTTCACAGCATTACGCTAAGTTTTTCTGAGCAACTGGTGAGTCTCTGCGACAGTTTTTTGTTCTGAATAGTGAACGATCGAAGAAAGAAATGCCTAGGAGCAACTTCTTAACAACATTCTGTGCGCGTTACACGACACATTTCTTATTGTTTTCCAGAAGGCTGTGGTGATTGACTTCACCTTGTGGTAAAGGCCGTCTATGACAACAACCGAAAAAAATCTATTGGGAAGCGATTTCATAAGTCATCTGTGGGCTAAAAATGTGCAGTTCAAGTTCTTTATTTTTCTTTGCAAAAGCAAGCGTCCTTTTGAAAACAAACATAAAGTCGCACGAGCCTCAAGATTTGGAGCGTATGTATTACGCCCTCAAATGTCGACGCGATTGACCGATTCGGCCACTACACAGAGCGACGCAACGCCACGTATTGTGGCCATATTGATCGCGCAACGTGATCGATCAATTTGGCCGCTATGTAGGCCATCGCTTTGCGGGGCGTCGAAGTATGAACGGGCCCTTCTAACCATTTCGATTATCTTACAAGGAAAGGACACTAGGTGAGCATGGGACGTTGAGATGAGATGCCTATCACGTGATGCGGCTTCAAACGCTGATTCCAAATATGTGCTCCGTTTCTGCTGCGTTGCTTTCATCTGTGAACCGAGTTATGGAGCATTTTCAGCATGGCTCCATTGCCCTTTAGCTGCGTGCTGAGTCGACGAATCGCAAAAGGGCGAGCTCAAGTAGCCTGAAAACTGCATTGTGTACGTTGGGTCCGAATGAATTATTCTTGGATTTCCGACTCGGATGTCCCTGTCCGAGTCATCCAGAAATCCGAAGCCCGCGAAATCGCCCGTATCCGAATTATCCAAAATCCGGGTCCACGAATAATGCACGTATCCGAATCATCCAAATGTCAATACTCTGGAAATGTGCCATGATTTGGATAAAATCGGATAAAGCTTAGGTTCTTCGCTCCAGATCGAAAACGCGCACCTTGCATAGCAGCACATTCAAAACGAATTGCGCAAAGGGGACGTGCTGCTGACCTGGGATGAACGGACAACGAAATTTTGACACCCTGATAACGGATACCCGATAATTTTGCCCAAGAACGGTCGGACAACGGAAAAACGGATATCGAACAAACAAAAGTTAAGACGGGCTTTGTATTGCTCTAGTTTCAACAGCATATCAGGAGTTCATGCGCTGTTAAATTGTAAGACTTTTCTTACCATTTTAATTTATTTTTGATACACGGTTCCGTCTAGGTAAGTCCTTCGTCCATGAGGCCGTGTGGGATTTTTTGGACCTGTCATTAAGAAGACTCGACAATTCACATGGTATCTCTTCCTGTTCAGTGTACTTGTTGATTGTAGTTGTATCCTAATATAAGAGTATTATGCTTCGTCTTACTGACGCAGGAGCAATACATTTTAACCGACGCCATTTTGAATAATTCACATTTCTCTTTTTTCTACAAACTTCTGATAAAGGAATTACTCCGATACATTTTTGGGAAGTCCGTATCTTGAATGAATCAGATAAGTGTGATTTTCACCGACAAAGTTTTTATGTCATCCAGGTAACTTATTTGAATCGTAAATCCGATATCCAAGCCGATGCGACCAAAAATCATTTACATGAATTATCACAAAACTTGCTCTAATAAAAATTAGCCTTACTTGAACCACCTTAAGATGCGGGGTTTCCGAAAAAGGCATTATTCGATTGGTATACTAATTCCAGCTTTGCAGCACATCCGGAATTCTATTTATCCGAATCAGGTCCATTGTACAACATGAACAGTCGATGATTGAAACACCAATGTCCCCTATTAGGAGAGGGTAGAACGGTAGAGAGTGACACTTATTATTGGGTTGATTGAAAAGTCATGCAACAATACGCTACTGCCTGTTAAATTTGTTAAAGCTCTTACAGTATTGATCTTGTGTGGTGACGTCACAGCACCTTCTCGAAGCTCCCTCAAGCATACTGTATAAGGCCTCGTCGAGTACGAATACAGTAACAATGCCAACGATAAGCAGCAGCATGCTACAACCTATCGTCTTCTACGAATTTCTGCAAGGCCATTCTGCAAGGACTGCGGCCTCCAACATCTGCGCTGCATTCAAGGAGGAAGTCATTCACTATTCCACAGTGGCCCGTTGGTATCAGCGTTCAAGGCTGGAGATCTCTCCTTCGAAGACCGACCTTGTTTTGGACACCCCTCTGTTTTGGAAGAATACAGCTTGCGCGAAACCTTCAAAGTGAAGCCAAATTCAACCGCTCGTGAATTGGCGGCGACACTTCGATGTAGGCAAAGCACCGTCGTGAGGTACCGCAAAGTTTTGTCGTCTTGGGTACCACACTAGCTGCGGAACTCTGACAAGGTATGCCGATTCAGTGTTGCTTAGTCGCTGCTTCTTCGCCCGCACAGAAAGGACTTTCTGGAGGACATTGTTACTGGTGATGAAAGCTGGGTTCTTCGTGTTAACCACACCTGCAAGACGAATGGTTCCCACGCGGAGAACCGGCTCCAAGACAACCGAAACCTGAACACCACGAAAAGAAGGTTCTTCTATGTTGCTGGTGGGACTCAGAAGGCATGCTTCACTTGGAGTTGCTGGACAGTGAGACCACATCACAGCATCTGTCTACGCTACCCAGCTCCAGAGCTTGGCCGACGCCATGCGCGAAAAACCTTCAGAACGGGAAAATGTCTCCCTGCTGCAGGACGAGGCGCGTCCTCATGTCGCAAAAGTGAGTCGCGAGGAAATCCAGTATTTAGGCTGGGAAGTTCCGCCCCATTCACTATACTCTCCAGACCTCGCTCCTTCTGAATACCACCTGTTCTGAGCTCTGAAGCTTCGAGTTCGATGATCGACGTCAACTGAAAGTGGAGGCTTCTGAATTCTTTTCCTCACAGCCGTCGGAATTCTGGCGGAAAGGAATTGAACGGCTGCCTGAAAGATGGGACAGGATCTTAGACTTGGATGGGGAATATATGGTGGACTGAGTTCTTGATTTAGCAAACAGGGACAAATTTGAATATGGCGTGCTAGTGTTGCAATACTTTTCGATCAACCTAATATGTTTCTGCAAAACGAGGTTCTGAAATAAAGCCTACATCCTCTCGATGTTGTACCGCTTTGCGAGATCCTGGAAAGGCAAATGTGTCATCACACCTTGTGCATGGTGTGGGTGTATTCCGTTCCGTTTCGCATAGTCTGATCACATCATAAGGAGTCAAAACTACGCGAGTCAAAATTGCCCGGAACCCGGTTCCTTTCTTTGCCCAGCTTTCTGTCTGGGCCACGCTGTGTTCACTTCGGCAGAAACTTCGCGATGCAGTGCATCTATTCTACGCGCTTCAAAGTTGCCCGAAACCTAAGCATGTACCACTTACCACTTACAACACCGAAACAGCCTGTCTGTGCTTCTATGCTCCGTATGAGCGAGAGGGCGGTTCCAGGCAAAGGTGCGTCTCCGATCGTTACCCTGACCGACCGATTACGGTCATGCTTTAGGGCGTTCTTCCTTGATTCCGCTAACGGAGTTACCACTAAGATACTGCAAAAAGGTTGTAGATTGAATTTTAGTCCATCGCTGGTGTAATGAACGGCAGAGAAGTAGAACTATTACCGCTTCAACCAGCTATAGTATTAATCCGAACCAAAGGTTTCCGCCGTTTTTCACTTAAAGTTTCGTCACATCACCTGTGGCGTCGTTGAGTATCTAGCTTCTTCAGCGGTGGTCAGCTGCGTCTCTATTTGTCTCCGTCGCCTGCGAAAGAATTCTAAAGGAGTCCCCCCCTGAACGACCAAACGCATTGCGGTGCGGACGCACAGTCTTAGGCCTCGTGCATACTTCCCGTTCCCGATGAATTTTGCAGAGGGACGCGAAAGAATTTGAATTTCTCTGTACTGGTCGCATCGCCCATCGCTCTGAAAAAGAACGCGACGGCGATCCGTCCAGGACCAACGCGCAACACCGCGCGCGGCGCGAAAAAGTATGCCATGCCCGCGATGGGAAGCCATCGCGCATGCCGACCGCCACTGTTGCGGCGGCCGCGGTGAAGTTTTCTTTGACTATTCTGCCGCGTACGACGGAATGGCCATGAACTGAGCGCCGCGATGGCATCGCAGTATACGCCCGGCCTTATGCGAAAAGCGCAAAAATTTCGAGAAAGGCAACTATTGTACGCTGTAGAGCGCTGGCGGATTTGTACGTGACGAATTGTTTCGTCCCATTTCGGAACTTGCCAAAATGGGGCACCTTAGGAGGCTCGAATCCCAAACCACTCCGTCTCACACACGGTTCCTCTATGCACTGCGCCTACACTGCTCGACCGCGGTCGCTATTTCCAGCCTACTTGAGCCCGCGTTCCAGCGCTGTGAACGGCTCCATTTCTTCTTTTCCCCGCTTCTGTGTAGAGTTGTTTTGGGGTCGAAATACTTACATTTTGTTGTTTCCCAGTTAGAGGCGATTCTGCTCATATGCAAGGTTTGGACTGACTAACGTTACGGCGGTAACGTCTTCTTCGTACCGTGAAAGGGAAGATCAAGACAAACTGCGGCTACCGCACCAGACGTCATTAACCTTAGGAAATTCAGGACAACCTTTCGATCACATGGTCAGTGGGGAGATATATACCCTCACTTTACGGGAAGTTAGACATGGCATGCAATCAGTAGCATGCACGTGATGATCTCATCACCAATCCGTGCGCGTGTGACCGCGACGAGCGCAATTCAAGCCAGCGCGTTCGATTAGAGCGCGCTAACCCCAAGACGCTCCACTTACGCGTTGTGGGGTCTTGTACGCCCGCGATGGTACTTCCGGCAGGCGAGTAGTGGGGCAGTGGATAGTGGCATCGCTCCATGTGAAGGAGGTCAGGGATTTGGTTCTTCCGCGTTGAGTGGTTTCTGCACTTCAACTGATTGCGAATGGTTTAGATTTGAGGGGTTTTGACGTTTACATAACTGTCTGGCGTTTTCTGGCCTGGTTCTGCTCTCGAAGAGTAGCTGAGGACTCCCCTTGAGCGACGAAAGCAGTTTCCTAACGAGCAGCTTAGATGGCCCTCACCGCTGTCCACCAATCAACTCCCGACACGAGTGAAGCGCCTTGGCCTTGGTTAGCGCGCTCTAATCGAACGCCGAGTCTGAAGTGCGCACGTCGCGGTCACACACGCCGGATTGGTGGTCGGAATTTAAATGAGATCACCCGTTATCAAGAAGCACCCGTCTTGTTCATATGGCTCAGGGTATGGGGAGAGCTAGTGAACAACTATGTTTTTGCTGGTAGACTTTCTATACCTTTCTCTTACGGCACCTTTTCAGTTCTTCCTAAGCGGGCTTAATATAGAGGATTGCATACAAAGCAGTTTAAAGTACTGCTTCATTTTCTTCTGCGTTAAGTAGGTAACGAAGCAGCAGCCAATGTATCGGCAACAGGGCAAGGCAATCCGTAATAGCACCAGAGTTTCAGTTTTGGGCAACAACCACTTGCTTCATTCCTAGACCACTTACCTGGAAGAAATGCTGGCTCGACCATTTGAAAATGTTGCAACAAAGGTACTCTTTGAGAAGGGTCATTCGGTTTCTTATAAATAGACCCGTAGGACCCGTATCTGGTCACTCCCTCATGGTGCTGCTCGCAATGCTCAAATATGGCTATCGCGGCGCACTTACAAAGAAAGGTTCCCAACTCATGGTGAGCTTTTGCGATGCTATTTTGACAGGATGTAAGGCTCTGGCAGCGGAGTTCAGAACCACAGTGAATTTTTGCTGAACTCCTCTTTAAGGACCTGAAAAGGAAGTCTGAAAGCGTGCGCGCAACTATCATCACACCCTAAAACACCGCAAGGTGTTTGCCTAGGTGGCGCAGTAGGTGGGATGTTCGCCTCATAGGAGCTCACCGGAGGGCTTTTCAGTTCGAGTCCGAGTGCTGCCAATTTTTCTGCACGTTTTAGTTTGTTGTTATTACGCGTTCTCACGATCACAGGAGGCAACGTTAGACCATCAATGCTTGCAACAAACCAGGACTGTCTAATTGCGCCATCAGATGTGCTAGTTTTTCAACTATTCATATCTGCGCCATATCATTTCTGTGGGAATAAAAAGTCTTTCATATTATTAAAGTCTTATGTTATTATTTCCCTTTTAGTCAACAGCTATGGTACAAAGCTGTGAAACAAGTAAAACACAAGCATTGGTCACATCAGCAGCATCTTAGAAAAGCCAGTGAGGAACAATCTTGTCTCTGGCAAGGAACGACCCTTCTTCTTCGTTGAGCGCGTAATCTGTGGGTGCGGGGAAGGGTCCTGGTTGAACGTCAACGTGGCCAACTACCATTCACGAGTATGACAGACACGGCCGAAACACCGGAGCGCAGAACTGTCGGTTGGTCTGGCTTATTTATAACCTGCAATCACATCCATCTCCTCATCTAAACGCACTTATGAAACCAGCTAGCTGATGCGTGTAGAAAAGTCCCATTTCCATTATACTACCTCTAACCTGTAGCGCCTCTTCTTCCTAACAGTCGATTCTCTACAAATGGCGTCCAGGAGGAGTCCTTTTATGGCCGTATGTGTCTTTTATGGTGTCGTAGGGGTTGACGATAGTTGCCGCCTTCTCAGGCCTTTAAAAGCGTTCAGCAAAAACCGACTGTGGTTCTGGACTCCGCTCTCAGGACAATACATCCTGTCACAATAGTATCACAAAAGCCCACCATGAGTTGGGGACCTTTCCTTGTTAGTTCTGACAACGCCGTACAATTCGTGGAATCAAAGGATTCAATGACATGAGTACGAACAGTTTTTGCAGAGTGCAGATGTATTAAAGCAATAAAATAAGGACGCTGAGTGGCTCGGATCGGATCAATTTTTTCAATGTTTGCCTGTTTTTTTTTAGAATAGTTACTGCTAACAAAGGGGCTCTAGCGATAAAGAAGTCTAATCAGAACTTCTGCTCAGTAGCACTTTCAGAAGTCACCTCTACAAATTTGAATGTTTGATCTTGACTAGTCTCAGATATTAATGGCAGCGCTATACAAACCGTTCCTTACGGATATCGGCTTCTTTATCGCTGCGACAGCCGGCTGGGTGGCACTAGAAGGGAAATCAGAAAACAGTGGTAAATTTCAGCAAATCTGAAATCCGTCTTTGTTGCGTTTTTAGATGATCTCAAAGTCCTTTTTATCTTTATTTATCCTCAATGTCTAATTGGTTGAATTGAGGTCGTCGAAGGCACACTCAAATTTTCCGGCGGTGTCAGCTTGGCAGTCGATGTTGCTAAGCGCGATCTTGCTGAGGGTGCAGCACTCAGTGGAGCGATGGCCGAGTTCCTGATGTCTTATTATATCCCAATGGTCATGCTGCCGCCCGAGTCCAACACGTTAGTTTAAATGCCTCTCTAGTACCACTCACCCACAATGATATACTGCAACTTTCAGCAACTAATTTCGTTATCGTTTAGCAACGAGCTGTACATAGCAGCCACCAGTGACTTCGAGTACATGTTCAAAACGTATCGCAAAATCGCGGGCGAGGAAAGCGACAATGAAAGAATACCTCGGCAGGCGAGTGCACCCACAGAAAAACATGTGTTTTCTGTCTTCACCTTTGTTTTTAGGACAAAATGTATCTTAATAAAAGGGGATGTCTTCCAAAGCATCTGTCTAAGATATTAACATCAAAAATCACTCTACTGCCAGTTTTTTGGCTAAACAGTTGGTAGGTATCTGCATTTGTTAAAAATTTGCTTTGATCTGGAACCAATTTTTGCGTTAATTACTCTCCTCATAATATTTCTTCCAGGTCACTTGGTGTTGTGCAAATGTCGCAGCCGGATAAGGTAAAAATTGATCATATATTATTGTTTTGAGAATAGAACATGCATACCGTTCTCTATTCTTCTCTCTACCTTCTTACCTTCTTTGATTGAAATCGGAAAAATCAGACACTCTTGAACGATGTCGGTTTTGGAACGTTTGAGGGTCGGATTTCTGATATTCCTTATTGAGAATTATACTGAGCAAATGCACGCTCTGAACTGATCGTGAGAGCGGAATGATCTGGAGCCGCCATTTTTATTTATCTCCTCTATCGGTCCAACCTGACAGAAAATCGATGTGCTGTAGATGTCAACCAGAACGTGTCACAGATCGATATTGACTATCGACACGATCTGCGACACGTTCTGTTTGACATCTACGGCACGTCTTCCGAATTCCGACGCAAGTTGGACGACCACTGGTCCTTCTTACAGGTCTTCCTTACTGGTTATCCTTAATGTTCTCTCTTTACTGGTCCCCCTTTACGTCGTCTGCATCCCGTCACAATTGGACGACGTCTGCGGCACGTCTTTTGATACCTCATGAACGTTGGGCGACGTCGGCGCCAGGTCTTTTAAATACCGACGTAGGTTGAACGTTTTCAGCACGTCTTCTGAATCGGGGCGCTTGCATCGGAGTACCGGACCTTTGCCGCAAAATCATCCCATGTTGAACGGAAAATCTCGCCCACGTGAGATGAGTCGAGGCGTTCACCCATTGTCCACACGCCACCGACGGACGAACTCTTCTATATATAAGTAGCCATAGCGATAGTGATAGCTTCATTTAGTGTCAGACAGGGATGAGCGGATAATAAAATTTCGAAACCCGGAGAACGGATAATTTCGCCCGAAAATGGCCGGATAACGAACAAACAACCAAAAAATAAATCTCGTTTTAAATTGATCTAATTTTAACGGCAGATCAGGAGTTGAAGCACTTTTAATTTATAAGCCATCCCTAGACATTTTCATAGTTCTTTAAGGGGTCGTTTAGTGTACGCGGGGCGCACGACGTCATGTCATGTGTAGTGGCATAATCGATCACTCGCGTCGCTCGATCAATTTGGCCACTAAACATGCATCGCGTCGCGCGTCGCGCGCACACTAAACGAGCCCTAAGCGTAGTGCGGTCGCCTCATTAGCGACGCTGCATAGGAATTTCTGCCCATTAGCAGGAAAATAATCTAACACCGCCTTCCTCCTGTTTTGAGAGGGTTGCCTCTATTGTTTTACCTATCAGCCGCCTAGTTCTTTTGTCCAATTGAAGCTGCTGAAAAATGGCATGGTACTTGGAAGGACAATTCTCCCGATGTCTCTTGACTTTTCCATGCTATGAAAAAGGCGGGAGACGTCCAGCCCAATCAAGTCCATATAACAATCTTGATTCTACACCATGGTAAGAATGGTTACTGTTGTTGCCGCTCGATAGCATCCGAAGACCCAAGGTACTTAAACGTGGAATTATCTGGGATGGATGCAATACCACTATCTTTCTATCGGGTAGTAACCGCGAGTAATTGTGTAGGACAAACACAAATTTAAGCAATGACATCCAGGGGCCGGATTCATCAACGACTTACAGCGATTTAACAGGGAAAATTACAGCCAAAATCCCTGATAGCGCGGCTTATCGAGCGATAAGCCGCTTTATCTGCGTTTTGTTTCCCGATGCGAAATCTTTGTTAAAGTTATGTAAGTCGTTGATGAATCTGATCCCAGAGGGGTGTTCGATAGTGTACAATAGCATACAATCAGATAACTGCAATCACGGAGCCACAAATGACACGACGCAAACGTCGGCGGTAAAAATTCTTTCTTGCTTGAGCCATGCCCTACCAATGTTCCAATGGTCGCTAATAGCAGTTTGTATTCCTTCTTGGTGTACAAGTGAGTGGAGGTGAAGAAACAATTCTATGTCCAGTAGGCCTCATAGATGTAAGGTTCATGTTTAGCGACTCTGGAACGACGTATGTTGGGTATTTTTGAAACTAAGTGACCATTTCCCAAGTGAGGAATTGCATGTGAGGAATTAGCCTTCTGGATTTGAATGACTTCTGTTGTTTTTGACGACCACTCTTACGATCGTGAAGGATCATCAGTCCATCCATCACCACGTCCAAACGTTGGAGTCGTCTAAATTGTTGTTCGTTATCCGGCCCAGGGCGCGTGTAGCGCAGTCGAAGGAGGCGCCGTCAGTCGCCTGCACCCATTACCAGGTTCCTGGTTCGGATTGTTTGCCCAGGCCAACCAAGCCCTCCATCCCTCCGGGATCGGTGAATTGGAACCAGACTTGTCTGAGAAGGATAAAGCGCTGACTTGTTCATCGGCTGGCCACCGCAAGTCATTGTATGGCCAAATACGCATTCAACTGGCCTCCACGACATCCCGTAGAAGTAGAATGCGTGGCGCATCCCAAAAGAGATTGAGTAACGCCGTCCTTTATCCTTTATCCTTATCTTTATCCGGCCCAAAATCGCCGAATAACGAACAACAAAACGGATAGGTCAAAACCTCCGGAAACCGGATAACGAATAACGGTTTTCGCTCTAACTTTTAACTTTTCAACTTTTCAATAATCTGCGAACTGCGAAAAAGGTATTGTGGTGAGACCACTGAGCTGAGAAAGCTTCTACCGAATTACTTTTAAGGGAGTGGTCAACGGACGCTTCATTACAGTTGGCGGCCTGAACGAAAGCGAATGGAATTCGTAAGTTTCATGTTTTACTAAACAACACTGATGTCCATTTAAGACTAATTTTTTTTCAAGGCGTGCCGCAGAAGCAAATGATCTATATGCTCATGCCGCTGTCCGATGCGCAGTTAGCGCTGCTGTCTCGCTCACGAACAGCGACAACCACCTCGGCGCATTCCCGTTAGTTTTGTTTCCCATTACTTAACTGATAATAAAGGTCTCCACGTTATAATCAAGGGAATGAACTAGGTAATTACGTAGCTCTATCGCAGGACAAAACCAATCATACAGTAGCTTCCATATGTTTGTGAGCCCTTGCCTTTATTTCTGGATTTTGAATAGAATTGAGTTCGACCTAGACGTTCCACCGACGATGAGGCATACCATGTCGTGCTGAAAAGGCGCTGATTTTTCTTCTGTTTTAGCCGGCTTCAGGTGAACTCTTGACATCTTCTCATTGAAGTGTACTTTTTTCAACGTGCATTCCGGGCATCGGAGCAGTTTCACCGGTTCTTACATTACAATTCGTAGGCAGTCCCTTTTTGACCATATCCTCACATCCAGTGGGCACGTGCGTGGAGTTGGAGGAGGTGCCGGCTGTCGCGTGAATCCGATTCTAGGTTTAGATTTATCGCCTAGGCCAACAAAGCCGAGTAGGAGAATTGATACAAAATTGATCTGGGAGAGATAAAACACTAATGTGGCCATCGGCTAACCAGCACTAGTCATTCGATCAACGCAGCTTGTAAAAGAAGAATTCGCGGCGCATCACACAGAGAGATTGATTAACGCCATCCTTTACTGTTTATCATTCATCATCACATCCCAGCCAGTCGCAGACGATCTTCCACATTGCTGCAGAAGGCGCTAATATGTCCTGCTCGGACGGGGGTACTGCTAGAAAAGTGAAGCAAGCACAATAATGATGACCTGTCCCCGGAAGGAAACTGCATAGAAAGATCCCGCATTGGGTAACTCAGTGTTAAGTGTCTGCAGCATACCACACTTTCAATTTTACTTCACTTCAAAAGGATCGAGTAGAGTTCCGCTCCCCATTATAGTAGATATTTTCAAGTTTTATTTTTATTTTCCTTACATTAAACTTTTCCATACGACTCTGTCACCATATTCGCAATGAGAGGTTCTTCAGTCTGTCATTCGTTTATTCGTTGACTCCAGAGCACTGTGATTCGTTCGGGATTCAAATTTCCTAGGCAATTCTGCAAAATGGATCCCATGTGTGGACATGTCAAGTATTTTTCGATCAAAGAAGCACCTTTTTTCTGCTGCTTGCTGATTGTGCTATCAGACCCTTTTGCACAGTAACATGCGCAATCCTTTGGACAGCCTTCTTCTTCGAAAACAGGATAGTCGCTCTTTGCTGCGATGTACTAGGCCTCTTCTCCGCAACAATCGTATTGAAACGTTGCATCAGCTATTCCGTGCGATGTCATCATCTCGAGTATCATAAGTCCTCAGCTATGTAAGTCTTCGAAAACAGTGGCTCTGCAATCTTCATGTTTTTCGAATTCTCCTGTCGCTCCTCAATAACGATCCTTCGTGCGGAAATGTGTGTAGTTGAGCCGCGGGGAAAAGACAAGAGAGCAAACCTTCCGGCAGTTTCTCGAAGTAGGTGTTGCTCTACGGGAATATGTACCAAGACGTGGACAGGCTTCGACCTTGTGACAGATCGTGACCGAAGCCTCGTTATAGACGCGAAAATCTTACCACATAGGGTGGGATCTGCACATTAAAGATCGCCGCGGCGAGCTTGAGTCAAATTCAGCAATGCGGTGCTGCAAGAATTAAGTCATAGTCACGGCTGTCGATAAAATTTGGAAGAAGATTACTGGCGCGATACGCCAAGGGCGGGACACGGCATTACGAAGCCTGGACGTCGACACGTAGACAGGTAGCCATGGGTGCGGATAGGCGATGTGAAGGAAAAGGTACGACATGAGAAGGTGCTTTATCATGTGTTTCCCCATGGCACCCGATAACTTGCAAAAGTACCGGAAAGGAAAAAAGCTGCCACTAAAGGCACTCATTACAACGATGTCTACGAGAAGCTCGAACCTCGGTGAGCGGTATCTGTACCGACTTGCTACCAGACGCAATCTAAAGGCCGAGAATATTGAAACGTGCCTCGGTATCAGAGAGCGGCCATCTCCTTATGGATCAAAAGTAGGCGCTGAAGCGACAGTGTAATTACATAGGGAGGATCTCGAGAGCTAGTGTTAGAGCTCATTCTTTCAGCAGCCTATCCGAGCTTCTACCCACGACCGAAGGTCACCGTGGACGAAGCTGAAGTGTTTATGAGGAAGACAGGCAAAGCGACTGGTTGCGATGATTTGACCGCGAATTTATGGGGGTCGAAGATCTGGTGCGGAGCTGAGTGGTTAGGAATGCTGTTCAACCAGGTTGTGGCAAAACGTGAGCGCTCGAGGGTCCCGAGAAAAGTACGACAATTGCCAATTGGAAGAAAAAGGGCAATCCTGCGTACGGCAGAAGTTGCCGTCCGATATGCTTGCTTTTGCACAGTATGACGGCTTCTGAGAGTAACGGACGAACTCATGAAGTCGTCTGGCTGAGGCACCATGAAAAAGGCATGCAAGCTGCCGCCTTCGAGCGGAGAAGCATCGCGAGAAGCAGAAGCCGTTGCATCGTTAATTTTTGGAGTGGTCCATTGACCACGTGCCACCGATATGACACGCCATACGGCAACGTTCCCGGAGCAGTTGTAGAGTGTGAGCGAATGATTTACTCCTCCCCAAAGAGAGTGTTGCGAGCTGAAGGCAGGCAGCCTGCTTTATGCCGATGACGTAATGCATGCTTGCAAAGATCGATTGATATCGTTCCTTGATTCGCACAAGGTACAGGTTGATTTTGAATTCAATTGTGTGTATTGTGTGCCTATGTGCTTTTCAGTGGCTAATTTTTATTTATTTATTTATTTATTTATTTATTGTAAGGGTTCCGACACGCCTCACGACATGTCTCGTACTCGTGCGCTTTGCGCGAGCTTGATGAGTCACTAACCTACGGAAAGCTGTTTTTGTAAAAACTAAAAGCCACTAACATTTGGTTTCTGCTGCGTATTCTTACTGCATGAAGCCGTTCACCACTGCCTTGCCTTCATCATAGGTATTCTTTTTGGACCAGTAACGTCGTCTATTTGTGCTGCTCAGTACTTCTGTCCCTCAGGTTGCTCCGCTACCGTTTTCATGCTCAACAGCACTCGTCACATGAGGTTGACACGGTTTCCGAATCCAGGCGCTCAGAAACGTGCGCAGTTGCCGTAGTGTCAAGGAAAAAGAGCTCGCACTCCCCCTCCTGCAGTGTCACTTCCCCTCTTGCAGCAACATCCCACATTTAACACATTGATGGCAATCGCGTTTTGCGGCAGAAAGCTGAGTGGGCGCGCCGTGAGCCACCAGTGGCTCATAATACTCCTCGCGGACAACTTTTTTGTTTTGCATGCTTTTTTTCCATCAAACTTCGACCAGAAGGGCTATTTAGGGTGCTGATCGAACCTGATATCCGTTTATGAAATTTCGGCCGATTACGATAGGTTACGGTAGATACCGGTGACTAAGGCTGCCGAGGTCATGATTACCGTTTTCCTCCAAGCGTCACCTAGGGTGGTTATTTGGGGTACTGATCACGATCTGTCATCCATTTTTGGTATTACGGTGGAGTACGGTTGGTTACGGTAGGTATTGGTAATCGCCGACAGCCTTAGTCACCCGTACCTACTGTAACCTACCCTAGTCCACCGTATTACCAAAAACGGATGTCGGATTCGTGATCTGCACCCCAAATAACCTTCTTGGGGAAAGTTTTGGTGAAAAATACTGACTTAACTTGATTTGATAGTTGAGTTGGTCTCCTTCCCAGTAAAATTTTTTAATTCGATATATCTAATGAAAGCAAGGACAAGTTTCTTGCCTACTCCTTCCCCTATCACAGGTAATTAGGGAGCAGAAAAGACATCTATAAAAAACCGACGGCAGCAGTACAAGAAATAGCGTGAGATGTTGTCCCACGGGGACAGACAAGTATGAGCCACCGGTGGCCCATATTGTCGTGAATGTATTAATGACAAACTATCCCCACCACGGATCTCCCTCGATAGAGAGCCTTCGGGTTTTCTTGTTAAGAGGGATCTCGGGCCGCTTGTCGCAGGGCCACGTGGCGCGTCCCCGGGTGGTGGATAGGGGAATTAAACGCGAACCAAATGCGACCGTGTACTGCCCAGAGACGCAGGTGGGATGCAGGGGATGGACTCCTTGCTCCTGCTGTGTCGGTTCCTTGTGCGTGGGAGCGGCATGTTCGTGCACAGTGTGCGCGGATGTGTCCGTGACTGTGCGGATTGTAACTGTGTCGGCTCGGCCAAAAGCTTGCACTCGGTAGACTGGGAGTACATGTAAGGCGATTCGAGGCCGCCTTAAGTCTCGCCCCGTCCCTTCGGGCAGTCTGGCTGGCTGCCCGGAGTACCCCGCCCGCACGACAGAGCCTGACTAGCTACCCGTGTTGTATTCCAGTCAAACACAGCAGCACTAAAGGGCCTCATTCCCCTGACCCCGAAAGAGCCCCCATTTCTGCAGCGATGGGAAGGACGAGTACGGAGAGGCTGCTAAAATCTCAGGGCCTAACCAGGCTGCGCAAACTGAGAAGGACTAGGATGACGATCTGTACTTACAACGCCCGCACGCTTGCGTCGGAAGCATCCGTCGAGGACCTGATGATGCAAGCCAGGAAGATCAAGTACGACGTCATCGGACTGACCGAGACGAGAAGACACCACTCCCTACACGCCGCCTACGACTCCGGAGAAGAACTGTTCCTCGGAACATGCGACAGCAGGGGAGTAGGCGGCGTTGGTGTCCTCGTCAACACGCACTTGGCCATGAACATCGATTCGTACGAGTCTCTGACAAGCCGAATCGGACGTCTGCGACTGAAGCGATGTGGCTCCGTGCCAGCCTTGACTGTGTTCGTCGCGTATGCCCCAACATCCGACTACGACGACGAAGACGTCGAGGCCTTCTACGTGGAGCTGGAGAAGTTCTATAAGGAAGATCACACCTTCTACAAGGTGATCGTCGGCGACTTCAACGCCAAGATCGGGCCACGAAGGTCGCCGGAAGAACTTCACATCGGAACCCACGGTTTGGAGTGGAACGAGCAAGGTGAAAGGCTGTCTGAGTTTATCATGTCGACCAAGACCATCCATGGAAACTCGCAGTTCCAGAAGCCTCCCTCCCTACGATGGACCTGGGAATCCCCCGGTGGCCAGTTCCACAACGAGATCGACCACATCATCTTCAATCGCAAGTATTGCCTGACCGATGTCTCCGTTGTCCCCAAGTTCTACACGGGATCGGACCACCGCCTCCTTCGCGCGAGGTTCCGCTTTTCGCGTCAAGGAGAGAAGGCCGCGAAGTTCAAGAAGAGGAATCCCAGAACGACCATCAACTGGGATCTCCACACCTCTCTTGTCGGCCTTTGGGAAGATGCCGTCATGGACAACGTCGACGAGGAATACGATCGCTTCGTGCACCATCTCCACGATAGTGCTAAGGGAGCCGAGAGCTTAAAGACCACCAAGAGACGCCTGTCTCCGGAAACTCTTGAGCTGATACGCCAGCGTGGAGCAGCACGAGCGTCAGGCAACTACCAACTGACGTCCGAGCTTGCAAAGCTATGCAGAGCGGCGATAAAGGAAGATCTCAAGGAGAGAAGGGCGGAAGTGTTGGCTGAAGCAGCAGAGGCAGGGCTGAGCATCCGCAATGCCCGCCGGAACTTCGCCAACTTCAAGACCAAGATGACCGCTCTCCGACGTCCTGACGGAACCATCACCTCTTCCAGAAGGACCATGGAGAAAGTCATCCACGACTTCTACTCCGATCTCTTCGATAGCCACGTCCACCTGCCCCCATGCCATCTTCCGCAGGATGGATACGTCGTCCCCTCTGTTCTCTCTTCCGAAATCCGACACGCCATCTCGTCGGTGAAGAAACGTACAGCACCCGGTTCTGACAGGATCAGAGCTGAACACCTGAAGAACCTCCCGCCAGCGCTCATCAACACCTTGACGCGGCTCTTCACACGCTACCTGTCCGAATGCAAGGTTCCATCTCAGTGGAAGACCAGCAAGACCGTTTTGCTGTACAAGAAGGGAGACGTGCACGACATTGGCAACTATCGCCCGATCTGCCTGTTGTCCGTAGTCTACAAGCTGTTCACTCGAGTCATCCTGAATAGGATCGGCCGAACGCTGGACGAAGGACAGCCATGCGAACAAGCAGGATTTCGGAGAGGATTCAGCACGATCGACCACATACACACCATTACGAAGCTCATCGAAGTGTCGCGAGAGTATAAGCTGCCGCTGTGCCTTACGTTCATCGACCTGAAGAAGGCATTCGACTCCGTCGAGACTGAAGCGGTCATGGAAGCCTTGCTCACCCAGGGCGTTCCTACTCAGTACATCAGGGTCCTTCGAGAGCTGTACAGTGGATTCACGACCAAGATCTCTTCATTCTACAACGACGTCGTCATTGACGTGAAGAGAGGGGTTCGACAAGGGGATACCATATCCCCGAAGCTCTTCAGCGCCACCCTCGAAAACGTCAAGCGCGAACTAGAATGGGAAGACATGGGAGTGAAGGTCGACGGCCGGCAACTGCACCATCTTCGCTTCGCTGACGACATCGTGCTCATAACACCGAGCATCAGTCAGGCGGAACGAATGCTGGACGACTTCGATCGTGTATGTGGAAGCGTTGGACTGCAGCTGAATCTTACGAAGACGATGTTCATGAAGAACGGATGGGTTTCTGATGCCCCATTCTCGCTCAACGGAACGAACATCTCCGAATGCTCCAGCTATGTGTATCTGGGTCGCGAAGTCAACATGGCCAACGACCTAGCACCAGAGCTGAGCAGGAGGAAACGAGCGGCTTGGGGAGCTTTCAAGAACGTCGAAGAAGTCGCGAAGAAGACGAAGAAGGTCCGACTCCGTGCCCACCTATTCGACTCCACTGTTCTTCCTGCCCTAACATACGCCTCAGAGACCTGGGCTATACGAAAGCAGGATGAACACGCGATCAGCGTCGCGCAGCGTAGAATCGAGAGGACGATGCTCGGAGTGACACGACTCACGCAAGTGAGAGAAGGCCTTCGGAGTTCCGAGCTTCGCCGACGTTCGAAGATCAGAGACGCTGTCGCATGGGCCAAGTCGTCGAAAATTAGGTGGGCCGGCCACGTAATGCGATTCGCAGACACCCGCTGGACGAGAGTCGTCACAGATTGGATTCCGCGGGATGTCAAAAGAACACCAGGACGCCCACCAACGCGTTGGTCGGACTTCTTCGTGAAAGCCCTGAACGACCGATATGACGCTCTTCGTGTCCCTCGAGCGAGGAGGATCCATTGGACCACTCTGGCACGCGACAGGGACGAATGGAGACGCTGCTGGCGCCCGCTCGAGCAAGTCGATGATCAACGGGACGACAGGTGATACAGGTGATCCCCGCGTGAGATACGATGAAGCGTATTGTCGCGAGGATAAGATTGGTCACACGACCATCGTTGGTCAACTCACTCAAATAGGGGAAGATAGTTCTGGTGCAGTTTCTAAACACATTCTGATGTCGCTCCTTGAGAATTGAAGAATTTCTCAACGAGTTTTCATTTCGACCAATCGGGGCAGGTTCAAGTTAAAGGTGTAAAAAGGATGAAGGACGGCGTTATTCAATCTAGTCTGTGATGCGCCACGTATTCTATTCTATTCTACGGGATGTCGTGGAGGTGATTTGAATGCGTATTTCGCTTACACAATGACTTGCGGCGGCCGAACAGGTCAACATTTCATCGTTGCCATGCAAATCTGGTACCAATTGAAAGACCCCAGAGGGATGTATGACTTGGTTGACGATGGATGGAAATCCGGACCAGGAACCCGGTATTGAGTGCAAGCGACAAGCGGGACCTTCTCCGACTGCGCTCCATGCGCCCATCTGTCAGCTACTTCCTACCAATATTTATTGCTTTAATCCTGAACATTCTGAATGGAATACTATGGCTGCTCAAAGCGCTACTGTATCGCAGTGCGAAAGTAGGTTAAGCAAAAAAAATAGCAACAGAAAAAATAAAAGTCGAGTCTTTTAAAATTGAAGCACATCGCGAAGCGTTGAGAGATGTGCCTGTGTAATTAGTTCACTGAGTTCTCTGGGAAAATTGCACGCCGTTGAGTTTCGAAGCTAGTCTTTCCTGCATCTCTTCCTATTTTGAAAATTTTCTCACATTTTGGATGATGACTATGAGCTTTCAAAGCATTCTACTGATGAGACTCAACAAAATGTTCATTGAAACGCATTCTCATTGATTTACGCTGAAAGCTCGCATTTGTTTCTAGACTTCTAGACGAAGTTGAAGCAGCTATTTCAGCTTAATCCGATGCGGAGGTTTGCCCAGTGAGCGAGATACGGTGGATTGTGGGTGGTTCATGTGTTTGCACGCCGAGCTGTTTTCGAGGAATACGAGCTGGACGGTAGGTTCAGGGCCTATTTCGATATGTAGATAAGAGCCAAGATCACTCACTTTCTAGCTTAACTCCTCAAATTCTACGGATCTCCCATGTTAGAGGGATCTCGCGTTGCTTGTTGTTGAGACAATCGCGCGTCTCTGGATGGGGGACAGGAGGGGGGGGGGGGGGGGGGGTACCCAGAGATACGGGTTCCTGCAGGGATGGACTTGCCCAGGATGTACCTTCTGCGTGGGCGTGGCATGTTCATGCACAGAGGAAGTGGATGTTTCTATGCAGGCGATAACCCTTGAATCTCAGCATGTCTTTGCTTACGTTTCGGCATAACCGCCTCCTTCAGAGCCCTACGTAAATGGCCAGAAGGCCAGTGTTTCCCCTGTTTCTTAACGTTGGTGGGAAAGTTTTCCGCCCTCATACAATTTTTGTTCAAATTTGTTAATTTTTTCGTAAGGTATAAAAGGATAAGAGACGGCGTTACTCAGTTCTTTTTCGGTGTACATATTCTACTTCCACGGAAGGTCGAGTTGGTTGAAAATACGGGCCTACTCACGCGAACACGATCAAGCACGATGACCTGTTCAGCGACTGCCCACTACAATTTATTCTAGATAGAGTGTGCAATCCAATTGCCTTAAAGAAGAATGAGAATTGCTTTTCGGCAACATTTACTATTGCGCTTATTATTTTAAATGAATTAAAAATAGGAACAGAATGAGAAGCAAAGCTAGCAAATGACTGATTCCTTACGATTAGTCGACTCCAATTGTTACTTCAGCAGAACTCCTTGTAGTTGTTTTTATTGTAGTCAAATCTAAGACGGTAATGCTTTATTTGACTAACGTCTGCGATCCAACCAGTCCCAGCTGCCTTTTTAGGCCACAAGGCAAGGCATTCATACATACAATCTAGGACACAATCTACGACGAAACCCCACAAGGAGTTCAACTTAGGCCTATATTATACATCGGCGACGTCGGTGTCAGTGTTGAACGGGTGCTACGCAGACCGTGCAACACTGTCGCCGACGTCATCGTCGACAGCGTATAACATAGGCCTTACTATGCCAAAACTCACGGGCAGTCGAACATTGTCAATGTTACTTCAGCCATTAACCGAATATGTCTTCTGAACTGAGTTGCTGTTTCATGTCTGAGTAACTTTGCACATTTTTAAACACCGGATGTACTCGTGTTTGTGGCATAAAAACTGGTTTGCTGCGGAGAAGTTTTTGATATTGCATTTGTGGGATGTGATCACAGGCTTCCGGAGTGGAACTAAAAAGGGATCAATGGCTTAATAATCTGCGCTCATTGTTTGAAACGGCGAGGCACACGGCGACATCATTCAACTCAATGTGCAAATGCTTACTCTTGTTGACGAGCATCCTAATTGTAATAGAGTGTTCAGAAGCTCACCGACGATGAAATTCGCCTCTTCAAGCTCGGCGCGGAGGAGGAGGCCGCCTTTAGAGCCCGCATTCGCGGTATGCGCCGCGAAGTCGCGGGCTTTCTGGAGAAACATGCTGGACGCCCCCTGGGATTTGAGGGAGGGCTGGCAACACCTGATGCCGGGAGGCAGCGTCAGGCTTGAAGTTCGAGAGCCGAAGGGGGTCGTACTGCGACCTCGTCTTAGTGGGTGGTCGTAATCTCTCCTGGTTTTAGCAGAAGACTGTCGACTGCCTCGTTTTTTTCTTGAGTTTAAGTGATGTGTCTAAGTTACCTTTTCCTTGTGACCTTAACACTGCAGGGATTCGATTGCTTGAGCGGGAAGTTTTGTTCACTGAAGGAGACCGTTTTTGAGCAAAAAAAGTGGATCCTTCAACGTTTTGAATGCTACTTGTTCTACGGTTCGATGAGGACCGGTCCAATTTTTGGCAAACTTTCTGAGCATATATTTTTCTACCTGGTGGAGCGACACTTCCTTCTAAATTTGTACTATGCAAAATTTTGCGTGTTAGTTGCTACTGGTTACTTAAGTGATATACCGACAAAAATTTTTTGATGCGCTTTTCGAATTGATGACGGAGTCCCGAACATAGGATGGAATTGTCACGAAAGTAGTTTCTCCCATCTAAAATAAAGAACATCAGAAAACGAAATTGTGCCACGAAATTATAACCCTTGGTTATTGTGCAGTAAAACAACTAAGGGATTCCTGCTCCCACCAGATCGTGTATCTGTATGAGCTGTTGGATAAGCTCCGGTTGATCTTGCACCGACATTAATGGAACGACTTTACAAAAATGATCATAACTGGTCAAGTTTTTCGAAATAAAAAACAGACTTTTTTGAAAAATAGAAGAAAATTTATTTTCGCCACATAAAAAACTGTTTTCAAAAAACTGGGCTTCGTACGGAGCGGGGGTTGAATTTCTGGTAGATTTTTGTCGAAAATCTAGTAGAAATGAAACTTCCGCATGTTGAAAAGAGAAAAAGCTGCAATGTTCTTATATGAAACAAAGACATTTGATTTTTTTAGAGCAAGAACCCTTTGTTTATTATTGTAGCATAATCGGGGCTTAGAATTTTAGGGTACAATTTCGTTTTTTTTTATGTCATTTCCTTCAGATGGGCGAAAATTGCTTCCGTGACAAGTTCATCCCTCGCTCGCGACTCCGTCATCGATTCGAAAAGCGGTTTAAACAAATTTGTAGAAGGTTACCATTAGCAACTAATGCTCGAAATTTTTTAGAGTACAAACTCAGATGCTGATGTCGCTTCTTCAAGTAGAAACATGTGTGTTGTCCGTGACATCCTGGAAGAATCTGCAGAAATTGAACCGGTCCTGACTGATTGGAAGACTGCTCTCTTTCTTGAACTAAAAAACAATGAGCATTCAGACTTCTAAAAATTCAATTTTATGAAATGAAGCCGCACCTGAAAGAACAACACATTAAGGGATAAAAACACCAAGTATAATAATAAGTTGAGAGTGCGAGACAATTCTCTGTCTAAAGCAAGGAGAGATTAGAACCCTCGTTTATTTTCGGTAGCTTTGTGTGAAACCTCATGAGAAATAAACCAGTGACGAAGCCGTGGGAGGGGGGGGGGGGGGGTAAAAATTTTCCACAAAAATCGAACTCCACGCTTGACTCTGCCCGAAGGCTTTCCATCAATGTTTTGTGTTTGTGTTTGTATTGAAATTATTCTGAACATGTTATTTTGCATTTGCCTATTTTCGATATCACTTTTAGAATAAATTGTTGTTTCCTGCCTCTAGAGCATTGGGAAAAAGACAACGGTCTACCTACAAATATCTCCAATATCTTACCTTCTAATTAGACAATTACTAAAATTCTATTTTAATAGAGGCATGACTTGCGCTCATGCCTCTATTCGAATAGAATTTTAGTAATTCAGCTGTTTCGCATGTTACCGTACTGATTTCATAAAGAGCGCAGTCGCTGTTACCAACGTCAGGACCATTGGACGCTTTGTCAACGATCTGGACAAGGGGCAGCTCAAGGAGTTCATTTGCTAACTGCTTTCACTCAAAATTTTTAGCAGCAGTGTCACCTACGCACCTACATACGGCCGTTAGCAAACGGCTAGAATTTGAATGACTTCTTGATATCAAGGTTTAGATCCACCATAATTCTCGCCTCGTTCTTCCGGAATTTCTCCAGCGCAGCCTGAAAGTCTCATGACAGCATTGAGACCTGCATGATTATGTTGATGACGCCCACAGCACTTTCCCTCAAAACGTATCTCTTACTCACACACCGACAAGTCAAAGACATCGTCTTCGGCTAAGAATACCCATTCGCCTTGCATTCATCATCAAACCCAGCGTTCACTGTTCGACGTATCTCTGTATTTCTCGCAAACACGTTTTGTTCGTTGAAGTCTATGTTCTGCACAGCTCTGGCGTTTGGAACGTTTCATTTCTGAAAATGGCCAAATACACAGTTGAGACAACATGTCTACAAACCCCACCTTAAGGATTGAAAAAAGCTGAAAGGGGGAAAAGGAGGAAAACGGTGGTTGCGGCACTCTTAATGTCTTCTCTCATCGATACCTCAAATTATAAATAATGAATATGTAATTAAATATGTTGTGAACATCTCTCTTAGCCTTCTTTGCAGTGACCTCATAGTGGTCAGTAAAAGTGATTTTCTTGTCTATAATAAATCCCAGATACTCAAGCCCACTGGGTGAAAAATGAAGCACGAGAAAGAGGAAATAGAATTCGAGAACTAGAATTTGCGGTGGCTACCTCTTGACTTTGAATTCTGCAGAGTGTATAACTCATCACTTGGTGGTGCTACCATTTTAGTAATCATTTTGGATATCATCAGCAGACCATTCCGTTTCCTACGAGTCTCAAGACTGGACATGTTGAAAATTTTGTTGTGATTAGATGTCGAGGGTATTGTTCAAATTCCCCTTGCGAGTTTGTGGAGCATCGTGTGGCCGTCTTGCTACAAAACAGAACACCTCAGAATAAACTACTTGGCTAGGCTAAAGCGGTTGTTAGAGAGAATGTCGATCCGGCACAATGGAGTGAGGTGAACTGAACTTCAAGATGACTTTCGAAAGTGGTCCTCAGCTGGACCCCGAGCCGGAGGAGGAACGTAGGCTGCCTCGATCCGTCCGTCGCCGTCCGTGCGATCGTCGCTCGTCCTCCCCGTCATGGGCTTGGCCCAGCTTAAATACCCGTGATGACTCACGGATCTCCTGAGTTCTCCTTGACAGTATCGTGACTGCGATGAGTCACGGCAGGTATAGTGGTGTAATCATAGCTTCTTCTTCTTCTTCTCGTAAGGTATCGGCACTAACTATACGTATGCACCAAACACGTGTGTAGTTGGATCTAGCTGACTTCAGAATTTCAAGATGAAAAGATTTAGTCTTCGGATCAGACAAATGTGGTTGCCATTTGTCTAACCACGCAGCAAAACGAAGTAACCTTTCTCTTTGTTATATTTTTGTATAGTTTTATGTCATCAGGAAACATTTTACACTTCATGTTGAATTTGTCTATGAAAATGTCACGAGCCGAACCTTGTAAGTGAAAGTCAATGACACATTTTCGGATGGATACTCTGTGAACAGTACAGTTCCTCAGTGTGGGGTGGTGTCAACCATGCTCTACATTTTCTACTCTTCCTATACCATCAAATACGTTTTTGTTATGGTGTATCGAAAGGAACTCTAGGTCACAGAGTATGTATCCGAAAAGGAATCGCTGTATGTTCACTTGCTAGGATCTGTTGGTGATAGTTTTACGTAAGACGCACCGTTGGCTAGTTATACTGTAGCTGGTCTTGCCGCATTGGTCCTAGAATCGCTCCACCAGCGCTCCATTGGTTGATGCGCTGAGTAGCTTATCAAGGTGGTCGTCCTTGCTTGAGTCCCTTTTGTTAAGGTCTACTAAGTCTTCGAGATGTAGAATATTTGTGACATCCTCTGTTACTCAGGTCCAAATAGAAAGTTTATGGAGAAAAAGTAAAATAGAGATCAAAATGGAGCTGGCACCGATGAAACCCATATTGACGACCGTTGCTTTTTTCCAGATGTCGATTAGCCCAAAAGCATTTTCGATCTTCAAAGATGTTCCACATCCTGAAGGAATTTTGCGGGTATTCGAATGAAGCTGAAAAGTTCTAATTTCGGTGACACACAGTTTTGATAGTGGCGCCATCTACTTCATCACTATATCCGAGGTTTCTTGCTTCATATCTGACAGTTCAAAGGTTGACACTTCGGTTTTTTGAAGAAAAGAAAAACTGTGACGCTTTAATAAGTTTATTCTACATCAATTTTCATTTTTAAAAATCAAAAACCCCTAATACCTTTACATTTCTTTTCTATGTAATTCAAGCCGAATAAAAACGAAAGAAGCTCACTGTTATGTTTATGTTTCTATATTTAAAAATAAAAATGTCTGTTGTATCCAATTTTAGCTATCGCTTAAGGCCTAGCGACTGAAGAAATTAGTACTGTGGATTGGTTGAAAAATTAGATTGAGGTTCGCTTCAAAAATGTACAGTAATAGTTTTTATTTATTTTTACCTGCCTGTCTACAAGCGGCAGGCACATTCATGTCATTCACATTCTCAACGATTAACTCGGGATAAAACCGTTACTATCGATCATCCTTGATTGACAGCCGATTTGCAGTGAAACTTCTTCACCCGGTCCAGATTCGTTTGATCCCCACCTCAATGCGACAAATGTGGGAAAGTCGAACCTATCGATCGATATTGACTTTTGCGCAGTACCTATATCCATCAGCTAGCATAATCGCCTAATACCCACCTTAATCGGTTACGTCAACTTCGGTGAAACATGCATACCTGTTGACGGAGACGAACCGAATGGTATTACTTACTTGATGAGAGGATTCCACAACTGATTCTCACCACAAGCAATCACCTTTGAAAGAAAATCGAGTTTAAAATTTTGGGAACTTCCGGAGATCATCAAGTCATACAAAAATTTCGAAATATAATACAATCAATAGAACATACAACAGAAATGACTCATTGTATCGTCTCCGCAGTTATGAGAGGCCATAATCACTACACTGAAAACAAGCCGCATAAAAGGTCTAAAAGATGTACTGAAAGTAAATCAGCGTGTAAGTATTGGAATGAGAGTAATTCAAACAGAAAACGCAACCTTTGGTAAACAGAAGAGAAGAACATGAAAAAAACAATACAAAAAATGGAAAACAGATATGAAATGTTGGGGGCTAAATATAGAGAAATTCCTGAGTGAAGAACGCACTGAAAGGACGGCGAAGCGAAGCACAAGTGGAAGATAATGGTTCTGATTATTGATTATTGCTACAGCCTTAGGGAATCTGGGCAGGGAAAGAATTGCCCCAACTGGGGTTAGACTCCCTAATCTATGTATTTACGTAGTACTGCACAGCTATATTCAGAGCAAAATGCCTTGACAGCACGGCTCGCAGGAGTGTTGAACCCTCCAGGAAATCCATAGATCACTGTGTATGTGCGATTGACGAAAACTGTTGCAATTGTCAGAATTCCGTAATGCATAAAAGAGCTAAATTTGTCTGTCTGCATGTCTGTCTATGCGTCCATCCGCCCGCCCATCGGTACAAGTGATCGGTGCAGAGGCTTTACGTTTGAGCAAAACTGTTGGTAATTGCTTAGGGCAGGTATCACGCAAACATAACGAACAGTAGGCAATATTCGCAGCAAAAATCAGTACCCATTTTCGTCCCGAACTAGCATCCCAAAGAGGAAATTTACCGGAAATAACCATTTGAATATGTTAAGCGAGTCAAGAGTTTTTGCAGAAACTAGAGACCATTGATCGATCGAACAATAAGGACTTTAATTATCGATTTTTATTAAAGTGGACGCCAGGCAGGGCTACTTGTCTTTAAGTGGCTCTTCACAGTGCGACTCCCGTAGGTGTGTTAGCCGGTAGATACCCTTCACACAAGCAGGAAGCTATGTGGATGTGTAACTCAACATCAACAGATAATATCGATTTTGTTCAAAACTGTCCACTGAGTGGCAATTCGACTAGAAACCCTCATCAGAAGGTCTCACGTGAATATGGTTAAAACGATCACCAACAGCACGTGTTAACGCAGAGTTTCTGCTCTACGCTAACCCATGCTGTGCGACGATAGTGACGACCACGAGGATGGCAATCCCTTGCCAGTAAGACCAGAGCAACAAGCGAACGCTGTTCACGACTCTCCAGATGACCTTGTGGCTCCAGACCTCAACATCGGCATCAGAAACGGAGTGCAGCAATTCCTTCGGATTCTCAACGCGCGTGTAAGAAGGGGGAATCTCACTGGATGGAGCAATGCGTGAGCTGGAGTATTCTGAAAAGGGGTTTCTCGGAGGCGATGACGGTGCCGCTTCCGAGGAAAATGGTAGTGAAAACAATCTGAACTTTGACGTGCAGGAGTCTTCAAAGCATCAGTACCTCTTCAAACCTGCTGGGCTGGTGCATCGGAAGAGATCGATGTGGGTCTCTATGTGGCTTCAACTAGAAAAAGTCCACACTGTTCCTATTATCAGCTTGGACTTGATTGTTCTACCTGGTCAAATGGTTCCCATGCAAATCCGGAACTCAGCCTCTCGTCCAATTGTGCAAAGGGCCATCGATGGAAGAAGCTATGTACCTCGGTTTGCTGCTGATTCTTCAAGGAGAACTTAACGTGAACAGGCCGCGGTACGGGATCTTATTACAGGTCAACAAATATTTGAGCGATGGGTTGACAACGAAGTTCCATGCAATGGGTCGACAATGACTCCGAGTCATGTATATGGAAAATGAAACTTCCAGCACTTCAATGGCTAAAGTCGAGGTTCTGCACGACTACGCTCGAACTCCTCTTGTGCAGGCTGTGTGTTCTGTGAAACTGTGAAATTTGCCGAAGAGAAAAAGCTGTCTATGCTTTCTGAGATGTGCAACATTCCTTCGTTCGTTGCGGAGAGTACAAACTTGGATAGTCAGTGTGATGAGCTAGGATCTTGGATAAAATGTGATTCTCGAGAGCCAAATTCAGGGAGCCCTGAATCAGAGTCCGATCAGCTTCAGCTAGTGGGCGGCTAGAAATATGGACGAAATACGAACATCTGTTCGAAGATGAAACGAATTTACGTATCGCGTCGCTCTTAAACCTGGTTGATCAGATGACAGACCTCATGTGTCGAGGATGTGGTTTGCTGATATGCAGTGTTCGTGACATTTGTCATCATGAATAGTAAAGGAACGAACTCTCATTTTGTTAATAGCGCGGGCTATATTCACGATAGCTCTACTGTAGCCTTGGCGCAAAACTTCATTTCAAGGGACCAACCCTGTGCAAAATTCAGTTGGTTCCCAGGATGCAAATGGCAGACCATTGAATGCCGATTCAGCCAGGACCACCTTGGATGGGAGTTCACGTCTCGCAGCAAAGTTTTATGGAATAACGAGAAAGGCTGTTGTTCCCGCAAAGCCAATTCTGATCAAGATGAGCAGGCCTATCTCTGTCTTTCGAAGTCTCGGTCGGTAGGTAATGGGTCTGCGCTCTTCGCACTACTCTTCGTCGTCGCTATGAATGTCATATCGCGTGATCTTCAGCAGCCTGTTACTTTATGCTGATGATGTAACACTCGCTAGCGACGACAGGATTGAACTCTAGAGGCAGGTACACGTGTCGTATGATCGCTTGGAGAGATTTGGGCTCAAGCTCAACATGAAAAAGACCGAGTGCCTGACTACAGACGAAAATGAGTCTCGCTCCATTAAGTGAACCGCATTGAACTATCACGTAGTTCGGTTTTCAAGTATTTGGGATCAGCAGCCGCGTCGTTGAAGAGAACTCACGAATGAATGCAGCTTCGTCCAAATGGCGCTCTCTGACAGGAGCGCTCTGCGATAAGAAAATACCAGCACGCCTAAAGTCGAACATCTACAAAAGGGTCGTCCGACCTGTAGCTATTTACGGAGCTGAGTGCTGGCCCGTTACTAAGAAATTGAAAGGCGCCTCAGCGTAATGGAAACGAAGATGCTGCGGAGGACGGCCGGTGTTACGCGTTTGGATCGAGTAGGCAACTACTCCATACGGCAGAGGTTGGGTGTCACCAAAAGAGCCTCGCGCATCTGAGAAGATGCGCGAGGCTCGTCTGCGATGGTACGGCCACGCGCAAAAGATGACACCGTTCGAAAGGCTGGTCTTAACCTTGATGTGTCCGGGAGGCGCCCACGAAGGCGACCAAAACAGCGGTGGCTTGATACATTGCATCAGGACTTGAAGCTGGCTAGGCTGCACCCTGATCAGGCATTTGATCGGGGAAACATTCCAGGAAAGCGGACCCCGCAGCCAAGCGGGACAAACGCTGAAGAAGAAGAAGGATAAAACGGTCAACACACATTGCAACAAATGAACAAATTTCCAACCACTATGGATCCATTTTCTCGATTCTTTACCAAAGTTGACCGCCACAAGATGTTGGAGTCATACGGAAGTGTTGTTACATGTATGTATAACTCTTGTAACTTGCCGTCAATATCAATCGTTCCACAATTATCGATCGACATTACTGATTTTTCTCCATGGATAGCCGTTCACAGATGAAAGCACATGACTGTGGTCGTACTTCGCGGCAAATGAATATCGAGAAGTTATGAGAAATAGTTGGCTAATAGGGGGGGGGGGGGGGTGCAAAACTAATGAGACTTTCCATGCCGTGCCTATATAAGTCATGACTGAAATCGGGTTGCGTACTTCTCGTAATTGTATGTTTGTTTGCTACTTACTGAAGGCCACCTGAGAAGTGATCACTTTCATCATTTCCAGAAGCATACCAAAAGCCCAGTCTAACGAGTCGACCTGTGTCGAGCAAATCTCGCCCAATTCCCAATCCCGAGCAGTCTGAACTCAGTAGTCACGCCAGATGAGAGGTACGTCTTCTACCTTAATTCTGCCAAGCAGACAGTATGGGTGAGGCTCAGCTGGGCCACCATCGCATCCCTCAATCACCGTAATCGCCGGACATCTCTTCATGCGACTACCACTGCTTCTTGAGCCTATAGGACTTCATGGTCGGAAGGGACACAAGGATCCAAGCAGACCTCGACAACCATAACGAGGAGTGGGTCAGCACCAGGCCTAAGCAGTTCTGGAAGGATGGGATCAGGAAGTTGGCTTATCCATGGCAGCAAGGTTATTGAACTTAATGGCGAATACAAACCTCAGCGCCGGTGAGTTGTAATTGAGTGATAAAGAGAAAAAATTTGTTGAATTTGTCCCATTACTTTTGTCTCACCCCAATAGCATCGCAAAAGCTCACCACGAGTTTGAGTTGGAAACCTTTCCTTGTAAGAAGCTTCTGAAATGAAATGAAAGTGTATCTTGGCTTTTTACCTGGTATCAGAGTTTTCCAACTTCAAGTCTAGTCAAGCATAAAAAACTATTGAATCGGTGTTCAGTGTAGTACGTGCAGTTATATAGCACTTCTCACAACACGAACCTTTGAACTGTCCTTAAACCTAAAGAGTCACTTAAGTCCGCCAAAGGTAGTTTCATGATGCGCCAGCTTACTTGAAAAGTTCTTGGAACGAAGAGAGCACATTAGCCTTTCACCCGGGCACTCGTGCAGGGCAGCAGTCGTGGAAGAACCTGTCGAACTCAACCGAGACTCACTGCATGACGTACTGCCACGTGGCATTGTCGACCTCGCCACGACACGGCGCCACGGTTCATTTGCATCCGTGAGCTTCTCCTGCGCGGTCGCCTCATGCTCACTACCGTTCTCTCAGCGTCTTCTTCGTTCATTTCCTCTTCCTCTTCCCCTCTTCCTCTGCCTCAGTTTCTTCTATCATGTCAACGGAATAGAGGGTGTCCCAAAGAAATGTGCCTACTGTATGAAAGTCATAAACTTGCTGACAGTAAGACTATCAAGGCACAAAGAAACCATGAAAGCACAGGAAAGTCGAGACTTTAATTTGAATGATAGGATTCACACAATGCACTCTAAAAAGGTTTCAATTTTAGGCTCATAGCTTGTCCATGGCCATGATTCCTAGCACAATTCTGTCTGTCCAGCGCCACTGCCCTTCCGTTGATTATTGAGATCCTACTACCTGCCAAACCTGCCAACCACGTGTCCATCAGTCCCTGTCCTGTGTCAGAGTGGTCCAATGCACACTCCTTGTTTGAGGGCCATAAAAAGCGTCAAATCACTTGTTTAGGAATTTCACGAAGAACAACGGCCAAGCTGTTGGTGTGAGGGGGACGTGGGCGCCGAGGAAGCGAGCCGGTGACGGTTCCTTTCTAATGATTGCCCCAATTCCATCATGTGGTTGGGCCACCTAGTTTTTGACGAACTGGTACCAGTCTTTGAAAGTAAGCGAAGGAACTCATCAACTTTTCTCAGTTCCCTGAATCGCGTCGCTCTGAGCATCGTTCTTTCATGTACTCACTGCGCAAGATTGGTCGCGTGTTCATCCTGCTTTGGATGGCACAGATCTCTGAGGCGTACGCGCATAAAAAACAGAGATGTCCAATAGGTGGGCACGGAGCTAGACGTTCATCGCCTTCTTTACGACTTTTTTGACACTCCTGAAAGCCGCTCTATTCCTCCTTCCATCTCCGGCCCTAGATCGTTGACCGTTTTCTCTTCGCGACCTAGATACATGTAGCTGGAGATGGTCATTCCGTTGGTGTGAGCAGAGCACCAGAAACTCGCCCGATTCTAATAAATATCGCGATCGTCATACTCAGCTGTCTCCAGTGTTTCCAGAAACATTATCAAAGTTAGCTAGCATTCGCTCAGCTTGGTTAGCGGCCGACTGCGTAAGGGCAAAGAGGGATATGTCGCCTAGAAGCTTGAAGTTTCACAAAAGGTAGTATCAGCGACAGCGCAACTAGGCGGAATACCCATTCTTAGATTTATTCGGGTATAACCTTTTCACACGTTTCGCCAATGTGCCGCAAACTTCCAACGTTGGTTGGTTTATCACGCTCCTTCTGAAAGAAGCCACTAGAATTGCAAACTTGGAGATTGGTCGTTATTGATCTGGTTATCCTTAAGGATGAGGCCTTGGTCACCTGTCTGAACACGTAAAGCGGTGCGGTCGTGGATGAAGCCGGTCCTCTCAGCCGACCACGTGGCATCGTCACCCACGGCACCATCACGGAAGCTCGGCTCATTCGTTGCCGGTGTTCTCTCCGGTGCGGTCGCCTCACCCATCGGAGCACCTTCCCAGATTCCTCCTCTCTCTGCTCTCAGTTCAGCGTCGATCTCCAACGAGTTCCTTCGTCATGTCTTCAACGTAGACCACTCTTTCCTCTCATCTAGGTCATTCCCATATCTGTAGAAACTACGGTGATAGCCATCTGCAAGATTTATACCATTTTGGCTCGTCAAGGTTCTTTGTCAGATCACTCAGCTAAGAACTTTAATAATAATACAAACCTTTTTGCAGGTAATTCGTTTGTCTTCCTATATCGCTCTATTCACTCGTGTTCTCAAAAAAGGAACAACTGCATTCAAAAAGGTTGGTCACTTTATCCCATTTTAAGGTAGCACGAAAAGGCTGCCAATTGGAAAAAAGGGATTAGAGGCACAGCTGCTATCTTCATAAAAGTAAGATTAAAAGTTAGTAGATATGGCTTATAATCCGAACTAAACTTATCTTAACGAAGCATTTGGAACAAGACTGTCATACAACTTCTTACCGAATTTTATATATTTCTCATCCAGTTACCTAATTTATAAGTGCACCTTATAAACCTATTTACAGAGTTCTTTAGGCAGTTTTACAATTCTTCAGGCAGTTTAAGCTAAAGCGAAAATCCGATTAAAGAAAGAGTTTAACAAAGCAGAAGAAGCGTAAATTCTGCAATGGAAAAACTTCCTGGAGATGGATTACTGCCTATGATGAGACAGCGCGAGACGTTAGACTGAATTGCAGCGCAATCTCAGTTCTACAATAACCGACGGTTTTCGTTTCCCTGTCCTTCATCTTGCTATTAAATTTTTATGGAAGCTTCTGGAAGTAGAAAATTTCTGCCCATATAAGCGATGCTTTTTAGCCACGCACTACTTACATACATCTTTCCGCATTTCAAATTTCAATTTTTGGGAATGCAAGCCTCTTCAAAAAATGCCTGCTAACTTGACTGCCTGAATCCCCTGTACAATCTTCTTGAGTCCTTATAAAGAATGGGGTCGGTATGTGCTCGACTTTCGAGTTCGGCGCGCCATTGGTTTTGCCTACTGTAGCTGCTCTTTTCCCATTGGGCGAGCTGTCTCGCATTCCAAATTGTCGCTCGGACTGAAGGTTACGGCAGGTTCGAAGTGCTGAACTCGTCCTTCCTTCAATTGCAGAACTTCATTGAAATATAATTTAAGCTGCAGTCCAGATCAACATAGCGGAAGAAGAGGCGAAGGCAATTTGTATCGCCGGACTCTTTCCCTGTTGTCTTTCGTACAAAGATCGAAGTTTTATCATTGCTCAAGAGTTCAAACAGCGATAACAATTTCACAAATTTCGCAATCCTATTTATTTATTTATTTATTTATTCACAGCATGGTGGTAGCCACGCATATAATAAAGAAACAAAAAAGCAACACAAACATTAATAACTCAAACTTGAGGACTAAGTAGGCACCAATAAATGAGAACGGAAACAGTTATAACAATGAACGCTGGACAACAATCAAGCGAGCGAATGCTCAGATAATCCTAAGAGATTCTCGTTTTGGGCTAGTAATAAGTTGAACTCCCGCAAGCTTCTATAGGTCAAGAATGTTGATCTGACTGTGGTCCTCGCTACCGGCACATATAGCTGAAGCTTACCTCTCCTTGTTCTAGTCAGATGGCCTCGGAAAAATATGCACGGGTTTATGTGCACCTTTTGGGTGAGAATCTTTAAAAGCATCTTGAGATCGAATGATTGCCTTCTACATTCAAGAGACTTTAATCCCAACATCCTGTTTCTTTCTCGGCCATTTGGGATTTGCGAGTAGTCCATGCCAAAGCATCTCATTACTGCTTTGCGAGTGAAATTATTCTGAATTCTTTCGAGCATGTCAATGTCTTTCTTCTTGAGAGGGTTGAACACAGTTGTTCCAAATTCAGCTATCGGCCGCACATATGATTTATAAGCCCGCAGAAGGAGATCAGGATTATTGCTCTTCAAAACTGAAAATGTTGTAGGTGCGAAAATTTGCCATTTTTACCAAAGATTTGTAGTGAGCGTCAAAATTCAGATTTTTGCGTATTAAAAATCCAAGATCACGAACCTCGTCAACTACTCTAAGTGTTGAATTCTGTAGTTTGTAGGCAGGGAGAGAGACAACATTTCGGCCACCAATTACTAAGCAGCAAGATTTCTCAGGTGCAAGTGGTAGTTTCCACTCATTCGCCCAATTGGAAATGTAGTCAATCGCTGTTTGAACGCAAATAGAGTCTTGGTCTTCTTTGACAAGTTTATAAATCTTTAAATCATCTGCATACATTTTGCATGTGACTCCAAACCTGGAAACTGTGTCTGGAAGTTCATATGTATAAATAAGGAAGAGGAGAGGAGAGAGCACTCCGCCTTGTGGAACTCCAGTACACGCATTAAAAACGGAGGAGAATGCTCCCTCAACTTTAACCTGATATGTCCTTCCAGTAAGGAAGCTGCGCGTCCAATTAATTACCATAGGGTGAATACCGACCATGCTCATTTTGCATAATAATTGTGGTATCGGGACTCTATCGAAAGCTTTGGAAAAGTCAAAATATACCACATCAACGCGGTTCTTACTTTCCATTCCTACAGTCCAGTCATTGAGGGAAGTAAGCATTGAAGTTTCAACAGATCTACCTGGTAAAAATCCAAATTGGTTATCTGAGATTATCTTATTGGCTTCAAGATGCCTTAGAATATGTTTCTTAACGATTTTTTCCAAACGCTCGGGCTAGAACTGATGTGATACTTATTGGACGATAGTTACGAGGGTCGTTTAAAGGAGCTTTCTTGGAAATAGGAGTGACGAACGCATGCTTCCACCTTCTGGGCACCTCAGCTGTAATGAAACTAAAATTGAAAATATGCTCTAATGGATAAGCTATGTGGTGCAGAATCCTTTTGAGAAAACTCAACGGAATGAAGTCTGGGGAGAGAGAACTAGACCTTGGCCACTTTAAAAGAATTTCATAAATGTGCTCCTTATGAAACCACAAGGAAGACTCCATTTGAGAAGCACTACGAGCGGGAACTGAATTTGTACTCACACCCGCTTGAGCCTGGCTTTGAGACGGTTGCGAGTACGAATTCGTGAACGTTCCAAATTGTCTTAGGAACTGTGAAGCTAGTAAATTGGCTTTGTCCTGAGGTGATGAGTGACAGAAGCCGCGTTCGTCAATCAAAGAGTGGATTGCGGAATTGTTTCCACTACGCGCATTAACGTATCGATAAAATTTGTTTCGATCCGTGGATCCGAGAAGTTTCTTCTCTAAGTAAACCTGATATCTAAAGGTAGCTCTTTCCAATTTTCTGCTGTACACAGCATACTTACTCCAGTCACTTACATCGTTGGTTGTGGACGCCTCATTCCATAAGCAGGTGCGATAATGATTCATCCTCTTGAGGTAGTTGGGAAGTCTTAGATCATTCTTCTTTATTCTGACAAGAGGGACAAACAACTCTATAACGTGATGGAGAACGGCAAGAAAGGTCTCATATTTGTCGTCAACTGACTCCAGATTATATATGCTACCTATCCAGTCAACGTTAGAGAGGTATTCTGTAATTGCGTCATAGTTCGCACCCATAAAGTCTCGTTTACACACGAAAGTTGGGCGATCTGCCTTAAGATAGATTTTAAAGGATACTGTAGTATGATCGCTATTCCCTAAAGGTGGACCAACGCAGACTTCGCCTACAAGATTTTGACAGTTGCATAAAACTAGATCAAGTACAGTTTGATTTCTAGTAGGAGTGGTTACTAACTGTTTAAGGTCATGCGATTCAAACAAATCGCGAAAAACATTTGACGTTCGACATGTGGTGTTCAATAGATTGGGAATATTGAAATCACCAAGAACAAGACTTGGCTCAGAACACGAGGAAAAGTCGCTAATTGCTTTTGCCAGTTGAACAGAACCAGCTGAGTCGCAACTGGGTGCTCGGTACACTCCAATTACTCGGAACAAATTGGAGCGAAACCCTACATCACATACTAAAATCTCATACCTATCCTTAACAGATTCGTGGAAAACCAAATCACATGTTAAGTAATTTTTTACGAGCAGTAGTATCCCTCCGCCTCTCTTGGAGTTCCGGTCACACCGCACAGGCATATATTGACTACAGGCTATTCCTAGGAGAGGATTTACTTGGTTTTGTGAGGTCAGCCATGTTTCGGTAAGGAGGACCACGTCGAAGTTGTTTTCACAAAGGTTGAGAACCAGAAAGTTGCAATTTTTTACTAGAGATCTTATATTCGAAAGTAAGCATCTCAGTTCACATCTGGATTTCCTGCGACATCTCAGTAGTTTCCCAATGGGCTACTGGGATGTGAGGACCCAGGTCCATTGCTGGTGCTTTGCTGAGAGGGTGCAATCTGCTGCAGTTGAGGAGATTGTGTACCTCCTCCGCTGCTACCAGATGGCTGCCCTCGTTTGCTAAGGAGTTCGCTCCGCCTGCGCTCTCTCTCCTCCCAGGTAAGTGACGGGCGGAGGTAAATGCCCTTTTGGAAGGGAAAGAAGCGCAGCCTCGGCGCGCGCCTCACAGCATCAGCTTGGAACCTACTGGCCGGAAGCACAACTTTTACTAGCCTTGGCCTATTTTGCTGCGGTCTTCCCATGCGGTAAACAGCAATGGGTTTACATTTAACTCCGAGAAAATCTAATATTTTAAACACACAATCGAAGTCATGAGCATTTCTAGCAAGAGAACTAGAGATTTAACAAACATGCCATGCGCTATAGGCATTGAGCCGTCAGTATTAGGTTTCTGCATATGAAATCACAGATTTTGACTGAAAATATTGACAGATCATAATTTTTCTTGGATCAATTTTATTAAATGAAATAAGAACCATTAAGTTGATCTACTTTTCTCAGCGCGACAATTGCTTAGACATTTCGTCTTTGTAAAATCAGAACTGCGAGAATTAATAAAACATATGAAATCATTTTCGGCGTCATCTTGGTTGCTGAATTCTTTATCCTTCACAAGACGATCTAAACGCTTGCAAAATGACAGTAGGTAGGGGACAGACTTGGAAAATATGCTAGGTGTGGCATGCTTCGTATCCCAACTCACTCAGATTTTGGACAATTATTTTTGAAACGTGAGGAAGCGCGGTGCCACGCAGTAGAACTGGGCCTCTTCGATTGACCAAAGCCGGCTGTTTTTCAATAAACTTATGGTGCACCACTTCAATTTCGGCACGGTACTTCTCCGCTGTGATAGCATCTTCAGCTCTCAAGAACTTGTAATGGACCATTCCAACCAACGCCTACCATACGGTCACCATGGTCTTCTTCGGATGGCGACTTCGTTTCGGCACCTCCTTGGGACTTTCATTTTTGTCCATCCATTGTGCACAGCGGCGATGACTGTCACAAGAGATCCGTCTTTCGTCGCATGTCACGATCCTGTCCAAGAAAGGCTCTCTTAGATTGCGTAGCCTTAACGAAACACAGGTGTCGTGGGGTGTCAGCATCTGCCTGGCGGGTCAGTTCGTGCGGGATCCATTCATACAATTTCTTTACTTTTCCGATCGCATATAAGTGGCGACCCGTAGTGCTGCCGTCAACGCCGAAATGCTGTGCCAGCCCTTTTACAGTTTGACGCGGATCCGCTTCCACCATGGCTTTGAGTTGGTCGCCGTTGAGGACTGATGGCGGCCCACCTCAGTCTCCATCTTCCAGTCGTTCATCTCCAGATCGAAACCTTTCGAACCAGTGGCGACTCAGCGAAATAGGGCCCAAATGCAGCGTTGATTTTACAAACCGCGGCCGCGGCATTGTGTGCACTTTCCCATTCACATAAGTAGAGCACTCGAAAATTTCGCTGATTCATATTGTAAAAACGGCGTCAAAAACCCCGCAAGATGCAATTATGTCAGAAAAGCTATAAACGGTAAGAAGGGGAAGATTCTGCGCTTTCAGCAAACATATAGAGTGCTGAAATCGAGAACATTCGTTGCCAAGAAAAATCGACCTGAAACTGAGGTAGCAAATTACCATTTCATATGCAACTACCTAATATTTGTACAGGATGTGTAGGAAGTAACGAGACTAGCTGCCGTGATGCCATTCAGTTGTGAAGTGAGGTACAATGAATCGTGCAAAATCAACAAATATCCTCAAGGTCCCGTTTATGCTTCCGACGCCGAGCGACGCGACGGCATGTAAACTGGCCACGTTGATCGATCGCGTCGCTCAATCAATATGGCCACTATACGTGGCGTCGCGTCGATCGGCGTCGGAGTATGTCTCAAAATTTCATTATCCGCTCACCGATGGTCGACTGGATGAGTCGTAAGGGCGAGGCTTGCGGCGACTCACCGCTGACGTCAGCCATTTTCCCCTACCTCGGGCCGGTCGAAGCGCCTCGTCGGCAAGCCACCGTGGGAAACAGCACGCTCGGCCAATCATAGGACAGAGGAGCGATCGCGTGGCCCCGACACTACTGCAGAAAAACATACATTTCACGCCATCAACGAGAAAAAACGACAGTAACTATCGAACAGCCCAACAACACAGATTACGCCACATTTCAGTTTAACACCCGCGTGTTTTACTCTTAGGCAGTGAGCCTTGTACACGAGCTTTTTCAGCTTGAGAATTTTCGCTCCTTCCTACCTTGCTCTAAGCAAAACTCTATTCTTGTCAGCCTTCACGAGGGACCAAGGATACAGGGTGATTTCTTTGGAGCCTAAAAGAATCGAATGAATCTGGAGTTACCCAAAAAATGTCGCCCAACTTTACAAGTCAATGACGCTGTCAAAAATTTGAAAACCTCTCCAGTGGAAAGGATCTAAGTGCCGCAAAACGCTGCTGTCCACTGGTCGATCAGCGGAAGCCGTACAGGGCAGACAAGAAGTACGGGATAGCATCTAAACTCAGGGGCAGACATAACTCCAACGCCGCGCGAACCCCCCTCGCTGGTGTCGCGCACGGTGCGCGACAAAATTGGACGAGTTGTCGCGGTCCGATGCTTCCGACGGCTAGAAACGCTTTCTACAAGGGACATGCGGCACGCCTTTGCCTCATGTCAACGTTTCTTGGAGATGGTATACCAATGTGGTTTCAGTGGGACGATCAGAGACAGTTTATACAGGAATCCTGGTCATGTAGATGGTTTCTAGCGTCGGGACTTCCCATCTGCAACTTATTCGGTCAATTTTTACTCATGGTCATGGTCATACTACGGAAAAAGGTCACTATTACCCATTCTCGGATCAATTGTCCTACTGCAGACTGTTGCCTACCACATTCTGTGGAATCTTAAGTTCCTTGCTAGAAATGTGGTCTGGGAGCTTCAACACTGAGAACATTTCGTGCTCCGCGGCTAACAATGCGTCACCGAGAGCACGTCCGCGTTTCAGCACTGCGACATCGCACGCCGCTAGCGCGCGACGTCGCGTTGGAGTTAGGTCCTGGAGCCCACATACACTAGGTCGAAATGCGAGCCTGAGGAAGGTCTTGATCTTGCGTGCTAAGGCACCAATACTGTTCTGCGGCAACGCTACGTCCCTATCCTTAACCGTATCTCTGCAGCGGCGGCGCCGCTGAAGCGGCAATAATGACTCACATCCATATTGCCGCCGCCGTTGATTTCGCGCCGATTCGGCGCCAGCAGAGGCTGTCTGCGCTCAAGCCTTTTGCTGCAGGGAGCGACCAGGTAGCGGTCAAAAGCTGGGAAGGCGAATAGCAGCAGTAGACCCCACTGGAAGAGCAGGCAGTGCAGTACCTGGCCGTTCCGTGCCTCTGCTGCTTGCCGTCGGCAAGACTGTGTGAGCGGCGTGACTCATCGTTTTCGCCGCCAGCCACCCGCCGCTCGCCGAAAAAGTGTGTGGGGCATCGCCATCCTCGCCTCTACCGATTTTTCTTTGGTTTACTTGAATCTGTTGAAAATGGGTAAGGAATTTTGCACTTCGATGTCTAAACTTCGTTGCCTACATCCTCATTTCTATATCTCCCTTGTCATTATTATTAATTACCTTCAGGAAATATTGCTCAGGAAAACAATGTGCTTGGTTTAAATTAAGTGATGTACTTGGCTTCATGATGAGTTTCTCATTTGTGACAAACTTTTAAAAAAGCTTCAATAATACGTGATACTTTTCAGGATTGCCATGGCTGGGAAACCGCTTGACAAGAAGGTATGACACCGAATCTACAAGAACTTACTTTATTTTTTTTATTTTTTCATATGTATTGTTTCATTGTTGTTTGCTGTGTCATTGTTTGCTTTTCATTGTTTGCTTCAAAACGCTGACGGGATACTATCAAAGCCTTAAGAAGGGCGTTTATTCCAGAGCGCTCTACGAGTCCTATAGTCGCTGGCAATAAGCTAACTGCTAAGGACTTTAGGCTGAAATCCCTGCAGGGTATTTTGACACTTTTATCCTTGTCGAGAATCGAAAAGTGCATAGAAGAGATCCCCCGGCTCACTTAGCAGCCTAAAATCCTATTCCGAAAAGCTTGTAAATGTTGAGAATCTGAAGAGGTCATACATAGAAGCGCATAGCAGGATGTGAAGCAAGGGGCACTCCTACATATACATATTCGCAGATCAGGCCGAAGGGAAGAGGTTGCTGAATAGTGGGAGCGTGACGGTGCAAAAAATATTTCCGCAAAGTTGGTCAGCGTGAAAATTACTAGTATTTATGATGTGGCAGTGACCCAGACGTTTGACCTGATGGCTGAGTCCGTGTTCGGCAAGTTGGACGCCGATGACCACCCAAGGAGTGGTCTCCCGCTAAGAATTAAGTAGATCGCGAGCAGGCGAGGCGGGAAGCGGACTGCATAAAGGGCCGGCAGCAGGAGGCCTTGGCATGCTAAGGTCGGGTCCACGACTCCCCAGTTGTGGATATTGTTCTCCTCATCTTTCCCTTAATAAATCTTCTCTACTTTTCTCTCTCTCACCAAGTGGCTCTCGGAGCAGACGGGTCGCAGGAAGGAGACCCAGCAGATTTGTATACCAGGCAGAGAGGTATACAACAGTGGCGATCAGGAGTAGGAAGCCACTTGTCGCAAAGGAAGGTGCGACATTGTTTCGAGCTCAAGAAGGAAGAGCTACAGGTGGCCTTGTTGCGAACAACACTGATTGTTGTTCTGGAAGAGAGAGCGCGTGTAGCCTGTAAGAGGGTAGTTGGAGAGAAACCGAGTGGATAGAAAGGTTCTGTGATTGAAGTTGGAAGAAAAGCCATGGGTCCTCAGCTGGTGATGACAATGTTTAAAGAGCTCATGGAGGAGCAGAGGAAGATAGCGGAAAAACAGCAAAAGGATATGATTGCCATGGCTTTAAGTAAAATGGTAGGGACGAGTAGAGTAAAGACGGAACCCGAAGAAGTATCCGTTCCCAGCGTGATGTCGGCATTGAGCAATCGGCTCGAGAGATTCGTATTCGATCCAGAGACGGAGATGAGCTTTACCAGGTGGTATTCAAGGTTCAAGGAGGTGCTGGTTGACGATGCAAGGCAACTACCAGAGAGTGCCAGAGTCAGACTGCTTTGTGAAAAGTTAGACTCAACTACATTTGAGAAGTGCCAGAGGCATGTACTGCCACGAGAGGTGTCTCAGATTGGTTTTGATGAAACAGTGCTTACACTGAAGCAGCTGTTTGACTTCAAAACATCGGAGTTCACCACGAGGTACCAAGGTTTGAAGTTGGAGAAGAGTGACTCCGAAGGCTACCTCACCTACACGGGTAGAGTGAACAAATTCTGCGAGAAGGCAAAAATCCATGAGCTGGATTCTGATGGAATTAAATGTTTGCTATGGATTTTCGGTCTGAAATCCCAGAAGGAGGCTGAAATAAGGCAACGGCTCATTGCAGTGCTAGACTGAGAGTACAATGAAGGGAGGAAAGTGTCAGTCCAGGAGTTGCACAAGGAATGTGAGAAGTTCTTGAGCCTGAAGAGGAACAGTGACACTATTGCTGGCAACGTGAAAGTTGTAGAGGAAACGCACAAGGTTGAAAAGAAGCCGGTGGTTTGCTGGAATTGTGAAGGACAGCATTATGCGAGGCAGCGTAAGTTTAAGCCCTGGTTTTGCAAGAAGTGTAAGGAGACTGGACATAAGGAGAGATACTGCGATACCGTCTTCCGAGGAAATGGTGCTCGCAAGAGTGGCACAGATGCAAGACGTCGCAGTAAAGACAGTAGTAAGAGAACTAAGCAAGGCTCCAAAAGGCACGTTAGAGTGATCACAGCGAATGCCGCTGCTGATGTCAATTCGACACGCATGTATGTGGAGGCAGTGGTAAACGGTCACCGAGTGGAGTTCTTACTCGACACTGGCTCGGATATAACCCTGCTAAATGAAGATGTCTGGAGGCAGATGGGAGCTCCAAACCTTGAGAGGACAAATGTCGTTGTGAAAAACGCCAGTGGAAATTCCATGAAGATACACATGGAAACTGTGGTGTAAAATCAAGATGAAGGGCCGTAGAGCGGAAGGCTACGCGTATGTAACGCCCTTCAACTCCCTTATGGGACTAGAGTGGATCCAGAAAAATGAGGAGATGATGTACCATATGAAGATGATGGTAGCGCAAGTGAAAGTGAAGGACTCCGATCTGGGAGAGGAATTGAAGAAGACCTTTCTTAGTGTTTTTGAATAGGGTCTGGGACTCTGCACAAAGGAGAAAGCTGAACTACAGCTTGTTCAGAATGCTCGTTCAGTTTTTGGAGGTTGCAGACCAGTAGCGCATGCTGCAGTAGAGTCCGTCGACATAGAACTCGATAGACTTCTGCAAGTGGGTGTGGTAGCCCTGGTGAGTATGCGTAAAGAAGCAGAATGGGAAGTTGAGAGTTTGCGCAGATTTCTCAACGGGTCTTAACAAAGCACTGCAGTCTTTCGATTATCCTTTGCCAGTGCCAGAGGATATCTTTGCGTCGTTAAATGGAGGAACGGTGTTCTCGCAGATAGATCTGTCAGATGCCTATTTGCAGATAGAGTTATCTGAAGATGCGAAGAAGATGGTGGTGATCAACACGCACAGAGGATTGTTTCAGTATAATCGCTTACCGTTCGGGATGAAGACTGCGCCTGGAACCTTCCAGCAGATAATGAATGAGATGGTATCAGGTCTGAGAGGAGTAACGACTTATTTGGACGATATCCTTGTGTGTAGTAGAACGGAGCAGGAACACAAGGAAAACTTGTTTGCGTTGTTTGGAAGAATCGCGGATTACGGATTCAAAGTACGCCTGGAGAAGTGTGCGTTCTCCAAGCCAGAGATACGATATCTTGGTTTTATCGTAGACAGAAACGGTAGAAGACCAAACCCGGATAAGGTGGAAGCTATCAAGAACATGGTGGAACCGACGAATGTCAGCCAACTGAGAGCATTCCTGGGCATGGTACATATTATTCCGCATTCATGCCAACGATAAAGGAATTACGAGGACCGCTAGATGTTTTGTTGAAGAAGGATGTCAAGTGGGAGTGGACATCGCGGCACCAGAAAGCCTTTTGTGACCTGAAGGCAGCACTGTCTAGTGAACTGAATCTCGCTCACTACGATCCTAGGCAGAAGATTGTCGTTGCGGCGGATCCATGCGAATATGGCATCAGGGGTGTCATTTCGGTACTCAAATGGTTCTGAGAAGCCTATTTCACACGTTTCTCGATCACTGACAAGCGCTGAGAAAAACTACTCGCAGATCGAAAAGGAAGCACTTGCGCTTGTGTTCGCTGTCAAGAAGTTCCACAAGTATGTGTTCGGCAGGAAGTTTCTGCTTTTGGCAGACCACAAGCCGTTGTTAGCCATTTTTGGTGACAAGAAAGGAGTTCCGGTTTACTCAGCGAATCGACTTATGAGATGGGCGACAACTTTGCTTGGATATGATTTTGACATAGAGTATGTCAACACAGCGAAGTTCGGTCAAGATTGATGCAAAGACATCGTTATGAAAAAGAAGACATTGTGATCGCTGCTGTAGAAAGCGATGTGTCTCTGTTGTTGAAGGATTGCATCGGGAAGCTGCCTGTCACTCATGAGCACGTAGAGACGTGTACGGAAAGGGATCCAATGCTTAAAAAAGTCAAGTCATGTGTGAGAACAGGAAGATGGTCCAAAGGAAATTCCGAGCTGGTTCCGTTTCACAACCGAAGGGAGACACTGTCAGTTGTAGGGAAGTGCCTTATGACTGGAGAAAGAGTTGTAATTCCTCGGGAACTACAGGCAAATATCTTGAAAGAACTACACATAGGACATCCTGGGATTGTAAGGATGAAGAAGTTGGCAAGAAGCTATGTGTATTGGCCGAGCGTTGATAAGGATTGCGAAGACGTAGTAAAAAAGTGTTCAAAGTGCCAGGGGAATGCGAAGTCTCCTATCAAAGTGCCTTTAGAAACTTGGCCAACCCCAACTCGGGTATGGGAACGAATACACGTCGACTTCGCTGGACCGATGCATGGATATTACTACATGGTAATAGTCGATGCTTTCAGTAAGTGGCCAGAGATTGTAGAGATAAGAAATATTTCGGCGATAGAAACCATGAAGGTTTTGAAGAGCCTGTTTGCGCGATATGGACTACCGCAAACCATTGTGAGTGACAATGTACACAATTCGTGTCAGATCAGTTCAAGAGTATGTGCGAAGAAGGAGGAACTGCGCACATTAGAACTCCCCCTTATCATCCGCAGTCGAATGGGCAGGCGGAACGCTTTGTTGATACTCGGAAACGAGGTATCAAAAAGCTTAGAGGGAAGGAGAGACCTACGGAGGAAACGTTGAACGTAGTGCTAGAGGAGTATAGGACGACGCCAAATTCAGCATTGAACGAGAAGACTCCCGCAGAAGTGTTCTTGGGGAGGAAAATTCGGAAGCGGCTAAGCTTGTTGATACCGCTGAAGCAGGAATCAGAAGATCCTCGCGCAATAGAAAGGCGAGAGGCAATGGAAGAAGAGTTCCATAGGAAGCACGGAGCTGTTTCGCGGAAGTTCAAAATTGGTGCCAAGGTATTTGCACAGCAGTGGAAAGCACCACATTTTGTCTGGACGAAAGGCGTGGTGAAAGGGCGTGTTGGAGCCGTGAACTATGAAGTTGAGGTAAACGGAAAGGTGATTCGGAAGCATGCGAATCAAATGCGCCCACGCCTTGATGGAGATGACAGTCTTAAAGACGATTCGGCACTGAAGACACTTTTGGATGTCCTCGAGCTACAAGATGATCAACGTCGCGGTGTACCTCTTTCTCAACCCGTCAACAACGATGCAACCAATGCACGGGATCGCCAACGCCACTCTTCTCCTCAAACGCCACCTCCTCTGCGCCGATCAACGAGGATCAGACGACCAGTCCAACGATATGGATCTCCTACCGCGTAGTTTCAGTTGTTGAGTGTATTTGTCTAAATTCCATTTGTAATTCTGATTTTGGTAGTAGTACAAGTATTTACCAGTTTAAATTATTTTCCTACTAGGGGAGGTGTTGTGGCAGTGACCCAGACGTTTGACCTGATGGCTGAGTCCGTGTTCGGCAAGTTGGACGCCGATGACCACCCAAGGAGTGGTCTCCCGCTAAGAACTAAGTAGATCGCGAGCAGGCGAGGCGGGAAGCGGACTGCATAAAAGGCCGGCAGCAGGAGGCCTTGGCATGCTAAGGTCGGGTCCACGACTCCCCAGTTGTGGATATTGTTCTCCTCGTCTTTCCCTTAAAAAATCTCTACTTTTCTCTCTCTCTCACCAAGTGGCTCTCGGAGCAGACGGGTCGCAGGAAGGAGACCCAGCAGATTTGTATACCAGGCAGAGAGGTATGCAACAATTTATTTTATACATGTTATTATTTATTATTTATTGTTCATCTTTTTGTTTAATTGTTTGAAAATTATTAGTATTTCTTTCATTTATATTTTTGTTTATTTATTATTCTAAACTTCCTGGCATATGAAATAATTTTTTCGGGATTGGCATGTCAGTGCTCTATCTCTGCAAATTTCTAGTTTGGTGAAGGGTGTATTTTATGACTGTGCCAAGTGAGCCAGGATAGGATTCCTGAAGAATAACGTTCTTCAAACTACATATTCCTGTAGTACATTGTTATCCTTTATTATTACGCATTTTTTAGGTATCCAACGAAGAAGTGATCATTCTCAGCGACGATGACGACGATGCTACCACCGTTAGTTTAATTTCACGTACAGTTCCATTCAAGGCAAAAAGAAGAGAATGCGAGAAGCAGCCTTTGTCGGCTAACTGTGGTAATCATGAACCCATCTGGGCTTGATGACTTCATGAATACTCCCCAATCCTTAACTCATGCCGGTCTTGTACTATGCATTGACCGGTGCTGGATAAAACAATTCCTCCATAACTTGCCCTTGGGAAAGGGTTGATCAAGAATCTATTCCGTGCTCACCAAGATTACCAGAGCAGACATTTTAACTTCTGTACAGCGTATTTTACTGCTACTAAACATTCACAGTGGCAGGTTCTTTTCTGATCGCATTTGCCAATGTTGCTTAATCTTCAACAGTGCCTTCATAATTTTAGCAGGACGCTTGGCTCTTCTAAGCATTTGATGGGCTCCGCAATAGTTTTTCGAACTTTGAAGTTAATTATCGAAGTAACATATACACAGTGGCATCTTCCCCTGTTGCAAAATTCTCCTGCTAGGTTGGTCTGAAAGCCCTGAGTTGATCGGCATTTTTTTCAACATTGATTGTTTTTTATTCAGCACGAAGTTTGTTCAACAATATATTTACCACCGTCAGTCGCTACTCCCTAACTAATGGGTAAGGTAGAAATTCTCTTCTCCCAGAACTGAGGAGAATGGAGGTCGAAGAGTTCACCACAGCTCTTCCCACTTCAAATTTTATAATTTTTTCTCAGATGGGAATGTCTTAGGGGCGAAATAAGTGGTAGAGGGATCAATATCCTACTATACTAGGGATCAATATCCTACTATCAGAGGGATCAATATCCTACTATATATTATCGGCTAATGTATCACGTGTCCGTCACGGGGAGGTGGGACTGAAGCCAAGCGATGCCTACGACAGTGCACCGTATGCCAGCCGGGCCTTCTTTGAGCTTAACCACGGGCGGTTTCTGGTGAACTATATCCTTGGCGGCGGATCACTCGAGTGTACGATACATTCAGCGGGCAGCGCGTCACGATATGAACGGGGATCAAGTGCGAAGCGTAGGAATTCAGAAGACGTGCCCTAGACTTCATTCAACGCGCGTAGAAATTCATAAGACGTGCTGAAGACGTCGTACAGCGTGCGTAGGCAGTCAGAGTACGTGATGAAGGCGTCGCCCAACGTGCGTATGGACTCAAAAGACGTGAGGAAGACGTTGTCCAAAGTGCAGCTAAGGATTCAGAGGACGTGACGGAGACGTCGCCCAACGTGCACAGGGATTCAGAAGACACGCCGAAGACGTCCAACTTGCGTAGGGATTCCGAGTAAGAGGGACCAGTCAAAAGGGGTTCAGCAAAGGAGGACCACTAGAAGGGGATGGGGAATAAGGGAGACCAGTATTTTCCCTCAATATCGCGCAGTGTGTGTCGGGCTTCTGAAGACGGGCCACAGACGTCGCGACAACGTGGTGATACGTGAGTCCGGACTCAGTGTCACATGTAGGTTCTTGACTCTCACTCCGCACATAGGTAAGGAAGCATTAGCGGGGGTGGGGAGGGGAGGGGGGGGGGGGGGGTGGAGGAGGTGGCGACTATAGGACTCGGTTCGGAGGAGTAATATTACCGTCGAAAAACAGTGTCGTACGTCGACCTCTCGACCAATACCGATTGTTTTTATTTGTTTTTCCGGATTAAGCAGATCCGATTGGGACTCTCGCCATCACGTAGAGAACGGGTACTTCTGAGCAAAAATCGCCTACATACGATAGATGTTGGATGGGCTTCATAGGACCAGTGAAGATTCTGCCCTACTATATCCCGCTGCACTAATCTATATAGTAAAACCGGTTTTTATTTGATAAAATTAAGAAGGCCTGAAGGGGAATGGAGGAAGATTGGGGTTGTTCTATTCTTGGGGTTTGGAGGCTAAGCCCCAACCAGACGTTTGGCGGCGGCTAGGTCACTTAACGTCTGGTCAGCGAAATAAAGAGCGTAAAGAATTGCGTCCCAGCACTGCTCTTCCGACCTTTCACGGGTCTCTTTAGCAATATGTGGCCACGCCTTATCGTGGAGTAGGTGAACAGAAGCTAGTCTTGGTTGTTTTTCTCGTAAGGCGAGAGCCACTTTCTGAAGCTGCTGGGTTGCTGGTGACGGTTTTTCCTTGCGCTGGCAGCTAGAGGAAGCCACACGGCACGAGGCGTGTTTAGATCGTAGGCGAGCCAGCTCCCATCTCCAGTGATCAGCTCCTCAGGAATCTCCTTTCAGTGCGAATCTTCTTTCGGAGGAAAGCCTGGCAGATGCATACCTGAGTGAGCCGCTTGCTATCAGTAAAGACATGAGGAATCCAGCGAGTCAGTACTTTTCTGCACCCGTGGCATGGAGGCGACTGAGATATGGATGTGCACCCTCCCTCGCCTCCCAGGTTAGCGCTCGTAGACTGCTGGTCCCGAATGTGCGGGCGCTAACCTCTGGATCCTCCTTGACAGCGTCGAGAGTGACGGAGTTTTCAACCGTGGGGAGAGTTCAGCTAAAGGCTCGCCTTCGAAGTCCGTGTCTCCTTTGAAGAGAGCTAACCACTGCTTGATTGTGCTGTTGGAAGAGCTGTCTTCTCCTGATGCGCCGTTAGTGATTCAAGCAACTGCTGTTGCTGCAAGCCGCCTGCAGAGTGATGGCCTGAAGGTGTTCTTGTGGAAGGAAGGCAACGTGTCTACGTATGCCTGACCTAAAAAAGTTTCGAGAATGATCTACACCTACATCAGACGGTAAATCTCGACCACGGATCAAGAGTGGAAAGTTGTGGAACATTCACAGAATCGGCGCAAGACTTCCTGACCAATCTATTCGCCGAGAAGGCTATGGTGACTAGTTTCACTATGTAATAGAAATCAACAATGGCAAAATCGCAAGCAATGCATTGCCGAAGTGATTCAAAAGGTTGTATAGGCACAGCTTGAAAAATCTTCAGAATGACCACTAAGGCACATTTACCTGTTTTCGCTAACTAGCTTCAAAATTTTTGCGCTCAGGTGTCAAACCTCAACTTTTGCAGCATTTTATTTATAAGTTAAAAATAAGGAAGCCCTTCAAGAAAATTTCGACATATGACTCAAGGGTGTTCCAGGAATGTTGCCACTATGCGTGCGATCTTACCTTACATTTCTTGCCATTACAGATATCTTCTCCACGGCTTAGCTGAGATGCCTATAAGCAGTAGGTAGTTCTGAGTTGAATCTAGGGGGTAGATCTAGAAAGTTGTAGCCACGCAATTTTCGGTCAAAAAGTTCTCGCGCCCCCCAATCGATACCTATTCCTACAATGGTGCTGAACCGCTTAAAGGCGCAACTATAACCGTGAGCTAATGCCACGAAGTCCATCTTAGACAAAATTTTAAAAAAATAACATGTTGTCTCATTTTTACTTATGGCACCACCTCTGGCGCAAAGCTCTTGAACATTTCGTACTAGCAAACTTTTCCGTAAATTACAATTACACCAGCAACCGAGCAAACATGACAAACGTTCAAGACGCGGTCTCGACATCAACCCCTTCGCAAAATCTTAAAGCACTACTGCTTTCCAAAATGAGCTAAAAACCTTTCTGGTGCTAAGAGGTTAATACCTTAATGACCCTTCAAACAATTTTATTTAAAAAATGGCATATCCTGCATATGTAACTAGACCCTAGCCTGTTACTGCACTCAAATCTAAATACAATTGGTTTTTCCATCCTTATTGTCAGATTGTCTATTTTAAGAAGGAAGAGTGCGGAGTTCGTTTTCCGAATGGTGTCTCCATCACAGATGACGATCTTCGAAGGGTGCTTGCACCAGGGAGCATGATGACTGGCGCTCTAGCCTCTGTTCTATTTCGCCATTTTTTGCCAGTCTATAAAATGTGCAGGTTTGCAGTTAAATTTTATCGGATAACATGCATGCTGTGAAAGAGATATCGGACATGTTTATTGTTAAATTTTTTTGATGATTTCGTATCGCTTCATATTTTTTTCTGTGGACATTTCAGAACTGGGGGAATCTATTTCTGTCATCCGGACGCATATTCGACTATGAAAGAAGCGTATAGGAAATTTATGGGTAGGAATCCGGTTATTCTACCGAGGGTACGGTCACTGACTCCATTAACACGGGAACAAGTGGGTGCGATCATCGCATGGTGTTCTTCAGGTCGCTGCGTATCTCAACAGGAAAGGAAAATTTCCTTTCTACCTCTGGAGGCTACACCATTCCAACATATCTATGATCCCTATTTGCTCCAGCGGCCACTGGTAGGAAAATTATGTTGACATCAGAATATTTCACTGCGAATTCGCTAATTCTCACCGGTCTAAGTTCCCTTCGCTTCAGGGTACTAGCCATCGTTCAACTGCAGAAAGCACATGAGGTATGGTTTGGAATTAAATTCGAATCGCAAAGTCGAAAGAACTGAAAAATAAGAGCGATCTATCCTATTGTACTTTATGATCTCTCACTCTTTATTACAGTAAGACAACTGAGCAGATATAGAATTAATGTCGTATCTCAGCTAACCAATCTGACATCGGGTTTTCGTATTACGCTGGAGTACGGCTAGTCACCCGTACCTGCAGTATGTTGCTGCAAAAGTGTGTGAGGGCCCCAACCGTTTCACGACACACGTGATATTCAGGCGACTGCCGCGTGGGACAGCTCGTATTTTTCCCACGCTCCGAGTAAATATGAATAAATAAAATAATAAATAAATAGAGATGAATAAAACAGTAACCAACGAAGTTCCCCATGAACCATCTTGACCACAGATGTAAGTGGACTTAGTGATTAATATTGTACTATTAAGTGTTTGATGGGAGCGTGTGGCGCAGTCGGAGGAGGCGCGACTCTCACGTGCACTCGACACCAGATTCCGGTTCGGATTTCCCGCCTAGGCCAACCAGGCCTTCCATCCCTCCGGGGTCGGTGAATTGGTACCAGACTTGTCTGGGAAGGATAAAGCGCTGACTTGTTCATCGGCTGGCCACCGCAAGTCATTGTATGGCCAGATACGCATTCATTCGCCTCCACGACTGCCCGTAGAAGCAGAATGCGCTGGCGCATCCCAGAAGGGATTGAGTAACGCCGTCCTTTATCCTTTATCCTTAAGTGTTTGATAACTTTCCATGAACTGTTTTTATGATGGTATCCGCCGACGTCGTCGGACAATCTCCTACGCGGCAAAAAGCATCCGAGGACGTCGACAATGTCGTGAAAGGTTAACCATAGGGCAGGCCCGCAGAGCTTGCAGTCGCAGATGATTTGCGGCCGCATCGCTTTGCCTGTCTGCGCTCCACAGACCGCGGCAGGGATCGGCCATAGCGCAGACAGAAGGCGGGAAAGCGAATAGTAGCAGTAGGTCCCCACTGAAAGGAGTACAGCACCTCTGCCGCTTGATTCGAGCAAGACTCGAGTGCACCAGTGTGCATGAACTGCACGCTTTATGAGTTCTGCCGTCCGCCGCCAGTCGGCTGCCCCAAAAGGGTGCGGAGGCCTTAGGAAAAACGTGTTCGTCGAAACCTCGATTACAATAAGGACATTCATACCAAACCTGCCAAGCAACGAAGACTAAAACTTGCCGTTTCTCTCAAAATGCCCCGGTTTCATGAAGGTCGAACCTGGACATTGTTTAGGCTTAACTTCCGACTTTATATATGACAGCCTCATTTAACGTGGAAGTACTCGAACAAAAGGAGAGCTTTCCGGAACGTAGTGATTGGTTTAAGCGGTATGCAAAAAACCTTCTTGCGCTCAAAGTGGTTGAAACAAAACCATACTAAAGGAATCGATTCCATCTAGATTTCGGTTTCAGGTTCTCAAGAGCCGATTGATTATTGTTGATAGTCTGTATCACGAAGAGATCAACAAGTGAGTCAGACGTTAGGAAAGCTCTTCCTTAATTGTGGCTTATTCTTCAGCGAATGTTGTTCAGATTATTCACATTCCGAATAGCGTGTAGAGCCCATGAAATCGTGAGAACGGCTCTGAAAGCCACCCACCTTCTGACCGACAGCCCGTACGATTTGGATTCGTTTCGGTTAGTTTACCACGCTTTATTTATGTCGATAATGAACTGCTGTATTCATTACACAATACGTAGTGTTGTCTGTAAAGGATGGCCTATAAACACAACAAAAACTGGCCACGTTTCTAAGGGGGGGGGGGGGGCTTGTCAATTGCGCTGAACACTGCTACGACTACTATGTAGAACATCACCGGTGCTATGTCCTTAACAACTGTCGTGGCTTCAGCTCCGCATATGAATAGTCGGCCTTCATTTAAAGCAAGCGGATGTCGTCTTCCGCGTTGGAGCGCTCACATTTTAAAGCGGCTAATTTTCTGAAGATTGTTCGGTGAGCATTCAGTATTGAGCACTCCAATTCCTTCTTAAACATTAAGGGAATCGGTCTGAGCTACTGTAGTAATCGCTATTAATTTGCGGATCATCCGCAACGTAGCAGCGAGTTGAAGCAAATTCAACATTCAGCGATGTGCGCAACCTATTACTGTACATCGTGCAATTTATAGCAAACTGCAAAGACACCTCTACAGTACGACGAGGCAATTCGCTTAAGGGTGCGGCCTCCTCGACTTCTGGATGTTGCGCTTACTTGTTTGTTATTCGCCAACTTATTTATTGAGCAGAGGAGAAAACATGCCCTACTTTTTTGAACTAAATGCCGCCATTTCTCCCCTTTGTCGACGGTGCATATAGGCCCGTTTTAATCAATCGAGTGGATACGACCTCTAGCAGAGTGAAATTAGGCTGACGGGAGAAGCTTACCCATGCGTTTGAAAGAGCATGGCCTATTTTTTCGAACTATTTAGAAGAATGTGGCTTATTTTTTGGAATTACATAGCTACTGCCATGGAGAATAACAAACAAGTAAGCGCAACGTCCAGATGTTGAGGATGCCGCGCCCTAAAACGATTTGCGTCCTGCGCGACGCGTGGCAAGCAGAAAACGGCGCTTTTCGTCTCACTTTTGTGCCACTCTTCACCTTTCGCGTTGCTTTTGCTTGTTGGACGGAACGACATGTCCAGTACTGTATCTACTCAGCACAGCGTCATTTCGATCGCTTGTTTTAACACATCACTCTTAACCGCTGACAGCTACTGAATAGAAATAAGCGAAAGCTGGTTTTCGAAAACTTGGAGATGTATGAAAGTTTCATCTTGCGATTTGAGTAAGGCAGAGAAGAAAAACTGGAAGGACTATGTGAACAGATGAGCGATATAAATTAGCTTATGAAGAACCTGATCGCAAGTAATCAAAAGATCATGAAATCAGAAAGCGAAAGCAATTTGCTAAGATAATACATCATGGAAAGAACCGCGCCAGTGTCTCGACGAGAACTGTAAAAACATCAATGTTTAAGTGCGCAAGAACTGGCGTTCGTGTTTGGCGTACTTCGTCGCAGTCGGGGGAGATGTCAGCTGTCGTGTGCAGCCGACTTCAGGTTTCTGGTTTGGACTTCCCGCCCTGGGCAACCAAGCTTCTCATTTCTGTGGGATCTGTGAATTGTTGCCAGACTTGTTTTTGAACGATAAGGCGCTGACTTCATTGTATAGATAAGCACGCATGCAAATTGCTCTCCACAGCTGCCCGTAGGAGTAAATAGAACGCATCGTGAAAGGGATTGACTTCCCGTCCTTTATCCTTCATCCTTTAGGGTTCTGCTTTACCTTTTAGCACCGCTGTCCACTCGGATTAGCTCATAGGAACAACAACTGTCATAATCCATAACCTCCTGCAGTTCACAGCATCTTTGCAGACTATTCACCGGGCAGTATCCGCCGGATTCTTATGTTTTTATACCAGGCGGCAGACCTTCTCTTATGCTCAGTTTTCTAGAACTTGTCATTTTAGACTTGTGCGGATGAAGTGTATGCCTCGCCAAGATAACGGGTTCGACTGCGGATTCTTCATGACGGCATTTGCAGAACTGTTCGCGAAGAACATGGCATGGAGTGTAAGTTGATATCAGATCATTTTGAATGTATTGATAGAATACTGTTCAAACAGTAGCGTTTACCAAACCTCCACACTGTCGCTACTTTTACTCCTCCTCGTTGTGGATGTCTTCACAAGAGGTCTCCAACAACCGACACCCTCGACGTCTTCTTTGCTGTCAAAGTGATGATTGTTCTGGAAAGCCGAACTGACTTGCAGAGTCGCGTTCCTGCTTGGAGTGGTCGACTTGCAGCGTTTGCGTTATATCTGAGCGTTAGGAAGTCGGACTATGTAGTTCAATAACATCAATAACGACGGGGACTCAATGGCAATGGACGGCGTCGAACCGCCACGAACTGATTTTCCTCAACTGTCACCAGCGAGGGAGGGTTGCATCATACCGGAAAATCAGCGATAGCTTGAAGTCGAAGGCATGTCCCACCGTAGTTCAACCCGTGACATTGCATGTATCAAAATGCTACATCGCGGCCAAGAAGCACAGCATCGAATAACTGTAGCGGAGATGAAGATGCTGCGCTAGCATGCAAACATAATGCTAATGGACCGCACCTGTAAAGCATTTGCTATTCCTCTGCGACACGTCGCCGGCGCTGTCTTCGACAGTTCTGGGCGGCTGCTACGTGGTGCACAGCAACCCGCACAACATTGCCGCGGACAGGGTCGCTGATGCTGTCGCCGACAGCGTCGCAGGGGTGTCATACTACCGTCGCCGACGGCGTCCGCGACAGATTCTCGCGGTGTCATCCTCCCGTCGCCGACAGCGTCCGCAACAGATTCTCGGTGACCTGTTGGCGCTCGGCGCGAGACGAATAGAGTGCACGCGTGCTCTCTAGCTCGTCATGCCAGGGCTGCCGCGCAGTCGGAGACAGATTGTATGTATCTACGTCTTGGCATCGTTCCCGTTGATCTCACGGGGTACGAGAGCTGTCTAAGACGGTTCGGTCAGCCGTTGCGATGAAAGCACTACGAAGACTGCCATTGCTCCAGATGTGCCTTGCAGACGTGATAACCATAGAACACAAATATTCAGGATCCGCGCATAAGTTTCATTGCCTTTTGGTATACTTTCTTTATGAGAATTGTATTATGAGCTTTGCCATCCTGCTTTCCGCTTGAAATGATTGCACCCTTCGACAGAGTAGATTGCAGTTCTCGTCCAGCAGGCGTAACGGAAACAAACTACGTGTCTGTCATGCTCAATCTTCAACAACCCGACCCGTCTATAATCTATGTATGAACGTCGGCGAAGCTCGAATTCCGAAGGATCAAGCGAAACTTTAGAAAATCTATCCGCTTGACGACAGAATCAAATGCCAGTGGGTCCATTGACGTCAACGGCACAACGCTCGCACGATGGAACGCATAAGGCCCCGTTTATACTTCGTCGCGGCGCGACTCGACGCCACGTATAGTGGCCATGTTGATTGTGCGTCGCGATCGATCAATTTGGCCACATTGTGTGGCCATCGCCGCGACGAAGTATAAAGGGGCCTAAAGCATGTTGGGTTTGCGGTCGGCACCACCGTAGGGTTATTTTGAAGTCATGCAGCTGGATATGGCGAACATCGCCCTTACAATAACGAGCCCCTGGCTCATTCGCATATATACATCGCTGTTCTCGAGGAAATCGAGCTGAAGAGGAAATGGCGCCACTGGGAAACTACGCGGATCCTGTGCCGACTAAGCCGTAATCGACACTATTTGTTCTCAAGCGAGCATTCACAGGACTTCGTTCTTTATTCCGATTTTCTTTGAGCAACTCTCAAGAAACGTTATTTAGATAATGCCCGACGAGGAGCTTAAAAGAGTTGTACTTCCTCCTAATATGGAAATCGAGCTTCGAAACCATGTGAAAGTCATGCGAGCTGAGATCGCAGCATATGCCGAACGTGTTGCAGGCCGCCCATTAAAACTGGTGTAGTGCAGGTATGCTGAGTGTGTTTTACATGCTTCAGAAGGGTGATCATCATGGCGCTTACGGCTCTGTAACAGACTCAATTGCTACAACAAACGAAAATACTTGAACGCAGGACAAGAGCTCCTGTCTGTATCAGACGCTTGCGATGCTCCTTGTCATCGCTATCAATAAATAGCTTATAAACACTTGAAGGCAAAGGTGCAATAACACCTCAAACTCCCGTACAATTGATGTTTGCGATAACTTTTTCCATAAATGAGAAGACTTCAAAGAAAGTTTTTCTAAAATTTTCCTTGAACAAAACATTATTGTAGTCTTTAGTTCAATGCAGAGGAAGCTTATTTCAATTTGGAAGAGTTCGTTCTCATTTCAAAAGTATTAGGCTAACTTAGAGGAGTGTCCAGTTCGACGTGAAAACGGTATAAAGTGCGTGCCGTATCCGAAAAGTGATTGAGCAACGCCGTGCTTTATCGTTTTTCCTTAATGTCGCCTTTAGCAAAAAAGAGGAACTTTTACGTGCATGAGATTTGTTCCGTAAAGTAGACGAACCTGTGGGTTTCAAAAACACACTCCAAGGACGAACTTGCACTCGAAAACACACTGTCACCAGAGTTGAATGCCGCCATACGCAAGTGCCAGATACAAGCAAAGAGCTCCCCACGATATGGCGTCGGAGTAGCGAATGAATGGCGCATTCTCGCGGGTTTTATCAATGTTGATCTCTCTTAATTCGCATTTTCAGGCTCTATCCACTTAGACTTTCCGGTTTATTAAACCCTTTTCAAAGGCTTACTAAGGCTTGCAGCAGATCAGTCACTCTATGGCTGCATTAATTTTTTAATCACTTCTCGCAAGTGAATACTTACTTGAACGGCTGAGGGTGCAGCCAGGTAGCATAAAGTGCTTGTACTTTGCCTGTTTTTTAGGGTGGTTTTTCTAGTATGGTATTTTATGATCGATTTTTCAAATCCGCTCGGGATCTGCTAACGTATCTATAGAAATAGGAACGATGTTCATGTATAGTTTTTCATGCAATGATGATGATGTGCAGTGGAAGCCGTTTGCTTATTCGTTCATATCGTTTTAGATTCTGACAGATTCTCTGAGATCGCAAGGACGTCGCAGTTATGCTCGTCGAGGCGATGATGCTCCCTAGTTGCAATTTCGTCTGCGGTTACTCCAAACTGATTCTGTTCCAATTTTGGAAACAACGACGCTTCGCGATGAATTTTTCTTTATGCTTCTCGAACTGAACGTTGATAGCAGCAATCAAATGTGCCTTGAGGAGCGGAATCGTTTGGTACTGGCTGGCGTTCTTACAATAGAATTTTTAGTAAGTTATTTCATTGTGACCTTCTGCCACGAACTATTCCGTCGTCCGTCGCAAGGCGTACTTTTTTCAAAGCGTTGGAGCAATGTTGTATTCCTACCGGTGAATTTAATTCTATTCTACCTTTGCTCATAATCAGGTGAATCTCTTTAAATTATATTCTTTGTTTGTCTTTTCTGTAGTGTGCTTGCTGTTTTTTTATACTTCATCTGTTCAAGGTGCCCTGTATTGTTAAAGCATTAGTTTCTGCTTGTGATTTTAGCATAGTACATATGTATTTAGGTAAATTTTCAAATTTGCGTTCTTTCTTTGTATTTAATGAGCTGTACTTGTTGTTTTCTTTTATGCTTCGTCTTTTCATACTGCCGCTTATTGATAAGGCACATTCCTGTGATTGTATTATTAGCAGAGTACATACACATTTCGATAAGTTCTTATTCTAAATTTGCGCTTTTTCTTGTATTTAATAAGCTGTTCTTGTTGTTTTCTTTTATGCCTCGTCTTTTCATACTGCCGTGTATTGATAAGGCATTTCTCTGTGGGTGTGCTTCTAGTAAAGTACATGCACATTTCGATAAGTTTTTTCTAAATTTGCGTTCTTTGTTTGTACTTTGTGAACAATGTTTGTTGTTTTTCTTTAGTGTTTATTCTTTTCATAGTGTCGTGTACTGTTAAAGATTTGTCTGTGATTGTGTTTCTAGTACAGTGCATAGGTGGATTGGCGACCAAGATTTCACCAATGCTGGCCTATTTCGATCATGTATGTGGGAACGCTGGGCAGCAGCTGAGTCTTGCGAAAATGATGTTCATGAACTTTCTGATGCATTCTCGCTCTGCGGTACGACCATCATCGAATGCTACGTGAATCCTGGTTCAAATACGCGTATCCACGTCGCGAAATCGACAAAGCCAACGACTTAGCGCCGGTGTTCGGCAGGAGGAAACGAACGGCTTGGGAAGATTTCAACAGCGTCGAAGAAGTCGTGAAGAAGACGAAGAACGTCCGACTCCACTGTTCTTCCTGCCCTAACATACGCCTCAGAGACTTAGGCCATACGAAAGCGAAATGAACACACAATAAGCGTCATGCAGCGTGGAATCGAGAAGACCATACTCGGAGTGACACGAACACGCACGTGAGAGAAGGTCTCCGCTAGTCGGATCTTCATCGTCGACGTTCGAAGACCAGAGAGGCACGCTGTCGCACGGGTAAAGTCGGGGAATATTAGGTGGGCCGGCCATGATATGCGCACCGGAGATAAGCGCTGGACGAGAGCCGTCACCAACTGGAATCCGCGGGATGTCAAGAGAATAAACACCAGAACGACCACCGACGCTTTGGCCGGACTTCTTCGTGAAAGCACTGAATAGACGTCACTACGCTCTTCGTGCTTCTCGAAGACGTGCCGAACATGGATGGGCGGAAATTGCAAAGATTTACGCCGAAAACAGAAAATCGACTTCGTCAGAAAACAGAAATCAATGAATTCTCTGGGGTATGTGCGTCGGTACCTCGGCATTAAAGCCCTAATTCAGACAGTCGGTCTGAGCCACCTCTCAGCACCGCGCACACCTCTCAAGAATGCCGCGTGCCTCGGGGCGTTGGCCTTTTATGGCCGTTGGCGGGGGGAAGCCACGCCTCCCTGTGGCCAACCGGCGGGCTCGGCCGCGGTGCATCGGAGACACGGCCAGGCACATGCAAAATAATCAATACAACACCTTGACTACGAGATCTACAACCTAGAAACAATTCAAAAAACTACTAAATACAGCTAGTAAACACTATATCAGAACAGCTACACATGTGACTACTAAAAACACACTCCCACGATCAATACTTACCCCGGGACGAGTAAGAGTCGTCGATAACCCATTGGTTAAACTCGAGCGTGAGGAGTGTCGCGTGAAAAAGAAATGGTCTCCTATATGTAGCTCCTTGCCGTGAAGACGTTGCCAACTCCTTCGGATGTCCTTTCCTGCGTTGTCGAGTCCTCGGCGCCTTCGCTTACTTGCTCTTCACGCAACATTCTTCTGCCGACCTCACACTGACGCAGCTTTTGCATCTGCTCTGTTTCACTGACAATGTGTTTATCACCATTCGAACTCCTCACCATATCAGCTTTACTGCATAATGAGTCTGCATTCGGCTCAGCAGCTTTCCTTAAAGGGGCAAATCTTCAGACTGTTTTTCTCTTGTGCCCATCACAGGACTTTCTCTGAGGCAATAGGTCGTCTTAGGAGTGCCCGTAGCCTTGAGTGGATGGTACACACCTCTATCGGTAGCCCATACACATATTTGTGAACTAAGGACCTCCTGACTATGGACGGCACCTAGTCCTCGCTGACCAGCATCGGTGTGAATCTTAAGTGGCTTCGTACCATTTCTGGCAGCTTCTACATTAGGATGCGTAGGCACTGGATTTTGTGCGATTACGCTTTTCAGCTTCCCAAAACAGCCTTCATCTTAAGACCTTGCAACGCTATTAAGCGTCAATTTTTTCTGCAAGCTATTCAGCGTCGCGACAAGACGTCTCAGACTCCAGCGCATTTGCTTCGCCACACTTCAGGTCTGTACCCCTTGCGAATGTAGCGAATCCAATTGGCTCACTGGAAGCATTTCGCTTTCTGGATCTCCTAAAATGTCGTCTTTTCGATGCCTGCCCACAACCATTTTGATCAGTGACCGATGTAGCTGCATCGAAGGACAGTTGCAAAACTCTCAACGCATTGGTGCCAAGCACCACCGTCCCGTCAGTTCCATCCATAACAAATACCACAATCCAACGCTTCCGTCCTGGAGGAGCCTCGACGTTTAGTCTTATCGCGCCTTTGAACCGCATACGATTCCTCGAAGCATCACAGATGGATTGCTGTGCTTGATTTCTTCGACCTCTCGGTCCAAATCAAATCCAGAATCGAGCGCTTCCTCAAGGATTCTCAAAGGCATGATGCTAACCTGAGATCCTGTATCAAGCAGCGCCTTTTTCCTCATACAAAGCAACTGGATGTCAACCAGTGATTGCTCTCCCACAAGGTTGCTTTCGTTGGGCCGTACGCCTATCGCTCTGCAAGCCCACCGCGTGAGAGATGTCGTAAAGCTTTCGGGTTCAATCGAACACAACCTCGGTTCTGTTTCGCAACCACTTCATCTTCATTGTCCCGATGCGCGAGCGTTCTCACACTCTGTCCTCAGATGTCCTACCTTACGACATCTGTAACACCTGAGACTCCTTGCTACTTGTTTAGAACCTGGCGAAGCTATATAACCTCGGTTCTGTTTTGCAACCACTTCATCTTCATTGTAAGGGCCTCTACAGAGTCTCGCGGCAGCACCCCGAGAACTCGTCCATATCGCTCCCGCCGCAGTGGGACCCACGCTGCCACTGTGGTTGAAGCCGCGGCGCGGGCGAGTTGTCGCAGAGCCGCCGCGCGCAAAGGTCCCAGAGGGCTGCCGCAGTTCACGGCGGGTCTCACCCGCAGCGCCAGGGGCTGCTGGTGAGACCCGCCGGAGGGCGTGAAAGAAGGGTGTCCATTATGGTTCATCTATTCTAAACATTTTTAAAACGAATCTACATGCTAGGGATAAAGTGGGTTGGTGCATAATATCTGTCCATAAAGAAGCTTGATAACCAACAATATAATCACCGGTAGGGTCGAGAAATGGAGGCGTATGGAATCCTGCACTCAAAACATAACGCAAAAAAACTTTAGCACGATATTAGGTGACCTTATTTGCACTGAAAATCTCAGTGGCCTTCCAGTCGCAAGTTACTCGCCTGAGGTTTAGGGAAAACCTTTGCACAGAAATGCAACAACAAGGCAGACCGTTCTTTTTAGTATCCCACCATATGAGCTATAACTGCATCGGACAGACTTCCCGGACTCAACAAAGCATCGGAGGGAATGCTGTCATCACAAGGGCTACCACATTATCTTCGAGCTGCTTGTCAAGCGAGGAAGTTTTAGTGAGGGTAGATCGACAAAAGTGAGAGCAAGCGCAAAATTGCACAGAACTGTTGAGTTATAAGAAGTGTTCTATTAGATTTCGGGGCTTAGTTTCAACAACTCCTAACTTAACTTAGAAAACGCTTCTTCACAAAAGAAAAAACGTTTTCCTTACGACATCTTTTACATTCCCAGAGGTCGCAACTGCCGCAAAAGTACGCAGTATTGCGTACAGTAACTCTCGCAGAGCCGCACCACCCGCCGTTGTCATCGCGGGTCCGCGGCACCCGCAAGACTCTGCTGCCGGCCTAAGACAAGGCTTCGTCGCCGTAGCACTTGCTCTGAACTGAGTTTGGCATTCCACCTCCTCAAATTTTTGCTGCATGGCTAAAGCCACCTTTCTACCACGCTCAAAGCGTTGCGCCAGATTTTCAGCATTTCGTATTCACAACCTTTCAATGTAATCTTCAACGTCGTATAGAGCTGCAAATATCCGGCCAATCAGAGAGTTGAAACACGACCTCCGCTGCTCTTGTTTGAGAGAGCTTCTCCTCCGATGCGCAAGGAACCTCTAACGCGGCAAGGTGCTCAATCTCTTAGCAGAATCGGGCGATATCTCTATCTCTTTTCAAACGCTTCAACACCACGTAGGCTTTCACTTGACAAGCTGAGTTGTTTATGCCAAACTTCGACCGCACAGCGTCTAAGAAGTCCAGGAAACATCCTACCCTCACATGCCTTGGCAGAGCTTCCGCAACTGTCTCAGGAGCACCGCCCAGCTTTAAGATCAGAAGGTGGATAAGCACATCATCCCGCAGTCCAAGGTTTTGGTACTTCATCCTAAACCTTAACAGGAAGTCGTCAAAGCGTTTCTCTTGCGGGTCCGTGAAAACATCAACGTCAGGAAGAGACATAGCTGCAAAAATATTTCCCAGGGCTGGATTCTCACAATTATCACACCAACTTTGTTGGGAAACCTGCTTCGGAATGTTCAATGAACTCGAAGCCTTGCCTGACGATCTCAAGGTGAAAGGCTGTCTGAGTATATCATTTCGACCAAGACCATCCATGGAAACTCACAGTTCCAGAAACCTCCTTCTCTACGATGGACCTGGGAATCCCCCGGTGGTCAGTTCCACAACGAGACCGACCACATCATCTTCAATCGCAAGTATTGCCTGACCAACTTTTCCGTTGTCCCTATGTTCTACACGGGATCGGACCACCGCCTCCTTCGCGCAAGGTTCCGCTTTTCGCGTCAAGGAGAGAAGGCCGTGAAGTTCAAGAAGAGGAGTCCCAGAACAACCACAAGCTTGGACCGTTACACCTCCCTTGCCGGCCTTTGGGATGATACCGTCATGGACAACATCGACGAGGAATACGACCACTTCGTGCACCATCTCCGCGTGCTAAGGGAGCCGAGAGCTTGAAGACCACCAAGAGACGCCTGTCTCCGGAAACTCTCGAGCTGATACGCGAGCGTGGAGCAGCACGAGCGTCAGGCAACTACCAAGTGACGTCCGAGCTTGCGAAGCTATGCAGAGCGGCGATAAAGGAGGATATCAAGGAGAGAAGGGCGGAAGTGTTGGCTGAAGCTGCAGAGGCAGTTTTGAGCATCCGCAATGCCCGCCGGTACTTCGCCAACTTCATGACCAAGATCACCGCTCTCCGACGTCCTGACGGAACCGTCACCTCTTCCAGAAAGACCATGGAGAAGGTCATCCACGACTTCTACTCCGATCTCTTCGATAGTCACGTCCACCTGCCCCAACGCCATCTTTCGCAGGATGGATACGTCGTCCCCTCTCTTCTCCCTTCCGAGATCCGACACGCCATCTCGTCGGTGAAGAAACGTACAGCACCCGGTCCCGACAGGTCAGACCCGAACACCTGAAGAACATCCCGCGCTCATCAACACCCTAGCGCGGCTCTTCTCGCGCTACCTGTCGGAGTGCAAGGTTCCATCTCAGTGGAAGACCAGCAAGACCGTCTTGCTGTACAAGAAGGGAGATGTGCACGACATTGGCAACTATCGCCCGATCTGCTTGCTGTCCGTAGTCTACAAGCTGCTCACTCGAGTGATCCTGAATAGCATTAGCAGAACGCTGGACGAAGGACAGCCATGCGAGAAAGCAGGATTTCGGAGAGGATTCAGCACGATCGAATACATACACACCGTTGCAAAGCACAACGAAGTGTTGCGAGAGTACAAGCTGCCGCTGTGCCTTACGTTCATCGACCTGAAGAAGGCATTCGACTCCGTCAAAACTGAAGCGGTCATCGATGCCCTACTCACTCAGGGTGTTCCTACTCAGTACGTCAGAGTCCTTCGAGAGCTGTACAGTGGATTCTCGACCAAGATCTCACCATTCTACAATGACGTCCTCATCGACGTAAAGAGAGGGGTTCGGCAGGGCGATGCCATACCCCGAAGCTCTTCTGCGCCACCCTCGAAAACGTCATGCGCGAACTAGAATGGGAAGACATGGGAGTGAAGGTCGACAGCCGGCAACTACACCATCTTCGCTTCGCTGACGACATCGTGCTCATAACACCGAGCATCAGCCAGGCGGAGCGAATGCTGGCTGACGTCGATCGTGTATGTGAGAACGTTGGACCGCAGCTGGATGTTCATGAGGAACAGACAAGTTTCTAATGTCCCATTCTAGCTCAACGGAACGAACATCTCCGAATGCATCAGATACGTGTATCTGGGTCGCGAAGTCAATATGGCCAACGACCTAGCGCCGGAGCTGAGCAGGAGGAAACGAGCGGCTTGGGGAGCTTTCAAGAGCGTCGAAGAAGTCGCGAAGAAGACGAAGAACGGTATTCACATTTCTGCGCCGCGGTACATAGGCGATACACGACATGTGAAGTGCCGCGGGAGGTCGCAAAGGCAGCGAGCGGCCCTCCGCCATGTTCGCGCTCGGGCCGAATCGCAGCGCCAAACTTGTTTCGGCGGCCGAAGAGGTGAAAATGGTTTTCAGTTTGAATACGGAAAATATTACATCTGTGGAAAGCTCGCAACGAGCTGAGAAGTGCTGTTCAGTTGATTTTTCGAATAAACTCATCCATAAAGAGGTAAGCGACTGATACAAAATTTTCTGTTGTTTTCGTCAAACTTTGGCCGCATAGAAATCAACTTTGAACGGCCTAAATCTTTTCGTTCTTCTTAGATTCAAATGTGTTTGTGGTCTACTGTATACAACAAAAACACGGCTTTCGCACTCATCCTGTACAGGAGCAACCGAAGTTTTAAGAAAGGAGAAATCTAGCGCCGCATATTGAGATTGGACCAATCCCTTGTTGGAAAAAAAATCTAGTCATTTCTGTTCATTTCTCAAAGCCAATTTACATGTTTTATAAAGACCATCGTTCCCACAACGGAATAGTAGAATACTGCCTTCTCTAGCAGTCTACTAGTTGGGTACTTCTTAACTGAATCTTAGGTTTCCGCGCGTTTGCGCTTAACTGATGGGCCTATGTTATTCAAACTTGGCACTATTTAGTACCACAATGACACTTGATGCGTAACAAATACAGATCTGCTAAAACCATAGAAGATTTCTGAGTTTTGATGAACTTCGTCAACGAAAAGCCTTAAGGACATGTCACTGGGGATCTCAGAGGAGTCGTAAATCAATTAACGGAGCGAACCGAGGAAGCAAAAGCTTCATGACTAGGTCACTGTGCAACCATTTTAAATGACGTTTAAATCGCTGGATAGAAAATAAGACGGGGCTTCTAATGGTGTTAATTAGATTTAAAAAATAACTTTGAGAAGAGTTATGGCAATGTGACGCTTTCTGACGGATTAATCCGTCGCAAAGCGTCTTTTTTGCAAAGAATTTGAGCGGTACTGTACGCCTCTGCGTACCTCACGCGGGCAAGCTTTGCCGTTCAGCTTGGGATATGGCTGCAGCAGAAGAAGCGCAGCCTCCTCCTGCTTGACACAGAGGCAACTGCACGCGTTTCTGATCGTCCTGATTTCGAATACGTGTCACCGACGTCTGCTGTGAGCATGGGAGGACCGCTAAGGGGCGGTGGAGAAAGAAAGTAAGGGGGGCCTCTAGGGTGGACCAGGAAAGCTACCACGAAGAAAAGGAATAACTTGGAGGAGGGATCAGGACGGGGAAACCAGCAAGAAGAGACCAGCAAGGGGTAAATAGTGGAAGCAAGAAAGTGGGCCAGGAGTTGGGACCAGGAACGTGGGGGAGGGAAGTGGGGAGACCAGTAAAGGCCGACCAGCAATTAGATCCAGTAAAAAGAAACGAGTGAGGGGGAGCCTGGCTTTGCAAGACATGCCAACGATATAATGGAAACGCTAGCTGTTGAGTATGAGAACGATTACGGAGGAACAACCTGAGGAACAGAAGTACTGCGTAGCGCAAACCAACGACATTACTGGCCGGTGAGGAAAGGATGTCTATGATGAAGGTACCGAAGTGGTGAACGGCTTGATGCCGATAAAGCATGCACAAGCTCCTAGATGCTAGCGAGTTTTATGCTTTGCAAAAACTACTTTCCATAGGTCAGTGATGCTGCAAAGTCGCGCGAAGCGCGCAATGTGAGACACGCCGTTAGGTGTGTCGGAGCACTTGTGGTCCATAACTCGTTCACAAATGGTGACAAATTCCTGTTTAGGATCCTAAAATATTCATGACAATTAAGGATAGTATTGTGCTTGTAGCATTACACAGCGTGTGTAATAGTGTGCATGTACATTGGAGCCTCCTCACCGACTCGATTTCTGGTCTTCTTACGGCCCCCAGCTATACCACTCAGTAAAATAAAAATTTAGTGATAAAAAATTATTTTTGAATTAGTTTAACTTTTTTAGTAAAAAAAGTGTTGGCCAGGCTGGAAACATATTTAAACTGCCAAAAGAACTCTAGTCAAAGGTAGAATGTTGCTTTGAAGTAGAAAGAAAGGATGCGGAGCTTCAATTTCGAACGTGTAACAGACTGTCGTATATGTTCACCACTTCCACCTTTAACTGGACTCGTTTCAAATCAAATTGGACACTCTTCAAAGCAAGCTTGACGCTCGTCAAATCATATAGCACATCGTCAAAATTGAAACGAGCTTCTTCCACATCAACTAGAAATTCTCAAAGAATCTTAGAATTCTCTTTTTCCCAAGAAGAAATTTAGCATTACTTTCTTGAAATTGGTAATTCATCATTTCCAATAAGTGAGCGAACTGTTTGGAATTTTATAGAAAACGTTCTTCAAGAAAAAACTACAACATTTATTATAAGGCACCGAGCATTAAGTCCTTTAAAAGACGAAAAAATTGAAATTTCAAATATTTTGCTCGCTTACTGGGTCAGCCGATTGAAAAAAAATCAAAAAGGCAATTCTCCGTTTTTCTAAGGCGTTTTCCTTAGTCAAAACAGTATTTCTATAGATTCCCTGAAGAGTGTGAAGCTCGCTCTCATCTTATTGTTAGGAAGATGTTCAATTTGATACTGGAAGCCTCAACCTTGCTTAGGATATGGTCCAACTCGATATGAAAAGTGTCCAATTTTGCGTGAGAATGATAAAAATTGGGTGCATAGAATTACACAAGTTTTTTGACTTTCCCAGTCACTGAAAAGAGCAGTATCCGATGGGTAAGCAGAGCCAATTCAAGTTGATCACAATCTTCGATACCAGCTTGACGATTCAATATCGGCACCTAAGGCCACCACCTTAATCAGCCTCCTCAGTTTTAGTATGCTCTTCAGGCTTCCAGAGTCTTAAACGAGCCAATGAATTTTGTCAGAATTTCAATGTAGCTGAACAACGAAGCACAGGAACCCTTTTCACGATGTTCACCTTCACGGAGCAATTCATCGCACCCGTCATACTCTCACTCTTCCGCAACCCCTTCCACTCCGGCCCACTCAGCGAAGCCTTCTCAACGTTTTTTTTCAAAATCCCGCTTTCAAATGCTCAAAATCGAAACACATGACAACATACGATATTCCCCGTCGAGGTTGATGACTTGCCTGCGGGTCTACGGAGAAAATGCCCGAATCTCACGGCGCGCGTTGCGTGCGGAGAAAATGCCCGAAATAGGGAGAAAATGCTCGCGATCAGGGGAGAAAATGTCCGCGATCAGGGGAGAAAATTCCCGGGAGAAGAATCTATAGTACACCATCATGTGGTGAATAGCAAAAGCGCCGTAATAAAGAAAACAACCTTGAGCGGTAATCACCACTTAGGAAACTAAGAAAAGTTTGAAAATGTGAAAAAACCGTAGAAGAGCCTTAACCGGACGTATCCGCAACGTTTCATTCGCATCAAAGCCCTAATAAGAAGTTGATAGCAAAATTTCATGTTCGAAAAACACTCTATACTTCGAGAAGGTGGCTTGAAAGATTTTTGACGATGCGCTACACGTAGGTTCTGGTCATTTTAATAGCGTTTTTGGTAAAACCTAGGTTGCAACTAACCATTCAGATGCTTAAATCCTTTATTCAGATGTGTGGAAATATCACAAGAACAGCAACAAAACAATCAAAATAGAAATCCTATACCGAGAAAAACTTTAATAAAAAAGGGCACAACAAGTATTTACGATACTAACGGTGTATCAGATGAAAATCACTTGAAAAGCAATGAATGTTGAAATGTCTATGTTCAAATCCTGTTTTAGTAAAGAAGGAAATGATTGGTCAAAAATGAAGACTTCATCAGAAAGACTCAGTAGAACTAAAAACCAATTTGTAAATAAATTCCCAAACAAGTTCTGCCATTTTTTCATTTTCTACTTCTCATGACTTTGGAGTGCATGTACTTTACTGTCCACTCCATGTGGCGTTCATATGGCTTAAAAACAAACTCAACAATTGAAGTGACCTACAGTTCCGCAGCTCAATGCTTCGAAAAGTAATTTTAAGTTACCAGGTCCCGTTGATGTTTCGAAAAGTAATTCTAAGTTACAAGGTTCCGTTGATGTGCTTGTTCTCTAGTTTTACGTGCTAGAAATTGAGATTTGGGCGAAAAAGGTTCTTTCGCTCCTTGCAGTGTTCTTTTCACATAAAACATCGTTGGTACTAATTTAACCGTTTAGCATGCCTGTTAACTGTGTAACGAGAATCCTTCATCGTATTCTCCAAAGCTTCTCTATCACGGTAAGGCCATCAAGTCTGCTAGGGAATCCAAGTGAAGGTGCCGCAGTTTCAGTTGCCACGCCCACGATTTCTCATGCCTTCTACTCGACGGCATGAGAAAAATACCGTATCCTGTCCACGTGATTACCATATGTGTTGCTGTAGTGGTTGTTGTAGTGGACCCTATCTAAAACCGTTCAATGGCCACAGACATTTTCTCCCCTGGCTGTGGACATTTTCTCCCCTGGTCGCGGGCATTTTCTCCCCTGGTTGCGGGCATTATCTCCCCTAATTGCGGACATTTTCTCGCAGCGAAACAGACGCGGCGCGGTTCGGGCATTTTCTCTCGTAATCTTGCCTGCGCAGGGTTTATTGGTCTCCATTTCCAACATGAATAAGCGCGTTAACATTTTTACTGGACGGAGTAGTGGTATGATGAACAAGCAGAAGGGATGGACTCCAACTTCTCAAAGCAATGGATTTAGGACGATCTCGACACTATGCAAATGTGCGGTCGAGGGTTTTCTTTAAAAAGGCAGCAGCCGTTTCTACGACAGCTACCTATGGAAGAAGAAGAGAGAAGTTGGAATTTGCTGTCTGTAGCGTTTTGCTTGAAGTCAACCTATAAGTTCTCAAAGGCACTTTTAAAGGGGAAACGAGAGAATGGAACAAATGCAAACTCCTCACCAAACGAAGCAGTGTACTTATTAATCTTGTTCAAAATAGGTCTCGTAGGGGTAACCTGCCATGGAAAGAACGATAATCAAGGTCATTTTTTTTGTGGAAATGCCTTATAAGCCCGTTATAGTAAGTTCGAATCGCACATGGCCTTGTGGAATACCACGCATTAGTAAAGGGTCGTTTAGGGGTGGCGATGTCCGTTCCTCCACGTGGTGCCACTGGAAACTGCTCCCTCTGCGAGCTAAGCTAATCACGGACATTCGAATGCAGGCGACAGGCCCTTGTGATATGCCGGCCTACGAGGACCCATGTCACATCACACGGTGTATGATAAGTCAAGTTTCTCGAGATAGTGCTACGGCGTCCGCGGGAGCCGACGCGCACTCGCAGAGACCGGCGAGTGTGAGAAGTATGCGAGGGTCCCTGATGCGAGGACGGCATCGGGGGGCAACTGAGGTAGTCCGAAATTCCCGTAACGTAAGCAGGACCCGCGTGGCTACGCTGAATGTAGGTACGTTGACGGGCGAGTTGGTTGAAGCACTGGAGCGAAAAAGAGCTGATTTCTGTGCGGTGCAGGAGACGAGGTGGTCCTGCCGCAAGTCAAGGGACATAGGACGTGGTTTCAAGGCCGTTCTATGTGGAAGTCCCAGGACCACCAGCGGTGTCGGAGTAATCGTCTCCGAACGATTTCGTGACTCGATTGTAAGCGTCGGGCGCTTTGACGATCGATTGATGAAGATCGTTGTCGCCGCTAAGGAGCGACTCTATCCCTTCTTCTCGTATGTAGTATGTAGTGTAGTATGCTCCGCAGACTGGCTGCTCCGATCAAGCCAAGGATGAGTTTTGGAACCTGCTTGATGAGAAGACAGCAGAGGTACCGTCGAAAGATGTAATCATTGTCGCTGGTGACCTTAATGGGCACATGGGTGCTGCGAAGGACGGGTACAGCTGTCATGGTGGTTTCGGATACGGGTCTCGTAACCCCGATGGTGAGCGTGTTCTTGAGTATGCGGAATCGCATAGTCTCACCATTGTGAACACCGTTTTCCGAAAACGCGACTCCCACCTCATCTCATATTATAGTGGGAGCTTCAAGTCTCAGATATACTTTGTGCTTGTGAAGGATCGTGACCGAAATCTCGTCACAGACGCAAAGATCGTGCCGTATGAAACGGTCGCCCCACAGCATCGTCCGCTGATCTGTACTTTGAAGATCGCCTCTCCGAGGCTGAAGCAGGTCGAGCGATGCGGTGCTGCAAGAATCAAGTGGTGGCGAATGAAAGAGAAGGAAGCAGCTGTGATTTCTCGCGTGCGGTTACCGACAGTTACGACTGTCGATGAAACTTGGAAGAAAGCAACCGACGCGATACGCCAAGCTGCAAGGTTGGAACTCGGCACTACGAAGCCTGGACGACGCAAAGTCGACAAGCAGACATGGCTGTGGACAGACGATGTGAAGGCGAAGGTTCGAGAGAAGAAGTCGCTGTATCATGTGTTTCTCGGCGACAGAACAGCCGACAACTGGCTGGAGTATCAGAAGGCGAAGAAGGCTGCAAAGAAAGCCGTGGCTGTTGCGAAAGCCACTCATTATGGTGACGTCAACCGAAAGCTCCAATCGCGCGATGGTGAGCGGTATTTGTACCGACTTGCTAAGACCCACCATCGCCAAACCGAGGACATTGAAAAGTTTGTTGGCATCAATGATGAGAGCAGCCATCTTCTGACAGACCGCAAAAGGCGCTGAAGCAATGGCGTGATTACTTTGAGGAAACTTCCACTATGGGATTTCCTCATCCGGCCATCCCTTCTGTGGCTTCTGTTCACGGTCCCGTTCACAAGATCACCGTGGAGGAAACAGAAGCGGCTCTGAAGAAGATGAAGCCCGGTAAGGCGACAAGGCCGGATGATCTGGCAGTCGATGATTGGAGGTCGGAGCTCTGGTATCCTGCTGAGTGGTTGGCTGAGTTCTTCAACCTGGTAGTAAAGGAGAAGAAAGTACCGGAGTGTTGGCACAACAGTATGACGATTCCGATCTGGAAGAAGAAGGGCAGTCCTGCGGACTGCTTCAATTACCGTCCGATTCGCTTGCTATCGCACAGCATGAAGATCTTCGAGCGAATCCTCGATAGAAGAATCCGTGAAATCGTCAAGCTCTCCAAAAACCAGTGCGGCTTTGTGTCTGGTTGTGGGACCACTGATGCTATACACGCCGCCCGCCTCCTAGTGGAGAAGCATCGCGAGAGACAGAAGCCGGTGCATATCGCCTTTCTCGACTTGGAGAAGGCTTTCGACCGCGTACCGCGTGAGGTTATATGGTACGCCTTGCGACGACACAACGTACCTGAGGAACTTATAGAGTGGGTGCGGATGCTCTACTCTTGCCCAAAGAGTAGAGTGCAAGCTGCAGCTGGAACCTCGATGGAGTTTCCCATCTCTGTTGGGGTGCACCAGGGTTCTGCGCTTTCTCCACTCCTCTTTGTTGTCGTCATGGATGCCATTACGCGAGATCTTCAGCAGCCTGTTCCATGGACGCTGCTTTATGCTGATGACGTGATGCTCGCTTGCGAAGAGAAAGACGATCTCGCGCGGCAGGTGCAAGCTTGGTGCGGCCGTCTGGCGAGATTCGGACTCAAATTGAACGTCAAGAAGACCGAGTACCTAACGACTGACGTGAACGAGTCCGGCTCCATTAAGATTAACGGTACTGAACTTGCACGCACTTCGGTGTTTAAATACCTGGGATCAGCAATAGCGTCTGACGGCGGTCTGATAGTTGAAGTGAACTCACGCGTGAATGCAGCTTGGTTCAAGTGGCGTTCTCTGATTGGCGTGCTCTGCGATAGGAAGATACCAGAGCACCTGAAGTCGAAGATATACAGAGCCGTCGTGCGCCCGATAGCGATGCACGGCGCTGAGTGTTGGCCTGCGACTAAGGAAGTTGAAACACGCCTCAGCGTCATGGAGACGAAGACGCTGCGCTGGACAGCTGGAGTCACGCGCATGGACCGCAATCGAAATGATGTTATACGGCAAAAGTTCGGTGCCGTGCCGATAGCCGACAAGATGCGCGAAGCTCGCTTGCGATGGTACGGCCACGTTCTGCGTGGGAAAGAAGACACCGTCCGCAAGTTAGGCCTTGAGTTGGAAGTATCTGGAAAGCGGCCTAGAGTACGCCCGAAGCAGCGTTGGTCCGATACGTTACACACGGACATGAAAGTAGCTGGTGTTCACCCTGATCAAGCGCAGGATCGGGAAAGTGGCGTCGTAACACCAGAAGAGCGGACCCCGCGACGATGCGGGACAAACGCTGAAGAATAAGAAGAAGAAGAAGTAGTAGTAGTAAAGGGTCGTTTAGGCCCAATTTATACTTCGACGCCGAGCGACGCAACGCCAAGCATGGCGGCGGTATTGATCGAGCGACGCGATCGATCAATTTGGCCATTTTACATGCCGTCGCGTCGCTCGACATGAATGGTGGCCAAATCTATCGATCGCGTCGCGCGATCGATTTGGGCCTATCATAACATCGCGTCGCGCGCACACTAAACAAGGCCTAAACGACCCCTAAGGCGCAGAGCCTTCGTCTCCTATCGAATATCTCGCCGCCTCTAGCCAGTAGCAGAGGCTTGGGGGGGGTTCAGGGATTTCAGGGCATAAGCTTTGAAAGCTCTCCTCTGTGATCTCTTCCGCGAGAGCGGAAGATAGCACAAAATTGGGTAGGGGAAAGGGCCCGGGGTGTGGGCTCACTAGCGCACTCATGTTAAAATTTCCTATGCAACAAAGGCAGTCTCTGACGCAGCCTCGAACCTAATTTTGAATAAAAGAAGTATATGTATCAATTCCTATTACATGTATCGTGATACGGTTTTGATGCATTCTTCAGCTCTTCTGTTTCGTTTTCCGTCTTATCGACAGAAAAACCCCCGCACACTGCTACTTGTGGCTGTGACTCGCTGGTTTTCAGTAGAGCTTAGATCACTTCCTATTGATAAGGGTTAGCAGGCGAATCGATATTGGCGAATTAGGTCTTTGTTACAACATCGCTCATTTCGAACAACGCCTAATGATACGCTCCCATATCGATCGGGCGCCGCGCTGGGATAGATATGGGGCGTATCATCAGGCGTCGCTCCGGGTGAGCGGTGGTATAACAAATGCCTTAGCCTTGCTCGGTGTCTGTGACATTGACGATATCGTTCTATGCTTTACTCGTTCTCCCTCGTCTCTTAGTAAGCCGTTAGATGTGTTTGCTGAACAGTATGCTGAGTAGAGTGCAGAGCCAGTATTCCACAGAGAATATAGCTTTTTTCAACCTTACCGTTAACTTTCTACTGCCGTGTTCATTTTTGTCATACTGTCACTGGCCAATAAGAACTTGGGAAATTTCAGTTTTGCGATGCTATTCCCTCTATTTATTAAAATAATTCAAAAAAGTGAACCAATGTCAGTAACACTCTTCGGTTCCTCTGCGCGTCTAGCCTCAGGCTCCGCCCAATGGAGTATGTAACCCCCCGCGAGGATGGGGTCGCATTGTATCGATCTCCTACGAAATATTGAGCCGCTGGGAAAGGAGCTCAACAAGCACCTCGAGAAGAAGAGGGAGAGGATGGTGCTGCCCGTTTACTCCAGGCTGAGGTATGCACATACGCTGTCGTTGCCGTCAGATGCTCTGCGCTAGCAGTACTTCTTCAGACATGGGCCTTTGCCAATGAGGAGGTGCTACTTCTAACAGTGCGATATGCTTTATTGACGACTGACGTTTCAGCGATGTCGCCTTCTTCAGTGTCTCCTCAAATAATAATTCGTATGAGAGTCGCGATATGGCAACCGCTTAACCAGCTCAACACTAGTGAAATTTAGAAATTAGCGTTTTCTCTAGTGTTGAGCTGCTTAAGTGGTTGCCATATCGCGACTCTCATACGAATTATACTTTGAGGAGACTCTGAAGAAGGCGACATCGCCGAAACGTCAGTCGTCAATAAAGCGTGCACTATCTCGGTATCGAGTTCAACACCACATTAAACAACTGGACAACGATCAGTACCGAGATTCATCGAGGGTCGAACCTGGCAGTGCGATATGCAGCGGCAAATAGGGTCCGGAGTTGTGGGGGGGGGGGGGTCATCATGTAGGACAGCGCTACAAAACGTCTGTGCATTTTGAAACCGGATTTTTCGCGGAACTGGTGTTCTCTACCCCTACACTGAACCGAGGTAGGCCATTCCTCATGTAAAACACATGCCTTCTCACCAAGGCCTGCAACCACTGAGTAAGGGGTAAGCACCCCCGGAGTGTTTGATAAACTTACAACCGGAAAAAAACCCGTCTGGGTTGTCCACCGTAGTTCGGAGTGAAATTCAGGGAAATCGTTATGGGACCACGCAGTTGCCTACCCTTATGCTAACCAGTCGCTGCAGCTAGTGATATTTGCGAGCTTGTTCGGCGCAAATGGGGTCGGGAGGTGGGGGCGGGGGACAGAAAATGAACAGAAAATCCCATACAGCCCCCTCTCCGACCCTACTTGCGTCGTTAATGTCCCTCATCCCTGACTCTAGTGTATAGAGCCTGTAGTAAGGGCGCTCCATGGCTAATAAAAACCAGGTTTGGACCGCGCGGCGGCGGGCGTTACGCACCGGACATCTCGTACGAGTTTTTTTTCGGTTGTAAGTGTATCGGCGAGTACAATGTTTTACTTAACGTCTTCTTTTCCGAAAGTAGTTTTATCCACCTTTCTCTTCCAGGGCAAAGCGGGGGATCACCTCAGCATGCCTTGGCGTGCAAATTTGGCGAGTAGGCTACATACAGCGAATATGAATTTAGTCTTATCTCCTCGTTTCTCTGTCTCTTGTACTCCATAGCCATTGCTCTTCCTTTCTTTTTTAACGTCTTTACTAGCAGAAAGCAGGAGATTCCTCAGTTTCAGAATGTGCTACCTCGCTACCGCAGCCCCTTGCGGCTTTAATCGTTCCGTTTTTGTACTTGGGGTAGAAATACAAAACGGAGATTCTCCCTAGTATACCGAAGGCAAAAGCGTCATTGAACAGTCAAAACCCGGTTCACTTACTATTCACGTGACTGGCCGCAGGACGCTCGACGGCGTTCAAAGGAAGCAGGGACGCAGCGGAGGTCAGCGTTTGCCTGCGCTTTCCTCGCGTGGACTAACAAGGGAAGTGTCTGAAGCGTATATCTGAGCGGGAAGAGCGAGTCATATAGGGAGAATCTCCACCCCTCAATTAGTATAAAATGTGTTTATTTTTTGTCAACTCGTTAAACCAAAGGAGTAGGGTCGGTCGTTCTAATTACAATGGAATCGGCGTCTCACTTGTTCGGGGGTCTTGTACGCCCGCGTTCCCTCTACCGCGAGCGGATCGGAGCGCAGTGGATAGAGACGTTGCTTCAAGCGAGGGAGATCGGGGGTTCGATTCTCCTGCACTGACTGCTTCACTTTTGCGTTTCAACTGATTGGTTGAGATTCGTCGCAGTTTGATCGACGAGCGAAACTCAAACAACGTTTTTATCATAAGGTCACACTTCCCTGGTTTTCGAAGAGGAGTGCCACTGAATTTTTAAGAGATTGGTAAAGAATATTCGAATATTCGATATTCGAAGGCTTCGAATATTCGAATAAACGAATATTTAAATGTTGACCTCTTTAGAAGATTCGAATAAACGAATAATTGGAATATTGAACTTTCCCGGATATTCGAATAAACCATTAATTTGAATACTGGACTTTCTCGAATATTCGAATAAACGAATAATTCGAATACTGGATCTTCTGGAATATTCGAATAAACGAATAGATCGAATATCGGACTTTTTTTCGAGTAGTCGAATATAACAATATTCGAGATTCGACTATTCGAAATTCGAAAAGGACAATGGTATACTGAAGCGGTGTACCTCCGTGCCGGCTTTGACTATGTTCGTCGCATTTTCCCCAACACACGACTACGGCGACGAAGACGTCGAGGCCTTTTACGTGGAGCCGGAGAAGTTCTATAAGGAATGCCACACCTACAGGGTGACCGTCGACGACCTCAACGTTAAGGCCGGGCCACACAAAAAACCGGAAAAGCTTTCAATCAGTACCCACGGTCTGAAGTGGAACGAGTAAGGCGCAAGGCTGTATGATTTCATCATGTCGACCACGACCATTCATGGAAACTCACAGTTCCAGAAGCCTCCCTCCATACGATAGACCTGAGAAAACATCGGTGGCCAGTTCCACAATGAGATCGACCACATCATCTTCAACCGTAAGTGTTGACTGTCCGACGTCTCCGTTGTGGCAAGGTTCTACTAGGGATCGGACCACCACATCCTTCGCGCGAGGTTCCGCTTTTCGCGTCAAGGGGAAAAGACCGCAAAGTTCAAGAAGATGTGTCCCGTAACAACCATCAACTGGGGCCTCTTCACCTCTCTTGCCGGCATTTTGGAAGGTACCGTCATGGACAGCATTGACGAAGAATACGACCACTGCTTGCTCCATCTCCGCGATAGTGCTAAGGGAGCCGTGAGTTTGAAGACCACCAGGAGCCGTCTGTCTCCGGAAACTCTTAAGCTGATTCGCCAGCGTGAAGCTGCACGAGCGTCAGGCAACTACCAACTGACGTCCGAGCTTGTGAAGCTATGCAGAGCGGCGATAAAGAAGGATCTTAAGGAGAGAAGGGGGAATGTTGGCTGAAGCTGCAGAGGCAGGGTTGAGCATCCACAGTGCCCGCCGTAACTTCGCCAACTCCAAGACCAATGGACCGCTCTCCGACGTCCTGACGGAACCGTCACCTCTTCCAGAAGAACGCTTACCACTACGAATCTCATCGAAGATCGCGAGAGGACAAGCTGCCGCTGTACCTTACGTTCATCGACCTGAAGAAGGCATTCGACTGAAGAGATCATCGAAGCCATGCTCAGTACATTAGAGTGCCTCGAGGGCTGTATAGTGGACTATCGTGTATGCCGGAAGGCTGGGATGCAGCTGAATCTTAACCTCAATACTGATGATTTGCAGTTCCTCTAGAGGAAACGGTCAAGAAAAGGAGAAATATTGCAAGGAAAACAAAAATTAAGTTGGATTTGTCCTAGTCTGGAGGAGGCAACCGTAATGTGTTAGTTGTGTTCGTCATCCCAAACTAGACAACCAAATCCCCAGAACAGAAATAAAAGATCTCGCATAATGGGACAGCAGATGAGGCTGTCGAAGAAGCTGAAGTAAGGGATTGAAGACGCAAGTCGCTCATAAATTCCCATTCGATTAGGACAGATCCCTTTACGTTTCCTATTAGTTTAAGGCATATGTCGGCGACGCTGTCGCCGGCAGCGTCGCAGGGACTGCAATACTCCCGTCGCCGACGTTCGGCGTCGGCGACAACCTGTCGTAGTGCGGAGTGTGGGGCCCTCTGGCCGCGGAGGGGGCACGTCAGCAGCCCTCTCTCGCATGCACTCTCTAGCTCATCATGCCGGAGCTTCCGTGCTGTCGCTGACAGGTAGTCGGAGAGAGGTTGAGGTTGTCTAGCGTCGCCGAAGTATGGCCTATGTTAGGCCTATGTTATACTTTGGCGGCGCTGTTGTTGGTGAAGTCGGCGGCAGTGTTGAGCAGGTTCTACCCAGCGCCTAGCAGCCAGCGCAACACTGTCGCCGACGTCGCCGACAACAGCGCCCCGAAGTATAACATAGACCTATAACATATGCCTGGGAAAAACGCTTAATGATGGGACGCAGTGAAGGATGTACATCTCACAGAATTTTCGGCACTGGTCAAGTTTCTATCCGAGATGTTTGTGTCAGATCATGTGGTGCCAGAGTAGTTTAACGTTAATAGATGATAGATGGATGTTAGTACTTGAGAGCCAGCGTTGCATTCATTGAAAATGTATGTGCGATGACGTCCACTTAACAGCTTCAAATTCTGCGGATAGTGGCGCCTAAGGCAGTTGGAGAGAGGGCTTCCCAAATATGTCTTCTAGAAACGCGTTGCTGGGACCATGCATGGCGAACCCCAAATGGTGACAGATTAACTGCATCATTTTTGTTATTTCCCTCTTCTGGGGAGGAGCAACCCTGAAGGCCTCTGGCGTTGCTCTTGCACCTTTATACGTAAAAGTTGGAGCGTTGAATTAGACGTCATCGAATACAAACACCTGGAGACTGGGCTGGCGAGCGTATCCACGGCCGCTTTGTACCGATGGGTATCATCTTGTACCCTGTCATGCTTTTGTGAGTTACCACTCCGTCCACCTTCGACAACACGCTCCCTCTCCCTTCTTCTGTCCAGTTTTGCCACCTACATTTCTTGGCTCGTTAGCTACGCAGGAACTAATGTCGGCCCCACGCCGCGGGTTTATATAGGGCGGGGAGCCTATGCGCAGACGCAGGGGGCGCAGTAATGCAAGAGAGCTGGTCCCAGGTGCGATCAATTATTTTATTAAAGAGAAGCAGTAATCGTACACGCTTCAAATTTTTCGCACTGTCACTCTACACCTACAACCGGGAAAAATTAGAAAACATGGAGGAAATATTGTCATGTGAAGTATCCCAATGGGTGGAATTCCATTTGAACAAGGATATTGTACAATTTTAATAAAATAATTTATAATATTAATCAGCAGCGCCACTTGCATATCTCACTGCGTCGCTGCGCTTAGGCTCCGTCCACAGCCTACATATACCGACGGCGTGGGATCGGCGTTGGTTATCAACTATCCATGGACTCCGTTGGGACGTGAGAGAATGTTTCTGAACTTACACGAGGCTAGGAGGACGACCTATCTTGACGGAGTGTGTGCCAACTCAAAGGAGGCGGGCAGTCTGCATAGTTTTACCCATCCGGTAGACGATGGACACTTCCATCAGCTCATCGGACTAGAAGCTGTCTATGTATTTAGCTTATGCAACAGGCGTTTCGTTTCGCTAGCTCCTTCACTCGCACGCTGTCAGGCAAAACCCCGCTAAGTACAAAATCCTCGTTGAAACCTATTTGCGACCACTTCGTCCTTGAATAGTTCTCCCCTAAATAGCGCTGACTCACCTGCGAGTTGTCAGATATCCCGAGAGCTGGTGATCCCGTTCGACCCGATCCAGAAGCCTGTTGTGGCTGTGGTTGTGGACGCGTGCAAGTAATTGTATGTGTGGTTGGTATCAGGGATGGGCGGAAATTTTAAAAAATTTCCCAGAAAACATAAAATCGCCCTCATCAGAAAACCGAAAAGCCGAAAACACCGAAAAACAGAAAATCAGAAAACCGAAAATTCCGAAATTATCAGACGACCTAATTACTCGTCCCAAACATTCGTTTTTCCAGTAGCAGATGCTTTTGCATGACTAGTAGTTTGGTCGAAGAGAAGCGCTTTAAATTGTAGGCGTTTATAAAAATTTCTAGTCCACTCAAAATTCAACACAATCAGCAAGTTGTAAACCTTAACACAAAGATCCTAGGATTCTTGTCAATTGAAGTATTCAGCATTACTCATCTGCTCCATTTCGCATCTAACACCATAACGACCACACTAGTGATCGAAATACTATGAGTGTTTCTGTGAAAATAAATTCTTTGGTTATTCCAGGTTAGGGCTAGAGAGGCGTACAAAAAAGTGGCTTATAAAGGATAAATTTTACCAATCACATTCGTATTAAAATATAGGCGTATATTTCTCTGCTCTGCTGTGCGGGCGAAGAACTCCGGGCAGCCAGCCAGACTACCCGAAGGGACGGGCGAGACTTAAGGTGGCCTCGAATCGCCTTACATATACTCCCAGTCTACCGAGTGCAAGCTTTTGGCCGAGCCGACACAGTTACAATCCGCACAGGCGCAAGCACATCCACGCACACTGTGCATGAACATGCCGCTCCCACGCCCAAGAACGCGTCGACCCGACACAGCAGGAGCAAGGAGTTCATCTCCTGCATCCCAAATGCGTCTCTGTGCAGTACACGATCGCATTTGTGGACGGATGGTGGACGGTGGACGTGGCTATCGAAGAGATCGGAGTAGGTGGTGACTCCAGCCTGTGCATTAGTTTTGACCCCGTTGATTTGTATTGTTCTTGTTTTGAACAGTACTGCAAGTTATCTATATTTTTAACGTGGTTCAACGAAAATCAAAAATTCATCGAAATTTAAAAATTTAACAAAAACTTAAAGTTACGTTAAAAATTGCTCGAGAAAATTGGTGGAGAAATGGCCTCCCCTGATTTGGTCAAAATTCCTTATACCTCCGGTGTCCTACTGCATATTCAAGAAAAATAGGGGCCTCTCAAGATCGTACAATAACGCCAGAGAGGGGCTGACAGGGGCCGTGCTCTCCTCGCGGATCAATATGGTCAGTCACGCAGAGGCAGAGGGGTATGCTATTTCTCAGTTCTCGCATCTCTGCAGTCTGCCAATGATTTCGCAGACAGTCGGCCTGCTCCACCACCGCTGCTGGTGCGTTTCGGTGCTTCACGCACCCGACGGCAATCGCCTTCCTCAAGCTGTCGACTTCCTTCTCTGAACTTAGTCTTCTTCCGTCGCCACAAGGAGCTTGCTTCACATCAAACCTACCCTGCACAGAAGAAATGAATCCCTTTCCACATTCCTTTTGTTCTTTTTTGAAGTCCACACTTTTCGTGAAGATGGTACATATTTAAAGCGTACGTTTCTTTCAACAACGAAAGGAACGATGCCGGTGGTGTATTGTCGTGGATAATTCTACTTAACAGGTGGTCGATTTCAAGTAGAGCCTGGGCTATAGCATTGATCGCAATAAAAATCGCAAGGGCAGGTATATAAAGCGGTCCCATTGATTTTGATTGTTTTTGTTTTGAACAGCTGCATAGTTATCTATATTTTTAACGTAATTCAACGACCTGTCGAAAATTTAACCAAAATGAAAAGTTACGTTAAAAATTGCTCGAGAAATTTGGTGGAGAAATGGCACCCCTGATTTGGTCAAAATTCCTTATTCCTCCGGTGTCCTGCTGCATATTCAAGAAGAATAGTGACCCTTCATCGTTGAATAACGCGGCAAGACTGCTGGGGCAGCGTGACTCATCGTTCTCGCCGCCCGCCGCTCGCCGCAAAAGTGTGTGGCGCCTTCAAGCGTGGGGGCATCGATTTCCGCCAATTCGATGCCCCTATACTTAAGCCTCTGCCTCTGTCTCTGCCTCTGCCGCTGCTGCCGAGTGTGCAAAGGGCCTTTAGAAGTGCCCTTCAGAACTTAATAGCTGTCGCAGAAACAGCTGCTGCCTTGTAAAGAAAACCTTCGACCGCACCTTCGCACAGTGCTGTGATCGTTCCTAGATTTGTTACTTGGAGAAGTAGGCGCGTACCCATTTTGCCTGTTCAACACGTCACTACTGCGTTCAGTAAAAAAAGCTTATTCATGTTTATGATTTTTCAGATATTAAATGGCTACTGATACAACCTCTGCTGAGATGTCGTCGAATTCGAAAGAAAATATCGTATGTTGCTATTTTTCGATTTTTCGAGACGAAGGAAGACGTAGTGTTACTTTCTCACATTTTTTAAATCGACTTCCCCAATATTTCAACACAGTGTTTAAAATCTTGCAAATTTCTTACTTTTTAAGGGACAGAATGCTCGGTTAACCTTTTTGTCTTGAAAAAAAAAACAAAATTTTTTGTAAAATTGCAAACGGTTCGTCAGCCTATTGGTGCAGATGAATTATTAATTTCAAAATAGGTAGTGCTAAATTTTTCATGGGAAATAGCATTCTAGCAAATTGTTTTTTTTGTACTTTCTAATGTGATGTGGAAGAAGCTCGTTCTAATTTGGAAAATGTTCTGTTTGATTTTAGAAGCGTCAAGCTTGCTTAGAGTAGTGCCCAGTTTGCTTTAGAAAGTGTTCAGTTAAAGATGGAAATGGTGCACATATATGGCAGTTTGTTACATGTTCAAAAAGGGAAGCTCCGCTTCCTTTCATCCTACTGCAAAACGACATTCTGCCTTTGTTTGGAGTTCTCTGGCAGTTTAAGTCTCCGGTCTAGGTGACACTTTTTTCAGGAATAGCTAGTCAGAGCAAAATCCCTGCAAATTCATATTTTGCTAAGTGGCACAGTTGATGATCATCTGAAGTAAACCAGAGCAGAGGCGGTTCTATGTACATACACACTATCACACACGGCTCTTTGGTGTCACAAGTACAATACTATCCTCGATTGTCACAAAATATTTTAGGATCCTAAGCAGGAGCTCGTTACGATCCGCGACGATAAGGACGAATCCAATTACGTGAGTTTATTTTAATATGCAGTTCCGTTCAATGCAGAACAAAAGAATGTGTGGAGCAAACTTTGCCGGCTATGTTAGTGATTTAGGATTTACACCTCACTAGAACAACAATTCCAAAGTATCATGAAAAGTTACGGCACTGTTTGGCATATTTTACTTCCCACTCTAAAATGTTTGCTCTTCTAAATGCCATTCGTTTTCTGATGACTTTTGTTAATGTTTCCGGATTTCCAACCAAATGTTTTCATCATTTCACAGCATTACGCTAAGTTTTTCTGAGCAACTGGTGAGTCTCTGCGACAGTTTTTTGTTCTGAATAGTGAACGATCGAAGAAAGAAATGCCTAGGAGCAACTTCTTAACAACATTCTGTGCGCGTTACACGACACATTTCTTATTGTTTTCCAGAAGGCTGTGGTGATTGACTTCACCTTGTGGTAAAGGCCGTCTATGACAACAACCGAAATCTATTGGGAAGCGATTTCATAAGTCATCTGTGGGCTAAAAATGTGCAGTTCAAGTTCTTTATTTTTCTTTGCAAAAGCAAGCGTCCTTTTGAAAACAAACATAAAGTCGCACGAGCCTCAAGATTTGGAGCGTATGTATTACGCCCTCAAATGTCGACGCGATTGACCGATTCGGCCACTACACAGAGCGACGCAACGCCACGTATTGTGGCCATATTGATCGCGCAACGTGATCGATCAATTTGGCCGCTATGTAGGCCATCGCTTTGCGGGGCGTCGAAGTATGAACGGGCCCTTCTAACCATTTCGATTATCTTACAAGGAAAGGACACTAGGTGAGCATGGGACGTTGAGATGAGATGCCTATCACGTGATGCGGCTTCAAACGCTGATTCCAAATATGTGCTCCGTTTCTGCTGCGTTGCTTTCATCTGTGAACCGAGTTATGGAGCATTTTCAGCATGGCTCCATTGCCCTTTAGCTGCGTGCTGAGTCGACGAATCGCAAAAGGGCGAGCTCAAGTAGCCTGAAAACTGCATTGTGTACGTTGGGTCCGAATGAATTATTCTTGGATTTCCGACTCGGATGTCCCTGTCCGAGTCATCCAGAAATCCGAAGCCCGCGAAATCGCCCGTATCCGAATTATCCAAAATCCGGGTCCACGAATAATGCACGTATCCGAATCATCCAAATGTCAATACTCTGGAAATGTGCCATGATTTGGATAAAATCGGATAAAGCTTAGGTTCTTCGCTCCAGATCGAAAACGCGCACCTTGCATAGCAGCACATTCAAAACGAATTGCGCAAAGGGGACGTGCTGCTGACCTGGGATGAACGGACAACGAAATTTTGACACCCTGATAACGGATACCCGATAATTTTGCCCAAGAACGGTCGGACAACGGAAAAACGGATATCGAACAAACAAAAGTTAAGACGGGCTTTGTATTGCTCTAGTTTCAACAGCATATCAGGAGTTCATGCGCTGTTAAATTGTAAGACTTTTCTTACCATTTTAATTTATTTTTGATACACGGTTCCGTCTAGGTAAGTCCTTCGTCCATGAGGCCGTGTGGGATTTTTTGGACCTGTCATTAAGAAGACTCGACAATTCACATGGTATCTCTTCCTGTTCAGTGTACTTGTTGATTGTAGTTGTATCCTAATATAAGAGTATTATGCTTCGTCTTACTGACGCAGGAGCAATACATTTTAACCGACGCCATTTTGAATAATTCACATTTCTCTTTTTTCTACAAACTTCTGATAAAGGAATTACTCCGATACATTTTTGGGAAGTCCGTATCTTGAATGAATCAGATAAGTGTGATTTTCACCGACCAAGTTTTTATGTCATCCAGGTAACTTATTTGAATCGTAAATCCGATATCCAAGCCGATGCGACCAAAAATCATTTACATGAATTATCACAAAACTTGCTCTAATAAAAATTAGCCTTACTTGAACCACCTTAATATGCGGGGTTTCCGAAAAAGGCATTATTCGATTGGTATACTAATTCCAGCTTTGCAGCACATCCGGAATTCTATTTATCCGAATCAGGTCCATTGTACAACATGAACAGTCGATGATTGAAACACCAATGTCCCCTATTAGGAGAGGGTAGAACGGTAGAGAGTGACACTTATTATTGGGTTGATTGAAAAGTCATGCAACAATACGCTACTGCCTGTTAAATTTGTTAAAGCTCTTACAGTATTGATCTTGTGTGGTGACGTCACAGCACCTTCTCGAAGCTCCCTCAAGCATACTGTATAAGGCCTCGTCGAGTACGAATACAGTAACAATGCCAACGATAAGCAGCAGCATGCTACAACCTATCGTCTTCTACGAATTTCTGCAAGGCCATTCTGCAAGGACTGCGGCCTCCAACATCTGCGCTGCATTCAAGGAGGAAGTCATTCACTATTCCACAGTGGCCCGTTGGTATCAGCGTTCAAGGCTGGAGATCTCTCCTTCGAAGACCGACCTTGTTTTGGACGCCCCTCTGTTTTGGAAGAATACAGCTTGCGCGAAACCTTCAAAGTGAAGCCAAATTCAACCGCTCGTGAATTGGCGGCGACACTTCGATGTAGGCAAAGCACCGTCGTGAGGTACCGCAAAGTTTTGTCGTCTTGGGTACCACACTAGCTGCGGAACTCTGACAAGGTATGCCGATTCAGTGTTGCTTAGTCGCTGCTTCTTCGCCCGCACAGAAAGGACTTTCTGGAGGACATTGTTACTGGTGATGAAAGCTGGGTTCTTCGTGTTAACCACACCTGCAAGACGAATGGTTCCCACGCGGAGAACCGGCTCCAAGACAACCGAAACCTGAACACCACGAAAAGAAGGTTCTTCTATGTTGCTGGTGGGACTCAGAAGGCATGCTTCACTGGGAGTTGCTGGACAGTGAGACCACATCACAGCATCTGTCTACGCTACCCAGCTCCAGAGCTTGGCCGACGCCATGCGCGAAAAACCTTCAGAACGGGAAAATGTCTCCCTGCTGCAGGACGAGGCGCGTCCTCATGTCGCAAAAGTGAGTCGCGAGGAAATCCAGTATTTAGGCTGGGAAGTTCCGCCCCATTCACTATACTCTCCAGACCTCGCTCCTTCTGAATACCACCTGTTCTGAGCTCTGAAGCTTCGAGTTCGATGATCGACGTCAACTGAAAGTGGAGGCTTCTGAATTCTTTTCCTCACAGCCGTCGGAATTCTGGCGGAAAGGAATTGAACGGCTGCCTGAAAGATGGGACAGGATCTTAGACTTGGATGGGGAATATATGGTGGACTGAGTTCTTGATTTAGCAAACAGGGACAAATTTGAATATGGCGTGCTAGTGTTGCAATACTTTTCGATCAACCTAATATGTTTCTGCAAAACGAGGTTCTGAAATAAAGCCTACATCCTCTCGATGTTGTACCGCTTTGCGAGATCCTGGAAAGGCAAATGTGTCATCACACCTTGTGCATGGTGTGGGTGTATTCCGTTCCGTTTCGCATAGTCTGATCACATCATAAGGAGTCAAAACTACGCGAGTCAAAATTGCCCGGAACCCGGTTCCTTTCTTTGCCCAGCTTTCTGTCTGGGCCACGCTGTGTTCACTTCGGCAGAAACTTCGCGATGCAGTGCATCTATTCTACGCGCTTCAAAGTTGCCCGAAACCTAAGCATGTACCACTTACCACTTACAACACCGAAACAGCCTGTCTGTGCTTCTATGCTCCGTATGAGCGAGAGGGCGGTTCCAGGCAAAGGTGCGTCTCCGATCGTTACCCTGACCGACCGATTACGGTCATGCTTTAGGGCGTTCTTCCTTGATTCCGCTAACGGAGTTACCACTAAGATACTGCAAAAAGGTTGTAGATTGAATTTTAGTCCATCGCTGGTGTAATGAACGGCAGAGAAGTAGAACTATTACCGCTTCAACCAGCTATAGTATTAATCCGAACCAAAGGTTTCCGCCGTTTTTCACTTAAAGTTTCGTCACATCACCTGTGGCGTCGTTGAGTATCTAGCTTCTTCAGCGGTGGTCAGCTGCGTCTCTATTTGTCTCCGTCGCCTGCGAAAGAATTCTAAAGGAGTCCCCCCCTGAACGACCAAACGCATTGCGGTGCGGACGCACAGTCTTAGGCCTCGTGCATACTTCCCGTTCCCGATGAATTTTGCAGAGGGACGCGAAAGAATTTGAATTTCTCTGTACTGGTCGCATCGCCCATCGCTCTGAAAAAGAACGCGACGGCGATCCGTCCAGGACCAACGCGCAACACCGCGCGCGGCGCGAAAAAGTATGCCATGCCCGCGATGGGAAGCCATCGCGCATGCCGACCGCCACTGTTGCGGCGGCCGCGGTGAAGTTTTCTTTGACTATTCTGCCGCGTACGACGGAATGGCCATGAACTGAGCGCCGCGATGGCATCGCAGTATACGCCCGGCCTTATGCGAAAAGCGCAAAAATTTCGAGAAAGGCAACTATTGTACGCTGTAGAGCGCTGGCGGATTTGTACGTGACGAATTGTTTCGTCCCATTTCGGAACTTGCCAAAATGGGGCACCTTAGGAGGCTCGAATCCCAAACCACTCCGTCTCACACACGGTTCCTCTATGCACTGCGCCTACACTGCTCGACCGCGGTCGCTATTTCCAGCCTACTTGAGCCCGCGTTCCAGCGCTGTGAACGGCTCCATTTCTTCTTTTCCCCGCTTCTGTGTAGAGTTGTTTTGGGGTCGAAATACTTACATTTTGTTGTTTCCCAGTTAGAGGCGATTCTGCTCATATGCAAGGTTTGGACTGACTAACGTTACGGCGGTAACGTCTTCTTCGTACCGTGAAAGGGAAGATCAAGACAAACTGCGGCTACCGCACCAGACGTCATTAACCTTAGGAAATTCAGGACAACCTTTCGATCACATGGTCAGTGGGGAGATATATACCCTCACTTTACGGGAAGTTAGACATGGCATGCAATCAGTAGCATGCACGTGATGATCTCATCACCAATCCGTGCGCGTGTGACCGCGACGCGCGCAATTCAAGCCAGCGCGTTCGATTAGAGCGCGCTAACCCCAAGACGCTCCACTTACGCGTTGTGGGGTCTTGTACGCCCGCGATGGTACTTCCGGCAGGCGAGTAGTGGGGCAGTGGATAGTGGCATCGCTCCATGTGAAGGAGGTCAGGGATTTGGTTCTTCCGCGTTGAGTGGTTTCTGCACTTCAACTGATTGCGAATGGTTTAGATTTGAGGGGTTTTGACGTTTACATAACTGTCTGGCGTTTTCTGGCCTGGTTCTGCTCTCGAAGAGTAGCTGAGGACTCCCCTTGAGCGACGAAAGCAGTTTCCTAACGAGCAGCTTAGATGGCCCTCACCGCTGTCCACCAATCAACTCCCGACACGAGTGAAGCGCCTTGGCCTTGGTTAGCGCGCTCTAATCGAACGCCGAGTCTGAAGTGCGCACGTCGCGGTCACACACGCCGGATTGGTGGTCGGAATTTAAATGAGATCACCCGTTATCAAGAAGCACCCGTCTTGTTCATATGGCTCAGGGTATGGGGAGAGCTAGTGAACAACTATGTTTTTGCTGGTAGACTTTCTATACCTTTCTCTTACGGCACCTTTTCAGTTCTTCCTAAGCGGGCTTAATATAGAGGATTGCATACAAAGCAGTTTAAAGTACTGCTTCATTTTCTTCTGCGTTAAGTAGGTAACGAAGCAGCAGCCAATGTATCGGCAACAGGGCAAGGCAATCCGTAGTAGCACCAGAGTTTCAGTTTTGGGCAACAACCACTTGCTTCATTCCTAGACCACTTACCTGGAAGAAATGCTGGCTCGACCATTTGAAAATGTTGCAACAAAGGTACTCTTTGAGAAGGGTCATTCGGTTTCTTATAAATAGACCCGTAGGACCCGTATCTGGTCACTCCCTCATGGTGCTGCTCGCAATGCTCAAATATGGCTATCGCGGCGCACTTACAAAGAAAGGTTCCCAACTCATGGTGAGCTTTTGCGATGCTATTTTGACAGGATGTAAGGCTCTGGCAGCGGAGTTCAGAACCACAGTGAATTTTTGCTGAACTCCTCTTTAAGGACCTGAAAAGGAAGTCTGAAAGCGTGCGCGCAACTATCATCACACCCTAAAACACCGCAAGGTGTTTGCCTAGGTGGCGCAGTAGGTGGGATGTTCGCCTCATAGGAGCTCACCGGAGGGCTTTTCAGTTCGAGTCCGAGTGCTGCCAATTTTTCTGCACGTTTTAGTTTGTTGTTATTACGCGTTCTCACGATCACAGGAGGCAACGTTAGACCATCAATGCTTGCAACAAACCAGGACTGTCTAATTGCGCCATCAGATGTGCTAGTTTTTCAACTATTCATATCTGCGCCATATCATTTCTGTGGGAATAAAAAGTCTTTCATATTATTAAAGTCTTATGTTATTATTTCCCTTTTAGTCAACAGCTATGGTACAAAGCTGTGAAACAAGTAAAACACAAGCATTGGTCACATCAGCAGCATCTTAGAAAAGCCAGTGAGGAACAATCTTGTCTCTGGCAAGGAACGACCCTTCTTCTTCGTTGAGCGCGTAATCTGTGGGTGCGGGGAAGGGTCCTGGTTGAACGTCAACGTGGCCAACTACCATTCACGAGTATGACAGACACGGCCGAAACACCGGAGCGCAGAACTGTCGGTTGGTCTGGCTTATTTATAACCTGCAATCACATCCATCTCCTCATCTAAACGCACTTATGAAACCAGCTAGCTGATGCGTGTAGAAAAGTCCCATTTTCATTATACTACCTCTAACCTGTAGCGCCTCTTCTTCCTAACAGTCGATTCTCTACAAATGGCGTCCAGGAGGAGTCCTTTTATGGCCGTATGTGTCTTTTATGGTGTCGTAGGGGTTGACGATAGTTGCCGCCTTCTCAGGCCTTTAAAAGCGTTCAGCAAAAACCGACTGTGGTTCTGGACTCCGCTCTCAGGACAATACATCCTGTCACAATAGTATCACAAAAGCCCACCATGAGTTGGGGACCTTTCCTTGTTAGTTCTGACAACGCCGTACAATTCGTGGAATCAAAGGATTCAATGACATGAGTACGAACAGTTTTTGCAGAGTGCAGATGTATTAAAGCAATAAAATAAGGACGCTGAGTGGCTCGGATCGGATCAATTTTTTCAATGATTGCCTGTTTTTTTAGAATAGTTACTGCTAACAAAGGGGCTCTAGCGATAAAGAAGTCTAATCAGAACTTCTGCTCAGTAGCACTTTCAGAAGTCACCTCTACAAATTTGAATGTTTGATCTTGACTAGTCTCAGATATTAATGGCAGCGCTATACAAACCGTTCCTTACGGATATCGGCTTCTTTATCGCTGCGACAGCCGGCTGGGTGGCACTAGAAGGGAAATCAGAAAACAGTGGTAAATTTCAGCAAATCTGAAATCCGTCTTTGTTGCGTTTTTAGATGATCTCAAAGTCCTTTTTATCTTTATTTATCCTCAATGTCTAATTGGTTGAATTGAGGTCGTCGAAGGCACACTCAAATTTTCCGGCGGTGTCAGCTTGGCAGTCGATGTTGCTAAGCGCGATCTTGCTGAGGGTGCAGCACTCAGTGGAGCGATGGCCGAGTTCCTGATGTCTTATTATATCCCAATGGTCATGCTGCCGCCCGAGTCCAACACGTTAGTTTAAATGCCTCTCTAGTACCACTCACCCACAATGATATACTGCAACTTTCAGCAACTAATTTCGTTATCGTTTAGCAACGAGCTGTACATAGCAGCCACCAGTGACTTCGAGTACATGTTCAAAACGTATCGCAAAATCGCGGGCGAGGAAAGCGACAATGAAAGAATACCTCGGCAGGCGAGTGCACCCACAGAAAAACATGTGTTTTCTGTCTTCACCTTTGTTTTTAGGACAAAATGTATCTTAATAAAAGGGGATGTCTTCCAAAGCATCTGTCTAAGATATTAACATCAAAAATCACTCTACTGCCAGTTTTTTGGCTAAACAGTTGGTAGGTATCTGCATTTGTTAAAAATTTGCTTTGATCTGGAACCAATTTTTGCGTTAATTACTCTCCTCATAATATTTCTTCCAGGTCACTTGGTGTTGTGCAAATGTCGCAGCCGGATAAGGTAAAAATTGATCATATATTATTGTTTTGAGAACAGAACATGCATACCGTTCTCTATTCTTCTCTCTACCTTCTTACCTTCTTTGATTGAAATCGGAAAAATCAGACACTCTTGAACGATGTCGGTTTTGGAACGTTTGAGGGTTGGATTTCTGATATTCCTTATTGAGAATTATACTGAGCAAATGCACGCTCTGAACTGATCGTGAGAGCGGAATGATCTGGAGCCGCCATTTTTATTTATCTCCTCTATCGGTCCAACCTGACAGAAAATCGATGTGCTGTAGATGTCAACCAGAACGTGTCACAGATCGATATTGACTATCGACACGATCTACGACACGTTCTGTTTGACATCTACGGCACGTCTTCCGAATTCCGACGCAAGTTGGACGACATCTTCTCTTTTACTGTTCCACCCTCACCGACCCACCCCCTACTGTTCCCACTTCTCCCACTGGTCCTTCTTACAGGTCTTCCTTACTGGTTATCCTTAATGTTCTCTCTTTACTGGTCCCCCTTTACGTTGTCTGCATCCCGTCACAATTGGACGACGTCTGCGGCACGTCTTTTGATACCTCATGAACGTTGGGCGACGTCGGCGCCAGGTCTTTTAAATACCGACGTAGGTTGAACGTTTTCAGCACGTCTTCTGAATCGGGGCGCTTGCATCGGAGTACCGGACCTTTGCCGCAACATCATCCCATGTTGAACGGAAAATCTCGCCCACGTGAGATGAGTCGAGGCGTTCACCCATTGTCCACACGCCACCGACGGACGAACTCTTCTATATATAAGTAGCCATAGCGATAGTGATAGCTTCATTTAGTGTCAGACAGGGATGAGCGGATAATAAAATTTCGAAACCCGGATAACGGATAATTTCGCCCGAAAATGGCCGGATAACGAGCAAACAACCAAAAAATAAATCTCGTTTTAAATTGATCTAATTTTAACGGCAGATCAGGAGTTGAAGCACTTTTAATTTATAAGCCATCCCTAGACATTTTCATAGTTCTTTAAGGGGTCGTTTAGTGTGCGCGCGGCGCACGACGCGATGTCATGTGTAGTGGCATAATCGATCACTCGCGTCGCTCGATCAATTTGGCCACTATACATGCATCGCGTCGCGCGTCGCGCGCACACTAAACGAGCCCTAAACGTAGGGCGGTCGCCTCATTAGCGACGCTGCATAGGAATTTCTGCCCATTAGCAGGAAAATAATCTAACACCGCCTTCCTCCTGTTTTGAGAGGGTTGCCTCTATTGTTTTATCTATCAGCCGCCTAATTCTTTTGTCCAATTGAAGCTGCTGAAAAATGGCATGGTACTTGGAAGGACAATTCTCCCGATGTCTCTTGACTTTTCCATGCTATGAAAAAGGCGGGAGACGTCCAGCCCAATCAAGTCCATATAACAATCTTGATTCTACACCATGGTAAGAATGGTTACTGTTGTTGCCGCTCGATAGCATCCGAAGACCCAAGGTACTTAAACGTGGAATTATCTGGGATGGATGCAATACCACTATCTTTCTATCGGGTAGTAACTGCGAGTAATTGTGTAGGACAAACACAAATTTAAGCAATGACATCCAGGGGCCGGATTCATCAACGACTTACAGCGATTTAACAGGGAAAATTACAGCCAACATCCCTGATAGCGCGGCTTATCGAGCGATAAGCCGCTTTATCTGCGTTTTGTTTCCCGCTGCGAAATCTTTGTTAAAGTTATGTAAGTCGTTGATGAATCTGATCCCAGAGGGGTGTTCGATAGTGTACAATAGCATACAATCAGATAACTGCAATCACGGAGCCACAAATGACACGACGCAAACGTCGGCGGTAAAAATTCTTTCTTGCTTGAGCCATGCCCTACCAATGTTCCAATGGTCGCTAATAGCAGTTTGTATTCCTTCTTGGTGTACAAGTGAGTGGAGGTGAAGAAACAATTCTATGTCCAGTAGGCCTCATAGATGTAAGGTTCATGTTTAGCGACTCTGGAACGACGTATGTTGGGTATTTTTGAAACTAAGTGACCATTTCCCAAGTGAGGAATTGCATGTGAGGAATTAGCCTTCTGGATTTGAATGACTTCTGTTGTTTTTGACGACCACTCTTACGATCGTGAAGGATCATCAGTCCATCCATCACCACGTCCAAACGTTGGAGTCGTCTAAATTGTTGTTCGTTATCCGGCCCAGGGCGCGTGTAGCGCAGTCGAAGGAGGCGCCGTCAGTCGCCTGCACCCATTACCAGGTTCCTGGTTCGGATTGTTTGCCCAGGCCAACCAAGCCCTCCATCCCTCCGGGATCGGTGAATTGGAACCAGACTTGTCTGAGAAGGATAAAGCGCTGACTTGTTCATCGGCTGGCCACCGCAAGTCATTGTATGGCCAAATACGCATTCAACTGGCCTCCACGACATCCCGTAGAAGTAGAATGCGTGGCGCATCCCAAAAGAGATTGAGTAACGCCGTCCTTTATCCTTTATCCTTATCTTTATCCGGCCCAAAATCGCCGAATAACGAACAACAAAACGGATAGGTCAAAACCTCCGGAAACCGGATAACGAATAACGGTTTTCGCTCTAACTTTTAACTTTTCAACTTTTCAATAATCTGCGAACTGCGAAAAAGGTATTGTGGTGAGACCACTGAGCTGAGAAAGCTTCTACCGAATTACTTTTAAGGGAGTGGTCAACGGACGCTTCATTACAGTTGGCGGCCTGAACGAAAGCGAATGGAATTCGTAAGTTTCATGTTTTACTAAACAACACTGATGTCCATTTAAGACTAATTTTTTTTCAAGGCGTGCCGCAGAAGCAAATGATCTATATGCTCATGCCGCTGTCCGATGCGCAGTTAGCGCTGCTGTCTCGCTCACGAACAGCGACAACCACCTCGGCGCATTCCCGTTAGTTTTGTTTCCCATTACTTAACTGATAATAAAGGTCTCCACGTTATAATCAAGGGAATGAACTAGGTAATTACGTAGCTCTATCGCAGGACAAAACCAATCATACAGTAGCTTCCATATGTTTGTGAGCCCTTGCATTTATTTCTGGATTTTGAATAGAATTGAGTTCGACCTAGACGTTCCACCGACGATGAGGCATACCATGTCGTGCTGAAAAGGCGCTGATTTTTCTTCTGTTTTAGCCGGCTTCAGGTGAACTCTTGACATCTTCTCATTGAAGTGTACTTTTTTCAACGTGCATTCCGGGCATCGGAGCAGTTTCACCGGTTCTTACATTACAATTCGTAGGCAGTCCCTTTTTGACCATATCCTCACATCCAGTGGGCACGTGCGTGGAGTTGGAGGAGGTGCCGGCTGTCGCGTGAATCCGATTCTAGGTTTAGATTTATCGCCTAGGCCAACAAAGCCGAGTAGGAGAATTGATACAAAATTGATCTGGGAGAGATAAAACACTAATGTGGCCATCGGCTAACCAGCACTAGTCATTCGATCAACGCAGCTTGTAAAAGAAGAATTCGCGGCGCATCACACAGAGAGATTGATTAACGCCATCCTTTACTGTTTATCATTCATCATCACATCCCAGCCAGTCGCAGACGATCTTCCACATTCCTGCAGAAGGCGCTAATATGTCCTGCTCGGACGGGGGTACTGCTAGAAAAGTGAAGCAAGCACAATAATGATGACCTGTCCCCGGAAGGAAACTGCACAGAAAGATCCCGCATTGGGTAACTCAGTGTTAAGTGTCTGCAGCATACCACACTTTCAATTTTACTTCACTTCAAAAGGATCGAGTAGAGTTCCGCTCCCCATTATAGTAGATATTTTCAAGTTTTATTTTTATTTTCCTTACATTAAACTTTTCCATACGACTCTGTCACCATATTCGCAATGAGAGGTTCTTCAGTCTGTCATTCGTTTATTCGTTGACTCCAGAGCACTGTGATTCGTTCGGGATTCAAATTTCCTAGGCAATTCTGCAAAATGGATCCCATGTGTGGACATGTCAAGTATTTTTCGATCAAAGAAGCACCTTTTTTCTGCTGCTTGCTGATTGTGCTATCAGACCCTTTTGCACAGTAACATGCGCAATCCTTTGGACAGCCTTCTTCTTCGAAAACAGGATAGTCGCTCTTTGCTGCGATGTACTAGGCCTCTTCTCCGCAACAATCGTGTTGAAACGTTGCATCAGCTATTCCGTGCGATGTCATCATCTCGAGTATCATAAGTTCTCAGCTATGTAAGTCTTCGAAAACAGTGGCTCTGCAATCTTCATGTTTTTCGAATTCTCCTGTGCCTCCTCAATAACGATCCTTCGTGCGGAAATGTGTGTAGTTGAGCCGCGGGGAAAAGACAAGAGAGCAAACCTTCCGGCAGTTTCTCGAAGTAGGTGTTGCTCTACGGGAATATGTACCAAGACGTGGACAGGCTTCGACCTTGTGACAGATCGTGACCGAAGCCTCGTTATAGACGCGAAAATCTTACCACATAGGGTGGGATCTGCACATTAAAGATCGCCGCGGCGAGCTTGAATCAAATTCAGCAATGCGGTGCTGCAAGAATTAAGTCATAGTCACGGCTGTCGATAAAATTTGGAAGAAGATTACTGGCGCGATACGCCAAGCTGCGTGGGCGGGACACGGCATTACGAAGCCTGGACGTCGACACGTAGACAGGTAGCCATGGGTGCGGATAGGCGATGTGAAGGAAAAGGTACGACATGAGAAGGTGCTTTATCATGTGTTTCCCCATGGCACCCGATAACTTGCAAAAGTACCGGAAAGGAAAAAACCTGCCACTAAAGGCACTCATTACAACGATGTCTACGAGAAGCTCGAACCTCGGTGAGCGGTATCTGTACCGACTTGCTACCAGACGCAATCTAAAGGCCGAGAATATTGAAACGTGCCTCGGTATCAGAGAGCGGCCATCTCCTTATGGATCAAAAGTAGGCGCTGAAGCGACTGTGTAATTACATAGGGAGGATCTCGAGAGCTAGTGTTAGAGCTCATTCTTTCAGCAGCCTATCCGAGCTTCTACCCACGACCGAAGGTCACCGTGGACGAAGCTGAAGTGGTTATGAGGAAGACAGGCAAAGCGACTGGTTGCGATGATTTGACCGCGAATTTATGGGGGTCGAAGATCTGGTGCGGAGCTGAGTGGTTAGGAATGCTGTTAAACCAGGTTGTGGCAAAACGTGAGCGCTCGAGGGTCCCGAGAAAAGTACGACAATTGCCAATTGGAAGAAAAAGGGCAATCCTGCGTACGGCAGAAGTTGCCGTCCGATATGCTTGCTTTTGCACAGTATGACGGCTTCTGAGAGTAACGGACGAACTCATGAAGTCGTCTGGCTGAGGCACCATGAAAAAGGCATGCAAGCTGCCGCCTTCGAGCGGAGAAGCATCGCGAGAAGCAGAAGCCGTTGCATCGTTAATTTTTGGAGTGGTCCATTGACCACGTGCCACCGATATGACACGCCATACGGCAACGTTCCCGGAGCAGTTGTAGAGTGTGAGCGAATGATTTACTCCTCCCCAAAGAGAGTGTTGCGAGCTGAAGGCAGGCAGCCTGCTTTATGCCGATGACGTAATGCATGCTTGCAAAGATCGATTGATATCGTTCCTTGATTCGCACAAGGTACAGGTTGATTTTGAATTCAATTGTGTGTATTGTGTGCCTATGTGCTTTTCAGTGGCTAATTTTTATTTATTTATTTACTTATTTACTTATTTATTTATTGTAAGGGTTCCGACACGCCTCACGACATGTCTCGTACTCGTGCGCTTTGCGCGAGCTTGATGAATCACTAACCTACGGAAAGCTGTTTTTGTAAAAACTAAAAGCCACTAACATTTGGTTTCTGCTGCGTATTCGTACTGCATGAAGCCGTTCACCACTGCCTTGCCTTCATCATAGGTATTCTTTTTGGACCAGTAACGTCGTCTATTTGTGCTGCTCAGTACTTCTGTCCCTCAGGTTGCTCCGCTACCGTTTTCATGCTCAACAGCACTCGTCACATGAGGTTGACACGGTTTCCGAATCCAGGCGCTCAGAAACGTGCGCAGTTGCCGTAGTGTCAAGGAAAAAGAGCTCGCACTCCCCCTCCTGCAGTGTCACTTCCCCTCTTGCAGCAACATCCCACATTTAACACATTGATGGCAATCGCGTTTTGCGGCAGAAAGCTGAGTGGGACACACGCGTGCCGTGAGCCACCAGTGGCTCATAATATCCCTCGCGGACAACTTTTTTGTTTTGCATGCTTTTTTCCATCAAACTTCGACCAGAAGGGCAATTTAGGGTGCTGATCACGAACTTGATATCCGTTTATGAAATTTCGGCCGATTACGATAGGTTACGGTAGATACCGGTGACTAAGGCTGCCGAGGTCATGATCACCGTTTTCCTCCAAGCGTCACCTAGGGTGGTTATTTGGGGTACTGATCACGATCTGTCATCCATTTTTGGTATTACGGTGGAGTACGGTTGGTTACGGTAGGTATTGGTAATCGCCGACAGCCTTAGTCACCCGTACCTACTGTAACCTACCCTAGTCCACCGTATTACCAAAAAAGGATGTCGGATTCGTGATCTGCATCCCAAATAACCTTCTTGGGGAAAGTTTTGGTGAAAAATACTGACTTAACTTGATTTGATAGTTGAGTTGGTCTCCTTCCCAGTAAAATTTTTTAATTCGATATATCTAATGAAAGCAAGGAGAAGTTTCTTGCTTACTCCTTCCCCTATCACAGGTAATTAGGGAGCAGAAAAGACATCTATAAAAAACCGACGGCAGCAGTACAAGAAATAGCGTGAGATGTTGTCCCACGGGGACAGACAAGTATGAGCCACCGGTGGCCCATATTGTCGTGAATGTATTAATGACAAACTATCCCCACCACGGATCTCCCTCGATAGAGAGCCTTCGGGTTTTCTTGTTAAAAGGGATCTCGGGCCGCTTGTCGCAGGGCCACGTGGCGCGTCCCCGGGTGGTGGATAGGGGAATTAAACGCGAACCAAATGCGACCGTGTACTGCCCAGAGACGCAGGTGGGATGCAGGGGATGGACTCCTTGCTCCTGCTGTGTCGGGTCGACGCGTTCCTTGTGCGTGGGAGCGGCATGTTCGTGCACAGTGTGCGCGGATGTGTCCGTGACTGTGCGGATGGTAACTGTGTCGGCTCGGCCAAAAGCTTGCACTCGGTAGACTGGGAGTACATGTAAGGCGATTCGAGGCCGCCTTAAGTCTCGCCCCGGCCCTTCGGGCAGTCTGCGTGGCTGCCCGGAGTACCCCGCCCGCACGACAGAGCCTGACTAGCTACCCGTGTTGTATTCCAGTCAAACACAGCAGCACTAAAGGGCCTCATTCCCCTGACCCCGAAAGAGCCCCCATTTCTGCAGCGATGGGAAGGACGAGTACGGAGAGGCTGCTAAAATCTCAGAGCCTAACCAGGCTGCGCAAACTGAGAAGGACTAGGATGACGATCTGTACTTACAACGCCCGCACGCTTGCGTCGGAAGCATCCGTCGAGGACCTGATGATGCAAGCCAGGAAGATCAAGTACGACGTCATCGGACTGACCGAGACGAGAAGACACCACTCCCTACACGCCGCCTACGACTCCGGAGAAGAACTGTTCCTCGGAACATGCGACAGCAGGGGAGTAGGCGGCGTTGGTGTCCTCGTCAACACGCACTTGGCCATGAACATCGATTCGTACGAGTCTCTGACAAGCCGAATCGGACGTCTGCGACTGAAGCGATGTGGCTCCGTGCCAGCCTTGACTGTGTTCGTCGCGTATGCCCCAACATCCGACTACGACGACGAAGACGTCGAGGCCTTCTACGTGGAGCTGGAGAAGTTCTATAAGGAAGATCACACCTTCTACAAGGTGATCGTCGGCGACTTCAACGCCAAGATCGGGCCACGAAGGTCGCCGGAAGAACTTCACATCGGAACCCACGGTTTGGAGTGGAACGAGCAAGGTGAAAGGCTGTCTGAGTTTATCATGTCGACCAAGACCATCCATGGAAACTCGCAGTTCCAGAAGCCTCCCTCCCTACGATGGACCTGGGAATCCCCCGGTGGCCAGTTCCACAACGAGATCGACCACATCATCTTCAATCGCAAGTATTGCCTGACCGATGTCTCCGTTGTCCCCAAGTTCTACACGGGATCGGACCACCGCCTCCTTCGCGCGAGGTTCCGCTTTTCGCGTCAAGGAGAGAAGGCCGCGAAGTTCAAGAAGAGGAATCCCAGAACGACCATCAACTGGGATCTCTACACCTCTCTTGTCGGCCTTTGGGAAGATGCCGTCATGGACAACGTCGACGAGGAATACGATCGCTTCGTGCACCATCTCCACGATAGTGCTAAGGGAGCCGAGAGCTTAAAGACCACCAAGAGACGCCTGTCTCCGGAAACTCTTGAGCTGATACGCCAGCGTGGAGCAGCACGAGCGTCAGGCAACTACCAACTGACGTCCGAGCTTGCAAAGCTATGCAGAGCGGCGATAAAGGAAGATCTCAAGGAGAGAAGGGCGGAAGTGTTGGCTGAAGCAGCAGAGGCAGGGCTGAGCATCCGCAATGCCCGCCGGAACTTCGCCAACTTCAAGACCAAGATGACCGCTCTCCGACGTCCTGACGGAACCATCACCTCTTCCAGAAGGACCATGGAGAAAGTCATCCACGACTTCTACTCCGATCTCTTCGATAGCCACGTCCACCTGCCCCCATGCCATCTTCCGCAGGATGGATACGTCGTCCCCTCTGTTCTCTCTTCCGAAATCCGACACGCCATCTCGTCGGTGAAGAAACGTACAGCACCCGGTTCTGACAGGATCAGAGCTGAACACCTGAAGAACCTCCCGCCAGCGCTCATCAACACCTTGACGCGGCTCTTCACACGCTACCTGTCCGAATGCAAGGTTCCATCTCAGTGGAAGACCAGCAAGACCGTTTTGCTGTACAAGAAGGGAGACGTGCACGACATTGGCAACTATCGCCCGATCTGCCTGTTGTCCGTAGTCTACAAGCTGTTCACTCGAGTCATCCTGAATAGGATCGGCCGAACGCTGGACGAAGGACAGCCATGCGAACAAGCAGGATTTCGGAGAGGATTCAGCACGATCGACCACATACACACCATTACGAAGCTCATCGAAGTGTCGCGAGAGTATAAGCTGCCGCTGTGCCTTACGTTCATCGACCTGAAGAAGGCATTCGACTCCGTCGAGACTGAAGCGGTCATGGAAGCCCTGCTCACCCAGGGCGTTCCTACTCAGTACATCAGGGTCCTTCGAGAGCTGTACAGTGGATTCACGACCAAGATCTCTCCATTCTACAACGACGTCGTCATTGACGTGAAGAGAGGGGTTCGACAAGGGGATACCATATCCCCGGAGCTCTTCAGCGCCACCCTCGAAAACGTCATGCGCGAACTAGAATGGGAAGACATGGGAGTGAAGGTCGACGGCCGGCAACTGCACCATCTTCGCTTCGCTGACGACATCGTGCTCATAACACCGAGCATCAGTCAGGCGGAACGAATGCTGGCCGACTTCGATCGTGTATGTGGAAGCGTTGGACTGCAGCTGAATCTTACGAAGACGATGTTCATGAAGAACGGATGGGTTTCTGATGCCCCATTCTCGCTCAACGGAACGAACATCTCCGAATGCTCCAGCTATGTGTATCTGGGTCGCGAAGTCAACATGGCCAACGACCTAGCACCAGAGCTGAGCAGGAGGAAACGAGCGGCTTGGGGAGCTTTCAAGAACGTCGAAGAAGTCGCGAAGAAGACGAAGAACGTCCGACTCCGTGCCCACCTATTCGACTCCACTGTTCTTCCTGCCCTAACATACGCCTCAGAGACCTGGGCTATACGAAAGCAGGATGAACACGCGATCAGCGTCGCGCAGCGTAGAATCGAGAGGACGATGCTCGGAGTGACACGACTCACGCAAGTGAGAGAAGGCCTTCGGAGTTCCGAGCTTCGCCGACGTTCGAAGATCAGAGACGCTGTCGCATGGGCCAAGTCGTCGAAAATTAGGTGGGCCGGCCACGTAATGCGATTCGCAGACACCCGCTGGACGAGAGTCGTCACAGATTGGATTCCGCGGGATGTCAAAAGAACACCAGGACGCCCACCAACGCGTTGGTCGGACTTCTTCGTGAAAGCCCTGAACGACCGATATGACGCTCTTCGTGTCCCTCGAGCGAGGAGGATCCATTGGACCACTCTGGCACGCGACAGGGACGAATGGAGACGCTGCTGGCGCCCACTCGAGCAAGTCGATGATCAACGGGACGACAGGTGATACAGGTGATCCCCGCGTGAGATACGATGAAGCGTATTGTCGCGAGGATAAGATTGGTCACACGACCATCGTTGGTCAACTCACTCAAATAGGGGAAGATAGTTCTGGTGCAGTTTCTAAACACATTCTGATGTCGCTCCTTGAGAATTGAAGAATTTCCTCAACGAGTTTTCATTTCGACCAATCGGGGCAGGTTCAAGTTAAAGGTGTAAAAAGGATGAAGGACGGCGTTATTCAATCTATTCTGTGATGCGCCACGTATTCTATTCTATTCTACGGGATGTCGTGGAGGTGATTTGAATGCGTATTTCGCTTACACAATGACTTGCGGCGGCCGAACAGGTCAACATTTCATCGTTGCCATGCAAATCTCGTACCAATTGAAAGACCCCAGAGGGATGTATGACTTGGTTGATGATGGATGGAAATCCGGACCAGGAACCCGGTATTGAGTGCACGCGACAAGCGGTACCTTCTCCGACTGCTCTCCATGCGCCCATCTGTCAGTTACTTCCTACCAATATTTATTGCTTTAATCCTGAACATTCTGAATGGAATACTATGGCTGCTCAAAGCGCTACTGTATCGCAGTGCGAAAGTAGGTTAAGCAAAAAAAAATAGCAACAGAAAAAATAAAAGTCGAGTCTTTTAAAATTGAAGCACATCGCGAAGCGTTGAGAGATGTGCCTGTGTAATTTAGTTCACTGAGTTCTCTGGGAAAATTGCACGCCGTTGAGTTTCGAAGCTAGTCTTTCCTGCATCTCTTCCTATTTTGAAAATTTTCTCACATTTTGGATGATGACTATGAGCTTTCAAAGCATTCTACTGATGAGACTCAACAAAATGTTCATTGAAACGCATTCTCATTGATTTACGCTGAAAGCTCGCATTTGTTTCTAGACTTCTAGACGAAGTTGAAGCAGCTATTTCAGCTTAATCCGATGCGGAGGTTTGCCCAGTGAGCGAGATACGGTGGATTGTGGCTGGTTCATGTGTTTGCACGCCGAGCTGTTTTCGAGGAATACGAGCTGGACGGTAGGTTCAATTAGGGCCTATTTCGATATGTAGATAAGAGCCAAGATCACTCACTTTCTAGCTTAACTTCTCAAATTCTACGGATATCCCATGTTAGAGGGATCTCGCGTTGCTTGTTGCTGAGACAATCGCGCGTCTCTGGATGGGGGACAGGGGGGGGGGGGGGTACCCAGAGATACGGGTTCCTGCAGGGATGGACTTGCCCAGGATGTACCTTCTGCGTGGGCGTGGCATGTTCAGGCACAGAGGAAGTGGATGTTTCTATGCAGGCGACAACCCTTGAATCTCAGCATGTCTTTGCTTACGTTTCGGCATAACCGCCTCCTTCAGAGCCCTACGTAAATGGCCAGAAGGCCAGTGTTTCCCCTGTTTCTTAACGTTGGTGGGAAAGTTTTCCGCCCCTCATGCAATTTTTGTTCAAATTTGTTAATTTTTTCGTAAGGTATAAAAGGATAAGAGACGGCGTTACTCAGTTCTTTTTCGGATGTACATATTCTACTTCCACGGAAGGTCGAGTTGGTTGAAAATACGGGCCTACTCACGCGAACACGATCAAGCACGATGACCTGTTCAGCGACTGCCCACTACAATTTATTCTAGATAGAGTGTGCAATCCAATTGCCTTAAAGAAGAATGAGAATTGCTTTTCGGCAACATTTACTATTGCGCTTATTATTTTAAATGAATTAAAAATAGGAACAGAATGAGAAGCAAAGCTAGCAAATGACTGATTCCTTAAGATTAGTCGACTCCAATTGTTACTTCAGCAGAACTCCTTGTAGTTGTTTTTATTGTAGTCAAATCTAAGACGGTAATGCTTTATTTGACTAACGTTTGCGATCCAACCAGTCCCAGCTGCCTTTTTAGGCCACAAGGCAAGGCATTCATACATACAATCTAGGACACAATCTACGACGAAACCCCACAAGGAGTTCAACTTAGGCCTATATTATACATCGGCGACGCTGTTATCGGCGACGTCGGTGTCAGTGTTGAACGGGTGCTACGCAGACCGTGCAACACTGTCGCCGACGTCATCGTCGACAGCGTATAACATAGGCCTTACTATGCCAAAACTCACGGGCAGTCGAACATTGTCAATGTTACTTCAGCCATTAACCGCATATGTCTTCTGAACTGAGTTGCTGTTTCATGTCTGAGTAACTTTGCACATTTTTAAACACCGGATGTACTCGTGTTCGTGGCATAAAAACTGGTTTGCTGCGGAGAAGTTTTTGATATTGCATTTGTGGGATGTGATCACAGGCTTCCGGAGTGGAACTAAAAAGGGATCAATGGCTTAATAATCTGCGCTCATTGTTTGAAACGGCGAGGCACACGGCGACATCATTCAACTCAATGTGCAAATGCTTACTCTTGTTGACGAGCATCCTAATTGTAATAGAGTGTTCAGAAGCTCACCGACGATGAAATTCGCCTCTTCAAGCTCGGCGCGGAGGAGGAGGCCGCCTTTAGAGCCCGCATTCGCGGTATGCGCCGCGAAGTCGCGGGCTTTCTGGAGAAACATGCTGGACGCCCCCTGGGATTTGAGGGAGGGCTGGCAACACCTGATGCCGGGAGGCAGCGTCAGGCTTGAAGTTCGAGAGCCGAAGGGGGTCGTACTGCGACCTCGTCTTAGTGGGTGGTCGTAATCTCTCCTGGTTTTAGCAGAGGACTGTCGACTGCCTCGTTTTTTTCTTGAGTTTAAGTGATGTGTCTAAGTTACCTTTTCCTTGTGACCTTAACACTGCAGAGATTCGATTGCTTGAGCGGGAAGTTTTGTTCACTGAAGGAGACCGTTTTTGAGCAAAAAAAGTGGATCCTTCAACGTTTTGAATGCTACTTGTTCTACGGTTCAATGAGGACCGGTCCAATTTTTGGCAAACTTTCTGAGCATATATTTTTCTACCTGGTGGAGCGACACTTCCGTCTGAATTTGTACTATACGAAATTTTGCGGGTTATTTGCTACTGGTTACTTAAGTGATATACCGACAAAAATTTTTTGATGCGCTTTTCGAATTGATAACGGAGTCGCGAACTAAGGATAGAATTGTCACGGAAGTAGTTTTCTCCCATCTTAAGTGAAGAAGACCAGAAAACGAAATTGTGCCACGAAATTATAACCCTTGGTTATTGTGCAGTAAAACAACTAAAGGATTCCTGCTCCCACCAGATCGTGTATCTGTATGAGCTGTTGGATAAGCTCCGGTTGATCTTGCACCGACATTAATGGAACGACTTTACAAAAATGATCATAACTGGTCAAGTTTTTCGAAATAAAAAACAGACTTTTTTGAAAAATAGAAGAAAATTTATTTTCGCCACATAAAAAACTGTTTTCAAAAAACTGGGCTTCGTACGGAGCGGGGGTTGAATTTCTGGTAGATTTTTGTCGAAAATCTAGTAGAAATTAAACTTCCCCATGTTGAAAAGAGAAAAAGCTGCAATGTTCTTATATGAAACAAAGACATTTGATTTTTTTGGAGCAAGAATACTTTGCTTTTTATTGTAGCATAACCAGCGCTTAGAATTTTAGGGTACAATTTCGTTTTTTTGATGTCGTTTTCTTCAGATGGGCCAAAATTGCTTCCGTGACAAGTTCATCCCTGGGTTGCGACTCCGTCATCGATTCGAAGAGTGGTTTTAAACAAATTTGTAGAAGGTTACCATTAGCAACTAATGCTCGAAATTTTTTAGAGTACAAATTCAGATGCTGATGTCGCTTCTTCAAGTAGAAACATGTGTGTTGTCCGTGACATCCTGGAAGAATCTGCAGAAATTGAACCGGTCCTGACTGATTGGAAGACTGCTCTCTTTTTTGAACTAGAAAAGCAATGAGCATTCAGACTTCTGAAAAATTAAATTTTATGCTCATAACATGTCCTCTTCAGTGAAGGAAGCTGCGCGCGAATCTCTACAATGTCGAAGCCGCACCTGAAAGAACAACATATTAAGGGGTAAAAACACCAACTATAATAATAAGTTGAGAGTGCGAGACAATTCTCTGTCTAAACAAGGCGAGATCACAACCCTCGTTTATTTTCGGCAACTTTGTGTGAAACCTCATGAGAAATAGAGCCGTGGGGGGGGGGTGGAGCTGTATCAACTTGGGAAGGGGGTAAAATTTTCCACAAAAATCGAACTTCACGCTTGACTCTGCCCGAAGGCCTTCCATCAATGTTTTGTGTTTGTGTTTGTATTGAAATTATTTTGAACATGTTATTTTGCATTTGCCTATTTTCTATATCACTTTTAGAATAAATTGTTGTTTTCTGCCTCTAGAGCATTGAAAAAAAGACAACGGTTTACCTACAAATATCTCCAATATGGGGGGATCTTGTCTTATAATTAGACAATTACTAAAATTCTATTCTAATAGAGGCATGACTTGTGCTCATGCCTCTATTAAAATAGAATTTTAGTAATTCACCTGTTTCGCATGTTACCGTACTGATTTCATAAAGAGCGCAGTCGCTCTTACCAACGTCAGGACCACTGGATGCTTTGTCAACGATCTGGACAAGGGACACCTCAAGGAGTTCATTTGCTAACTGCTTTCACTCAAAATTTTTAGCAGCAGTGTCACCTACATACGCACCTACGGCCATCAGCAAACGTCTAAAATTTGAATGGCTTCTTGATATCAAGGTTTAGATCCACCACAATTCTCGCCTCGTTCTTCAGGAATTTCTCCAGTGCAGCATGAAAGTCTCATGACAACAGTGAGACCTGCATGGTTATGTTGATGACGCCCACAGCACTTTCCCTCAAAACGTATCTCTTACTCACACACCGACAAGTCAAAGACATCGTCTTCGGCTAAGAATACCCGTATTCGCCTTGCATCCATCATCAAACCCGGGAGGCAGTCGTTAGTCCCGACTCGGATGCGCAGTGACGATGCCGACAGTGCCTGTGGTGCCAATTAGCGTCGACTCGCACCGTGCCACCCGCCGCTTCGCGACGATCTCCAAGGCAGCCCTGGCCACCGTGCGATGGTGACCTAGCCGAGCACGGGAGCCTGCAGATCGACCGCGACACCACTGAGGCCGAACTTCACAGATCGACCAGATTTACAGTTACAGTGGATAACTTATTTAGAGGGTTTACAAAGGCAGCGTAAAGAGTCGCACTGGTGCGAGTCCTACACACTTTCATGTCAGAATTTCAAGCTCTATCTGATGGGCTGTATAAGAAAGCTTAGAAATTCCTCTGTAGAGGTACTTTGACGCACGCTTCGAGCTAAAGGCTTCACGGACAAATAAGCATGAATTTCGTAGACTTTATGACGAAATTTTTATGGTCACCTGAAGGGCTCTACAAGAATGCTTAAAAATTTTCCTGTAGAGACATTTTGGCGAAAGCCTACAGATAAAGATTGCACGAACAATGCAAAAAATCTTCCCCAGGGCATAGACTTGGAGGCGAAATGATTACTGATGCTTAAAACAACGATGCTCCTCCTCAGAAGTTTTTCTTCATTTACGAAGGATGCAACTTTATTATACTGGCATGCCACTGGAAGAACAATTTGATATGTTGTGTGATAAAATTCAATTACCATGAATTTTCACTCTTACCTATTCAGTCTTAGTTTCGAGAATTATCGTGCTGGATATCACTAAGGTTCATAAAGATGTTGAGGATCTTAGAAAAAAACCTGAGAAATACTGAAAAAATACTGAAAAAAAACTAGAACAGGATTCTCCTAGGAAGACTCGCAACTAAATGGATTGTTCGTGCAATCTTTATCTGGAGGCTTTCGCCAAAATGTCTCTACAGGAAAATTTTTAAGCATTCTTGTAGAGCCCTTCAGTTGACCCTAAAAATTTCGTCATAAAGTCTACGAAATTCATGCCTATTTGTCCGTGAAGCCTTTAGCTCGAAGCCTGCGTCAAAATACCTCTACAGAGGAATTTCTAAGCTTTCTTATACAGCCCATCAGATAGAGCTTGAAATTCCGACATGAAAGTATGTAGGACTCGCACCATTACGACTCTTTACTCTGCCTTTGTAAACCCTCTAAATAAGTTATCCACCGTAATTGTAAATCTGGTCGATCTGTGAAGTTCGGCCTCAGTGGTGTCGCGGTCGATCTGCAGGCTCCCGTGCTCGGCTAGGTCACCATCGCACGATGGCCAGGGCTGCCTTGGAGATCGTCGCGAAGCGGCGGGTGGCACGGTGCGAGTCGACGCTAATTGGCACCACAGGCACTGTCGGCATCGTCAGTGCGCATCCGAGTCGGGACTAACGACTATCACCCATCAAACCCAGCGTTCACTGTTCGACGTATTTCTGGATTTCTCGCGAAAAAGCGTAGTTCGTTGAAGTGTATGTTCTGTGCACCTCTGGCGTTTGGAACGTTTCACTTCTGAAAATAGCCAAACACACAGTTGAGACAACATGTCTACAAACCCCACCTTAAGGACTGAAAAAAGCTGAAAGAGGGAAAAGGAGGAAAACGGTGGTTGCGGCACTCTTAATGTCTTCTCTCATCGATACCTCAAATTATAAATAATAAATACGTAATTAAATATGTTGTGAACATCTCTCTCGGCCTTCTTTGCAGTGACCTCATATTGGTAAGTAAAAGTGATTTTCCTGTCTATAATAAATCCCAGATACTCAAGCCCACTGGGTGAAAAATGAAGCACGAGAAAGAAGAAATAGAATTGGAGAAATAGAATTTGCGGTGGCTACCTCTTGACCTTGAATTCTGCAGAGTGTATAACTCATTACCTAGTAGTGCTGCCATTTTAGTAATCATTTTGGATATCATCAGCAGACCATTCCGTTTCCTACGAGTCTCAAGACTGGACATGTGGTTCGCTTCAAAAATATACAGTAATAGTTTTTATTTATTTTTACCTGCCTGTCTACAAGCGGCAGGCACGTTCATGTCATTCACATTCTCAACGATTAACTCCGGATAAAACCGTTACTATCGATCATCCTTGATTGATAGCCCTTTTGCAACGAAGCTTCTTCACCCGTTCCACAAATTCGCTTGATCCCCACCTCAATGCGACAAATGTGGGAAAGTCGAACCTATCGATCGATATTGACTTTTGTGCAGTACCTGTATCCATCAGCTAGCATAATCGCCTAAGGCCCTCCTTAATCGGTTACGTCAACTTCGGTGAAACATGCATACCTGTTGACGGAGACGAACCAAATGGTATTACTTACTTCATGAGAAGTTTCTACAACTGATTCTCACCACAAGCAATCACCTTTGAACGAAAATCGAGTTTAAAATTTTGAGAACTTCTGGAGATCATCAAGTCATACAAAAATTTCGAAATATAATACAATCAATAGAACATACACCAGAAATGGCTCATTGTATCGCCTCCGCAGTTATGAAAGGCCATAATCACTACACTGAAAACAAGCCGCATAAAAGGTCTAAAAGATATCGTACTGAAAGTAAATCGGCGTGTAAATATTGGAATGAGAGTAATTCAAACAGAAAACGCAACCTTTGTTAAACAGAAGAGAAGAACATGAAATAACAACACAAAAAATGGAAAACAGATATGAATAGTTGGGGGCTAAATACAGAGAAATTCCTGAGTGAAGAACGCACTGAAAGGACAGCGAAGCGGAGCACAAGTGGAAGATAATGGTTTTGATTAATGATCATTGCTACAGCCTTAGGGAATCTGGGAAGGTAAAGAATTGCCCCAACTGGGGTTAGACTCCCTAATCTATGTATTTACGTACTACTGCACAGCTATGTTCAGAGAAAAATGCTTTGACAGCACGGCTCGCAGGAGGGTTGAACCCTCCAGGTAATCCGTGGATCACTGTGTATGTGCGATTGACGGAAACTGTTGCAATTGTCAGAATCCCGTAATGCATAAAAGAGCTAAATTTGTCTGTCTGCATGTCTGTCTATGCGTCCGTCCGCCCGCCCATCGGTACAAGTGATCGGTGGAGAGGCTTTACGTTAGAGCAAAACTGTTGGTAATTGCTCAGGACAGGTCTCACGCAAACATGACGAACAGTAGGCAATATTCGCAGCAAAAGTCAGTACCCATTTTCGTCCCGAACTAGCATCCCAAAGAGGAAATTTACCGGAAATAACCATTTGAATATGTTAAGCGAGTCAAGAGTTTTTGCAGAAACTAGAGACTATTGATCGATCAAACAATAAGGACTTTAATTATCGATTTTTATTAAAGTGGACGCCAGGCAGGGCTACTTGTCTTTAAGTGGCTCTTCGAAGTGCGACTCCCGTAGGTGTGCTAGCCGGAAGATAAGCTTTACAAAAGTAGGAAGCTATGTGGTTGTGTAACTCAACATCACGATAATATCGATTTTGTTCAAAACTAGCCACTTGAGTGGCAATTTGACTAGAAATCCTCATCAGAAGGTATCACGTGGATAAAACGATCACCAACAGCACGTGTTAAGGCAGAGATTCTGCTCTGCCTTAACCCGTGCTACTGCGACGATAGTGACGATCACGACGAGGGCAATCCCTTGCCAGTAGGACCAGAGTAACAAGCGAAGGCCGTTCACGACTCTCCAGATGACCTTGTGGCTCCAGACCTCAACATCGGCATCAGAAACGGAGTGCGGCAATTCCTTTGGATTCTCGTCGCGCGTGTAAGAAGGGGGAATGGCCGCTCACTGGATGGAGCAATGCGTGAGCTGGAGTCTTCTGACGAGGAGTCTCTCGAAGGCAATGACGGTGTCACTTCCGAGGAAAATGGTAGTGAAAACAATCCGAACTTTGACGTGCAGGAGTCTTCAAAGCACCAGTATCTCTTCAAACCTGCTTGTGCATCGGAAGAGATCGATGCCTATCTCTATATGGCTTCAAAAAGGAAAAGTGCACACCGTGCCAATTATCAGTTTGGACTTGATTGTTCTACCTAGTCTTGGTTCCCATGCAAATCCAGAACTTAGCCTCCCGTCCAATTGTGCAAAGGGTCATCGGTGGCAGAAGCTATGTACCTCGGTTTGCTGCCGATTCTTCAAGAAGAACTTAACGTGAACAGGCCGCGGTACGGGATCTTATTAACGGTCAACAAATATTTGAGCGATGGTTTGACAATGAAGGTCTATGCAGTTGGTCGCCAACGACTCCGAGTCATGTATATGGAAAATGAAACTTCCAGCACTTCTATGGCTAAAGTCGAGGTTTTGCACGACTACGCTCGAACTCCTCTTGTGCAGGCTGTGTGTTCTGTGAAAGTATGGATTTGCCGAAGAGAAAAAGCTGTCTTTGCTTTCTGAGATGTGCAACATTCCTTTGTTCGTTGCGGAGAATACAAACTTGGATAGCCAGTGTGATGAGCTAGGATATTGGATAAAAATGTGGTTCTCGAGCGCCAAATTCAGGGAGCCCTGAATCAGGGTCCGATCAGCTTCAGCTACTGAGCGGCTAGAAATATCGCTATGGACGAAATACGAACATCTGGTCGAAGATGAAACGAATTTCCGCATCGCGTCGCTCTCATACCTAGTTGATCAGATGACAGACCTCGTGTGTCGAGGATGTGGTTTGCTGATATGCAGTGCTCGTGACATGTGTCATTATGAATAGTGAAGGCACGAACTTTCATTTTGTTAATAGCGCGGGCTATATTCACGATATGGTGACTGTGGCCGTGGCGCAAAACTTTGTTTCAAGGGACCAATCCTGTGCAAAATTCAGTTGGTTCCCGGGATACAAATGCCAGATCATTGAATGCCGATTCATCCCGGACCACCTTGGATGGGAGTTCACGTCTCGCAGCAAAGTTTAATCCAGCAAAGTTTCATGGAATAACGAGAAAGGTTGTTGTTCCCGCAAAGCCAATTCTGATAAAGATGAGCAGGCCTATCTTCATCTTTCCAAGTCTCGGTCGGTAGGTAATGGGTCTGCGCTCTTCGCACTACTCTTCGTCGTCGTTATGGATGTCATATCGCGTGATCTTCAGCAGCCTGTTACTTGGACGTTACTTTATGCTGATGATGTAATGCTCGTTGCGACGACAGGATTGAACTCCAGAGGCAGGTACACGTGTGGTATTATCGCTTGGAGAGATTTGGGCTCAACGTGAAAAAGACCGAGTACCTGACCACAGACGAAAATGAGTCTCGCTCCATTAAGGTGAACCGCATTAAACTACCATCTACTTCGGTTTTCAAGTATTTGGGAACAGCAGCAGTGTCCGATGGTAGTGCACTCGTTGAAGAGAACTCACGAATGAATGCAGCTTCGCCCAAATGGCGCTCTCTGACAGGAGCGCTCTGCGACAAGAAAATACCAGCGCGCCTAAAGTCGAAGATCTACAGAAGGGTCGTTCGACCTGTAGCTATTTACGGAGCTGAGTGCTGGCCCGTTACTAAAGAAATTGAAAGGCGCCTCAGCGTAATGGAAACGAAGATGCTGCGGTGGACGGCCGGAGTTACGCGTTTGGATCGAGTAGGCAACTACTCCTTACGGCAGAGGTTCGGTGTCACCCCGATATCTGAGAAGATGCGCGAGGCTCGTCTGCGATGGTACGGCCACGCGCAAAAGATGACACTGTCCGAAAGAATGGTCTTAACCTTGATGTGCCCGGTAGGCGGCCACAAGGGCGACCAAAACAGCGGTGGCTTGATACATTGCATCAGGACTTAAAGCTGGCTAGGCTGCACCGTGATCAGGCACTTGATCGGGAAAAGTGGTCCAGGAAAGCGGACCCCGCGGCTAAGCGGGACAAACGCTGAAGAAGAAGAAGAAGAAGGATCAAACGGTTAACACACATCGCAACAAATGAACGGCATCAAATTTCCAATTACTATTGATCCATTTTCTCGATTCTTTACCAAAGTTGACCGCCACAAGATGTTGGAGTCATACCGAAGTGTTGTTATATGTATGTACAGCTCTTGTAACGTGCCGTCAATGTTAATCGTTCCACATTTATCGATCGACATTACTGATTTTCCTCCATGGATGGCCGTTCACAGATGAAAGCGGACATGACTGTGGACGTACTTCGCGGCAAATGAATATCGAGAAGTTATGAGAAATAGTTGGCTATTAAGGGGGGAGGCAAAAGTAATGAGACTTTCCATGCCGTGCCTATATAAGTCGTGACCGAATTCCGGTTTCGTGCTTCTCCTAATTGTATGCTTGTTTGCTACTTACTGAAGGCCACCTGAGAAGTGATCACTTTCATCATTTCCAGAAGCATACCAAAAGCCCAGTCTAACGAGTCGACCTGTGTCGAGCAAATCTCGCCCAATTCCCAATCCCGAGCAGTCTGAACTCAGTAGTTACGCCAGATGAGAGGTACGTCTTCTACCTTAATCCTGCCAAGCAGACAGTATGGGTGAGGCTCAGCTGGGCCACCATCGCATCCCTCAATCACCGTAATCGCCGGACATCTCTTCATGCGACTACCACTGCTTCTTGAGCCTATAGGACTTCATGGTCGGAAGGGACACAAGGATCCAAGCAGACCTCGACAACCATAACGAGGAGTGGGTCAGCACCAGGCCTAAGCAGTTCTGGAAGGATGGGATCAGGAAGTTGGCTTATCCATGGCAGCAAGGTTATTGAACTTAATGGCGAATACAAACCTCAGCGCCGTTGAGTTGTAATTGAGTGATAAAGAGAAAAAATTTGTTGAATTTGTCCCATTACTTTTGTCCCACCCTAATAGCATCGCAAAAGCTCACCACGAGTTTGAGTTGGAAACCTTTCCTTGTAAGAAGCTTCTAAAATGAAATGAAAGTGTATCTTGGCTTTTTACCTGGTATCAGAGTTTTCCAACTTCAAGTCTAGTCAAGCATAAAAAATATTGAATCGGTGTTCAGTGTAGTACGTGCAGTTATATAGCACATCTCAAAACACGAACCTTTGAACTGTCTTTAAACCTAAAGAGTCACTTAAGTCCGCCAAAGGTAGTTTCATGATGCGCCAGCTTACTTGAAAAGTTCTTGGAACGAAGAGAGCACACTAACCTTTCACCCGGGCACTCGTGCAGGGCAGCAGTCGTGGAAGGACCTGTCAAACTCAACCGAGACTCACTGCATGACGTACTGCCACGTGGCATTGTCGACCTCGCCACGGCACGGCGCCACGGTTCATTTGCATCTGTGAGCTTCTCCTGCGCGGTCGCCTCATGCTCACTACCGTTCTCTCAGCGTCTTCTTCGTTCATTTCCTCTTCCTCTTCCCCTCTTCCTCTGCCTCAGTTTCTTCTATCATGTCAACGGAATAGAGGGTGTCCCAAAGAAATGTGCCTACTGTATGAAAGTCATAAACTTGCTGACAGTAAGACTATCAAGGCACAAAGAAACCATGAAAGCACAGGAAAGTCGAGATTTTAATTTGAATGATAGGATTCACACAATGCACTCTAAAAAGGTTTCAATTTTAGGCTCATAGCTTGTCCATGGCCATGATTCCTATCACAATTATGTCTGTCCAGCGCCACTGCTCTTCCGTTGATTATTGAGATCCTACTACCTGCCAAACCTGCCAACCACGTGTCCATCAGTCCCTGTCCTGTGTCAGAGTGGTCCAATGCACACTCCTTGTTTGAGGGCCATAAAAAGCGTCAAATCACTTGTTTAGGAATTTCACGAAGAACAACGGCCAAGCTGTTGGTGTGAGGGGGACGTGGGCGCCGAGGAAGCGAGCCGGTGACGGTTCCTTTCTAATGATTGCCCCAATTCCATCATGTGGTTGGGCCACCTAGTTTTTGACGAACTGGTACCAGTCTTTGAAAGTAAGCGAAGGAACTCATCAACTTTTCTCAGTTCCCTGAATCGCGTCGCTCTGAGCATCGTTCTTTCATGTACTCACTGCGCAAGATTGGTCGCGTGTTCATCCTGCTTTGGATGGCACAGATCTCTGAGGCGTACGCGCATAAATAACAGAGATGTCCAATAGGTGGGCACGGAGCTAGACGTTCATCGCCTTCTTTACGACTTTTTTGACACTCCTGAAAGCCGCTCTATTCCTCCTTCCATCTCCGGCCCTAGATCGTTGACCGTTTTCTCTTCGCGACCTAGATACATGTAGCTGGAGATGGTCATTCCGTTGGTGTGAGCAGAGCACCAGAAACTCGCCCGATTCTAATAAATATCGCGATCGTCATACTCAGCTGTCTCCAGTGTTTCCAGAAACATTATCAAAGTTAGCTAGCATTCGCTCAGCTTGGTTAGCGGCCGACTGCATAAGGGCAAAGAGGGATATGTCGCCTAGAAGCTTGAAGTTTCACAAAAGGTAGTATCAGCGACAGCGCAACTAGGCGGAATACCCATTCTTAGATTTATTCGGGTATAACCTTTTCACACGTTTCGCCAATGTGCCGCAAACTTCCAACGTTGGTTGGTTTATCACGCTCCTTCTGAAAGAAGCCACTAGAATTGCAAACTTGGAGATTGGTCGTTATTGATCTGGTTATCCTTAAGGATGAGGCCTTGGTCACCTGTCTGAACACGTAAAGCGGTGCGGTCGTGGATGAAGCCGGTCCTCTCAGCCGACCACGTGGCATCGTCACCCACGGCACCATCACGGAAGCTCGGCTCATTCGTTGCCGGTGTTCTCTCCGGTGCGGTCGCCTCACCCATCGGAGCACCTTCCCAGATTCCTCCTCTCTCTGCTCTCAGTTCAGCGTCGATCTCCAACGAGTTCCTTCGTCATGTCTTCAACGTAGACCACTCTTTCCTCTCATCTAGGTCATTCCCATATCTGTAGAAACTACGGTGATAGCCATCTGCAAGATTTATACCATTTTGGCTCGTCAAGGTTCTTTGTCAGATCACTCAGCTAAGAACTTTAATAATAATACAAACCTTTTTGCAGGTAATTCGTTTGTCTTCCTATATCGCTCTATTCACTCGTGTTCTCAAAAAAGGAACAACTGCATTCAAAAAGGTTGGTCACTTTATCCCATTTTAAGGTAGCACGAAAAGGCTGCCAATTGGAAAAAAGGGATTAGAGGCACAGCTGCTATCTTCATAAAAGTAAGATTAAAAGTTAGTAGATATGGCTTATAATCCGAACTAAACTTATCTTAACGAAGCATTTGGAACAAGACTGTCATACAACTTCTTACCGAATTTTATATATTTCTCATCCAGTTACCTAATTTATAAGTGCACCTTATAAACCTATTTACAGAGTTCTTTAGGCAGTTTTACAATTCTTCAGGCAGTTTAAGCTAAAGCGAAAATCCGATTAAAGAAAGAGTTTAACAAAGCAGAAGAAGCGTAAATTCTGCAATGGAAAAACTTCCTGGAGATGGATTACTGCCTATGATGAGACAGCGCGAGACGTTAGACTGAATTGCAGCGCAATCTCAGTTCTACAATAACCGACGGTTTTCGTTTCCCTGTCCTTCATCTTGCTATTAAATTTTTATGGAAGCTTCTGGAAGTAGAAAATTTCTGCCCATATAAGCGATGCTTTTTAGCCACGCACTACTTACATCTTTCCGCATTTCAAATTTCAATTTTTGGGAATGCAAGCCTCTTCAAAAAATGCCTGCTAACTTGACTGCCTGAATCCCCTGTACAATCTTCTTGAGTCCTTATAAAGAATGGGGTCGGTATGTGCTCGACTTTCGAGTTCGGCGCGCCATTGGTTTTGCCTACTGTAGCTGCTCTTTTCCCATTGGGCGAGCTGTCTCGCATTCCAAATTGTCGCTTGGACTGAAGGTTACGGCAGGTTCGAAGTGCTGAACTCGTCCTTCCTTCAATTGCAGAACTTCATTGAAATATAATTTAAGCTGCAGTCCAGATCAACATAGCGGAAGAAGAGGCAAAGGCAATTTGTATCGCCGGACTCTTTCCCTGTTGTCTTTCGTACAAAGATTGAAGTTTTATCATTGCTCAAGAGTTCAAACAGCGATAACAATTTCACAAATTTCGCAATCCTATTTATTTATTTATTTATTTATTCACAGCATGGTGGTAGCCACGCATATAATAAAGAAACAAAAAAGCAACACAAACATTAATAACTCAAACTTGAGGACTAAGTAGGCACCAATAAATGAGAACGGAAACAGTTATAACAATGAACGCTGGACAACAATCAAGCGAGCGAATGCTCAGATAATCCTAAGAGATTCTCGTTTTGGGTTAGTAATAAGTTGAACTCCCGCAAGCTTCTATAGGACAAGAATGTTGATCTGACTGTGGTCCTCGCTACCGGCACATATAGCTGAAGCTTACCTCTCCTTGTTCTAGTCAGATGGCCTCGGAAAAATATGCACGGGTTTATGTGCACCTTTTGGGTGAGAATCTTTAAAAGCATCTTGAGATCGAATGATTGCCTTCTACATTCAAGAGACTTTAATCCCAACATCCTGTTTCTTTCTCGGCCATTTGGGATTTGCGAGTAGTCCATGCCAAAGCATCTCATTACTGCTTTGCGAGTGAAATTATTCTGAATTCTTTCGAGCATGTCAATGTCTTTCTTCTTGAGAGGGTTGAACACAGTTGTTCCAAATTCAGCTATCGGCCGCACATATGATTTATAAGCCCGCAGAAGGAGATCAGGATTATTGCTCTTCAAAACTGAAAATGTTGTAGGTGCGAAAATTTGCCATTTTTACCAAAGATTTGTAGTGAGCGTCAAAATTCAGATTTTTGCGTATTAAAAATCCAAGATCACGAACCTCGTCAACTACTCTAAGTGTTGAATTCTGTAGTTTGTAGGCAGGGAGAGAGACAACATTTCGGCCACCAATTACTAAGCAGCAAGATTTCTCAGGTGCAAGTGGTAGTTTCCACTCATTCGCCCAATTGGAAATGTAGTCAATCGCTGTTTGAACGCAAATAGAGTCTTGGTCTTCTTTGACAAGTTTATAAATCTTTAAATCATCTGCATACATTTTGCATGTGACTCCAAACCTGGAAACTGTGTCTGGAAGTTCATATGTATAAATAAGGAAGAGGAGAGGAGAGAGCACTCCGCCTTGTGGAACTCCAGTACACGCATTAAAAACGGAGGAGAATGCTCCCTCAACTTTAACCTGATATGTCCTTCCAGTAAGGAAGCTGCGCGTCCAATTAATTACCATAGGGTGAATACCGACCATGCTCATTTTGCATAATAATTGTGGTATCGGGACTCTATCGAAAGCTTTGGAAAAGTCAAAATATACCACATCAACGCGGTTCTTACTTTCCATTCCTACAGTCCAGTCATTGAGGGAAGTAAGCATTGAAGTTTCAACAGATCTACCTGGTAAAAATCCAAATTGGTTATCTGAGATTATCTTATTGGCTTCAAGATGCCTTAGAATATGTTTCTTAACGATTTTTTCCAAACGCTCGGGCTAGAACTGATGTGATACTTATTGGACGATAGTTACGAGGGTCGTTTAAAGGAGCTTTCTTGGAAATAGGAGTGACGAACGCATGCTTCCACCTTCTGGGCACCTCAGCTGTAATGAAACTAAAATTGAAAATATGCTCTAATGGATAAGCTATGTGGTGCAGAATCCTTTTGAGAAAACTCAACGGAATGAAGTCTGGGGAGAGAGAACTAGACCTTGGCCACTTTAAAAGAATTTCATAAATGTGCTCCTTATGAAACCACAAGGAAGACTCCATTTGAGAAGCACTACGAGCGGGAACTGAATTTGTACTCACACCCGCTTGAGCCTGGCTTTGAGACGGTTGCGAGTACGAATTCGTGAACGTTCCAAATTGTCTTAGGAACTGTGAAGCTAGTAAATTGGCTTTGTCCTGAGGAGATGAGTGACAGAAGCCGCGTTCGTCAATCAAAGAGTGGATTGCGGAATTGTTTCCACTACGCGCATTAACGTATCGATAAAATTTGTTTCGATCCGTGGATCCGAGAAGTTTCTTCTCTAAGTAAACCTGATATCTAAAGGTAGCTCTTTCCAATTTTCTGCTGTACACAGCATACTTACTCCAGTCACTTACATCGTTGGTTGTGGACGCCTCATTCCATAAGCAGGTGCGATAATGATTCATCCTCTTGAGGTAGTTGGGAAGTCTTAGATCATTCTTCTTTATTCTGACAAGAGGGACAAACAACTCTATAACGTGATGGAGAACGGCAAGAAAGGTCTCATATTTGTCGTCAACTGACTCCAGATTATATATGCTACCTATCCAGTCAACGTTAGAGAGGTATTCTGTAATTGCGTCATAGTTCGCACCCATAAAGTCTCGTTTACACACGAAAGTTGGGCGATCTGCCTTAAGATAGATTTTAAAGGATACTGTAGTATGATCGCTATTCCCTAAAGGTGGACCAACGCAGACTTCGCCTACAAGATTTTGACAGTTGCATAAAACTAGATCAAGTACAGTTTGATTTCTAGTAGGAGTGGTTACTAACTGTTTAAGGTCATGCGATTCAAACAAATCGCGAAAAACATTTGACGTTCGACATGTGGTGTTCAATAGATTGGGAATATTGAAATCACCAAGAACAAGACTTGGCTCAGAACACGAGGAAAAGTCGCTAATTGCTTTTGCCAGTTGAACAGAACCAGCTGAGTCGCAACTGGGTGCTCGGTACACTCCAATTACTCGGAACAAATTGGAGCGAAACCCTACATCACATACTAAAATCTCATACCTATCCTTAACAGATTCGTGGAAAACCAAATCACATGTTAAGTAATTTTTTACGAGCAGTAGTATCCCTCCGCCTCTCTTGGAGTTCCGGTCACACCGCACAGGCATATATTGACTACAGGCTATTCCTAGGAGAGGATTTACTTGGTTTTGTGAGGTCAGCCATGTTTCGGTAAGGAGGACCACGTCGAAGTTGTTTTCACAAAGGTTGAGAACCAGAAAGTTGCAATTTTTTACTAGAGATCTTATATTCGAAAGTAAGCATCTCAGTTCACATCTGGATTTCCTGCGACATCTCAGTAGTTTCCCAATGGGCTACTGGGATGTGAGGACCCAGGTCCATTGCTGGTGCTTTGCTGAGAGGGTGCAATCTGCTGCAGTTGAGGAGATTGTGTACCTCCTCCGCTGCTACCAGATGGCTGCCCTCGTTTGCTAAGGAGTTCGCTCCGCCTGCGCTCTCTCTCCTCCCAGGTAAGTGACGGGCGGAGGTAAATGCCCTTTTGGAAGGGAAAGAAGCGCAGCCTCGGCGCGCGCCTCACAGCATCAGCTTGGAACCTACTGGCCGGAAGCACAACTTTTACTAGCCTTGGCCTATTTTGCTGCGGTCTTCCCATGCGGTAAACAGCAATGGGTTTACATTTAACTCCGAGAAAATCTAATATTTTAAACACACAATCGAAGTCATGAGCATTTCTAGCAAGAGAACTAGAGATTTAACAAACATGCCATGCGCTATAGGCATTGAGCCGTCAGTATTAGGTTTCTGCATATGAAATCACAGATTTTGACTGAAAATATTGACAGATCATAATTTTTCTTGGATCAATTTTATTAAATGAAATAAGAACCATTAAGTTGATCTACTTTTCTCAGCGCGACAATTGCTTAGACATTTCGTCTTTGTAAAATCAGAACTGCGAGAATTAATAAAACATATGAAATCATTTTCGGCGTCATCTTGGTTGCTGAATTCTTTATCCTTCACAAGACGATCTAAACGCTTGCAAAATGACAGTAGGTAGGGGACAGACTTGGAAAATATGCTAGGTGTGGCATGCTTCGTATCCCAACTCACTCAGATTTTGGACAATTATTTTTGAAACGTGAGGAAGCGCGGTGCCACGCAGTAGAACTGGGCCTCTTCGATTGACCAAAGCCGGCTGTTTTTCAATAAACTTATGGTGCACCACTTCAATTTCGGCACGGTACTTCTCCGCTGTGATAGCATCTTCAGCTCTCAAGAACTTGTAATGGACCATTCCAACCAACGCCTACCATACGGTCACCATGGTCTTCTTCGGATGGCGACTTCGTTTCGGCACCTCCTTGGGACTTTCATTTTTGTCCAGCCATTGTGCACAGCGGCGATGACTGTCACAAGAGATCCGTCTTTCGTCGCATGTCACGATCCTGTCCAAGAAAGGCTCTCTTAGATTGCGTAGCCTTAACGAAACACAGGTGTCGTGGGGTGTCAGCATCTGCCTGGCGGGTCAGTTCGTGCGGGATCCATTCATACAATTTCTTTACTTTTCCGATCGCATATAAGTGGCGACCCGTAGTGCTGCCGTCAACGCCGAAATGCTGTGCCAGCCCTTTTACAGTTTGACGCGGATCCGCTTCCACCATGGCTTTGAGTTGGTCGCCGTTGAGGACTGATGGCGGCCCACCTCAGTCTCCATCTTCCAGTCGTTCATCTCCAGATCGAAACCTTTCGAACCAGTGGCGACTCAGCGAAATAGGGCCCAAATGCAGCGTTGATTTTACAAACCGCGGCCGCGGCATTGTGTGCACTTTCCCATTCACATAAGTAGAGCACTCGAAAATTTCGCTGATTCATATTGTAAAAACGGCGTCAAAAACCCCGCAAGATGCAATTATGTCAGAAAAGCTATAAACGGTAAGAAGGGGAAGATTCTGCGCTTTCAGCAATCATATAGAGTGCTGAAATCGAGAACATTCGTTGCCAAGAAAAATCGACCTGAAACTGAGGTAGCAAATTACCATTTCATATGCAACTACCTAATATTTGTACAGGATGTGTAGGAAGTAACGAGACTAGCTGCCGTGATGCCATTCAGTTGTGAAGTGAGGTACAATGAATCGTGCAAAATCAACAAATATCCTCAAGGTCCCGTTTATACTTCCGACGCCGAGCGACGCGACGGCATGTAAACTGGCCACGTTGATCGATCGCGTCGCTCAATCAATATGGCCACTATACGTGGCGTCGCGTCGATCGGCGTCGGAGTATGTCTCAAAATTTCATTATCCGCTCACCGATGGTCGACTGGATGAGTCGTAAGGGCGAGGCTTGCGGCGACTCACCGCTGACGTCAGCCATTTTCCCCTACCTCGGGCCGGTCGAAGCGCCTCGTCGGCAAGCCACCGTGGGAAACAGCACGCTCGGCCAATCATAGGACAGAGGAGCGATCGCGTGGCCCCGACACTACTGCAGAAAAACATACATTTCACGCCATCAACGAGAAAAAACGACAGTAACTATCGAACAGCCCAACAACACAGATTACGCCACATTTCAGTTTAACACCCGCGTGTTTTACTCTTAGGCAGTGAGCCTTGTACACGAGCTTTTTCAGCTTGAGAATTTTCGCTCCTTCCTACCTTGCTCTAAGCAAAACTCTATTCTTGTCAGCCTTCACGAGGGACCAAGGATACAGGGTGATTTCTTTGGAGCCTAAAAGAATCGAATGAATCTGGAGTTACCCAAAAAATGTCGCCCAACTTTACAAGTCAATGACGCTGTCAAAAATTTGAAAACCTCTCCAGTGGAAAGGATCTAAGTGCCGCAAAACGCTGCTGTCCACTGGTCGATCAGCGGAAGCCGTACAGGGCAGACAAGAAGTACGGGATAGCATCTAAACTCAGGGGCAGACATAACTCCAACGCCGCGCGAACCCCCCTCGCTGGTGTCGCGCACGGTGCGCGACAAAATTGGACGAGTTGTCGCGGTCCGATGCTTCCGACGGCTAGAAACGCTTTCTACAAGGGACATGCGGCACGCCTTTGCCTCATGTCAACGTTTCTTGGAGATGGTATACCAATGTGGTTTCAGTGGGACGATCAGAGACAGTTTATACAGGAATCCTGGTCATGTAGATGGTTTCTAGCGTCGGGACTTCCCATCTGCAACTTATTCGGTCAATTTTTACTCATGGTCATGGTCATACTACGGAAAAAGGTCACTATTACCCATTCTCGGATCAATTGTCCTACTGCAGACTGTTGCCTACCACATTCTGTGGAATCTTAAGTTCCTTGCTAGAAATGTGGTCTGGGAGCTTCAACACTGAGAACATTTCGTGCTCCGCGGCTAACAATGCGTCACCGAGAGCACGTCCGCGTTTCAGCACTGCGACATCGCACGCCGCTAGCGCGCGACGTCGCGTTGGAGTTAGGTCCTGGAGCCCACATACACTAGGTCGAAATGCGAGCCTGAGGAAGGTCTTGATCTTGCGTGCTAAGGCACCAATACTGTTCTGCGGCAACGCTACGTCCCTATCCTTAACCGTATCTCTGCAGCGGCGGCGCCGCTGAAGCGGCAATAATGACTCACATCCATATTGCCGCCGCCGTTGATTTCGCGCCGATTCGGCGCCAGCAGAGGCTGTCTGCGCTCAAGCCTTTTGCTGCAGGGAGCGACCAGGTAGCGGTCAAAAGCTGGGAAGGCGAATAGCAGCAGTAGACCCCACTGGAAGAGCAGGCAGTGCAGTACCTGGCCGTTCCGTGCCTCTGCTGCTTGCCGTCGGCAAGACTGTGTGAGCGGCGTGACTCATCGTTTTCGCCGCCAGCCACCCGCCGCTCGCCGAAAAAGTGTGTGGGGCATCGCCATCCTCGCCTCTACCGATTTTTCTTTGGTTTACTTGAATCTGTTGAAAATGGGTAAGGAATTTTGCACTTCGATGTCTAAACTTCGTTGCCTACATCCTCATTTCTATATCTCCCTTGTCATTATTATTAATTACCTTCAGGAAATATTGCTCAGGAAAACAATGTGCTTGGTTTAAATTAAGTGATGTACTTGGCTTCATGATGAGTTTCTCATTTGTGACAAACTTTTAAAAAAGCTTCAATAATACGTGATACTTTTCAGGATTGCCATGGCTGGGAAACCGCTTGACAAGAAGGTATGACACCGAATCTACAAGAACTTACTTTATTTTTTTTATTTTTTCATATGTATTGTTTCATTGTTGTTTGCTGTGTCATTGTTTGCTTTTCATTGTTTGCTTCAAAACGCTGACGGGATACTATCAAAGCCTTAAGAAGGGCGTTTATTCCAGAGCGCTCTACGAGTCCTATAGTCGCTGGCAATAAGCTAACTGCTAAGGACTTTAGGCTGAAATCCCTGCAGGGTATTTTGACACTTTTATCCTTGTCGAGAATGGAAAAGTGCATAGAAGAGATCCCCCGGCTCACTTAGCAGCCTAAAATCCTATTCCGAAAAGCTTGTAAATGTTGAGAATCTGAAGAGGTCATACATAGAAGCGCATAGCAGGATGTGAAGCAAGGGGCACTCCTACATATACATATTCGCAGATCAGGCCGAAGGGAAGAGGTTGCTGAATAGTGGGAGCGTGACGGTGCAAAAAATATTTCCGCAAAGTTGGTCAGCGTGAAAATTACTAGTATTTATGATGTGGCAGTGACCCAGACGTTTGACCTGATGGCTGAGTCCGTGTTCGGCAAGTTGGACGCCGATGACCACCCAAGGAGTGGTCTCCCGCTAAGAATTAAGTAGATCGCGAGCAGGCGAGGCGGGAAGCGGACTGCATAAAGGGCCGGCAGCAGGAGGCCTTGGCATGCTAAGGTCGGGTCCACGACTCCCCAGTTGTGGATATTGTTCTCCTCATCTTTCCCTTAATAAATCTTCTCTACTTTTCTCTCTCTCACCAAGTGGCTCTCGGAGCAGACGGGTCGCAGGAAGGAGACCCAGCAGATTTGTATACCAGGCAGAGAGGTATACAACAGTGGCGATCAGGAGTAGGAAGCCACTTGTCGCAAAGGAAGGTGCGACATTGTTTCGAGCTCAAGAAGGAAGAGCTACAGGTGGCCTTGTTGCGAACAACACTGATTGTTGTTCTGGAAGAGAGAGCGCGTGTAGCCTGTAAGAGGCTAGTTGGAGAGAAACCGAGTGGATAGAAAGGTTCTGTGATTGAAGTTGGAAGAAAAGCCATGGGTCCTCAGCTGGTGATGACAATGTTTAAAGAGCTCATGGAGGAGCAGAGGAAGATAGCGGAAAAGCAGCAAAAGGATATGATTGCCATGGCTTTAAGTAAAATGGTAGGGACGAGTAGAGTAAAGACGGAACCCGAAGAAGTATCCGTTCCCAGCGTGATGTCGGCATTGAGCAATCGGCTCGAGAGATTCGTATTCGATCCAGAGACGGAGATGAGCTTTACCAGGTGGTATTCAAGGTTCAAGGAGGTGCTGGTTGACGATGCAAGGCAACTACCAGAGAGTGCCAGAGTCAGACTGCTTTGTGAAAAGTTAGACTCAACTACATTTGAGAAGTGCCAGAGGCATGTACTGCCACGAGAGGTGTCTCAGATTGGTTTTGATGAAACAGTGCTTACACTGAAGCAGCTGTTTGACTTCAAAACATCGGAGTTCACCACGAGGTACCAAGGTTTGAAGTTGGAGAAGAGTGACTCCGAAGGCTACCTCACCTACACGGGTAGAGTGAACGAATTCTGCGAGAAGGCAAAAATCCATGAGCTGGATTCTGATGGAATTAAATGTTTGCTATGGATTTTCGGTCTGAAATCCCAGAAGGAGGCTGAAATAAGGCAACGGCTCATTGCAGTGCTAGACTGAGAGTACAATGAAGGGAGGAAAGTGTCAGTCCAGGAGTTGCACAAGGAATGTGAGAAGTTCTTGAGCCTGAAGAGGAACAGTGACACTATTGCTGGCAACGTGAAAGTTGTAGAGGAAACGCACAAGGTTGAAAAGAAGCCGGTGGTTTGCTGGAATTGTGAAGGACAGCATTATGCGAGGCAGTGTAAGTTGAAGCCCTGGTTTTGCAAGAAGTGTAAGGAGACTGGACATAAGGAGAGATACTGCGATACCGTCTTCCGAGGAAATGGTGCTCGCAAGAGTGGCACAGATGCAAGACGTCGCAGTAAAGACAGTAGTAAGAGAACTAAGCAAGGCTCCAAAAGGCACATTAGAGTGATCACAGCGAATGCCGCTGCTGATGTCAATTCGACACGCATGTATGTGGAGGCAGTGGTAAACGGTCACCGAGTGGAGTTCTTACTCGACACTGGCTCGGATATAACCCTGCTAAATGAAGATGTCTGGAGGCAGATGGGAGCTCCAAACCTTGAGAGGACAAATGTCGTTGTGAAAAACGCCAGTGGAAATTCCATGAAGATACACATGGAAACTGTGGTGTGAAATCAAGATGAAGGGCCGTAGAGCGGAAGGCTACGCGTATGTAACGCCCTTCAACTCCCTTATGGGACTAGAGTGGATCCAGAAAAATGAGGAGATGATGTACCATATGAAGATGATGGTAGCGCAAGTGAAAGTGAAGGACTCCGATCTGGGAGAGGAATTGAAGAAGACCTTTCTTAGTGTTTTTGAATAGGGTCTGGGACTCTGCACAAAGGAGAAAGCTGAACTACAGCTTGTTCAGAATGCTCGTTCAGTTTTTGGAGGTTGCAGACCAGTAGCGCATGCTGCAGTAGAGTCCGTCGACATAGAACTCGATAGACTTCTGCAAGTGGGTGTGATAGCCCTGGTGAGTATGCGTAAAGAAGCAGAATGGGAAGTTGAGAGTTTGCGCAGATTTCTCAACGGGTCTTAACAAAGCACTGCAGTCTTTCGATTATCCTTTGCCAGTGCCAGAGGATATCTTTGCGCCGTTAAATGGAGGAACGGTGTTCTCGCAGATAGATCTGTCAGATGCCTATTTGCAGATAGAGTTATCTGAAGATGCGAAGAAGATGGTGGTGATCAACACGCACAGAGGATTGTTTCAGTATAATCGCTTACCGTTCGGGATGAAGACTGCGCCTGGAACCTTCCAGCAGATAATGAATGAGATGGTATCAGGTCTGAGAGGAGTAACGACTTATTTGGACGATATCCTTGTGTGTAGTAGAACGGAGCAGGAACACAAGGAAAACTTGTTTGCGTTGTTCGGAAGAATCGCGGATTACGGATTCAAAGTACGCCTGGAGAAGTGTGCGTTCTCCAAGCCAGAGATACGATATCTTGGCTTTATCGTAGACAGAAACGGTAGAAGACCAAACCCGGATAAGGTGGAAGCTATCAAGAACATGGTGGAACCGACGAATGTCAGCCAACTGAGAGCATTCCTGGGCATGGTTACATATTATTCCGCATTCATGCCAACGATAAAGGAATTACGAAGACCGCTAGATGTTTTGTTGAAGAAGGATGTCAAGTGGGAGTGGACATCGCGGCACCAGAAAGCCTTTTGTGACCTGAAGGCAGCACAGTCTAGTGAACTGAATCTCGCTCACTACGATCCTAGGCAGAAGATTGTCGTTGCGGCGGATCCATGCGAATATGGCATCAGGGGTGTCATTTCGGTACTCAAATGGTTCTGAGAAGCCTATTTCACACGTTTCTCGATCACTGACAAGCGCTGAGAAAAACTACTCGCAGATCGAAAAGGAAGCACTTGCGCTTGTGTTCGCTGTCAAGAAGTTCCACAAGTATGTGTTCGGCAGGAAGTTTCTGCTTTTGGCAGACCACAAGCCGTTGTTAGCCATTTTTGGTGACAAGAAAGGAGTTCCGGTTTACTCAGCGAATCGACTTATGAGATGGGCGACAACTTTGCTTGGATATGATTTTGACATAGAGTATGTCAACACAGCGAAGTTCGGTCAAGCAGATGGCTTGTCAAGATTGATGCAAAGACATCGTTATGAAAAAGAAGACATTGTGATTGCTGCTGTAGAAAGCGATGTGTCTCTGTTGTTGAAGGATTGCATCGGGAAGCTGCCTGTCACTCATGAGCACGTAGAGACGTGTACGGAAAGGGATCCAATGCTTAAAAAAGTCAAGTCATGTGTGAGAACAGGAAGATGGTCCAAAGGAAATTCCGAGCTGGTTCCGTTTCACAACCGAAGGGAGACACTGTCAGTTGTAGGGAAGTGCCTTATGACTGGAGAAAGAGTTGTAATTCCTCGGGAACTACAGGCAAATATCTTGAAAGAACTACACATAGGACATCCTGGGATTGTAAGGATGAAGAAGTTGGCAAGAAGCTATGTGTATTGGCCGAGCGTTGATAAGGATTGCGAAGACGTAGTAAAAAAGTGTTCAAAGTGCCAGGAGAATGCGAAGTCTCCTATCAAAGTGCCTTTAGAGACTTGGCCAACCCCAACTCGGGTATGGGAACGAATACACGTCGACTTCGCTGGACCGATGCATGGATATTACTACATGGTAATAGTCGATGCTTTCAGTAAGTGGCCAGAGATTGTAGAGATAAGAAATATTTCGGTGATAGAAACCATGAAGGTTTTGAAGAGCCTGTTGGCGCGATATGGACTACCGCAAACCATTGTGAGTGACAATGGTACACAATTCGTGTCAGATCAGTTCAAGAGTATGTGCGAAGAAGGAGGAATTGCGCACATTAGAACTCCCCCTTATCATCCGCAGTCGAATGGGCAGGCGGAACGCTTTGTTGATACTCGGAAACGAGGTATCAAAAAGCTTAGAGGGAAGGAGAGACCTACGGAGGAAACGTTGAACGTAGTGCTAGAGGCGTATAGGACGACGCCAAATTCAGCATTGAACGAGAAGACTCCCGCAGAAGTGTTCTTAGGGAGGAAAATTCGGAAGCGGCTAAGCTTGTTGATACCGCTGAAGCAGGAATCAGAAGATCCTCGCGCAAGAGAAAGGCGAGAGGCAATGGAAGAAGAGTTCCATAGGAAGCACGGAACTGTTTCGCGGAAGTTCAAAATTGGTGCCAAGGTATTTGCACAGCAGTGGAAAGCACCACATTTTGTCTGGACGAAAGGCGTGGTGAAAGGGCGTGTTGGAGCCGTGAACTATCAAGTTGAGGTAAACGGAAAGGTGATTCGGAAGCATGCGAATCAAATGCGCCCACGCCTTGATGGAGATGACAGTCTTAAAGACGATTCGGCACTGAAGACACTTTTGGATGTCCTCGAGCTACAAGATGATCAACGTCGCGGTATACCTCTTTCTCAACCCGTCAACAACGATGCAACCAATGCACCGGATCGCCAACGCCACTCTTCTCCTCAAACACCACCTCCTCTGCGCCGATCAACGAGGATCAGACGACCAGTCCAACGATATGGATCTCCTACCGCGTAGTTTCAGTTGTTGAGTGTATTTGTCTAAATTCCATTTGTAATTCTGATTTTGGTAGTAGTACAAGTATTTACCAGTTTAAATTGTTTTCCTACTAGGGGAGGTGTTGTGGCAGTGACCCAGACGTTTGACCTGATGGCTGAGTCCGTGTTCGGCAAGTTGGACGCCGATGACCACCCAAGGAGTGGTCTCCCGCTAAGAACTAAGTAGATCGCGAGCAGGCGAGGCGGGAAGCGGACTGCATAAAAGGCCGGCAGCAGGAGGCCTTGGCATGCTAAGGTCGGGTCCACGACTCCCCAGTTGTGGATATTGTTCTCCTCGTCTTTCCCTTAAAAAATCTCTACTTTTCTCTCTCTCTCCAAGTGGCTCTCGGAGCAGACGGGTCGCAGGAAGGAGACCCAGCAGATTTGTATACCAGGCAGAGAGGTATACAACAATTTATTTTATACATGTTATTATTTATTATTTATTGTTCATCTTTTTGTTTAATTGTTTGAAAAGTTATTAGTATTTCTTTCATTTATATTTTTGTTTATTTATTATTCTAAACTTCCTGGCATATGAAATAATTTTTTCGGGATTGGCATGTCAGTGCTCTATCTCTGCAAATTTCTAGTTTGGTGAAGGGTGTATTTTATGACTGTGCCAAGTGAGCCAGGATAGGATTCCTGAAGAATAACGTTCTTCAAACTACATATTCCTGTAGTACATTGTTATCCTTTATTATTACGCATTTTTTAGGTATCCAACGAAGAAGTGATCATTCTCAGCGACGATGACGACGATGCTACCACCGTTAGTTTAATTTCACGTACAGTTCCATTCAAGGCAAAAAGAAGAGAATGCGAGAAGCAGCCTTTGTCGGCTAACTGTGGTAATCATGAACCCATCTGGGCTTGATGACTTCATGAATACTCCCCAATCCTTAACTCATGCCGGTCTTGTACTATGCATTGACCGGTGCTGGATAAAACAATTCCTCCATAACTTGCCCTTGGGAAAGGGTTGATCAAGAATCTATTCCGTGCTCACCAAGATTACCAGAGCAGACATTTTAACTTCTGTACAGCGTATTTTACTGCTACTAAACATTCACAGTGGCAGGTTCTTTTCTGATCGCATTTGCCAATGTTGCTTAATCTTCAACAGTGCCTTCATAATTTTAGCAGGACGCTTGGCTCTTCTAAGCATTTGATGGGCTCCGCAATAGTTTTTCGAACTTTGAAGTTAATTATCGAAGTAACATATACACAGTGGCATCTTCCCCTGTTGCAAAATTCTCCTGCTAGGTTGGTCTGAAAGCCCTGAGTTGATCGGCATTTTTTTCAACATTGATTGTTTTTTATTCAGCACGAAGTTTGTTCAACAATATATTTACCACCGTCAGTCGCTACTCCCTAACTAATGGGTAAGGTAGAAATTCTCTTCTCCCAGAACTGAGGAGAATGGAGGTCGAAGAGTTCACCACAGCTCTTCCCACTTCAAATTTTATAATTTTTTCTCAGATGGGAATGTCTTAGGGGCGAAATAAGTGGTAGAGGAATCAATATCCTACTATACTAGGGATCAATATCCTACTATCAGAGGGATCAATATCCTACTATATATTATCGGCTAATGTATCACGTGTCCGTCACGGGGAGGTGGGACTGAAGCCAAGCGATGCCTACGACAGTGCACCGTATGCCAGCCGGGCCTTCTTTGAGCTTAACCACGGGCGGTTTCTGGTGAACTATATCCTTGGCGGCGGATCACTCGAGTGTACGATACATTCAGCGGGCAGCGCGTCACGATATGAACGGGGATCAAGTGCGAAGCGTAGGAATTCAGAAGACGTGCCCTAGACTTCATTCAACGCGCGTAGAAATTCATAAGACGTGCTGAAGACGTCGTACAGCGTGCGTAGGCAGTCAGAGTACGTGATGAAGGCGTCGCCCAACGTGCGTATGGACTCAAAAGACGTGAGGAAGACGTTGTCCAAAGTGCAGCTAAGGATTCAGAGGACGTGACGGAGACGTCGCCCAACGTGCACAGGGATTCAGAAGACACGCCGAAGACGTCCAACTTGCGTAGGGATTCCGAGTAAGAGGGACCAGTCAAAAGGGGTTCAGCAAAGGAGGACCACTAGAAGGGGATGGGGAATAAGGGAGACCAGTATTTTCCCTCAATATCGCGCAGTGTGTGTCGGGCTTCTGAAGACGGGCCACAGACGTCGCGACAACGTGGTGATACGTGAGTCCGGACTCAGTGTCACATGTAGGTTCTTGACTCTCACTCCGCACATAGGTAAGGAAGCATTAGCGGGGGTGGGGAGGGGAGGGGGGGGGGGGTGGAGGAGGTGGCGACTATAGGACTCGGTTCGGAGGAGTAATATTACCGTCGAAAAACAGTGTCGTACGTCGACCTCTCGACCAATACCGATTGTTTTTATTTGTTTTTCCGGATTAAGCAGATCCGATTGGGACTCTCGCCATCACGTAGAGAACGGGTACTTCTGAGCAAAAATCGCCTACATACGATAGATGTTGGATGGGCTTCATAGGACCAGTGAAGATTCTGCCCTACTATATCCCGCTGCACTAATCTATATAGTAAAACCGGTTTTTATTTGATAAAATTAAGAAGGCCTAAAGGGGAATGGAGGAAGATTGGAGTTGTTCTATTCTTGGGGTTCGGAGGCTAAGCCCCAACCAGACGTTTGGCGGCGGCTAGGCCACTTAACGTCTGGTCAGTGAAATAAAGAGCGTAAAGAATTGCGTCCCAGCACTGCTCTTCCGACCTTTCACGGGTCTCTTTAGCAATATGTGGCCACGCCTTATCGTGGAGTAGGTGAACAGAAGCTAGTCTTGGTTGTTTTTCTCGTAAGGCGAGAGCCACTTTCTGAAGCTGCTGGGTTGCTGGTGACGGTTTTTCCTTGCGCTGGCAGCTAGAGGAAGCCACACGGCACGAGGCGTGTTTAGATCGTAGGTGAGCCAGCTCCCATCTCCAGTGATCAGCTCCTCAGGAGTCTCCTTTCAGTGCGAATATTCTTTCGGAGGAAAGCCTGGCAGATGCATACCTGAGTGAGCCGCTTGCTATCAGTAAAGACTTGAGGAATCCAGCGAGTCAGTACTTTTCTGCACCCGTGGCATGGAGGCGACTGAGATATGGATGTGCACCCTCCCTCGCCTCCCAGGTTAGCGCTCGTAGACTGCTGGTCCCGAATGTGCGGGCGCTAACCTCTGGATCCTTCTTGACAGCGTCGAGAGCGACGGAGTCTTCAACCGTGGGGAGAGTTCAGCTAAAGGCTCGCCTTCGAAGTCCGTGTCTCCTTTGAAGAGAGCCAACCACTGCTTGACTGTGCTGTTGGAAGAGCTGTCTTCTCCTGATGCGCCGTTAGTGATTCAAGCAACTGCTGTTGCTGCAAGCCGCCTGCAGAGTGATGGCCTGAAGGTGTTCTTGTGGAAGGAAGGCAACGTGTCTACGTATACCTGACCTAAAGAAGTTTCGAGAATGATCTGCAACCTATTCGCCGAGAAGGCTATGGTGACTAGTTTTCACAGTGTAATAGAAATCGACAATGGCAAAATCGCAAGCAATGCATTGGGGAAGTGATTCAAAAGGTTGTATGGGCACAGCTTGAAAAATCTTCAGAAATGACCACTAAGTCACATTTCCCTGTTTTCGCTAACTAGCTTCAAAATTTGACCGCATTGTGCGGTCAGGTGTCAAACCTCAACTTTTGCAGCATTTTATTTATAACTTAAAAATAAGGAAGTCTTCAAAGAAAATCCCGACATAGGACTCAAGAGTGTTCCAAGAATGTTGCCACTATGCGTGCGATCTTACCTTAGATTTCTTGCCATTTTAGATATCTACTCCACGGCTTCTTCTGAAATGCGAACAAGCTAAAATCTCAACTTAGGTCTAGTAGTCATGCCACACACTTGCTCATTGTGGGGCGATGCTTATTTGACGGTAGATAAAATGTCATTTACACGGCTTTTTCAGTCGAGGGATGAATGTACTGTTTTTTGCTTCTGCTTTAGGCAAAATCTTTATTTTATGCAAGAAATTTGATTAGCTGAAGATGCATATAAGCAGTAGGTAGTTCTGAGGTGAACCTTGGGGATAGATCTAGAAAGTTGTAGCCAGCAATTTTCGGTCAAAAAGTTCTCGCGCCCCCCCCCCCTAATCGATACCTATTGCTGCAATGGTGCTGAGCTGCTTAACGACGCATCTATAATGCCAAGAAGTCCGTCTTAGACAAGATTTAAAAAATCCCCAATCGATACATACTCCTACAATGGTGCTGAGCCGCTTAACGGCGCAACTATAACCGTGGGCTACTGCCACAAAGCCCGTCTTAGACAAGATTTTTTCTAGACCAAAAAATAACATGGTGTCTCACTTTTACTTATGGTCCCACCTCTGGCGCAAAGCTCTTGAACATTTCGTACTAGCAAACTTTTCCATAAATTACAATTACACCAGCAACCAAGCAAACATGACAAACGTTCAAGACGCGGTCTCGACATCAACCCCTTCGCAAAATCTTAAAGCACTACTGCTTTCCAAAATGAGCTAAAAACCTTTCTGGTGCTAAGAGGTTAATACCTTAATGACCCTTCAAACAATTTTATTTAAAAAATGGCATATCCTGCATATGTAACTAGACCCTAGCCTGTTACTGCACTCAAATCTAAATACAATTGGTTTTTCCATCCTTATTGTCAGATTGTCTATTTTAAGAAGGAAGAGTGCGGAGTTCGTTTTCCGAATGGTGTCTCCATCACAGATGACGATCTTCGAAGGGTGCTTGCACCAGGGAGCATGATGACTGGCGCTCTAGCCTCTGTTCTATTTCGCCATTTTTTGCCAGTCTATAAAATGTGCAGGTTTGCAGTTAAATTTTATCGGATAACATGCATGCTGTGAAAGAGATATCGGACATGTTTATTGTTAAATTTTTTTGATGATTTCGTATCGCTTCATATTTTTTTCTGTGGACATTTCAGAACTGGGGGAATCTATTTCTGTCATCCGGACGCATATTCGACTATGAAAGAAGCGTATAGGAAATTTATGGGTAGGAATCCGGTTATTCTACCGAGGGTACGGTCACTGACTCCATTAACACGGGAACAAGTGGGTGCGATCATCGCATGGTGTTCTTCAGGTCGCTGCGTATCTCAACAGGAAAGGCAAATTTCCTTTCTACCTCTGGAAGCTACACCATTCCAACATATCTATGATCCCTATTTGCTCCAGCGGCCACTGGTAGGAAAATTATGTTGACATCAGAATATTTCACTGCGAATTCGCTAATTCTCACCGGTCTAAGTTCCCTTCGCTTCAGGGTACTAGCCATCGTTCAACTGCAGAAAGCACATGAGGTATGGTTTGGAATTAAATTCGAACCGCAAAGTTGAAAGAACTAAAAAATAAGAACGATCTATCCTATTGTACTTTATGATCTCTCACTCTTTATTACAGTAAGACAACTGAGCAGGTATAGAATTAATTTCGTATCTCAGCTAACCAATCTGACATCGGGTTTTCGTATTACGCTGGAGTACGGCTAGTCACCCGTACCTGCAGTATGTTACTGCAAAAGTGTGTGAGGGCCCCAACCGTTTCACGACACACGTGATTTTCAGGCGACTGCCGCGTGGGACAGCTCGTGTTTTTCCCACGCTCCGAGTAAATATGAATAAATAAAATAATAAATAAATAGAGATGGATAAAACAGTACCCAATGAAGTTCCCCATGAACCATCTTGACCACAGATGTAAGTCGACTCAGTGATTAATATTGTACTATTAAGTGTTTGATGGGAGCGTGTGGCGCAGTCGGAGGAGGCGCGACTGTCATGTGCACCCGACACCAGATTCCTGGTTCGGATTTCCCGCCTAGGCCAACCAGGCCTTCCATCCCTCCGGGGTCGGTGAATTGGTACCAGATTTGTCTGGGAATGATAAAGCGCTGACTTGTTCATCGGCTGGCCACCGCAAGTCATTGTATGGCCAGATACGCATTCATTCGCCTCCACGACTGCCCGTAGAAGTAGAATGCGCTGGCGCATCCCAGAAGGGATTGAGTAACGCCGTCCTTCATCCTTTATCCTTAAGTGTTTGATAACTTTCCATGAACTGTTTTTATGATGGTATCCGCCGACGTCGTCGGACAATCTCCTACGCGGCAAAAAGTATCCGAAGACGTCGACAATGTGGTGAAAGGTTAGCCATAGGGCACGGGAGGCACGCAGAGCTTGCAGTCGCAGATGATTTGCGGCCGCATCGCTTTGCCTGTCTGCGCTCCACAGACCGCGGCAGGGATCGGCCATAGCGCAGACAGAAGACGGGAAAGCGAATAGTAGCAGTAGGTCCCCACTGAAAGGAGTACAGCACCTCTGCCGCTTGATTCGAGCAAGACTCGAGTGCACCAGTGTGCATGAACTGCACGCTTTATGAGTTCTGCCGTCCGCCACCAGTCGGCTGCCACAAAAGGGTGCGGAGGCCTTAGGAAAAACGTGTTCGTCGAAACCTCGATTACAATAAGGACATTCATACCAAACCTGCCAAGCAACGAAGATTAAAACTTGCCGTTTCTCTCAAAATGCCCCGGTTTCATGAAGGTCGAACCTGGACATTGTTTAGGCTTAACTTCCGACTTTATATATGACAGCCTCATTTAACGTGGAAGTACTCGAACAAAAGGAGAGCTTTCCGGAACGTAGTGATTGGTTTAAGCGGTATGCAAAAAACCTTCTTGCGCTCAAAGTGGTTGAAACAAAACCATACTAAAGGAATCGATTCCATCTAGATTTCGGTTTCAGGTTCTCAAGAGCCGATTGATTATTGTTGATAGTCTGTATCACGAAGAGATCAACAAGTGAGTCAGACGTTAGGAAAGCTCTTCCTTAATTGTGGCTTATTCTTCAGCGAATGTTGTTCAGATTATTCACATTCCGAATAGCGTGTAGAGCCCATGAAATCGTGAGAACGGCTCTGAAAGCCACCCACCTTCTGACCGACAGCCCGTACGATTTGGATTCGTTTCGGTTAGTTTACCACGCTTTATTTATGTCGATAATGAACTGCTGTATTCATTACACAATACGTAGTGTTGTCTGTAAAGGATGGCCTATAAACACAACAAAAACTGGCCACGTTTCTAAGGGGGGGGGGGCTTGTCAATTGCGCTGAACACTGCTACGACTACTATGTAGAACATCACCGGTGCTATGTCCTTAACAACTGTCGTGGCTTCAGCTCCGCATATGAATAGTCGGCCTTCATTTAAAGCAAGCGGATGTCGTCTTCCGCGTTGGAGCGCTCACATTTTAAAGCGGCTAATTTTCTGAAGATTGTTCGGTGAGCATTCAGTATTGAGCACTCCAATTCCTTCTTAAACATTAAGGGAATCGGTCTGAGCTACTGTAGTAATCGCTATTAATTTGCGGATCATCCGCAACGTAGCAGCGAGTTGAAGCAAATTCAACATTCAGCGATGTGCGCAACCTATTACTGTACATCGTGCAGTTTATAGCAAACTGCAAAGACACCTCTACAGTACGACGAGGCAATTCGCTTAAGGGTGCGGCCTCCTCGACTTCTGGATGTTGCGCTTACTTGTTTGTTATTCGCCAACTTATTTATTGAGCAGAGGAGAAAACATGCCCTACTTTTTTGAACTAAATGCCGCCATTTCTCCCCTTTGTCGACGGTGCATATAGGCCCGTTTTAATCAATCGAGTGGATACGACCTCTAGCAGAGTGAAATTAGGCTGACGGGAGAAGCTTACCCATGCGTTTGAAAGAGCATGGCCTATTTTTTCGAACTATTCAGAAGAATGTGGCTTATTTTTTGGAATTACATAGCTACTGCCATGGAGAATAACAAACAAGTAAGCGCAACGTCCAGATGTTGAGGAAGCCGCGCCCTAAAACGATTTGCGTCCTGCGCGACGCGTGGCAAGCAGAAAACGGCGCTTTTCGTCTCACTTTTGTGCCACTCTTCACCTTTCGCGTTGCTTTTGCTTGTTGGACGGAACGACATGTCCAGTACTGTATCTACTCAGCACAGCGTCATTTCGATCGCTTGTTTTAACACATCACTCTTAACCGCTGACAGCTACTGAATAGAAATAAGCGAAAGCTGGTTTTCGAAAACTTGGAGATGTATGAAAGTTTCATCTTGCGATTTGAGTAAGGCAGAGAAGAAAAACTGGAAGGACTATGTGAACAGATGAGCGATATAAATTAGCTTATAATGAACCTGATCGCAAGTAATCAAAAGATCATGAAATCAGAAAGCGAAAGTAATTTGCTAAGACAATACATCATGGAAAGAACCGCGCCAGTGTCTTGACGAGGACTGTAAAAACATCAATGTTTAAGTGCGCAAGAACTGGCGTTCGTGTTTGGCGTACTTCGTCGCAATCGGGGGAGATGTCAGCTGTCGTGTGCAGCCGACTTCAGGTTTCTGGTTTGGACTTCCCGCCCTGGGCAACCAAGCTTCTCATTTCTGTGGGATCTGTGAATTGTTGCCAGACTTGTTTTTGAACGATAAGGCGCTGACTTCATTGTATAGATAAGCACGCATGCAAATTGCTCTCCACAGCTGCCCGTAGGAGTAAATAGAACGCATCGTGAAAGGGATTGACTTCCCGTCCTTTATCCTTCATCCTTTAGGGTTCTGCTTTACCTTTTAGCACCGCTGTCCACTCGGATTAGCTCATAGGAACAACAACTGTCATAATCCATAACCTCCTGCAGTTCACAGCATCTTTGCAGACTATTCACCGGGCAGTATCCGCCGGATTCTTATGTTTTTATACCAGGCGGCAGACCTTCTCTTATGCTCAGTTTTCTAGAACTTGTCATTTTAGACTTGTGCGGATGAAGTGTATGCCTCGCCAAGATAACGGGTTCGACTGCGGATTCTTCATGACGGCATTTGCAGAACTGTTCGCGAAGAACATGGCATGGAGTGTAAGTTGATATCAGATCATTTTGAATGTATTAATAGAATACTGGTCAAACAGTAGCGTTTACCAAACCTCCACACTGTCGCTACTTTTATTCCTCCTCGTTGTGGATGTCTTCACAAGAGGTCTCCAACAACCGACACCCTAGACGTCTTCTTTGCTGTCAAAGTGATGATTGTTCTGGAAAGCCGAACTGACTTGCAGAGTCGCGTTCCTGCTTGGAGTGGTCGATTTGCAGCGTTTGCGTTATATCTGAGCGTTAGGAAGTCGGACTATGTAGTTCAATAACATCAATAACGACGGGGACTCAATGGCAATGGACGGCGTCGAACCGCCACGAACTGATTTTCCTCAACTGTCACCAGCGAGGGAGGGTTGCATCATACCGGAAAATCAGCGATAGCTTGAAGTCGAAGGCATGTCCCACCGTAGTTCAACCCGTGACATTGCATGTATCAAAATGCTACATCGCGGCCAAGAAGCACAGCATCGAATAACTGTAGCGGAGATGAAGATGCTGCGCTAGCATGCAAACATAATGCTAATGGACCGCACCTGTAAAGCATTTGCTATTCCTCTGCGACACGTCGCCGGCGCTGTCGTCGACAGTTCTGGGCGGCTGCTACGTGGTGCACAGCAACCCGCACAACATTGCCGCGGACAGGGTCGCTGATGCTGTCGCCGACAGCGTCGCAGGGGTGTCATACTACCGTCGCCGACGGCGTCCGCGACAGATTCTCGCGGTGTCATTCTCCCGTCACCGACAGCGTCCGCAACAGATTCTCGATGACCTGCTGGCGCTCGGCGCGAGACGAATAGAGTGCACGCGTGCTCTCTAGCTCGTCATGCCAGGGCTGCCTCGCAGTCGGAGACAGATTGTATCTACGTCTTGGCATCGTTCCCATTGATCTCACGGGGTACGAGAGCTGTCTAAGACGGTTCGGTCAGCCGTTGCGATGAAAACACTACGAAGACTGCCATTGCTCCAGATGTGCCTTGCAAGCAAAGAACACAAATATTCAGGATCCGCGCATAAGTTTCATTGCCTTTTGGTATACTTTCGTCATGAGAGTTGTATTATGAGCTTTGCCATCCTGCTTTCCGCTTGAAATGATTGCACCCTTCGACAGAGTAGATTGCAGTTCTCGTCCAGCAGGCGTAACCGAAACAAACTACGTGTCTGTCATACTCAATCTTCAACAACCCGACCCGTCTATAATCTATGTATGAACGTCGGCGAAGCTCGAATTCCGAAGGATCAAGCGAAACTTTAGAAAATCTATCCGCTTGACGACAGAATCAAATGCCAGTGGGTCCATTGACGTCAACGGCACAACGCTCGCACGATGGAACGCATAAGGCCCCGTTTATACTTCGTCGCGGCGCGACTCGACGCCACGTATAGTGGCCATGTTGATTATGCGTCGCGATCGATCAATTTGGCCACATTGCGTGGCCACCGCGTCGCGCCGCGACGAAGTATAAAGGGGCCTAAAGCATGTTGGGTTTGCGGTCGGCACCACCATAGTGTTATTTTGAAGTCATGCAGTTGGATATGGCGAACATCGCCCTTACAATAACAAGCCCCTGGCTCATTCGCATATATACATCGCTGTTCTCGAGGAAATCGAGCTGAAGAGGAAATGGCGCCACTGGGAAACTACGCGGATCCTGTGCCGACTAAGCCGTAATCGACACTATTTGTTCTCAAGCGAGCATTCACAGGACTTCGCTCTTTATTCCGATTTTCTTTGAGCAACTCTCAAGAAACGTTATTTAGATAATGCCCGACGAGGAGCTTAAAAGAGTTGTACTTCCTCCTAATATGGAAATCGAGCTTCGAAACCATGTGAAAGTCATGCGAGCTGAGATCGCAGCATATGCCGAACGTGTTGCAGGCCGCCCATTAAAACTGGTGTAGTGCAGGTATGCTGAGTGTGTTTTACATGCTTCAGAAGGGTGATCATCATGGCGCTTACGGCTCTGTAACAGCCTCAATTGCTACAACAAACGAAACTACTTGAACGCAGGACAAGAGCTCCTGTCTGTATCGGACGCTTGGATGCTCCTTGTCATCGCTATCAATAAATAGCTTATAAACACTTGAAGGCAAAGGTGCAATAACACCTCAAACTCCCGTACAATTGACGTTTGCGATAACTTTTTCCATAAATGAGAAGACTTCAAAGAAAGTTATTCTAAAATTTTCCTTGAACAAAACATTATTGTAGTCTTTAGTTCAATGCAGAGGAAAAGTGGCGATGTCCGTTCCTCCACGTGGTGCCACTGGAAACTACTCGCTCTGCGAGTTAAGCCGAACACGGACACTCGATTGCAGGCGACAGGCCCTTGTGACAGGCCGGCCTACGAAGACCCATGTCACATCACATGGTGTATGACAGCTCAAGTGTTTCGAGATAGTGCTACGGCATCCGCGGGAGCCGACGCGCACTCGCAGAGCTCGGCGAGTGTGAGAAGTATGCGAGGGTCCCTGATGCGAGGACGGCATCGGGGGGCAACTGAGCTAGTCCGAAAGTCCCGTAACGTAAGCAGGACCCGCGTGGCAACGCTGAATATGGGTACGTTGACGGGCCGCTCGTGCGAGTTGGTTAAAGCACTGGAGCGTAGAAGAGTTGATTTCTGTGCGGTGCAGGAGACGAGGTGGTCCTGCCGTAAGTCAAGGGACATAGGACGTGGCTTCAAGGCCGTTCTATGTGGAAGTCCCAGGACCACCAGTGGTGTCGGAATAATCGTCTCCGAACGATTTCGTGACTCGATTGTAAGCGTCGAGCGCTTTGACGATCGATTGATGAAGGTCGTTGTCGCCGCGAAGGAGCGACTCTATCACTTCTTCTCTGCGTATGCTCCGCAGACTGGCTGCTCGGAGCAAGCCAAGGAAGAGTTTTGGAGCCTACTTGATGAGAAGACAGCAGAGGTACCGTCGAAAGATGTCATCATAGTCGCTGGTGACCTCAACGGGCACGTCGGCGCGACGAAAGACGGGTACGGCTGTCATGGTGGGTTCGGTTACGGATCGCGTAACGCAAATGGTGAGCGTATCCTTGAATATGCGGAATCGCACAACCTCACCATAGTGAACACCGTATTTCGCAAACGCGATTCCCACCTCATCTCGTTCTATAGCGGGAACACCAGGACTCAGATAGACTTTGTCCTTGTGAAGAATCGAGACCGAAGTCTTGTCACAGACGCGAAGGTCGTGCCGTATGAGACGGTCGCCCCACAGCATCGACCGCTGATCTGTACTTTAAAGATCGCCCCTCCGAGGCTGAAGCAGGTCGAGCGATGCGGTGCACCAAGAATCAAGTGGTGGCGAATGAAAGAGAAGGAAGCAGCTGTGATTTCTCGCGTGCGGTTACCGACAGTGACAACTGTCGACGAAACTTGGGAGAAGGCCACCGACGCGATTCGTCAAGCTGCACGGTCGGAGCTCGGCATCACGAAGCCTGGACGACGGAAGGTCGACAAGCAGGCCTAGCTGTGGACAGATGACGTGAAAGCCAAAGTTCGAGAGAAGAAGACGCTATATCACGTGTTTCTCGGCGAAAAGACAGCCGATAACTGGCGGAAGTACCAAGAAGCGAAGAAAGCTGCAAAGAAGGCCGTGGCTGTTGCAAAAGCCACTCATTATGGAGATGTCAACGAGAAGCTCGAGTGGCGCGATGGTGAGCGGTATCTGTACCGACTCGCAAAGAATCGCCATCGCCAGACCGAGGACATCGAGAAGTTCTTCGGCATCAATGATGAGAACGGCCGTCTTCTTATGGACCGCAAGAAGGCATTGAAGGGATGGCGCGATTACTTTGAGGAAATCTCTACAGTAGAATTTCCCTATCCAGCCATCCCCTCAACGGCTCCAACCCACGGCCCCGTTCAGAAGATCACCGTGGAGGAGATTGAAGCGGCTTTGAAGAAGATGAGGCCAGGCAAAGCGACTGGGCCCGACGACGTGGCAGCAGAACTGTGGAAGTCGAAGTTTTGGTACCCTGCTGAGTGGTTGGCGAAGTTCTTTAATCAGGTTGTGGCGGAGAAAAAAGTGCCTGAGAGTTGGCGCCAAAGTACGACGATTCCGATTTGGAAGAAGAAGGGCAGTCCTGCAGAGTGCTCCAATTACCGTCCGATTCGCTTGCTTTCGCACAGCATGAAGATCTTTGAGCGAGTTGTCGATGGACGAATTCGGGACATCGTCCAGCTTTCCAGCAATCAGTGCGGCTTCGTGGCTGGCTGTGGCACCATTGATGCCATACACGCCGCCCGCCTCCTGATAGAGAAGCATCGCGAGAAACAGAGGGCAGTGCATATCGCCTTCCTCGACTTGGAGAAGGCCTTTGACCGCGTACCGCGTGAAGTGATATGGTACGCCTTGCGACATCATGGAGTTTCCGAAGAGCTCATAGAGTGGGTGCGAATTCTCTACTTTTTCCCAAAGAGTAGAGTGCAAGCTGCAGCTGGAACCTCGATGGAGTTCCCCATCTCTGTCGGGGTACACCAGGGTTCTGCGCTTTCCCCACTCCTCTTTGTTGTCGTCATGGATGCCATCACACAAGATCTTCAGAAGCCCGTCTCTTGGACGTTGCTTTATGCCGATGACGTGATGCTCGCTAGCGAAGATGAAGGTGAACTCGAGCGAGAGGTGCAAGCTTGGTGTGATCGCTTGGAGCGGTTTGGACTCAGATTGAACGTGAAGAAGACCGAGTATTTAACGACGGACGTTTCCGAGTCCAGCTCCATCAAGGTTAACGGCATCGAGCTTCCACGCACTGCGGTCTTTAAGTACCTGGGATCAGCAGTCGCGTCTGACGGCAAACTGATGACTGTAGTAAATTCACGCGTAAGTGCAGCTTGGTCCAAGTGGCGCTCGTTGACTGGGGTGCTCTGCGATAGGAAGATACCGAAGCGCTTTAAGTCAAAGATCTACAGGGCAGTCATCCGGCCAGTAGCGATGTACGGCGCTGAGTGTTGGCCTGCGACCAAGGAAGTTGAAGCGCGCCTCAGCGTCATGGAGACGAAGATGCTGCGCTGGACGGCAGGAGTCACGCGCATGGACCGCATCCGAAACGATGCTATTCGGCAGAAGTTCGGTGTCGCGCCGATAGCGGACAAGATGCGCGAAGCTCGCTTACGATGGTACGGCCACGTTCTGCGTGGAAAGGAAGATAGCGTCCGCAAGATAGGCCTTAAGTTCGAGGTGGTAGGAAAGCGACCTAGAGGGCGCCCGAAGCAGCGCTGGGCTGATACATTACATATGGACTTGAAAGTAGCTGGCGTCCACCCTGATCTAGCGCTGGATCGGGAAAGGTGGCGTCATCACACCAGAATAGCGGACCCCGCTACGAAGCGGGACAGATGCTGAAGAAGAAGAAGAAGAAGAAGAAGAAGAGTTCAATGCAGAGGAAGCTTATTTCAATTTGAAAGAGTTAGTTCTCATTTCAAAAGTATTAGGCTAACTTAGAAGAGTGTCCAGAAAAAGTGAAAACGGTATAGAGTGCGTGCCGTATCTGAAAAGTGATTGAGCAACGCCGTGCTTTATCGTTTTTCCTTAATGTCGCCTTTAGCAAAAAAGAGGAACTTTTTACGAGCATGAGATTTGTTCCGTAAAGTAGACGAACCTGTGGGTTTCAAGAACACACACTAAGGACGAACTCGCACTCGAAAACACACTGTCACCAGAGTTGTTTGGTGCCATACGCAAGTGTCAAATACAAGCAAACAGCTCCCCACGATATGGCGTCGGAGTAGCGAATGAATGGCGCATTCTCGCGGGTTTTATCAATGTTGATCTCTCTTAATTCGCATTTTCAGGCTCTATCCACTTAGACTTTCCGGTTTATTAAACCCTTTTCAAAGGCTTACTTAGGCTTGCAGCAGATCAGTCACTCTATGGCTGCATTAATTTTTTAATCACTTCTCGCAAGTGAATACTTACTTGAACGGCTGAGGGTGCAGCCAGGTAGCATAAAGTGCTTGTACTTTGCCTGTTTTTTAGGGTGATTTTTCTAGTATGGTATTTTATGATCGATATTTTTAAATCCGCTCGGGATCTGCTAACGTATCTATAGAAATAGGAACGATGTTCATGTATAGTTTTTCATGCAATGATGATGATGTGCAGTGGAAGCCGTTTGCTTAATCGTTCACATCGTTTTAGATTCTGACGGATTTTCTGAGATCGCAAGGACGTCGCAGTTATGCTCGTCGAGGCGATGATGCCCCTTAGTTGCAATTTCGTCTGCGGTTACTCCAAACTGATTACAATTCTGTTCCAATTTTGGAAACAACGACGCTTCGCGATGAATTTTTCTTTACGCTTCTCGAACTGAACGTTGATAGCAGCAATCAAATGTACCTTGAGGAGCGGAATCGTTTGGTACTGGCTGGCGTTCTTACAATAGAATTTTTAGTAAGTTATTTCATTGTGACCTTTTGCCACGAACTATTCCGTCGTCCGTCGCAAGGCGTACTTTTTTCAAAGCGTTGGAGCAGTGTTGTATTCCTACCGGTGAATTTAATTCTATTCTACCTTTGCTCATAATCAGGTGAATCTCTTTAAATTGTATTCTTTGTTTGTCTTTTCTGTAGTGTGCTTGCTGTTTTTTTATACTTCATCTGTTCATGGTGCCCTGTATTGTTAAAGCATTTGTTTTTGCTTGTGATTTTAGCATAGTACATATGTATTTAGGTAAATTTTCAAATTTGCGTTCTTTCTTTGTATTAAATGAGCTGTACTTGTTGTTTTCTTTTATGCTTCGTCTTTTCATACTGCCGCTTATTGATAAGGCACATTCCTGTGATTGTACTGTTAGTAGAGTACATACACATTTCGATAAGTTCTTTTTCTAAATTTGCGCTTTTTCTTGTAATTAATAAGCTGTTCTTGTTGTTTTCTTTTATGCCTCGTCTTTTCATACTGCCGTGTATTGATAAGGCATTTCTCTGTGGGTGTGCTTCTAGTAAAGTACATGCACATTTCGATAAGTTTTTTCTAAATTTGCGTTCTTTGTTTGTACTTTGTGAACAATGTTTGTTGTTTTTCTTTAGCGCTTATTCTTTTCATAGTGTCGTGTACTGTTAAAGATTTGTCTGTGATTGTGTTTCTAGTACAGTGCATAGGTGGATTGGCGACCAAGACTTCTCCAATGCTGGCCTATTTCGATCATATACATGTCGTGTACTGTTACGTGGGAACGCTGGGCAGCAGCTGAGTCTTGCGAAAATGATGTTCATGAACTTTCTGATGCATTCTCGCTCTGCGTAACGACCATCATCGAATGCTACGTGTATCCTGGTTCAAATACGCGTATCCAGGTCGCGAAATCGACACAGCCGACGACTTAGCGCCGGTGTTCGACAGGAGGAAACGAACGGCTTGGAAAGATTTCAACAGCGTCGAAGAAGTCGTGAAGAAGACGAAGAACGTCCGACTCCATTGTTCTTCCTGCCCTAACATACGCCGCGAGACTTAGGCCATACGAAAGCGAAATGAACACGCAATAAGCGTCATGCAGCGTGGAATCGAGAAGACCATACTCGGAGTGACATGATACACGCACGTGAGAGAAGACCTCCGCTAGTCGGATCTTCATCGTCGACCTTCGAAGACCACAGAGGCAGGCTGTCGCACGGGTAAAGTCGGCGAATATTAGGTGGGCCGGCCATGTTATGCACACATGCAAAATAATCAATACAGCACCTTGACTACGAGATCTACAACCTAGAAACAATTCAAAAAACTACTAAATACAGCTAGTAAACACTATATCACAACAGCTACACATGTGACTACTAAAAGCACACTATCACGATCAATACTTAACATGTCCCGGGACGAGTAAGAGTCGTCGATAACCCTTTGATTAAACTCGAGGGTGAGGAGTGTCGCGTGAAAAAGAAATGGTCTCCTATATGTAGCTCCTTGCCGTGAAGACGTTGCCAACTCCCTCGGATGTCGTTTCCAGCGTTGTCGAGTCCTCGGCGCCTTCACTTACTTGCTCTTCACGCAACAGTCTTCTGCCGACCTCACACTGACGCAGCTTTTGCATCTGCTCTGTTTCACTGACAATGTGTTTAGCACCATTCGAACTCCTCACCATATCAGCTTTATGCATAATGAGCCTGCATTCGGCTCAACAGCTTTCCTTAAAGCGGCAAATCTTCAGATTGTTTTTCTCTAGCTCTTGTGCCCATCACAGGACTTTCTCTGAGGAAATAGGTCGTCTTAGGAGTGCCGGTAGCGTTGAGTGGATGGTACACACTTCTATCGGTAGCCCATACACATATTTGTGAACTAAGGACCTCCTGACTATGGACGGCACCTAGTCCTCGCTGACCAGCATCGGTGTGAATCCTAAGTGGCTTCGTACCACTCCTGGCAGCTTCTACATTAGGATGCGTAGGCACTGGATTTTGTGCGATTACGCTTTTCAGCTTCCCAAAACAACCTTCACCTTGAGACCTTGCAACGCTATTAAGTGTCAATTTTTTCTGCAAGCTATTCAGCGTCGCGACAAGACGTCTCAGACTCCAGCGCATTTGCTTCGCCACACTTCAGGTCTGTACCCCTTGCGAATGTAGCGAATCCAATTGGCTCACTGGAAGCATTCCGCTTTCTGGATCTCCAGAAAGCGGAATGCTTCCAGTGAGCCAATTGGATTCGCTACATTCGCGTCTTTTGGATGCCTGCCCACAACCGTTTTGATCAGTGACCGATGTAGCTGCATCGAAGGACAGTTGCAAAACTCTCAACGCATTGGTGCCAAGCACCACCGTCTCGTCAGTTCCATCCATAACAAATACCACAATCCAACGCTTCCGTCCTGGAGGAGCCTCGACGTTTAGCCTTATCGCGCCATTGAACCGCATACGATTCCTTGAAGCATCACAGATGGATTGCTGTGCTTGATTTCTTCGACCTCTCGGTCCAAATCAAATCCAGAATCGAGCGCTTCCTCAAGGATTCTGAAAGGGATGATGCTAACCTGAGATCCTGTATCAAGCAGCGCCTTTTTCTTCATACCAAGCAACTGGATTTCAACCAGTGTTTGCTCTCCCACAAGGTCGCTTTCATTGGTCCGTACGCCTATCGCTCTGCAAGCCCACCGCGTGAGGGATGTCGTAAAGCTTTCGGGTTCAATCGAACACAACCTCGGTTCTGTTTCTCAACCACTTCATCTTCGTTGTCCCGTTGCGCGAGCGTTCTCACACTCTCTCCTCAGATGTCCTACCTTACGACATCTGTAACACCTGAGACTCCTTGCTACTTGTTTAGAACCTGGCGAGGCTACATAACCTCGGTTCTGTTTGGCAACCACTTCATCTTCATTGTAAGACAAGGCTTCGTCGCCGTAGCACTTGCTCTAAACTGAGTTTGGCATTCCACCTCCTCAAATTTTTGCTGCATGGCTAAAGCCACCTTTCTACCACGCTCAAAGCGTTGCGCCAGATTTTCAGCATTTCGTATTCACAACCTTTCAATGTAATCTTCAACGTCGTATAGAGCTGCAAATATCCGGCCAATCAGAGAGTTGAAACACAACCTCCGCTGCTCTTGTTTGAGAGAGCTCCTCCTCCGATGCGCAAGGAACCTCTAACGCGGTAAGGCGCTCAATCTCAAAGCAGAATCGGGCGATATCTCTATCTCTTTTCAAACGCTTCAACACCACGTAGGCTTTCACCTGACAAGCTGAGTTGTTTATACCAAACTTCGACCGCACAGCGTCTAAGAAGTCCAGGAAACATCCTACCCTCACATGCCTTGGCGAGGGCTTCCGCAACTGTCTCAGGAGCACCACACAGCTTTAAGATCAGAAGGTGGATGAGCACATCATCCTGCAGTCCAAGGTTTTGGTACTTCATTCTAAACCTTAACAGAAAGTCGTCAAAGCGTTTCTCTTGCGGGTCCGTGAAAACATCAACGTCAGGAAGAGACATAGCTGCAAAAATATTTCCCAAGGCTGGTTTCTCACATTTATCACACCAACCTTGTTGGGAAACCTGCTTCGGAATGTTCAATGAACTCGAAGCCTTGCCTGACGATCTCAAGGTGAAAGGCTGTCTGAGTTTATCATTTCGACGAAGACCATCCATGGAAACTCACAGTTCCAGAAACCTCCCTCTCTACGATGGACCTGGGAATCCCCCGGTGGTCAGTTCCACAACGAGACCGACCACATCATCTTCAATCGCAAGTATTGCCTGACCGACTTTTCCGTTGTCCCTATGTTCTACACGGGATCGGACCACCGCCTCCTTCGCGCAAGGTTCCGCTTTTCGCGTCAAGGAGAGAAGGTCGTGAAGTTCAAGAAGAGGAGTCCCAGAACAACCACCAGCTTGGACCGTTACACCTCCCTTGCCGGCCTTCGGGATGATACGTCATGGACAACATCGACGAGGAATACGACCACCTGCACCATCTCCGCGTGCTAAGGGAGCAGAGAGCTTGAAGACCACCAAGAGACGCCTGTCTCCGGAAACTCTCGAGCTGATACGCCAGCGTGGAGCAGCACGAGCGTCCGGCAACTACCAACTGACGTCCGAGCTTGCAAAGCTATGCAGAGCGGCGATAAAGGAGGATCTCAAGGAGAGAAGGGCGGAAGTGTTGGCTGAAGCTGCAGAGGCAGTTTTGAGCATCCGCAATGCCCGCCGGTACTTCGCCAACTTCAAGACCAAGATCACCGCTCTCCGACGTCCTGACGGAACCGTCACCTCTTCCAGAAGGACCATGGAGAAGGTCATCCACGACTTTACTCCGATCTCTTCGATAGTCACGTCCACCTGCCCCAACGCCATCTTTCGCAGGATGGATACGTCGTCCCCTCTGTTCTCCCTTCCGAGATCCGACACGCCATCTCGTCGGTGAAGAAACGAACAGCACCCGGTCCCGACAGGTCAGACCCGAACACCTGAAGAACATCCCGCCAGCGCTCATCAATACCCTAGCGCGGCTCTTCTCGCGCTACCTGTCGGAGTGCAAGGTTCCATCTCAGTGGAAGACCAGCAGGACCGTCTTGCTGTACAAGAAGGGAGACGTGCACGACATTGGCAACTATCGCCCGATCTGCCTGCTGTCCGTGGTCTACAAGCTGTTCACTCGAGTCATCCTGAATAGGATCAACAGAACGCTGGACGAAGGACAGCCATGCGAGAAAGCAGGATTTCGGAGAGGATTCAGCACGATCGAATACATACACACCGTTGCAAGGCTCATCGAAGTGTTGCGAGAGTATAAGCTGCCGCTGTGCCTTACGTTCATCGACCTGAAGAAGGCATTCGACTCCGTCAAAACTGAAGCGGTCATCGACGCCCTACTCACTCAGGGTGTTCCTACACAGTACATCAGAGTCCTTCGAGAGCTGTACAATGGATTCTCGACCAAGATCTCACCATTCTTCAATGACGTCCTCATCGACGTAAAGAGAGGGGTTCGGCAGGGCGATGCCATACTCCGAAGCTCTTCAGCGCCACCCTCGAAAACGTCATGCGCGAACTAGAATGGGAAGACATGGGAGTGAAGGTCGACAGCCGGCAACTACACCATCTTCGCTTCGCTGACGACATCGTGCTCATAACACCGAGCATCAGCCAGGCGGAGCGAATGCTGGCTGACGTCGATCGTGTATGTGGGAACGTTGGACTGCAGCTGGATGTTCATGAGGAACGGACAAGTTTCTGATGCCCCATTCTAGCTCAACGGAACGAACATCTCCGATTGCTTCATTTACGTGTATCTGGGTCGCGAAGTCAATATGGCCAACGACCTAGCGCCGGAGCTGAGCAGGAGGAAACGAGCGGCTTGGGGAGCTTTCAAGAGCGTCGAAGAAGTCGCGAAGAAGACGAAAAACGGTATTCACACTTTCTGCGCCGCGGTACATAGGCGATACACGACATGTGGAGTGCCGCGGGAGGTCGCAAGAGCAGCGAGCTGCCCTCCGCCATGTCCGCACTCGGGCCGAATCGCAGCGCCAAACTTGTTTCGGCGGCCGAAGAGGTGAAAATGGTTTTCAGTTTGAATACGGAAAATATTACATCTGTGGAAAGCTCGCAACGAGCTGAGAAGTGCTGTTCAGTTGATTTTTCGAATAAACTCATCCATAAAGAGGTAAGCGACTGATACAAAATTTTCTGTTGTTTTCGTCAAACTTAGGCCGCATAGAAATCAACTTTGAACGGCCTAAATCTTTTCGTTCTTCTTAGATTCAAATGTGTTTGTGGTCTACTGTATACAACAAAAACACGGCTTTCGTACTCATCCTGTACAGGAGCAGCCGAAGTTTTAAGATAGGAGAAATCTAGCGCTGCATATTGAGATTGGACCAATCCCTTGTTGGAAAAAAATCTAGTCATTTCTGTTCATTTCTCAAAGCCAATTTACATGTTTTATAAAGACCATCGTTCCCACAATGAAATAGTAGAATACTGCCTTCTCTAGCAGTCTACTAGTTGGGTACTTCTTAACTGAATCTTAGGTTTCCGCGCGTTTGCGCTTAACTGATGGGCCTATGTTATTCAAACTTGGCACTATTTAGTACCACAATGACACTTGATGCGTAACAAATACAGATCTGCTAAAACCATAGAAGATTTCTGAGTTTTGATGAACTTCGTCAACGAAAAGCCTTAAGGACATGTCACTGGGGATCTCAGAGGAGTCGTAAATCAATTAACGGAGCGAACCGAGGAAGCAAAAGCTTCATGACTAGGTCACTGTGCAACCATTTTAAATGACGTTTAAATCGCTGGATAGAAAATAAGACGGGGCTTCTAATGGTGTTAATTAGATTTAGAAAATAACTTTGAGAAGAGTTATGGCAATGTGACGCTTTCTGACGGATTAATCCGTCGCAAAGCGTCTTTTTTGCAAAGAATTTGAGCGGTACTGTACGCCTCTGCGTACCTCACGCGGGCAAGCTTTGCCGTTCAGCTTGGGATATGGCTGCAGCAGAGGAAGCGCAGCCTCCTCCTGCTTGACACAGAGGCAACTGCACGCTTTTCTGATCGTTCTGATTTCGAATACGTGTCACCGACGTCTGCCGTGAGCATGGGAGGACCGCTAAGGGGCGATGGAGAAAGAAAGTAAGGGGGGGGGCTCTAGGGTGGACCAGGAAAGCTACCACGAAGAAAAGGAATAACCTGGAGGAGGGATCAGAACGGGGAAACCAGCAAGAAGAGACCAGTAAGGGGTAAATAGTGGAGACAAGGAAGTGGGCCAGGAGTTGGGAAAAGGAACGTGGGGGAGGGAGGTGGGGAGACCAGTAAAGGCCGACCAGCAATTAGATCCAGTAAGAAGAAACGAGTGAGGGAGAGCCTGGCTTGGGAAGACATGTCAACGACAGCTTGAAACGCTTGCTGTTGAGCATGAGAACGATTGCGGAGGAGCAACACGAGGGACAGAAGTACTGCGCAACACAAGCCAATGACGTTAATGGCCGGTACGGGGAGAATGTCTAGTGGTTTTCCAAATTTTTGTTATTAGGGCGCAGTGTTGCGCAGTCAGATGGGGTGCCGTCTCCTGCATGCTTATCCTATAACAGGTTTTATTTATTTATTATTTATTTAAAGACGCGAGTTACAGTCACACGCGTAAAACAAATAAAAAGAAAAGGGTAGGAATGTGCCATAAAGCAACAATTAAAACTCTATTACAGAAACACAGAACCTCAAAACATGCCGTTAATACATCTAACTTTCTATGTGACTACGAGAAATTAAGGCCTTAAAAACTTGAACAGAGTAACCCAGGAGGCGTTCGTCGTCATTCAGTAATGAATTTAGCTCCTTAATGCTCCTATATGTAAGGAAATTTGCCCTAACACGCGACCTAGCCATGGGGACTCGCAGCACGAGCTTCCCTCTCACGGTCCTAGTCAGCGGAACACTGAAGAAGTCTATAGGCCTCATTGACAGCTTCCCAGAAAGTATTTTAAACATCATCAGAAGATCTGCTTTTCTCCTCCTACTAGAGAGGGAAGGTAGTCCGAGTAGTTTCGATCTCTCAGCACCACAGGGGACTTGAGCGTACTTCAGTCCGAAACATCGCATTACTAGTTTACGTGTAAAGCTGTTTTGAACTCCTTCTAGGAAGTCAATGTCTTTCCTCTTGACCGGATTAAATACGGTCACTCCACTTTCAACTATGGGACGCACATAAGTCTTGTATGCTCGCAAATATACTTGAGGATCGCTCGTTCGTAGGACTTTAAATAAGTTGTAGATCCGGTAATTTGCTTTTTTTACAATATTTTTGTAGTGGCTATCAAAACTTAGGTCATCTGACACTAAGAAACCTAAGTCTCGCACTTGCTTCACTGGTTCTAAAAATAAACCTCTTAACTTGTATTGCGAGTTCTTACAAATGCTTTTGGAACCAACGATCAGGTAGTTAGTTTTTTCAACCGCTAAGGGGAGATTCCATTTTTCAGTCCAACCATCAATGTAATCGATTGCTTCTTGAACAGCGCAACGATCCTCGGGTTTTTCAAGTGTTTTATTAATTTTGATATCGTCCGCATACATCTTTGTGACCACTCCAAATCTGGAAATAGCTTCCGGTAGCTCGAAAGTGTACAATAAGAACAACAAAGGGGATAAGACTCCTCCTTGCGGAACCCCACTGTGGGCCGAAAATACATTGGAATATTGGTCCAACACACGAACCTGATAAGTTCTACCGACAAGAAAATCCTGTAACCAGTTTATTAACATAGGAGGTAGGCCTACTATTTCTAGTTTTTGCAGCAGCTTTTTAGTTGGAACTTTGTCAAAGGCTTTGGCAAAATCGAAGTAAATTATGTCTGTTTGTTTTTTCAATTCCACAGCTCGAGTCCAGTCGTTTACTGAAGTGAGAACAGCAGTTTCTACAGATCTACCTTTTAAAAACCAAATTGGGAACCAGACACAATATTATTTTTATCGATATGTTCCATAATATGCATCTTCACAATTTTCTCAAATGTCCTTGCAAAAATTGAAGTGATACTTATGGGTCTATAGTTTTTGGGATCGCTGAAGGGTGCTCTCTTAGGAATTGGTGTGATGTAGGCGTGCTTCCACCTTGAGGGAACTTCACCCCTCATGTACCTAAGATTAAAAATGTGTTCCAAGGGATAGGCCAAATAGTCAACCAAATTTTTGATGAAATTGAGTGGGACTAGGTCAGGGGTTGTAGAAGTAGATTTAGGCCATTTTTTAAGAATTTTTGCAATGTCTTCTTTATAAAACCAGGGTGAGGATTCCATTCTAGGAAAGGAGGCTAAACCGTTGATTTCATCTCCTGACATTTCTGAGCATAGCTCATCCGACTTGGTAAATACTTTCTGGAACTCTTCGGCTAATAAATTCGCCATATCATTTTGAGAGAACACAGGTTCGTCATTTTCCTTCACTAGACAGGAAATCTTGGTGTCGTGCTTAGTTCTAGAGTTTATATACCTATAAAAGGCTGTCTTATCACTAGAGCTAACCATTTTCCGCTCAAGATGTGCATTGTACCGAAAAAGAGCTTTTTCCAACCTCTTATTGACTAGTTTGAATTTGTCCCAGACGTCCTCGTCTCCACTGTTGCATGCTTTACTCCACAACAGCAACAGGTTCCTGGTTCGGATTTCTCGCCGGACCAACCAACACCACTCGGTGAATTTGCGGTCGGTGAATTTATAACAGACTTTTCTGGGGAGGCTAAGGGGCTGACTTTTTCATCGGCTAACCACCACAGGTGATTTACTACATGGCCAATTACGCATTCAAATCGTCTACAGGACATCCCTTAGAAGTAGAATGCGTAGCCCCAAAAGAGATTGAGTGACGGCGTTCTCTATCGCTTCAGTAGCGTTTTTCTCAAATCATTTAAAATACGTCCCACGACAGAAAACATTCTCTCCTTTTCGAATACTTTAGGTGGCGAGCAAAGTATTCTTGGATAAACAGCGCCGAGTGAGGATAAGCATATCTTACGAGGAGGTTAGACCACTAACTTTGTGGATTTTTTGACGCGCTTGGAGGTTCGACGAAGAACTTTTCTAGCTCTAATTGCATTATTTCCTAAAATTTGAATGCGCCATATAAGGCATGACAATACCACAAAAACATCAAAATATTTTTGCTAGTTCAATAGTTTATCAGAAATAGTCCTAATTGGGAGGATGAGGCTTTCAATATTAGTGAAGACTACGGGGAAAATGATAAAACTACCGAGTAAAAAGGTCCGTTAAAAAATCCGTTACATTTCTAAAAATTTACGTTAATTCGTTAAGCCGGACTTTAACGAAAAATGCCGTTAATTCGTTAACTTCGTTAAATCCATAACCGTTAAATGTGCACCCCTGTTCTCACTGGCAAGTAATTGAAGGGTTCAAATATTCTCAGGGTAACTGCCTGCTACCTTGGAATACATGCGTGAAATCTGACTGGGAGAGTACTTATGAAGTGCCGAATAGAATTTCGATTTGAACCACAGATAGCCACCAAAGGTTGCTTCACACATTCCTTTCTTTTGAATTGATCGAAACTACATGTTAACCTAGACTCACGGATTCGGCGTCTCCCCATTCTCGCTGATTAAGAAAAATTCCTGTTTAGGATCCCAAAATATTCATGACAATTAAGGATAGTATTGCGCTTGTAGCACTACAGAGTGTGTAATAGTGTGCATGCACATTGGACGGCCTCTTCACTTTTTTCGATTTCTGGTCTTCTTACGACCACCAGCTATACCACTCAGTAAAATAAAAATTTGGTGATTGAAAATTGTTTTTGAATTAATTTAACTTTTTTAGCAAATAAAAAAGTGTTGGCCAGGCTGGAAACATATCTAAACTGCCAAAAGAACTCTAGCCAGAGGTAGAATGTTGCTTTGAAGTAGAAAGAAATGATGCGGAGCTTCAATTTCGAACGTGTAACAGACTGTCGTATATGTTCACCATTTCCACCTTTAACTGGGCTCTTTCCAAATCAAATTAGACACTCTTCAAAGCAAGCTTGACGCTTGTCAAATCATATAGCACATCGTCAAAATTGAAACGAGCCTCTTCCACATCAACTAGAAATTCTCAAAGAATCTTAGAATGCTCTTTTTCCCAAGAAGAAGTCTAGCATTACATTCTTGAAACTGGTAATTCATCAACTCCAATATGTGAACGAACTGTTTGGAATTTTATAGAAAACGTTCTCCAAGAAAAAATTACAACACTTATTCAAAGATACCGAGCATTAGCTCCATTAAAAGACGAAAAAATTGAAAGATTTCAAATATTTTGCTCGCTTACTGGGTCAGACGATTGAAAAAATATCAAAAAGGCAATTCTCCGCTTTTCTAAGGCGTTTTCTTTAGTCAAAACCGTATTTCTACATATTCCATGGAGAGTGTGAAGCTCGCTCTAATCTTATAATCTTATTATTAGGAAGACGTTCAATTTGATACTGAAAGCGTCAACCTTGCTTAAAATAGGGTCCAACTCAATTTGAAAAGTGTCCAATTTTACATGAGAATGATAAAAATTGGGTGCATAGCATTAAACAGGTTTTTTGACTTTCCCAATCACTGAAAAGAGCAGTATCCGATGGGTAAGCAGAGCCAATTCAAGTTGATCACAATCTTCGACACCAGCTTGACGATCCAATATTGGCACCCAAGGCCGCCACCTTAATCAGCTTCCTTTAGTATGCTCTTCAGGCTTTCAGAGTCTTAAACAAGCCAGTGAATCTTTTCAGCATTTCAATGTAGCTGAACAACGAAGCACGGGAACCCTTTTCACGATGTTCACGTTCACGGAGCAATTCATCGCACCCGTCATACCTCTTCAGCAACCCCTTCCACTCCGGCCTACCCAGCGAAGCCTTCTCAAAGTATTTTTTTCAAAATCCCGCCTTCAAATGCTCAAAATCGAAAGACATGACAACATACGATATTCTCCTTCGAGGTTGAGGACTTGCCGGCGCAGGGTTTATTGGTCTTCATTTCCAACATAAATAAGCGCGATAACATTTTTACTGGACGGGGTAGTGGTATGATGAACAAGCGAAAGGGATGGACTTCAACTTCTCAAAGTAATGAATTTAGGAACGATCTCGACACTACGCGAATTTGCGGTCGAGGGTTTTCTTTAAAAAGGCAGCAGCCGTTTCTGCGTTAGCCACCTATGGAAGAAGAAGAGAGAAGTAGGAGTTTGCTAGTGTTTCTGCAGCGTTTTGCTTGAAGTCGACCTATAAGTTCTTAAAGGCACTTCTAAGGGGGAAACGAGAGATTGGAACAAACGGCAAACTCCTCACCAAACGAAGCAGTGTACTTATTAATCTTGTTCAAAATAGGTCTCGTAGGGGTAATCTGCCATGGGAAGAACGACTATCAAGGTCGTTTTTTGCGGAAATGCCTTATAAGCCCGTTATAGTAAGTTCGAATCGCACATGGCCTTGTGGAATACCAAGCACTAGTAAAGGGTGGTTTAGGACCAATTTATACTTCGACGCCGAGCGACGCAACGCCAAGCATGGTGGCCGTATTGATCGAGCGACGCGATCGATCAATCTGGCCATTTTACATGCCGACGCGTCGCTCGACATGAATGGTGGCCAAATCGATCGATTGCGTCGCGCGATCGATATAGGGCCTTCCATAATATCGCGTCGCGCGACGCGCGTACACTAAACAAGGCCTAAACGACCCCTAAAGCCCCTTTCATACTCGTCCGAGGGCCGGCGGCGGCGGCGGCCGCCGCTTCAGCGGCAGGTGGAGGGGCGGTGTCCGTTCTCGCCGCCTAGGGGTGGCGGCGGCCGCCGCCAGCGCTAATTGCGTTTGGCGCGCGCGTAGCAGCGGTCTCGTCTGTGCCGCCGCTCTCGCTGCCCCTCGTGGCCGCCGCCCGAAATGGCCCCAGCCATCTCGGGCAGCGGCCCCGGCGGCGGCGCCGCCAGGGGCGTGGCGGGGCGTGGCCGCGGCGACGTCGCTGCTGCCAGTATGAAAACCCCTCCACCGCCGTGGCCGCCGCTCGGGCACGTCATCGCCGCCGCCTTCCTATGCTAAACCATTGGGCCGAGTATGAAAGGGGCTTAAGAGTCTTCGTCTCCTATCGATGCGCCGCCTCTAGCCCGTAGCAGAGGTTTGGGGGAGAGGGAGGGCTTCAGGGATTTCAGGGCATAAGCTTTGAAAGCTCTCTTCTGTGCTCTCTTCCGCGTGAGCGGAGGATAGCACAAAATTGGGTAGGGGAATGGCCCCCGGGGTGTGGACTCACTAGCGCACTCGTGTTAAAATTGCCTATGCGACAAGGACAGCCTCTGACGCAGCTTCGAACCTAATTTTGAATAAAAGGAGTATATGTATCATTTCCTATTCCATGTATCGTGATCCGGTTTTGATGCATTTTTCAGCTCTTTTGTTTCGTTTTCCGTCTTATCAACAGAAAAACCCCCGCACACTGCTACTTGTGGCTGTGACTCGCTGGCTTTCAGTAGCGCTTAGGTCATTTCCTATTGATAAGGGTTAGCAGGTGAATCGATATTGGCGAATTAGGCCTTTGTTACAATATCACTCATTCCGAGCAAAGCCTAATGATACACTACCATATCGATCGGGCGCCGCGCTGGGATAGATATGGGGCGTATCATCGTTCTTTGCTTTATTCGTTCTCCCTCGTCTTCTAATAAGCCGCTAGATGTGTTTGCTGAACAGTATGCTGAGTAGAGTGCAGAACCAGTACTCCACAGAGAATATTGCTTTTTTCATCCTCACCTTTAACTTTCTACTACCGTGTTCATTTTTGGCATACTGCCACTGGCCGGAAATTTTAGTTTAGCAATGCTATTCCCAATATTTAAGAAAATAATTCAAAAAAAGTGAACCAGTGTCAGTCACACTCCTTCGGCTCCTCTGCGTGTCTAGCCTCAGGCTCCGCCCACTGGAGTATGTAAGCTCACCGCGAGGATGGGGTCACATTGTGGAGATCACCTACGGAACATTGAGATGCTGGGAAAGGAGCTCAAAAAGCCGTTTACCCCAGGGTGAGGTGCACACATTTGCTGTCGTTGCCGTCAGATGCTCTGCCCTAACAACACATCTTCAGAAATGGGCCTTTGGCCATGAGGAGGTGCTACTTCTAATAGTGCGATATGCAGCGATAAATAGCTTGATTTCTGAATGCCTTTATGAATTGCTGTAGTTGATTTAATTCGTAAAATCTTTTCGAATTAAATCAACTACAGCAGAATCGCAGCACTTGCCAGAAGATAATGTGCTCTACTCAACGTGGACCTGCACTAAACTTAGTAATATAATTATTACAGTATATATTTAGTGTTTTGAGGAGAACTTGCAATAAAGGCGGTCACGGGAGTGATTATGGAAGTGGGCTGTATTCAAATGAAGTTCCAATTCGCTAAATGCAAACTAAAATAATTACATGTATTCTAGCGCACTGAATAATCACTTCTCTTCACTCTCTCTCTCTCTCTCTCTACCTCATGCACGCTCCGCCCCCTGGGGTATATAAAGACACCGCAGCATGCAATCGACAGTTCAGCGCTCATTTCTTCGCAATTTGCTTGCTTGGCGAATCGAGGTGAAGAGGTCAGAAAAGCCGCTGATAGCGGCTCCCTTGTTTGAAGGAGGAGCGCGTCGGTAATTCCTTGCTAGTTATCGGAGTTGAGAAGGATCGGGAGCCTGCCTCAGTCCGACGCACATGGCAGGAGCCATAATCTGCACCAAAGGGATGGAGAATGATTTGCTTTTTTGGCATAAGGTCTCCAGTCCGATTCCATAGGGCGCCTGTGGAATCGGACTGGAGACAAGACTTATATGCTGCGTTATACATTCCAATTGAAAGCGACTACAAAATCATTTTTACTGGGAAAAATTCAAAATTTCCTTCCATCCTTGGTGGGACCGGTATCGTGTAAGGAGAGCCACCACTCAGAGGCCTCTTAGCAGAATTCATACCACAATTAGCCAGACTCCGATATCGTAACCGCAGATCGATTCAGCATCCAGCTTCTTCCCATGCCAACCAAGCGGTACTGCTCTTCGATACCGGTCGAACTTAATGGAACTTACCTGGAAAGAGTTAGTCACTGATTCTCCTATGGGTTCGCTACGATCCCGGCTATTTGCAGAGGGTGTCCGTGTGTGTGATTGGAGCGCGCAAGTGTGGCTGGAGCGCGTACTGCCAGCAACGGCTCTGGCGGTACTCGCGAGTCCGCAGTTGGCTTTTTCGCTCTTCGAGCGCAGAACCAGGCTAAGGAAGGGACTACTGGGTATGTGCCATCTAAACCAGTGGGGAAACTGCTTTCGTCGCTCAGGGGGAGTCCGCGGCTGGGTTCTGCGCTCTTGGAGCGGCGAAGCGCATACGGCTGGAAAATATGCACAAAAATGCACCGCAGGGGCGTGCACGTTAAAGCCCCAAATCCCAGGAAGTCAGCTTAAATTCAAGTATGCCGCAAAGCAGGATAACCGAACCCCGACCCGATCGCGCCCGTCGACGCACTACCCAGTGCGCCACGATCCGCTCGACGGAAGGGCCATTGCGGGCGCACAGGAGATCGATCGGATGCCATCGTGGACGCCGACGCGCGATCTCTGAGCTAGGAGGGCCGACATCAAAATACAGCAAGGGTGTAGATAGCCGGTATCGTTCGCGACGAGGAGGAAGAGTCCGCGGACTCCTCCTGAGCGACAGAAACGGTTTCCACACGAGCAGCTTGGATGGCACCCATCCCTTCCTCATTCGCGATTACATGAGAACTGGTCCATGACTCATTCCGCCACGCGCGTGCGGCGTGAGTCAGATAGGAAGAGTGAGCCTCTGCGTCTTGGCTCCTTGCGAGCGCAAGGAGCCAAGACGCAGAGGCTCACTCTTCTCCTTCTCGTCGCCTTCTCGTCGAACAGCAGAATCACGTGGATAAAACATGAACACGGCCGGAACCGTAGGGAGAGTTGGTGGTGTCGCATAGAATCGACAACGAGTATTGGTTGTGTTACAACTGTTTTATTGATATGCAAAAGAGAAAAGGGAATTGGAGTGGTTTAGGCCGAGGCTTGCGTGCGGTATTCACTTGGTTTTTCCTAATTTCAAGTATGCATTGACCCGCTTATCACGTAAAGTTTATCTTCAACGTCACAATGGTACTACCAATAATACAATGAGCAGGAAAATAAAAACAAAACAAATATCACCAATGTGCTAATCTAGCGGCAAGTACATCGAGGTGGTCCTTGCATTCTCTTGTAGTAGGCGGCCGCCCTGCGGCCCTCAGAAATTGGTGGAAACTCCAAAGCTCGGTGAGCACTTCCACTTGTCGTGGTTGCTCATCAGTACAGTACCGCTCAAATTCTTTGCAAATAAAACGCTTTGCGACGGATTAATCCGCTACAAAGCGTCGCATTGCCGTAACTCTTTTTAACTCTTTTCAAAGTTACTTGTTTAAAATCTAATTGACACCATTAGAAGTCCCGTCTCATTTTCTATCCAGCGATCTAAACATCGTCTGAAACGATTGCACAGTGACCTAGTTATGGAGCTTTTGCTTCCTCGGCTCCGTTAATTGATTTACGACCCCTCCGAGATCCCCAGTGGCATGTCCTTAAGGCTTTCCGTTGACGAGGTTCATCGAAACTCAGAAATCCTCTATTGTTTCAGTAGATCTGTATTTGTTACGCATCAAGTGTCATTGTGGTACTAAATAATGCCAAGTTTGAATAACATAGGCCCTTCAGTTAAGCGCAAACGCGCGGAAACCTAAGATTCAGTTAAGAATTACCCAACTAGTAGCCTGCTACAGAAGACAGTATTCTGCTATTCTATTGTGGGAACAATGGTCTTTATAAAACGTGTAAAATGGCTTTGAGAATGGATAGAAATGACTAGATTTTCTTTTTTCCAACAAGGGATTGGTCCAATCTCAATATGCGGCGTAGGATTTCTCCTAACTTCAGTTGCTCCTGTACAGGATAAGCACGAAAGCCGTGTTTTTTTGTGGCCTACAGTAGACCACAAAAAACACGGCTTTCGTACTTATCCTGTACAGGAGCAACCGAAGTTCAAAGATAGGAGAAATACTACGCCGCATATTGAGATTGGACCCCAGAGGCCACGAGGGCGACCAAAACAGCGGTGGCTTGATACGCAGCATCAGGACTTGAAGATTGCTGGGTTGCACCCTGATCAGGCATTTGATCGGGAGAAATGGCGCCAACATTCCAGGAAAGCGGACCCCGCAACTAAGCGGGACAAACGCTGAAGAAGAAGAAGAAGAAGAAGATATTCTCGTATCCGGGGTGATCACTGATAGACCGTGGCGCAGGGGGTGTGAATACTGAACGTAGGAGATATACGACATGTGGAGTGCCGCGGGAGCTCGCAAGGGCAGCGAGCGGCCCTCCGCCATGTCCGCACTCGGGCCGAAGCGCAGCTCCAAACTTGCTTCGGCGGCCGAAGAGGTGAAAATGGTTTTCAGTTTGAATACGGACAATATTACATCTGTGGAAAGCTCGCAACGAGCTGAGGAATGTTGTCCAGCTGATTTTTCGAATAAACTCATCCACAAACAGGTAAGCGACAGATTTTCTGTTGTTTTCATCAAATTTTGGCCGCATAGAAATCTACTTTGAACGGTCAAAATCTTTTCGTTCTTCTCAGATTCGAATGTGCTTGTGGCCTACTGTAGACCACAAAAAACACGGCTTTCGTACTTATCCTGTACAGGAGCAACCGAAGTTCAAAGATAGGAGAAATACTACGCCGCATATTGAGATTGGACCCCAGAGGCCACGAGGGCGACCAAAACAGCGGTGGCTTGATACGCAGCATCAGGACTTGAAGATTGCTGGGTTGCACCCTGATCAGGCATTTGATCGGGAGAAATGGCGCCAACATTCCAGGAAAGCGGACCCCGCAACTAAGCGGGACAAACGCTGAAGAAGAAGAAGAAGAAGAAGATATTGAGATTGGACCAATCCCTTGTTGGAAAAAAGAAAATCTAGTCATTTCTGTCCATTTCTCAAAGCCATTTTACAGGTTTTTCAAAGACCTTGTTCCCACAATAGAATAGTAGAATACTGTCTTCTGTAGCAGGCTACTAGGTGGGTAATTCTTAACTGAATCTTAGATTTCCGCGCGTTTGCGCTTATCTGAAATCGGTCCTATGTTATTCAAATTTAGCACTATTTAGTACCACAATGACACCTGATGCATAACAAATACAGATCTACTGAAACAATAGAGGATTTCTGAGTTTCGATGAACCTCGTCAACGGAAAGCCTTAGGGACATGCCACTGGGGATCTCGGAGGGGTCGTAAATCAATTAACGGAGCCGAGGAAGCAAAAGCTTCATAACTAGGTCACAGCACGCGGATTAATCCGTCATTTATTTGCAAAGAATTTGAGCGGTATTGTACTTATGTGCTGTGGTGCAACTTCGCCTTGACGAAGTTTTATGCCTAATCCTAATACTATAAGATGGTGGCGCTATGATTTAGCAATCAGCTGGGCTTGACTGACCTCACACACAGCATTCGTCTCGTAGGGATGTGGTGAGATAGCAGCGGTGATTCCAAAACTCTGCTTGGATTAGCAATTTCACCCTGCTTGGCCGTTTTGTAGCATGTAACTGCAAGGTCTGAAGTGCCTGTCATACTTCCCTTGAGAGCGCAGTGAGACTGTGATAATGCTATGCACTAATTTCCATTCAATTACTCTCACTGTAGCCTCAACAGAGGTGTAATGGGGCTCTGAAGATCTGCAGCTACATCAATGTCCTCCATGTTTATTACAGGTGTTTATGCCGATTTGATCAATCGGTCCACTATTTATAGGATCTATTATTGGTCGCCCTGGTCTCTCGGCTGTTGCCGCTATTTGAATGTGCTCATTCCGCCTCTGAACCATCTCTACTACTGGTAGTCTCACACCTAACTAGCACGCACGTGGCCTCAGTGAGAGAGTTGTAGGCAATGCGCTCATGAGTGAGAGGCCTGTCGGTTAGCCAGAAGTCGAGGTGCATGTTGAGTGTGAGAGGCGGCAGACGATAAAGACACGAGCGGGATGCATGTGAGACGCGAGAGGGTGCGAGACATGGTTGCAGAAAACCCGCGCGCCGCGTTGGCACCTTGCCCATGGACCAGTTCTCCGGCAACGGGAGGGGGTGCGTGTTTAAACGCGATCTACAACACGGATTTGTGACCGAAACGAGGAGATAAGACTGCACGTATATTAGCTGTATGTAGCCTACTCGCCACATCTGTGGTGTTGAACTCGATACCGAGATAGTACACGCTTTATTGACGACTGAAGTTTCGGCGATGTCGCCTTCTTCAGAGCCTCTTCAAAGTATAAATCGTATGAGAGTCGCGATATGGCAACCACTTAAGCAGCTCAACACTAGACAAAATTCTAATTTCTAAATTTCTCTAGTGTTGAGCTGCTTAAGTGGTTGCCATATCCCGACTCTCATACGAATTATACTTTGAAGAGACTCTGAACAAGGCGACATCGCCGAAATGTCAGTCGTCAATAAAGCGTGTACTATCTCGGTATCGAGTTCAGCATCACATCAAACAATTGGACAACGATCGATGACGAGATTCATCGAGGGTCGAACCTGGCAGTGCGATATGCAGCGGCAAATAGGGTCCGGGGGGGGGGGGGGGGGTCATCATGTAGGACAGCGCTACAAAACTGTCTGTGCTTTTTGAAACCGGATTTTTTCCGCGGAACCTGTGCGTTCTAGCCCTACACTGATCCGAGGTAGGCCATTTCTTAAGGAATACACATGCCTCTCACCAAGGCCTGCAACCACTGAGTAAGGCGTGAGCACCCCCGGACCCTACGCCGCAGCGGCTGTAATCCACAATGTTTTTGTGTTTGATAAACTTACAACCGGAAAAAAACTGTCTGGGTTGCCCACCGTAGCTCGGAGTGAAATTCAGGGAAATCGTTACGGGACCACGCAGTTGCCTATCCCTATGCTAACCAGTCGCTGCAGCTAGTGATATTTGCGAGCTTGTTCGGCGCAAATAGGGTCGGGGGAAGGGGGGGGGGGGAAGGCTTCTGATGGGCAGAAAGTCCCGTACAGCCCTATCCCCGACCCTATTTGCGTCGTTAATGTCCCTCATCCCTGGCTCTAGTGTATAGAGCCTGTAGTAAGGGCGCTCCATGGCTAATAAAAACCAGGTTTGGACCGCGCGGCGGCGGGCGTTACGCACCGGACAACTCGTACGAGTTTTTTTCCGGATGTAAGTGTATCGGCGAGTACAATGTTTTACTTAACGTCTTCTTTTCCGAAAGTATTTTTATCCACCTTTCTCTTCCAGGGCAAAGCGGCTCTGGGGGTCACATCAGCATGCCTCGGCGTGTAAATTTGGCAAGTAGGCTACATACAGCGAATATGAATTTAGTCTTATCTCCTCGTTTCGATTACAGATCCGTGTTCTGGGTCGCGTTTAACCCTCCCCCCATGCAATCGATTCGGTCAAGTGTTCGCTGTGGAGCGCGCACGTATACCACACAGCGGAGCCGACACGGGACAAGGCGTTCGGCGCTTTTGGATCATCCGCTGCTGGGCAGCGTTTCTAAACGTTTTTGAACGGCGACATTCAGGAAACGTGCAGTCGATGTGGTCCAATTTTCATGCGGACAGGGAAGGGATGGGTGCCATCCAAGGTGCACTGTGTTGGTATGTGAAAGTGAGATTGGAGCCAGAAAGACTCCAGAGTCTTGTTGGATTCGAGAACGTAACCCCACGATGAACAACTGTTTGCCGTTCATTCCGTTGTGTGGGATGTGAGACCAAGATCAAGTACTTCTATAGCTTACCACCACTATAGATTTGTACTTGGTAGGTCTCATTTGCTTTATGGTAGTCCAATAACTCTGAATAGCTTTGTGGTGGAACAGCGCGGTGAGTTCGCTTTGCTGCAGTGGGATTCACCTTGGCACTCCTAGGAATTCCTTGAAACTGGCTGAGTTGGAAGCCTAAGTCTTTGCCGAGAAAAGTGACTGATCTCAGGCTCCAAACTTCTGTAAGGCCTTTGAAAACGACGAAATTGTCGAAACGTCAGGCCGAAGTAAACGTTCCATCACATCAAACCTGCGTGGGACAAAAGTATTGAAACAATTCAGACATGCCCAGGGTTTCATGACAGTCGAACATTGAGAATACGTTGGCCATACTCTAAGCATCTATTTACGCTCAAGCACGAGAGTTCCCCTTACACTAGGCAGAAACAGTGAGAACTGTGAACTACAAGTTGTGCAGTTTTCACACGGACGGGTGTGCTGATGTGTCAAGCCGCCCTTTATCCTTGTTACTTTATCGCTGCTTCTTTTCAAATTTTCACCAGCACCTGCGGTTCTAACCTTCTAGCTTGATTTCTGGATGTCTTTACGAATTAAATCAACTGCAGCATAAACGCAGCACTTGTCAGAGGATAATGTGCTCTACTCGACATGAGACCTGCACTGAACTTAGTAACATAATTATTACAGTATATCTGTAACATTTTTGAGGAAAACTTGCAATAAAACCAGTCATGGGAGTGATCATAGAAGCGATATTTATTCAAGAAAAGTTCCAATTCGTCAAATGCAAACTAAAATAATGACATGAATTCTAGTGCATTGAATAATCGCTTCTCTGCACTCTCTCCCTGCCTTGTGCACGCTCCGCCCCTCGGGGTATATAAAGGCACCGCAGCATGCAATCGACAGTTC